>CM065778.1:99461530-100086530 GCA_033296515.1 Macrochelys suwanniensis | reverse complement strand
GAGGGGGTTTTCCTGTTCTCTGGGGGGGGGGGGGGGGCTGTCACTTTCTGGTGGTGGAGGGTGGCTGCAGATCGTTGGCGGCAGGCAATAGCCTGCATGACAGATCCATGCAGCAGGGGATCAGTGGCCGCAATCCCCGGCCAAGAACTCACACAGGCCCCCCCTCACAGAGTTGCGAACAGGTGGGGTTGCAGGCTCCGTTGAAACAAGCAGTCCACCACTGCGGACTGCTCAGGGAGCAGGAGCCTGTCATTCCCCGAGTTGGGAAGCGTCCTTTCCATCACTCCACCCGCTCCCCAACCGCGGTATTCGTCCCAGTTTCAACCCTTTACCGAGAAATCATTAATAAAGAAGATGGTTTTAATAAACAATGTTTCCTTTATTATACTTTTAAAGTGGTGAATGAAGGGGGGGGGAAAGGGTGCTGGTAATTGGAGAGGATAGACAACGGTAACTGGGTAAAGAAACGGGGGCTGGTTCAGCTTCAGTTTTAACAAGCGAAACAGTCACTGGTTACCCTGCTGGCTCTGGAAGCTAGCTTTCAAAGCTTCCCGGATGCGCAGCGCGTCCCGCTGGGATCTTCTAATCGCCCTGGTGTCCGGCTGTGCGTAATCAGCAGCCAGGCGATTGGCCTCAACCTCCCACCCCGCCATAAACATCTCCCCCTTGCTCTCGCAGAGATTGTGGAGCACACAGCAAGCTGCAATCACAATGGGGATATTTGTTTGGCTGAGATCGGAGCGAGTAAGTAAGCTTCGCCATTTCCCTTTGAGACGGCCAAAGGCACACTCCACCACCATCCTGCACTTGCTCAGATGGTAGTTGAAGAGCTCCTTTTCAGTGTCCAGGGCGCCCGTGTATGGCTTCATGAGCCAGGGCATTAGCGGGTAGGCTGGGTCCCCGAGGATCACTACAGGCATCTCCACATCCCCAACACTTATTTTGCGGTCCGGGAAGTAAATACCTTCCTGCAGCCGTCTGAACAGACCAGAGTTCCTGAACACACGAGCGTCATGAACCTTGCCCGGCCATCCGACGTTGATGTTTGTAAAACGTCCTTTATGGTCCACTAGTGCTTGCAGCACCATAGAAAAATAGCCCTTACGGTTAATGTACTAGCTGCCCTGGTGGGCCGGTCCAAGGATGGGGATGTGTGTCCCATCAATAGCCCCGCCGCAGTTTGGAAATCCCATAGCAGAAAAGCCATCTATGATCACCTGCATGTCTCCAAGGGTCACTACCTTTGAGAGCAGCAGGTCAACGATTGCATGGGCTACCTGCATCACAGCAACCCCCACGGTAGACTTGCCCACTCCAAAGTGATTCGCGACTGACCAGTAGCTGTCTGGCGTTGCAAGCTTCCAGAGGGCTATGGCCACTTGCTTCTGGATAGTCAGGGCAGCTCGCATCCGGGTGTCCTGGTGCTTCAGGGCAGGGGACAGCAACTCACAAAGTTCCAGGAAAGTGCCCTTACGCATCCGAAAGTTTCTCAGCCACTGGGATTCATCCCAGACCTGCAGCACTATGCGGTCCCACCAGTCAGTGCTTGTTTCCCTGGCCCAGAATCGCCGTTCCACAGGATCAACGTGACCCATTGCCACCATGATGTCTAGGGGCCGGGGTCCCGTGCTTTGCGAGAGGTCTGTGCCCCTCTCAGAGTTCATGTCCTTGCGGAGCTTCCGTTGCCTCCTCACCCTGTTTCTCAGCATCTGCCTCTGGAAAAGGTGGACGATAAGGCGCGAGGTGTTGACAATGGACAGAACAGCAACGATAATCGCGGAGGGCTCCATGCTCGCTGTCCTGTGGCGTCCGCGCTGTCAATCACCAGAAAAGGGCGCGATGTAATTGCCCGCCAGCGCTTTCACGTAGGGAGGGCGGGAGTGTGGGTCGAATGACGACATGTTCCCAAAACCACCCTCGACACATTTTTGGCCCCAGAAGGCACTGGGGGCTAGACCCAGAATTCCAATGGGCAGCGGGGACTGCGGGAACTGTGGGATAGCTACCCACAGTGCACCGCTTGGAATGTCGACGCTTGCCCCATTAGTGTGGACTCACAAACTCGAATTAATGTCCTTGGTGTAGATTCGCACGATCGACTTTGTAAAATCGGTTTCACAAGTTCGGTTTAAGATAAATCGAACTATTCTCGTAGTGTAGACATACCCTCAGTGTTGCAACGCCTAAGTCCTGTAATGGATCCCACCCTTAAAAACTCTATGACGTTGTTGTTTTTTTATTGAGAAAACTGAATAAAATACATCTTAATGCTGCATGTCAAAGACCCTTAAGCTATAATCTAGATCATGAGCTGTTTTGTTTTTTGCCAGATTCAGGGAGGCATTTGAGTGAAAACAAAGATTTTTAAAATTATGACTTTTTAAAAAAGACTCCTTTAATTTCAGCCATTTTCCTCAGTTTGTATTTCTTTATGGAAAAATATTTTGTCTTTTGGTTGTTTTCATTTGTAAAAATGAAAATTAAGTAAGTTTTCAAGTTAAATACAGATAGCTTGATTCCCACCCCCACCAATCTTAGTATGAAATGCTCTGGACATTGATTGTGAGTACCTATACCTAAGAATAATAAACTAAATGTCTCATTTATGTAACTGCTTTGACCCATTAGAGGCTTTTAAAGCATGCATCGCTGACTTCAGGGTTGCCTTTGTGAAGCTACTTACAGATCCTAGTTAAATCAGGCATTTTATGTTTTTGCCCTCAGTCCCTTTTGTTTACCAGCAGGAGACAAAATATTTAATTAGTTTTGGGCCATTTATAATCTCTTCTGGGACAGCTCCAGCCACAACGCTGGACGCCACTTCTGAGTTAATTCCAGTCAGGCTGGCCCTTTTACTACAACATATGGGTAACCTATAAGCCTCCAGCAAAAGTTGCAACAGCAAATATTAGTGGGGTGGGACTTCCCTGCTGGGAAAATATCGTGCAACAAAGCAAAAGGGGGCCAGCGTCACTAGTGGAGGTCAAGGCAGCACTTAGACCAAACAGCATCTGGCAAACTGTGGCAATTGGAAATCAATGAGAAACAAGGGGGTGGGCTGTAATTTTATGGCTGTTTGCACAAGAAAATAACTCTTCCTGAATCTAAAAAAAAAATCTTATAGCATCCTTTGACATCATCTTCCATTATGGTTTTACATCTCTGTGTTTCTGTCAGTAGGTTGCATTGCACAGTTTGGTCATGATTTGGTTTTGGCAGTCAGCATTAAACTGCCATTTGTTAAGTTTATCAATTCTTCGACAATTTGGAGATTTCTTTCTAATTGGTTATATATAGGAGATTTAATTGTAATCCAATTCCAGTGTGAATTAAACTCTGTTAATGATGTTAATAAAACACTGAGGCTGAGGATTTAACTTTACAAAAATCAAGATTCAAAAATTATAGGGCCAGGTCCTTAGCCAATGTAGACTAGTGTAGTGTTTCCATGGCAACATCAACTCAGTCACAGTCACATACAATGATGATATATTCTGGATGACTGATTGTTAGTGTAGATTTTAAAATATAAGTAAGAGTTCCATTAGTCCTTGATTTTGTGCATTTAAATTCTCAAATTAGTGCTGTATTAATGTAATCTCCCTCTCCACTTTATCCAAAATGCAACTGCTAAGATCAGTTTCCACTCCTGACACTGTAAACCAGTGATACTCAGACCTCAGTGGTTCAGTAGCCAAATTAGCGATCAGCTTTACCTGAAAGAGCCACAGTAGTGTGAATTCATTGTTTCATTTACTATTGTACTATATATTCATACTTACACAGTATGATGGGAAATATTTAGTTTATATATTATTCTCACAGCAAAATGACTGACCAAGTATTACTATTTTATCAACTACAGTTGGCTAACATAGTAAAAGCACCCTGATTGATTAATAACTTAGATTGGTTAATAATTAAATTACACTGTATTTTAATATCATGTGCAAGCCTTAGTCTGAGTATCAGTGCTGTAAACACACCATCCCTCCATCTTGAATCTGTCATTGGCTTCCCTCCTCTTTCCCATTATGTTCAACTTCTTTACCTTTTAACTTTATATAACTCTGTTCCTGCCTACATTTCTGCTCAAATCTCATCCAGTGCCCCATCTTGCTGTTCTCTGTCCTCTTACTTTACTGCTTCCTCTGTCCCTGGTCCTGCAAAGACCTATGCACATGCTGAACTTTATGCGCTGTGTATAGAGAAAGGTTTCAGAGTAGCAGCCATGTTAGTCTGTATCCGCAAAAAGAACAGGAATACTTATGGCACCTTAGAGACTTAAGGTGCCACAAGTACTCCTGTTCTTTTTGTGTATAGAGAGCCCCACTGATGTCAGTGGGATTACTTACAGTGTATAAAATTTAGCAATGCATGTGCATTTTTGCAGGATCAGGGCAGGGCTTCAGTCTTCATCTCCCATTCTTTATCATGCCCCATCTTTCATCCCACTTCCCTGGTACGATACAGCTTCTCCTTCCTCCTTCAGATCCTTCGTCATAACCCATATCTTCTGTGAAGCCTTCCTGTGGTTAGGCCTGGATCCAAAAAGGGACTTAGGTGTTGTGATGCTGAGCTTTGCAACACCTAACTATATGGCATCTAGAAAATCACTGGAATACACAGCCTCTAGGCTCCCTATACAATCCATGGGGAAAGATAGGTGTCCAAGAATGGGACCCCAAAAGCCAATACATTAGGGGGGAGATGTTTAAGACAGCCAATGGCAAATCCTAATGAGAAGTTATGTCCTAAACCCCACCTCTCATGGAGTTAGGCACCTCCCTCCATCCTTAATCTAGGTGACTATCTCTGTTGTGATCCACAGCTGGGAACCCTTCTCCTGGAGTTAGGGTGACCAGATAGTAATTGTGAAAAATCAGGACACTTTTACTTTGGGTGGGGGGAGGGCGAGTGGAGGTATAGTTACCTATATAAGACAAAGCACCTAATATCGGGGCATCTGGTCACTCTACCTGAAGTCAGGTGCCTTAGGTGCCTAAGTCATTTCTTGTGAGAATGACTTAGGTGCCTGCCTCACTCCACACAAAGTGGCTGGGGGGAGGAAGAAACCTCCCTTATAAACTTCAGCCCAGTGGGTAAGGTACCCACAGTTCAATTCTCTTCTCTGCCTGATGAGAAGGGAGTGGAAGAGGGGTTTCCCACCTTTCAGGTGAGGTGTCCTAATCACTAGGCTATGGAGTGATTCTCACTCTTTCTGTGCTCCAATTAATATTTAATTATTTAATACAAAGTGGAATGGCTTCAACAAGAGAGACCCACATCAGAAAATCCCACAGTCCAGTAGTTACGGCACCCACCTGAGAGGTGAGAAACCCCTTTTCAAATCTCTTCTCATCAGGCAAAAGGAGGAATTGAACCAGGTTCTTGCACATCCCATGTAAATGCTTAAGCACTGGGTTAAAGGAGATAAGATAGGTTGTGCCTCCCCTACCACTTTATGTGGAGCTAGATGTGCTCTGAGCACAACTTGTAGATCATACCCTACAGGAAAGTGAACACCTGATTTGAGGATTGCTCCAAGGCTGCCTACTGGACTGGGTCCCATTCAAAATCAGGAGGAAGAGATGCCCCTATTATAACTCTTAGCCCAGTTTTAGAGCACTCATCTGGGATGTGGGATACCCAGATTCAATTCCAACCTCTCTGCTGGAGAGGGAGAAAAGAGACCCCTTGTTCAAGTCATATCTCTCAAGAGAATTCTCTAATCACTGAATTCTTGGTTATTCTTCGAGGAGTGTCCCTGTGGGTGCTCCAATTTAGGTGTCTTGGCGCCCTGGGCTCGTAGTGGGAGATTTGTAGTAGCAGTGCCGCTCCAAGCGGTTACTTAGCGTGCACTGCCAACCGCCCCTCAGTTCCTTCTCTACTACCTTTGGCTTGGGTCGGAATGACAGCAGCGCTACGTCTAACTCGTATATTTCTTAATCTTCACTTTCATTTGTTCTTTCTCATCTTCCCCACTTCCTGTCCTTATTTACCCATTTTAAAACAAAACAAGAAACCCCCCAACAAAACCTTTATTTTCTTCGTCCCCTGTCCCTCCCCCACACACAGCGGGGCTCCGCTGACTATGACTGAACTCCAAACCTCCTCAGGCATGCCTGGTTCCCCCGGATTTAAACGGTGCCTAACCTGCAGGATATCAATTCCTGTATTGGATGGTCATGCTCTGTGCATCCGCTGTCTCAGGGAAACCCACGTATCTCAGAAGTGTCCACACTGCAAAAAAAATATCTGCTAGGATACTGACAGCCAGGGACCTCCAACTAAAATGACTGATGATGGAGAAATTCCTCCGGCCAGCTTCCGACCCAGAGTCCAGGACTCCTCCTGGCCAACGGTCTCTGGAGACAGTCTCAGACAACGGTTCCGCACAAACCGTGTCTAAGGACCCTGCCCCTAAGAAGGCGACCAAACATCAGTCACAGTCATCACCACAGAGAGATCCCCTCGAAAAAAGAAGTGATCTCCTGGCAAAAAATCTGCCCCAGTACCAACGGCACCAGGAACGTCCGGTACTGAGACGTCCCGAGGAGCCAAGGCACCCATGCAGCAAGGCTCTCTTTCAGGTGCACGGGCAAAAGCTAAGCTCCCTAGCTCAGCACCGACAGTGCCTAAGAACGCCTCAGCACAGACTAGTGTAATCGCGCCACCTGCCGCATATACACAGCCTACCAAGACTTCGGCACCGTCAGAGCATACCATGCTGCAATCCACGGCACTGAGTTTCCCGGTACTGCAGTTCTTTACCAATCAGACGGAGCTGGCAATCTCCTCCACGCTGGGAACTCCTTTGTTCAGTACTGACGGCACCTCAATCAGGCCGGGACCGAGCCGAATTGGCACTCCTGCTAGATCTGCACCACCGCTCTGTAGTGACGACGAGGAAGGGGATGACTTAAGTCTTTTCACCCCTCGCCATTCCTCCCCGAAACCTGGACCCTCACACCAGCAACCACCCATGCAAGGGCACAACTGGCAGACACTACCATGGATGTCCCCGCCCATTGGTATGCCACCCACTTGGCCATACTGGGACCCATGGGCAATTTATAGGGCTTAAATTCTTAAACCTCCCAACCCTCCAGCACCTAAGACCACTCGGTCCCCATCACCGAGGGGACCACTGCCATCAGAAGACCAGGAGGAAGAGAGAGAGGAGCCCGAAGAGGCCCCTGAAGGTGATACACTGCCACCCACTCATATTTCGTCCTCATCCTTGGACAAAACAATTATGCCACCACCTCCCACTACAGGTGACGACTTTAAATCCTTCCAGGACTTATTTAAAAGACTGGTAGAATCCCTTGATATCTCTTCAGCAGAGCTGCCAGAGACCCAGCACAAATTCACTGACATCCTGCAGGCATTCCCGTCAGCGAAGATAGCCCTTCCCATTAATTCAGCCATCATGGACCCGGCAAAGACAATATGGCAGACACCTGCCACTATCCCACCATCCTGCAAATGCTCGGACCGGAAATACTGCATGCCAGCAAAAGGAACTGAGTTCTTATTCACATATACGGCTCCTAATTCAGTGGTCATAGAGGCTGTAAACTGAAGGGGAAAGCAGCACCAGTCAAAACTACCCCTCACAACAAAGACTAGAAAAGGCTCTATCTCTTTGGACGTAAAGCCTATTCCTCGTCCTCACTGCAATTTTGCATAGAAAATTACTATGCTCTGTTAACTAAATACACTTACAACTTGTTTAGTTAAATGACATCTTTTACTGAACAAATGCCAGAGAAAGTGAGGGAACAATACAAAGCCAACGTTGCAGAGGGCTCCTTAATTGCCAAAACAGCCCTACAGGCTTCCCTTGACTCCGCGGACACAGCAGCTCGTTCCATCGTCACGTCCATGGTTATGCGCCGAGCACCATGGCTCCACCACTCTGGATTCCCTAGGGAAGTACAAGCCACAGTTGAGGACCTGCCCTTTGAGGACCAAAGGTTATTTGCTGAGAGCAGAGATGCATCTCTTCATACCTTAAAGGACTCTCAAACAACCTTGAAGGCCTTGGGTATTTACGTCCCCCCAAACAAGAAAAAATGGCAGATTTTATACCCAAAGATTCCATCCTTCCCTGTACTCCCAACCCCAGAGACATTACAATCAACGCCGCAAACAAAAGTCAGCAAGGCACAGGCAGAACCAGGATCAATCTGCCATGTCTCAATTCACAACATCCCATCAATTATTTTGAAGTATTGATCGAGGGCATGAGACCTCTATCTGCTCCCATGTCAGAATTCCAGATGACCTCCAGTCTCTTTGGAGACTGACTGTTACCACAATACCCAGTCTGGAATAACATCACCACAGACAAATGGGTGTTTGAAATCATCCCAAAGGATTACTCTATCCCATTTACTTCTACCCCCACCCACCTTCCCTGTCCCTCTTCAGGGACCCCTCTCACAAGACCCTGTTGCAGCAGGAAATAAACCATCTCCTGTAACTAGGAGCCATGGAAATAGTACCACCTGAACACAGGGGAAGAGGGTTCTATTCCCATTATTTTCTCACTAAGAAAAGGAATGGTGGATGGAGACCCATTCTGGACTTAAACAAACTAAACAAGTTTGTAAGGACACAACGCTTCAAAATGGTAACCTTGGCAACCATAATTCCGGCATTAGAGAGAGGAAATTGGCTCTCGTCCCTCGACCTCCAAGACGCTTACTTCCATGTTACTATTCACCCAGCGCACAGAAGATTCCTACGCTTCACTCTAGGTCATCAGCATTATCAATACAAAGTGCTCCCCTTCGGCTTATCTACAGCCCCAAGGGTATTCTACAAGGTCCTAGCCGTCGCCACAGCTCACCTCTGCAGGCTAGGGATAATGATCTTCCCATATTTGGATGATTGCCTCATAAGAACACCAGCTCAGCAGACAGCAGTAAAAGCCACGCAAACCACTATAACCCTCTTCACCAACCTCGGGTTTGAAATAAAAGTCCAAAAGTCCACTCTGGTCCCTGTCCAGCAACTGGAGTTTATAGGGGCCTATCTCGACTGCCTCTCAGCACAAGCGAGGTTATCCCAACAACAATACCTCAATCTAACCAGGCTAATAACAACGATCACAAACATCAGCCCCCAAACATCGGCCAGAGCCTGCCTACAACTCCTTGGGCAGATGGCTGCCACAACTTATGTAGTCAAACATGCCAGACTGCATATGAGAGGCCTAAAGGCTTGGCTCTGCACCTGCTATCTACGACCCAAGCATTCCCTCCACAAACAGAGTCCCTCCCCCGCAGAGTCAAGGACTCCCTCAAGTGGTGGATGCAACCGCAAATCATCTGCTCGAGGTTCCCATTTCAGCAAAAAGCTCCCACTATAATAATCACCACAGATGCCTCCCTCGTGGGATGGGATGCCCACCTGCACAACACCACCATCCAGGGATGCTGGACCCCAGTGAAAATCAACCCACATATAAACATTCCAGAGCTCCGAGCAGTCAGAAAAGCATGTGAGAACTTCCTTCCGCTTATCCGCAACAATCCATCAAAGTCCTCACGGACAACACACCCTGCATGTTTTACATAAACCGGCAGGGCAGAACTCATACCCTCCTCTGCATCGAGGCAATACACCTATGGCAATGGTGCATATCCAACAATATAAACATTTCTGCAGCCTACCTGCCAGGAATTCAGAATACCATGGCAGACCAGCTGAGCAGACACTTCTCACAAAACCACGAGTGGGAGATGGACTACCCTACCCTTATGACCATATGACCCTCATAACCCCGTGGGGGTTCTCAACTGTAGATTTATTCGCAACAGCCCCCAATACGAAATGCCCTCAATATTGCTCCCAAGCGGAGCTCGGACATCATTCACTGGGCAATGCCCTCCTCATAAAATAGGAAGCACCGCTAATGTATGCTTTCACCCCAGTTCCTCTACTGAGCCGTGTGTTACACAAAATCAGATAGGACAAGGCCAGGGTCATACTCATCATGCCCACATGGCCCAGACAGACGTGGTTCCCATACCTAACACAGATGGCGGTGAGCCCACCTTGAACCCTTCCACAGCTTCCTCACCTCTTGACACAGGACGCTGGTCGCATCATTCACCCTGACCTAGCAGTTCTCCACCTCAAGGCCTGGTTACTCCATGGCAATGGACTTGGACCAGGATTACTCTGAGGAAGTAAAAGACATTCTCTTGAATAGTTGCAAACAGAGCACACGCAAAACATACGCTTATAAGTGGGTACGCTTCTGCACCTGGTGTGAGGCTCATCATATGTCACCCCACTCCGTCCCTCTACCCAGAGTCCTGGACTACATAGTAGGCCTTAAAAAGGTGGGCCTTTCCAATAGCTCTATAAAGGTGCACTTAGCAGCGATCACCTCCTTACGTGATAAAATAGATGGAACCATGATCTTTGCCCACCCAACAACCAAACGATTCTTAAAGGGCATGACCAACATCTACCCTCCTCTGAAATAGCCTACTCCTATATGGGACCTTAACCTCATGGGGAAATCATTCAAACCCCTTGCGGCTTGCTCATTGTTACATCTATCGATGAAGGTCTCTTTCCTTATCGCGATCACTTCAGCTAAAAGAGTAGGGGAGTTAGGAGCCCTAATGGCACACTCGCCGTATACTATATTCCATAAAGACAAAGTGAACCTAAGAGCCCACCCAAACAAGACTATTTTAGTGGATTTCTGGCTGTATCCACCTGTGCTATCATCAGAGCAACATTCCAGCTCCAGCTGGGATTCATACACACTCCACCAGAGCGCTATCCACATCAGTGGCATTTCTCAATAATGTACCCATTCTAGACATTTGCAGGGCAGCTACCTGGGCCCCGGCACACACATTTACCAAACACTATGCCCTAGAACAACATTCTGCTGCTGACACGCAGTTCAGACAATCTGTGCTATCCACTGTCAACAGAGATGCTCCGAAGCCCCTCCTTCCATCGGGGGATACTGCTCCATAGTCACCTAAAGTGGAGCACCCACATGGATATTCCTCGAAGAAGAAGAGAAGGTTACTCACCTTGTGCAGTATCTGAGGTTCTTTGAGATGGTTGTCCCTGTGGATGCTCCATTACCCTCCCTTCTCCTCTTTACTTTGGAGCTTCATGCTGATTCTCTGGAGTAGAGAAGGAACCGAGGGATGATTGGCGGCGCACGCTAAGTAGCCGCTTGGAGCAATGTGAGACAGCTGCTACGCCTGCATGGCCAACCCGGGCACTGCTACTACAAATCTCCAACTCCGAGTGCAGGGCGCCAATACACCTAAAGTGGAGCACCCACAGGGACAACCATCTCGAAGAACCTCAGTTACTGCAGAAGGTGAGTAACCTTCTCATATTCTGATGTGACTTTCTCAGTCTCTCCTGTTCAAGCTGTTCCACTGTGGCTAAATATTGAAAGAGTGATGGGAGCAGGGGGACATGACCCAGAGTCTCCCATCACACTAGTAGGTGTCCTAACCACTGGGGTACAGAGTCATACTCACATGTATTCTCTCTCTGGACCAGTGACTGTTCCAGTGTGGATAAATACTTAAATAGTCACATCACGTCACAAAGACATAAATTTGATTACAGTATATAAAATTCTGCAAATGCTCTTCTTGCCCTGATAGTAACGATTAGAGGGGTAACAAACAACTTTATCACAGGCACTGACTTTCTGATTTCCCCAGAGGTGCTCAACCCCCGCTCCGCCCCAGACCCTTCCCCCACTCCACCCTTTTCCCCAAGGTCTCACCCCACCTTTTTCTGCCCCCACTCCACCCCCTCTCCTTCCCACCCCCGCCTTTCCTCTTCCCGCCCCATTCTGCCCACTTCCAAAAGCACGGCCTGCCCTTGCTCCGCCTCTTTCTGACCCCGCTCCTCCCTCTCCACCCCCAGCGCCTCCTGCCTGCTGCTGAACAGCTGACCAGTGGCGGGCGGGAAGCGCTGCGGGAGAGGGGGAGGAGTTGATCGGCAGGACCCGCTGGTGGGTGTTGAACTCAATAAATGTGTTGCTTAGAAAATGTCTGGTGTAGGCGTAATCAGTGCATTTTGGTACTTACCCTATTAAGGCTGGAGATTACAATATAGGATTAGGCAAACCAATAGGAGGCATTTTGGTAAATTCGAGGTTTATATTAGGCAAAAAAAAAAAAAAAAAAGGAGGGTTGGAATAAGATATAAACCCCATGGGCTGAGTAATGTCATTTCAGGATGAAATTTTTAACTCACTTTCAACATTTCCATCATTAACATGTTAAAATAATTACTGATTTACATACACTCCAGATTGTAGCATAGAAATGGATTATTTTCCTTATGAAATCTGAAAAAAATAATCCATTTGATACGTTACACTATTAATACAAATGGTAACTAACATTTTTTTATATTTGTTCCTCAAAAAAAGTTTTAAGAAATTATGCAGGGAATCACTTTTGCAATTTAAGACAATAAAAATGAAGTTATTTTCATTTTCAAAATGAATATAAATTTAATTTGTATATAATAACCTGAGGTTATACAAATAGTTTGAACTCTAATCTATGTCTTCATTGTGTCTCATACCTATGATTCCCAGCGATATGTGCATGAGAGTCATATATAACTATCAACCATATGATGTCTGCAAGCTTTTGAAGAACATGGCATTAATAAATTTGTTATTGTGCAAGTAACTGGTGCATATCAGGAACTGAATTAGGTAGTAACTGTGGGGTATTACAACCACCATATGTTTTGCACAGTGGTAGATTTGAGATGGTCTTGCTTCTGGAACATGTATAGGATAAAGATGATATGTGAGAGGCTCTCACTGTCTGTGTTAAGGGTAGAAGAAGAAGGGGCGTGGATGAATTTGTGTTGGTGTTTCATAGCTGATGGGAGGGAAGTGGTTGTGGATGTTACCTTGTAGTTTTGTATTATAGACAGAACTGATAAACACAGTTTCTAAGATCTCATCTGCAGTGAGCATGCTAGCAGCCTGGGATTGCCAGGGATGAGCAGGGCTTTCTATGCAATTGCTCCTCCCAGAAGCTGGGCACAACAACTGAAAACAGGGAAGTTGTCTTCCTTGTGCTTTCAATGATCCCCTTGCAGGTGACTGTGCCACAGAGTTGTAAAAAAATGGACAGGGTAAAAACAGAGGGAGAGAGGGTTGCAGGAGCTGGAGAGTTGGGTGGGGAAGCAGGGAGGGAGGGGGACAGGAACTAGGGAAGGGGATTTGGATGGGAGCAGGGCAGGGGCCATGAGATGGGACCAGAAGGATTTGTAACCTCTAGAGGACACTCCCCTACTGGGCCTGGAATTGAATGCATGAGTCCTTCCTGAGTTTCCACATTCCACTTCTGCGAGCAAATAGCTGTGAAACCCACTAACAAAGTGGGTCTCATTCTGCCTCTAATAGCTCGTCCACACAGAGGATAACATCCTACTACTGCTTCTTTATTTAGTGTGTTACTTCAAGTGTTAGAGGTCTGTGCTGTAGATTTAAAGTGCTCTGCTGGAAACTCAAGATGGGAGTCAGCATGACGCCACCTGGAATTTCTGTTATTTCAATTTCTTGAAAATTGTATTTAAAAGCCTGTGGTTAAAGGTCAATAAGGTTGCAAAGTCAAGCACTGAAAAGTCAGAAAATGCCAGAATTAAGGCTGCCTGTGTAGGCTGACTTCGGCTCCCTTATGCCTATGCATTATAATGCAGTCTTTAATTATATGATCACATACTATTTTTCCCACGGGCTCCCTGCCTCATTCGGTGCACAGGATGGATGATGCTCTGGGGATGAATTAGGGTGGTGTAGTGAATTAAGCTGCTGTTTGTAGGACCCCTGCCTCATTTGTTGCAGAAGCTGGAAGGTGTGAATGAGGCAGAGGTTGAAGAAAGAGAAAGGATGGTTTTATGGTTAAGGAAGTTGAATGCTACTGTGGAGAACTGGATTCTATCTATGTATCCATCAAGTTTCTGTGTGATGCTGGGCAAGTCTCTTAAATCAATCTATTCACAGGTGGCCACTAATTGCATGTTTCTCCTATGTGATACACCTGGGGCCAGATTTGCGAAATTGCTGAGCAGTCATGACTGCAACTGAAGTCAATGGGAGTTGTACATACAACATGCTACATAATGCTAAGTACTCTGAACAATTTCTTGGCTTCCAATGGCCTATGCCAAGGTTCCTTTGTGCTACTGTAGCAGTGCAAAGGTACCTTAAAACCATCCTATGAGCACAGAAAATAAACTATCCAATTAATCTAGCCCTTTTTTTCTCTTTATGAACCAATTCTGATATCAGTGTGTGTATTCATTGTTCATATTACTCAATAAATAGTTTGGATAAGCAACTTTCAGGCTGTTGGAAGTTCACAAACTGTTCATGGAAGAATGAGTCCTTTTTTCAGTATTGTTTGAGAACTATAGTGATATTTGTATTCTAGAAACATGTTTTAAAACAAAGTTAAATTGAGTATTTTGTTCAGAGAGCTGAAATCGGAGATATAAATCCAAACTGGGCCATTGGGGAAGCTGTTCTTTATCGCTTCCAGGTGGCAGGCCCGCAGTATCACTTTAGGAAATAAGACAGGGGGTGAGTGAGGAACAGCAAAAGATGACCTGGTAAGAGAGAGAGAGAGAGAAAAGAGAAGAAAAAAAGGTCCCATCAACATGATTGCAGGAATTTCCTTTCACTGGTGAAACTATTGGACAGTCAGAGAAGCTTACTCCTAAGAGCACTTACGGCAAATTAAGCTTTGGAAGAACTCTGTATAGAAAAGAAAGTCTTGCATAGGTAAGTTAAAGATGGAAAAAGTTACTGCAAGGGATTTTAATCTTATTTCAGTACAGTTCTGCTCAGCTTCCTGAGTGTTTGTGTCTATATAGCCAAAGAAGATACAAGTACCTTACTCCCTGGCTATATTATATCAGTTATCCTGTCCAGTCTGGTCTAAGCTCCTCATCCTGAGCTTTTATTCTGAACTGAGTCAAACATTACCTGAAGCTGGGCCCTTAATGAGATCCATATTTTGGTAGTTATCCACCTGCTGTCAGTTAAGCAGTATACAGGGCACTAGTCTTTCAATTAAGCAGTATAAATTGCCTTTGAGCCTGCTGTAGTGATCAAGAGACTTCACCAGGAGAACAATATTTGGGAAAAGTATTTGGAAGGGATCTACCTGGGAGGAAGTAAAAGAGCTAGTTCTGTCCCAAAAGAAAGGTAAGATAGCTATTGTCATTGATATTTCACACATCCCATTCTTAATATAGTTGGGGAAGGTAATGTGTGAGTTCCTAGGCTTCCATTTGAAATGCTATTGAGTGGTATGATTTTTATTTGGCTCCCACCAGTTCCTTTTAAAATTAGAGCTTGGTCCCAGGCATCCCAGTACAAAGAGGATTAAATCATATTTGTTATAGTAATATAGATAAGTGACATTAAATTCCTCTTGTTAGCTGTTGTAATAATTGGCAATTGAGTAGCTAACTTTAAGATCCAGCAGGTAATTTTTAACATACTATTTACTGCTTTAAATCTTATTCACAGGCTGAAGACATCTCAAATCCATAACTCAGGAGCCACTGATAAATCCTGAAAACACTGACAGTAATATAATATTTAATAGAAAAATTAAAATATCAACTACATATTAGTTACTAGTGATACATTTCTGTAGTCGTAGTATTTGTGGTTATTTAACAGTATAATCAGTATTGGTGACTTTTGCTTATGACTATACCCTGAAGGAAATATTCTTAGCTGTGTTTTTTCTGTTTCCAACAGAAAAAATGAGATTTTAAGTACAATTTTTCTCTTAGTTATGCAAATGTAAATCCAAAATAACTCTGCAAAGGCCAGTGCCGTTATTTTGGATTTGCACTTGAGTAATTAAGAGTAGACTTTGGTCCTTTGCATGTTGTTGAAATCTGGTTCATTGAATACATCCAGCATTTCTTTCTGGTATTTCTAATTTGCTGATTTGAGATTATCCTTTTCTATTCAGTAAGATTAAAAGAGAGTGCTTGGGAAACAGTTGCATGTAAGAGACACAAATGGGACTGCTATAGCTAGAGATCGCTAAAGAATTCTACCACCACAGTATTATGGCAGTCTAGAACATATATGTATTGGACCCTTTGGAAGATGAATCCCAGGAAGGTCTTACAAAGCACTTGAGAAACTATTTAGAAAACTGGAGCAAAGGATAAAATACCTGCAAAATGAACTGAAGTTGGGGACTGAATAGGGAAGGGAAATAAGGTAACATAAGCGATATCTGAGAGTGACCGAAATATATGGGAAATCAAACTATATGAGAGAAAATGAAAAATACTGAAGGAAAAACACCATCCATGTCTCTTCTATTTCTCTTTTGCTGAGTAAGCAGTAAAATAGAATTGATTTACCAGTCTCCGATCTCCCCTTTTTCATATAGGTAGTGGACTGTACAAATGAACTACATTTGTTGGTAGGCACCAGATCTTCGGGAAGTTACTGTTCCAACTCTCTCTCTTAGACAAAAACAATGTCTCACAAATTGTTGTTTGGACAGTAATATTTTAACATGTAGTGGGTAGAGCTCTTTTGACTGTGGGGAGAATAGGTCAATGTATATAGAAAAGAATAAGTGAGACATTCTGATGAAATGTCAACAAGACATTTATTTAAAAATTGAAAACATAACAGACATTTTAATAATGGAATAATGTGGACTACCCATCACCACCCATGATCAAGACCATTTAGGATTCAGAATATTAAGAGCAGAGCAACTGTGCATAACAGCCGGTGTTCAACATCTGTCATGCTGGAGTCCATTAATGTTCAATTGCATTCTATTGTTTTCAGATTATTCAACCTCATTTCATTGTCATTGCTTCTGCTAGGGATTAATCAACTGTTTACAGCTACACAGGGTTTTGGAGTCATAATGGAACCAATTAGTATGGAGTTTTAGACAAATATACAGTATTCAATCCCTAATGAAAAATTACTAATTTACAAGTACTTGGTAACAATTTAATCAAGCTTGAAATCAAATACACATAATAAATCATAGTGTGACACATTTTTGACCTTCTGCATATTTCATAAAGACAGAGTAAAATAAATAAAAGTTCCTTGTAAATTTGTGAATCTCTGTTTAAAGAGAGCAATAAAAACATGCTGAAATTATATTAAATACCAAAATTAAACATGGTCGTTATAATCAGCAGCAGAAATTATCTTTTGGTGATGGTGAACAGATCATCTTTGTTTCTTTTAATTGTTCTGAGCTCCTTTTACTCATTTTACCTATTTGGAGATATTCCTAAGTAGCAGCATTCCCTATCTATATACATTTTAGACACTTGTATATACTGTGTGTTTGCATGCATTATATACATAACCAGAGGGGGTGTGTGTGTGTGTGTATCACTCTCTCCTCATATATTTTGAATTCATTTTCCATTAGATAAGTCCATATTTACATCTTAATTACTAGGAAAATATTTTTCAAAGTTTCAATATTTTTGAACAATTCCTTTATATTAAAAATTAACTATATTGCAGCTCTCCAGTATCCACTGAAATATTGTGCTCCCTACAGAAACGTTCCACATAGTGTATACAATAATATTTAAATTCTGAGTCATAAAGCTTTTCTAATAGATAAACAGTCATCTGGAGTCAACATTGTACAGTCCCAAACTGTATTATACATTTCCACAAAGCATGAAATTATCCCTGTAACAGTTACCTCTGCCACCCCTAATAGTTTCTAATAAATACTTTTAGTTATGTGTTGAGAGAGATTTTTTGCTGAGTTACAGAAGATTATTCACTGAAAAGACTTTTGCCTAACTGTTGTGATTCTTGTGGGGCCAGCCAGACACTAGTCCAGATGGCACGTTGTTAGTGCTGAACAGACATGGCTTTGGACATGGCTCTGTTGTTTTTTTTTTAATTTTGTGTCCCCGCCCCCCCGTAGTTCCCAGGGTGGGAAGGTACTGGGATGGAAGCAGAGGGCTGCCCGCCCACCTGCTGCCACCTGTTCAGCTCTTGCTGCTGCTTTTATAAAGCCTCTTCTTGCCCGTAAGATATGATCACTGCATACCCACAGTAATTGGGGAAGGCGCAATCTTTCTTTCACTCACAGAAAGTCTTTTTCAGATTGCCACTGTTCTCCATTACAAAATACATTATCCTGAGAAGATCTGGGGCTTTTCTGCCAGTTGACATAAACTGACCACTGGAATAAATGTGTTTAATCCATTAAAATCTTGTTGGATTAAATGGACTTTTTCTTCAGAAACTGAATTTTTGAGAATGGAGATGGCGTTTATTTCTCTCTTTGCCAAGCTTAAAGAAATGTAAAGAATGACAGTAACAGATTAGTTGCTAACTACAGTTCTGCTACAAAGCAGTTTGTTTTTTCTTTATTAAACAATAAGCAACAATTGTAAAACTCCTGGAAAACAGTTATTTTTTGGAGATGCTGTAAAAAACCAACCCCAAAAACCTCTCACACTGACTTCTGGGAAAGCACTCAAAGTACAGATATTGTATTCTAAGACTGTTTTTCCCAACAGATTCCAGCTACTACAAATTTTTTGGGAGGGTGAGGAAAGCTCAGAATTAAGTGGCAACAAATATGAAATCTTCTAAATCAAACGTGGATTCTGTTTTAGAGTCAGATACCCAGTGCAAAAGTGGAACAGGCTGCGTAGTGAAATGTGGCTCAGAAAGAATAGAGAATGCTGCCAAAAGGAGACTGGCTGCTAATGCCAGGGAAAGGAGAAGAATGCAAGGACTGAACACAGCCTTCGATCGACTAAGAAAGGTGGTTCCACAGTGGGGTCAAGATAAAAAACTCTCCAAATATGAGACCCTTCAGATGGCATTAAGTTACATTATGGCTCTAACTAGGATCCTTGCTGAAGCAGAGAGATACAGCACTGAAAGAGACTGGATTAACTTTCACTGTGAACACTTCCATCAGGAGAGCTACCACACTTATATGGGACAGAAAATGGAAACAGACAATGACCCATACTCACAAAGAATCTTCAGTTATCCACCTGACCATTTTCAAATAACTAATTAGAACTAATTCTGGACTAGTACAATTCAACAGACCAAATGAGTAATTTTGAAAAGTTAGCGAAATTTAAGCGGCTGAATAAGGTAATCTTGTCATTATAACAGCTATATTCTTGTTTACTACTTATGCTGATGTTGCTTAAATAAGTTTGTTTTGAAAATTTTTTATTGCTATGCATCTAAGAAGATTGTTTCCATATTACTAATGAAATGTGTATAATAAATGTGTGTTGTATATTTTATTTATGAAATATTTGTAACAATCCCTTCATAGTTCATTTGAATCTGTTATTAAATTTTACATTATCTTTGCTGTGATGGATCATGTTGCATAATATTTTACACACCAAATTGATCCATGCTATAACTTGGCCAAATTGATCCATGCTATAACTCAATGGAATTAAACATGGATAAATTTGTTCCCATATGTCTTTTAAAAAAATTTTTTATGTCAGCTTTGAGGATACATTTTTGTTTCCTATCCAATGGATACCATGAAAAAGATAATTAAAATGCATTCAAGTCAGAGAACTAACTTTAAACTTTGTAAGTTTGATATATGCGTTGTGTAGGTTTACTTTAATACCAAACAGTTTATCAGAAAAGAGCTAATTTCAAGTAGTGTACAGAATGTTTGTTTTTTCTTTAAGCAGGCTGTAAAAGCAGATGTTTATATATTGTAAAGTGAATACTCGCATGAAAGTAGAGATCTAACTCTTAAATTTTGTAGGTTTTACATGTGTGCTTTGTGGTTTGTTTTTTACTTTTTTCCCCCTCCCTAATATCTGGAAACAATCAATTTTGTAAATAAAATTTTTTTTTTCCCATTTGAAATGACCTTTCTGACTACCGGAAAGGATTGGAGTCCTACTGTGGGTGTTGTGCCTTGGTGGATTTGCTACAGTGAATGTTACACTACCTCAATCAGGCTCTCATCAATTATCTTGAAGAAAAAGCAGCTACTTACTATATGAAATGATTTTGCCTTTGGGTGCTACTGCAGTCAGAATCACTGTACTTGGTGCTGTACAAACACACAGTCAGACTTAGTCCATGCCCCAATGAATTTACAATCTAAAAGACTAAGTGTAGAGAAAGGTGATTATAATATCCAAGTGACGTAGTCAGGTTGAAGGCTGGCATACTTCTTGTTTATTCCATAGATTTTTTTTTTCTTTTGGGGGAGGTAAGTGGGAAGTAGATAAAAAGGGAAGAGGAGGAAGGGATGGGATGAAGTTGATGAAATGTTAGGGGAGGTGAAAGTGAGGAGGGGGCCTGCGGGCACGGGCAGCGCGTGGGGCCTCCGGCCCCTCCGCCTAGGAGCTTCAGTGCCATGTTAGTGGGAGCTGGGAAGCCCTCTACCCCCAAGATAAGTGCCCCTCCGCACCCACCAACCTCCTGCCTCTAGCCCCCAAACTGCTGCTGGACTTTCCGTGACTTCTGCAGTGGCTGGTGCTGGCTCAGGTGCTGCCTGACCTGGGCAGCCCCTGAGCCAGCAGCAGCAGTAATTTGGGTGTTCACACATCATCATACATCAGCAATCCTCTCTCCAACAACATGTATAGTAGATCACCAAAACACTGTTTTACTTCTCATTAATTAGATTACATATGTCAATGTGTAAATTGTCTACAAGGAAAGCATTTTTACATACAGGGAGCCAAATTCTGCTCTCCTGGGGAGTGCAGCCCCACTTAGATTGTGCTATTGACTTTATTAGGGATGCATATACACAGAGGGCAGAATTTGACCCATGACTTTGTCTTATCACATTGTCCACTTAATGCTGTATGATATGGATACACTAAAGATTGTTTTCCCACTAATAGATCGGAAATTCAGGTACATACCTTCCACTAGTATTAATGAGGCAAATGCTGTGCTGACTTACACCCATTCAATCCATGTAACCTCTGGGCAGAGACAGTGTCTTCCTCTTTGTTTGGATAGCCCCTCACCTGCAGGCACTACTGTAATATATGTAGATAATGAGGTTGCATGGTATGTACAGCACAGACTTTACCTCAGGGAAAATTATCCTTTTAAGTATCTTGCCAGACACATGGGACAAGCTACAAGTGTAAATGAAAAAATATATGTAGTGTATAGAAACAACATTGGTGGGCTACAAGTTTATAATTAAATGATAAAGCACTTCTAAAATTACTTTTTTTCACATGTAATCTTGTGGTACACAAACTACTATATGATTTCATGCCATAATCAATGTAAAAGTAATTCATACACATGCTCCTCCCATTGCATATTCCATATATTATTCTTGTTTATCTTCCAATAGAATGTAACTGATAGATTTAAGTATAAAAATATTGGAATAGTATGCAAAGAATTACATTTATAATACTGCTATTAAGCCCACAAAGGGAAGCATGAATCAAGATAAGAGACCAAAGACCTACAATCCTATTACTGAAGAATTTAAATACATTATCTCCTTGAAAGACACTATAGTGCAATGGATTGGTTGTAAACACATTGTAAATTAGGCCACTGGATCCATATCTGCTGTTGAACTACAGTAAAAGAAAATTAAAATCTCCATCCTCTTAGTCTTGATTATACTACTGTGCGTTCAAACTCAATAAACTACTTGGGCAAGGTGAATCACTTGATAATTGCCTGTTCATTCCCTGTGGGGCATCTGGCATTAGCATCGGAAGACAGGATACTGGGCTAGATGGACCTTTGGTCTGACCCAGTATGGCCATTCTTAACATCTTATGTTTATGTTCTTATTGATAATAATTAGTAACAAAAAGCCCTTTCTCTGCTATACATAACTTTGCAGTGGCTTTGTTCTTAAGGTGGATATAATGCTAGACTGGAAGTTGAAATTTCTGATTTATCTACAGCACAGCTGGCAGTAGTACAAGTTTTCCCATGTTTATTTGCCAACGTGCTGTAATTCTTATCTGGAGGGGCCCTCACTAGGAGCAAATGCATAGCACTGTCTACTTAGCATTCAAGCCCAGATTTTCAGAAGTGACCACTTTTGAATGTCTTGCTTTCTCTGTGTTTGGGTTTGAGGCACCTTGGCCTGATTTTTTTTTTTTTTTTGTGTGTGGAAGTCTGAGTGTCCACAACATCAGTTCAAGTCAGTGGGAACTGGAAGTGCTCAGCACTTCTGAAAATCAGTTGGACACCCTGAAATCAGCAGCCACGTGAGGCCTCTCTGTCTAAGACTGCCAAGTGTGGTAGAGGTTTTTGTGATGTGGATACTTGACCACTGATTGAGACACCAATTTATTTCACACAGGCTGTTGAACAGCTGTCCGAGAACCTCAGAAGACTTGGAAAGGAAAATGTAGTCGGATTGTTTAAATTAGGCCCTGATCCTGCACCAAGCTCCCTATGGGCAGACTGATGTGCCCACACATATTCACTTCAGGGGGACTCCAAATGCAAGCAGAGGCCCAGCCACATGGGACTTGGTACATTTACCCACCCAGGCTGAATTCTAACTGTTGACATAGATTCTGATCCCACTGACAGCTGTGCAACCAACTTTATCAAACCAATTCATCCGACTTTAACTCAACTTTATCAAGACGTCAAATGCAATTACACCTTTATAAAAACAGTGAACATGAGATCAGAATTTGGTCCCATAATATCCCATTATTACATGTCACCTGGGCTGTTCAGTCATCCTCTTCTAGTAATGTTAAGTAAGTGTTCACTCTCTTGCATTGTGATTTGCCTCTACTATTAAAATTTATGTATGGGCGGAGGCCAGAAATACTTGTTTTGCTAAATATTTGTTGTACTACTAAATATACTTGTAACTGATATTAAAAAATTATATATGAATGTGAAATTAATGCTTGTCCTTAAATAATATGCTGAGTGCCAGTAACATGCTCAAATCCCATTCCAGGATTTCCATCTTTGAACTTATCTGTGGGACAGGGCCCTTGGTCGTTGCAGGCCTTGAGTGGCAATTTGTGATTTGGGAGGAAAAAACCAGGCTGTTCTCTGTGTAGGGAGTGAAACCCAAGTGCAGGATGGGCTGGAAGTCCCTTTTCACTTATGTGCTGAGGGATTGAGGGGAAGTGTAGTTCACTAACAGCCAGTTTATACTTCTTGGCTAGGGCAAACCCTGTATGAAGGAGAGACTTGGGGGGAGGAGAGGGTCTGCAGAATCTCTTCCAGGTGGGACAAATAACCTAGGGTTTTGTTTTGTTTTCTTTCATCTGTGTTGATTTAGAAAACCTTTGAGACAGATTCCTCTGGGGAAGGACAAATATTAACCTCAGAAGACTGGGAAGGGAAAATCTAGTCAAATTGTTTAAATTTTTGTAATTTAGAGAACTCCATAAATTTGGCCCTTTTGCATTATTTTTCCTGCCACATGCTCATACTAATTCACATATAACAGGATGGGAAGTCATTGTTATTTTATATCTAGGCTTTCAAGCTCTATCAAGAATCCAACAGACCCAGTTATAGAATCTGCGGCATCTTGTGTGGGAAGCTGGAGTGGGGGAGATGCTTTGTAAGTGTATAAATGATAATTATGAATGGAGCCATAACCATGTTAAAAATGCACATCTTACTTATCTCGCAGGGATTCTCTGAGGTTTCTTTATTTTTTGTACAGTGCTTTAATAGTATAAACTGCTACATACGTTTTATTATTATTTATTATTAACCTGCTTGGCGGAAATGTGGAGCTGAAAACCATTCTCTCAGTCAGATCTGCAACACCCAGATCCTAATGCACAGACAAGGATATGGGATGATCTATTTACTGATCTTCCTAAATGGGAAAATCTAATCCTAAATGAATAATTGCATGGCAGAAAAATAAATAACCTTTTTTGATAGCTGGAAAATGTAGGGGGGGAATTTTCAAAAGTGCTCTCCCTTGGCCAAAGCATGATTCACATTGAAATCAATGGGCAGGGCTCTATATAGATTTTGTGAGGTCACTGCTGTCCTCTGTGGTTCTCTTTGGATCCCAGCCTGCTTGTTTTGCCACAGAGGTTGCTGCAGTAATTTTGGAACAATTTTGGAACTGCAGTAACCTTTGAGAACCTGCTATAACTGAGAAAGGGAACCCAACAAGTGTGTTACCTGGGGAAGCACAAATGGTTTGTGGTGGGAGCTCTGCATAGTCTCTCTCCTCCCCTCACATGATTGCTGTGGGGAGCGGGCATGACCCTTTCTTTCCCAGTTGACAGCTCTTGATGTGGTCCGTGCTGAGGAGAGCCCATTTATTATGACTAGTTTGTATTGCTGTAGTGCATAGGGGCCCCAATGAGTGGTCAGCGCTCTGTTGTGCTAGGTGCTGGACAAATATAGAACAAAAAGGCAGTGCTTCTCTCACCAGTAATGATTCCCTCTGGTATGGTAGGATTGGATGTCCATTTTTCATGGAGCTTGTCCTGATTTTTGAAGGATTGTTGCTAAACAAAAGAATGAAGTTCTTTACATGATTGTGAAATTATGATGGGATGAAACTGCTTTACAGTCACACAGTGTATTGTATAACTCTGAGTCATGTCACTTTTCAGCAACATGGTCACCATACGCAAGAGAATCATAAATATCACCTATGGAGTTGATCTTCAAGCCAGTGGAAGTTTGCTGTTGACTTTAGACTGGGAGTCAGGAGACTCTGGGTTCCGTTCCCATCTCTTCCAGTGACTCACTGTGTGATAAGTCATTTAACCTCTCTGTGCCTCTTTCCCTCTCGCCATATGTCTGTGTTGTTTATTAAGATTGTAATCTTTATGGGGCAAAGGCTGTCTCATATTCTGTGTGCATCCAGTGCCTAGTACAGTGGAGCCTCAATCTCAATTGAGGTCTCTAAGTGCTACTGTAATACAAATAATAGTAATAATAAAATGCGGCTAGCCTTACTCAAACTATAATCCTATGAAGCCAATGGCATAGAAACACTCTTGTGTTGGTAAAGAGAGCAGAATTAAGTTTATCATGTATACTATGAAAATATAACATCCAAATTTTCCTATGATTGTTAAGCAGAACCCCCCACTGATTTCACTGGGAAAAGTGACTCACATGATATGGACCAATAAACACTAGTTTAGAAACAATACCCACTAAGCAAAACTTTATTTTCCAATACATGTTACACTCTATTTGTGATGATGAACACTGCTTACATTTAAGCTTCCAGATTTGTGGGTTCAGTTTTTATTAAGAAACCCATTTTTAAGGTGTCTCTCATACTAAAGTTGATCTAGATTTTTTTTTAATTCAGTAAGAATGTACAGAATAATTCATTTTAATGTTTTAAAAGTATGTATCCATTCTAGCACTGTAAGAAGTCCAGGAATTTATTAACAATAAACATTGATTTATTGAAGAAACAGTCCATTTCCTCTACACAGGTTTATCTTTAAACAGTTTGGTTTCAGCCACTCATCCTGACATACTTTTTTTAAAAATGCTTAAATACTTTATAAAGCAAAGATTAATAAAACTGCAAGAAAACATTGCTAAAAAAACCAACACAAAACCCATGTATCATTTAATTACATTTTTTTAACCAAATGGCATCTTATAAATGATAGACTGTGTACACAAATGTTTCTCCTAACTTGTAGTTTAGTCTTAAATCATACAGAAAACTAGCATGCAAAATGTATGTTAATTCATACAGAAATTTCTCAGTGACCACATGCTTTACTTCAAGGAGTAAGAAGGGCCTGATCAGACTCTGAATTGGTTTCCCACAATCAGCCATGCTCTACAGTCCATAGTCATCTTTTCAGCATTTCAGAATGGTGACTTCAGTGTTTTTCCATATTTTACTGACTAACATTTAGAAAGCTGCATCACCATCCTAATAAAGGGACCATACTGTGCCATCAGTTTCTGAGCAGAACTCCCCATCGACTTTAATGGAGAACTTTGCTTAAATTGATGGTGCAATGTGGCCCAAGATTTGAGTATGTGATATATAATAAGTGGCTCTGTGTAGCTGTGATGGATTCAAGGGGCAAATATGTTAGTTCACAGTAGCTTATGCAGCTGGCTAGTACCACAGCAGAAATAAGAAGACATAGGAGACCCACTTTTGCTCGCGGAACAATAGCTGAACTACTAATGTAGCGCTAAGAATATTGCATCTCAACTAACAGGCAGAGACTGATTGAGTGAATTCAGGCCATGCAGTAATTGAGAAATATGGGAAAATAAGAGCAAAATCAGTATGAGCAAATATACTGGGGTATATCCATATTCTTAATTTACACCCATATCTGTAGCATCCAACTTCCCTCACTGTTGATTTTAAACTTGCAATGTATTTCAAAGTCACTGCGAAGTCTGCTGATAGGCCCCTTCACAAAAGTGTGTTGAACCAATCGCAGTAAAAACCCACCTGGGGAAGAACAAAATGGTGTAAAACCATCAGTATCGTGTGGATTGTATATTTGATTAACTCATTCTATTTCTCTATGCTCACTACCAGATTGAGGGAGAAATGCTCTTGGCTGCGAAAGGCTTGATAGGTCCAAAATTCCCCTCTGCACTGAGAGTCTGTAGAGGGAGCTTATGGAGCCTCCTGCATGTCCTTGAGCCAAGCTCTACAATGGTTCACTCATGGGAGTTCTGGGGGGAGTTGTCTGCAGGGTAGAGGATTAGCATGGCTAGCAGCTCCACTGATTTCATGGATTGTCCAGTCCTAAACCTTCTGAGGCACAATGGACTTCAGCGGCTAGTACAGTTCCTGGGTGGCCATAGGCTGACTGAGTGGCTCTGGCTTGAGGCTTGATCCTGCAAGGTGCTGAACACGCTAGTGGTGATTCAGTCAAGCACTTAAGCGTGTTCTTGAATTTAAGCATGCAAGTAGTCCCTCCCATCAATTTTTCATGTTAGTACTCAAGTGCCTGATATTATGCATATGCTTAACTGCTTGGCTTGATGGGGGCAAGAGTGCTCAGCACCTTGCAGAGTGAGCCTCAGGTGAGGATAGATTCCATCCTCTGTCTACCCCTGCACTGGTCCCCTGTGCAAAAGCCCATTTATTTAGACTTTGGTGGAGGGGATGAGTATTATACCTACAGAGTGAGAGCGCAAATTTAGCAAAAAGATTCACTCCCAGTTGAAATGTGTCCAATGCATTTATTTTCTTAAAAGACCACTGCTGTACTTCACAAAACTGCTGCTTGCTAGATGTATGGCTAATAAACACTTGTCTAATACTATTTTAGGGTTTCCCCCCCAAATGATTTAGGGCTTAGTCCTACAGTTATTCTGTGCATGGAGCTCCACTGACATCATCGGCTGTCAAAAACAAGCCCTGGGGAGACTCGTGGTCTTGTTACACACTTTTTTGCCAACAATTAATTTATCTGAAAACATGTCAAAGAGACACACTTTGATATGCAACTCTGAAGCATTTATTTAAATGGGATGAGGGACAATACATTATTGAACAGTCAGGCTTTTTTTCTTTTATGTGCATTTAAAATATATTTTGAAACCTCTACATGAACTCTTTCTTCCTACTGAGGATGACTTTGAATCATCTGACCAAAATAATAATAATAATAAAATCCATTTAAATCAAGAAAAAAAGTAAAATATTTTAAAGCTCAAAGTGAACATTTTCCTATTGGAATTAATAAGGCAACTAACAATGAATCACTTGTTCGGTATTTAATTTAACAGATTAAAATATTTAATTAGATCTTTTGTATATTTGCTCAGGTTCTGTTTTTAGTGGGTATCAGAGGTCACTTTTCAGAGACTTTTGATGCTTCTGGCATTAACAGCGGAATTGAGTTCTTTTTTGCAGTACATCTGTTACTATTAACAGTTACATCTATTACATATTCAGGAAAAGACTGCACATGTTGGCTCAAATTTTCCAAAGTATATGTCCTATTTTGCCCTCCACACTTCCCCACATCAGGTATTAAAAACCTGTCTTCAGTCCTTGCTTTCAGAGACAAGAAGGCCCAGTTCTCCTTTGCCTGGGCAAGGTTGCTGAGAATTGGATCTACAGGTTTTACATGTTTACTATTTTCAAAGCAAAGATGCAATACTTGTGCTTTCTAGAATTTTGAACAAAAATACTGCCACTTGAACTACCCTCTGAAATACCCGGTGTGTTAACGTGTGAAACTATAAGGCTGAAAAGGAACCAGAAGGCAAATAAAGCTAAATGTGTGAATTTGGAAATATTCTGTTATTTAACATATACAATTTTAGAGTCACTACATTTAAGTGGTGCAAAATTCTACTTAGTATTGTAGTTATTATATGGACATTTAGATGATAACGTACTGACTTCATGGATTTTTTGTTATGGCCTCTACTGAATAAGACAACAGGATGCCTTTTTTGTGCAAGGTCAAATTAGTTACTGTTCATTAAATAAAACAAAACAATGAAACACTAAGCAAGCTGTTCAGGAAGAAAGCAGATCACAGAATCTCTAATGCTTCTTGACACCATATCATTACATAGAGCCACTCTTCACATATTAACTTCTCAAATGGACGTAACACAAGTTAAGTGATGATTCACTGTTGCTCTCTGCTGCTTACATAAGTCTACTTACAGTTTTTCCTCAGCTTTTTCAATAGTCACCAACACACATGATGTCTTACATCTTTCTCTACAAAGGTTTCATTACAACGAACACAGTCAGATCTATTAGCATTAATATCTATGCACCTAAACTTCCTTTTTATATTCCCATTTTGGGCTCAGTGTATGCAGAACAGAAGGATTCTGTAGTTGCTATTAACAAGACTGGAAATTAATTTCTTGTTTCTTAACAAGAATTAATCTATTTGGTAAAGCTCTCAATATCTCTTTTGATACAAGTTACTTATACTGGACAAAATTTTGTTGTCTTTCACGTAGCAAAATTCCCATTTAAACTAATAGGAAATTTGTTGGATTACGGGCAACATAATTTGATCTACAGAGACTTCTACAAGTTTAGGATCAGATTCTGATATCAAGTATCAGGGGTAGCCGTGTTAGTCTGGATCTGTAGAAGCAACAAAGGGTCCTGTGGCACCTTATAGACTAACAGAGGTATTGGAGCATAAGCTTTCGTGGGTGAATACCCACTTCTGATCTCAGTTATACCTTGTACATTGAAGTATCTCCATTGACTTCAGTGTTCAATGTATGCTGGTGTGAATGAGATCATGACCCTTAGCTAGTAAATAAGAGTGAAAGACAGTGTTGTCTGCTGCCAGTATTCAACTGCCAGATTTTGGGGACCCAGTTTGGCTTAACCTCTCACAATGGGCGTTATTAGGAACCTCTTCTTGAATGACCAAGGGTCAACCCTTCATTCATCTCCCACCTTTACAACACTTCTTCCAGCAAGTCTTTCAATAATACCTGCCTCTTCTCCCCACTGCAAAAGTACAGAAGCTATGTTTTGGAAAACATTCTACCACTTGACCTTCAGCCTACCTGTCATGGGTGTGAATCACCTCTCACTTGTGGTGATGTAAATCAAGAGAGATTACAGTGAAGTCAATGGAATTACACTGGTGTAAAACTGGCATAAGGGAGAAGAGATTCAGGCCATATGTTTGGTCTGTGTTCTTTGTGTTTAATTTACATTGTAAATTCTTTGGGGTGGGGATCACATCTTTCTCTGAATTTGTAAAGCTGTGAGAACATTTACTGCTGTCAGTAATACTAGTAGGTGCTAATATTATACTTACTATACTAAAATATCCTTATGGTATGATATTTATATGTACTAACAAGTTTAACATACTGCTTTTCCTGTCTTTCAAACTATGCATAGAATGCAGGTAACATGATTGCTCTTGGACCTACTACCTAATAAAGGAGGATTCATTCATTTATTCTAAACCTGAAAAGTTTGTGCAGATTTAGTTTCTTAGTTTATATTATTTAATAACTTAGTCTATATATTTAGGCTTGAAAGGGTTAGATTTTTATCAATAAATATTGATTTCATCATACACAGACTGGCAAAAAATATTTCCATTGATAACTGAAGTTTACAAAAGGCAAAGTAAAAAAAAATGCTGCTTGAGATACTTTGTATATGTTGACAGTTTGTGTTTTAAAAGCTTTAAGTTTTTGAATCTTAACGTGTATTGTCATTAAGCAATTACTGTCTGATCCCCCTCACTCCAATTTTCTGTAACTGTGAACATTTAAATTGATATAAATAAATGCTTAAAACTCATAATTTTGTGCAACTGTGGAAACTTAAATCAATACAAATTTTTAAAATGCTTAAATATACATTGTCATCCACTGAAATCATAAAAAAAAAAAAAAAAAGATCAAATTCTGTCAAGCCTAAAGATATTCAGTAAAGTTTCTGGCAGTGCACTGTAGCTTGATCATTTCTATGTATATAAAGTGCTACAATTCCTATAGAATTTTATTATGTTGGATCAAAATCTGCTTTTTATTTACACTGCTGAAATAGTGGGAGGTTTCAGAGTTGTAGATGGGAGCAGAATTTGGCCCTTCTTAAAAGAGAAACCCATAAACAGCATTAATTCAATTTTAAAAATCCAATTATTTTCTTTTAGAAATGTTACTAGGAAATACACCACATATTCACTTGATCTGAACCTAGATGGCTCTCAGGTAGTAACACATAGTGAAAGGCTGTGTATCTCCTTCCCAGTGTCTTAATATACCCAGTGCTCCATTAATTCTTATGCCTTTATATTTTCATATTTAGTGCATGTACACTTCTAATGTAGGCACATTTTATTTTCAGTCGTAATTAAAAATTTTTAAGTGTAGTTTCTCCTTGCTTTAATCTCTTCTTTCTCTGAATTTAATCTCTTCTTTCTCTTTTTTTTAAAAAACTGTGGGGAAAAAACGGAATTGCAAAGCAAGCCAAATAAGACCTAAAATGACAGCATCTGTAAATGTGATAGTTAAGCCCCTGTATGATTCTAGTTAGGACCCCATGGCTATCTCTGATCAAGTTTAAAGTAGTGAGTTAGAACTGCTGAAAATGAAGTCCAAATCATGTGCAGGAAATCATCATATACATTCCTAACCTGTAACCATTGGGGTCAGAAGGTTGTCAATAAAATTATGTAAAAGAGAAATATACTGAAAGTATTTGTTTAGTGCCGTTATTAAATATTCTTTGTTATAGCCCCCTATAGCATTCCCTGGTTTACCTACTATTTATCAGGGTACACTTACTTTAGTTGTTTATACTAACCACTATGTTTCTCTGTTTTAGTAGTAGGAATGCTACCTGTGACTAAGTTTTCTAAATGATCCTGAAAGAAGTTTTAATTGCACCAGGCCACAGTTCCTCTTTAGTCAGTTTAGCAAATGAGCCATATGATGTGCTTTTTTGTCTAGGCATGTCAAAAACTCATGGGGAAAAAGAGACTTGAATTTAAAAACCATGAAGTTACAAGAACAGTACTCTGTGTGTTTAAAACCAGGGAGTCACTAAAACTGAAAAGGAACAAATATGAAGTATACATGGAAATATACAGTAGTTTCAGCTGTGATCTCTACAGTATGTGCTTCATACAATATAGGATGTTTAGTTTCATGTGTTAATATCCTAAGCACATGCCTTGTATCTTACCATATGTTTCAAAACACCGTAAGTACACAAGGCATGGTGTGTACACACCCACACACACCCACACACACACCTAAATATGTACTGTATATAGCTGTACCTCCATGAAATGCTATGTTTATCTAGTCTTATCTGGTATGATCACATACCAAAATTTTGTTCCAACTTCTTTTCTTTTTCTTATGCAAATCCTTTTAGGATTACATTCAAAATCACATTCTTTACTCTCTATCACAGTGTCAGTCCTTTCATTGGCAGTATCCAGTTAAACACCACAAATCCTTAACTTTGCTTGTTACAGGAGCTTTAACTGAAGCATTAAAAAGTGGTGTGGATTTTTAAGTGCTAAAACTATGTCTTTTCACCCTAAGATTCTCAGAAAAAGACATAGCATTAAATTTTTTGCGCTACACTCTATACCATAATCATACTGGAGTAAAATACAATGCAGACATCTTGTACGATATGTAACTTGCAGCAGTTCCAGCAGCAGAACACTTACTAAAAACAAATTGCTTGTAAACCTTGAGTCTCTTGGTTTGTACCTTCTCTTTTCTTTTCATAGTTCTAATATTTCTGCGGGTATAATTGGAACTGTAGGTTTTTAAAGTTCTTCACTTTCCACCACACTCTGGGATGGGGATGAAAACAACTTTGGACTTTCAACAGCTGAAAAGGCAGAAAAAATGTCGAGTCCTTGACCAGTGAGGTTTGCATACCGGCCACCACTAGGTCGAAACTTTATTGGTAGTGGAATCTGTTGGTGCCATTGGGCTGAAGAAACAAAAACAACAAAGAGAAAACTTAATTCCAGTCAAGTCAACATTTATTTTAACATATATAAAAAGCCAATGAAAATTTTCACACCCATTTGGAAAGTGCTGCTTTCCATATTTCTAGATGGGAATACCTCACAAGTCCTTTAAAAAAAACTTATTACCAATGTAGGGTCTGTTCCTTCAGATATCCTCAAGTACAATGCTTTACAATGATGCAAAGTCCTCTTGGAGCCAATGGGTGAAATCCTGGCTCTACTGAATTCAATACCAAAATTTCCATTGACTACAATAGGACCAGGATTTCACCCACTGAGCCTACTCATGGTTGTAAGCACTATAGTCAATAGTTAGAGTTTGTGGATCAGCAAATAGAGAGCAATAAAACCAGAAATCTCCCTCAGCAGTGATTTCCATCCCAGTCCCTCCCCCTAAAGCCCCTCAAAAAATCAGGGAAAGGATTTTTTTTAAAGATAAATAGTTCTGACTTTAGTCCATCTCTAATTTTCATTGCAGCTACTTTAGGTGACTGATTATGAACAAATTATTAAGCAAAATAAAAGGAAATGTATTGCTTTATGTAATTATAAATCTAGTTACTAACAATTAATTAGATTTAGTGATATTAAAATGGAAATACAGTTTATACTTCCACATTTAAAAGTAACATTGAACTTTTTTGAAGTTAATAATATTAATAATACTTAGCTGTTCTATAACAATGTAGTTCTCAAACCACTTTACACAGTCTCTTTCAATACCTTAAGACTCTACTTTTGTGCACAAAACCTCCAATTCCGCACACAAATGTGACAAACCTATTTATACCAGAAATCATTTGTGTATCTCTGTGCTAGTTGGATGTACAATTTCAGGAGTTGGTGTGCAGATTTGAAACCCATTTGGAAAAAGTGTCCTTTAAAAAGTAGATCCATCTTCTTAAATTTTGACATGTAGTTGATTCCATAGCTGACAAATGCAATTTCTAAAGACTTCATAATCAATCATTTCATATTCAAACATCATAGTGATGTTTAGGGTATAACAAACAATTTGTAGATGTAATCAACACTGATCAATTATCAGAGGGGTAGCCGTGTTAGTCTGAATCTGTAGAAGCGACAAAGAGTCCCGTGGCACCTTATAGACTAACAGACGTATTGGAGCATAAGCTTTCATGGGTGAATACCCACCTCGTCGGTAGTCTATAAGGTGCCACAGGACTCTTTGTCGCTTCTACTGATCAATTAGAAAAACAAAGCAGCTAATCACTGGAGAGATGCTTGGCAGTAGTGTAGCCGGGTGGGAACTGGGGGAGCGGCCGCTCCCCTTGTGAGCAGAAGCGGTGCCTTAAAAAGGAAGCAGCGCCTTTTTTTTAGCAGAGCTAAAAAAAGGCGCCGCTTCTTTTTAAGCGCCGCTTCTTGCACTCACCCGGCGACGCTCCCGGCCTTTGGCGGCATTTCAGCAGCGGGTACCACCGAAGACCCGGAGCGAGTGAGGACCCACCGCCGAAGTGCCGCTGAAGACCCGGAACGCCGCCGGGTGAGTGCAAGAAGCGGCGCTTAAAAAGAAGCGGCGCTGCTTGTGCTCGCAAGGGAAGCGGCTGCTCCCCCTGTTCCCAAATTTTCTTATGTAATTTCTCTTAATTGGACCACCTAAACAATTCCTTTCTATTCTTGTGGTTTGCACTCTTTAGTGCTATTTATATCTCCTTCAAAATATGGGAAGCTTTAGATATATTTATTTCATCTTTTTTAAATATGCCAATCTCTTTCTGGCTCCCTATGTCTATCATCAAGCATTAATAAAGTATAAAATGCAGTTCTCCATAAGGCCACTGAGTGGCAGAAACTGACAAGGATGTAGACTAATCCCATGGCACTGGCAGCCTGCCTTTTTTCTTTTTTTCCAGATACAGTAGTCTAGTAATTCCTTTTAAAATGCAGATTAAAAGGATTGAAAATTCTCAGCTTGTGGCTAATGCTGCAGAAAAACGGTCTACGACGTGTATGTGAGCTATCCTATTACACAGCGTAGGCATTCAGTATAAACGTTTTTTAATACCTTACCAGCTACAGCTAATGGCTATGCTGTTATTACAATAGGCAGTTACTTTAGTCTACGAGTTCATAGCTGCTAAATATCATAGTTTCAGACAGAGTGTTCTACGCCAGATGAACTGTGCATGGTGGCTCTACATGCTCTTGTGGAAGCATACAAAGTGGTTGATAAATCAAATGAAATGCTCAGATACCTACTTGTAGAAAAGACTATTAGTGAACAGAACAAATTCCTGAAAGACCAGAATTTGGGCCGAATCTTACATTCAAGATTTTCTTTTCTAACTAGACAAATTGAATGAATTTATAACATAAAGACATGGAGGAAAAGAGCAGGGTGCTGGACTGGTAAAAAATAAAGGAGCCTGTTAGCATTAAGTCACTGGCTTCAACAAAGGACAGACTGATTTGATTGCCAAAGTTGTTCAGTGGCCTAATCAGTTTTTAGAGTAATTGCTATGGAGCTCTAGTGGTTGCATCCCTGCCATCTTCTACTGGACATTTTCATAACGCTAAGACAGACATTTTTTTAATACGGACTGCAACTCTGATAGAAAAATACACCAATTTATTCAAGTCCTTCCTTTGGCTTCTCAAATTGTTCTAGCCACAGAACTGCATAATTCTCACTTGCCTAAATGGAAAATTGACTAATAAAATCTGAGATATAGACAATGGAGAAAAAAGCCATGCTCAAGAAAGAATGAACATTGCTGCTTGACTCAATGATTTCATATAATTATATATGCAGAAAGTAACCTTATGGTTCCAAAACCTGTTTCCATGTGAAATTTCTCTCCATAAATGTATATCTTAGAAGCCTCTAATGCTTATGTAGATAATTGCTTATATTTGTGCTGATCCTGTTCCCAAATGAAGTCAGTGGAAACAGAGTGTATCCGACTTGTTCTTTTATCTCTGTATTGTTTACTGCACTTTTTGCAATAAAAACTGATGAAAAAAGTTTTCTTGTGAAGTTATTTAGTAAATTACATGTAACATGTAATGTTTATTAAATGGCATGTATATCAGGTCATTAATTGAGATGCAATGAGATCTTTACGTTTCATATAAAAATGTCACATTTACCTTGCTATGTGTTATGAAATTACACTATAAATAAATTAGCTGAAGAACAAAAAATGGTTTATTAGGGTACGACCTATGGCAGGGCTGGGCAAACTACGGCCCGCGGGCCGCTTCCAGCCCATCAGATGTTTTTATCTGGCCCTCGAGCTACTGCCTGGGAATGGGGTCAGGGGCTTGCCCCGTTCCACCTGCCTGGTGTTCCCACCGGGGAGTTGGGTCGGGCTTGCCCCGCTCCACCCACCTGGTGCTCCCTAGCCCCCAACTCATAATTCCACCATCTTCTGGCACGCGCAGAGCCACACTGCACAGGCATGCCTTCATGCTGTTTCCAGGATCGGAACCCCGCCCTTACACAGCAGCCCCCTCTACACAGCAGCGCGCCCAATCCCCTCCTGGTCTTCTATGGCCCCATCCTCGAGAGCCTCAAAACTGTCCAGGGGCTGCATCCGTCCCAGCTAGGATGCCTTCGCCCGTGGTGGTGCCTGGTACGGCCACCTTGGTGTCAGTGCCAGCAGGGCCCCTCGGAGTCCCCTGTATCACCCCTGTAGAGCCCCCTCAAGTTCCCCGTGCCACACCCCATGAGTCCCATCTCCCCCCACCTCAGTAACATCCCTTATAGAACCCCCCCATGCTACACCCCATAGAGTCCCCCTTCGCCACCGGGCATTCATGGCCCGCCATACAATTTCCATACCCAGATGCGGCCCTCAGACGAAAAAGTTTGCTCACCCCTGACCTATGGGCTACATTGAGTCTGTCTGCTTATCTTGGTGTAAGAAGTGATGCATGGCTTTGCTTCCTGAGGAGGAACTGTTTATTATTATTAATTTGTATTATGGTAGTGCCTAGAGGCCCTACGAGAAAGCAGGGGCCCATTGTAACTAGGCACTGTACAAAAACTTAGCAAGACAAGTCTCTGCTCCAAAGATTTTTATAGTCAAAATAGACAGGACAGAGGAAGTATTATCCCCATTTTACAGATGGGGGAACTGAGGAACAGACTGTTTAAGTGATTTGCCCAAGTCACACAGGCTGCGGTAACGCTGGGAAGTGAACCCAGATCTCCCGAGTCTGGTGCACAGCTCCTCCTCTACCTCTCACCTGCACCCAAGTTGTGATGCAAGAGTGCTAATATGGCCATGCAGGGTGTATGTGGTTCTTACTCCTTTTTGTGGCCATATTAGGCTGCGGACATACTCTGACCCTATACTAATAATGGGTCTATTCAATTCCCATCAATGTCAATGAAAAGATTTCAGCAAGAACTGCAATGAGTACAATAAGAACCAAACCACATACATTTTGCTTTGTTTTACTTAGTAGTCAATAATAGGACACCTACCATATATATCAAGTCTAGCAGTGCATGAAACAATACCAGCTTCATTTTTCGCGGACAGTGTGTACCAACCAGCATCTACTTTCTTGGCAGGTTGAATCAAAAGGCAGACGTATCCTGTTGTGTCTTGATGCATGCTGGAAAAATAAGTGTACAGAATTAGTATTTCTCAAGTGTGCGTCTGCTGTTTGGGTTTAACATCACTTAGATTAAATAAATATTAAATCATAGTCTTAGAGTGCAGCTTTACTCTGAAGGCCTGTATAAAAGCAGCAACTTCATACTCAACACATCTGCTCCTTGCATGTTCTTGGAGTCTGATCTGTTCATTCTAGTGATTCAAATATGTATTTACTCCTCTCAGCCCAGCAGAGCCATCACAAGTATGGGCTTGTCTACACTACCACGCGGGGTCGATCTAAGATACGCAACTTTATCCCTCTTTAAAGATATCAGAGGGATAAATACCAGGGAGGGAGAGGAATTATTTCAGCTCAGTACCAATGTGGACACAAGAACAAATGGATATAAACTGGCCATCAGGAAGTTTAGACTTGAAATTAGATGAAGGTTTCTAACCATCAGAGGAGTGAAGTTCTGGAACAGCCTTCCAAGGGAAGCAGTGGGGGCAAAAGATCTAACTGGCTTCAAGATTAAGCTAGATACGTTTATGGAGGGGATGGTTTGATGGGATAACATGATCTTAGTCAAAGGTCAATTAATTGCCATCAGTGGTAAATAGGACCAATGGTCAATGATGGGATGTTAGAAGTTACTACAGAGAACTTTTTCCTGGGTGTCTGGCTGGTGAGTCTTGCCCACATGCTCGGGGTTCAGCTGATCGCCATATTTGGGGTCAGGAAGGAATTTTCCTCCAGGGTAGATTGGCAGAGGCCCTGGAGGTTTTTTGCCTTCCTCTGCAGCATGGGGCACGGGTCACTTACCGGAGGATTCTCTGCATCTTGAAGTCTTTAAACCATGATTTGAGGACTTCAATAGCTGAGACATAGGTGAGAGGATTATTCCAGGAGTGGGTGGGTGAGATTCTGTGGCCTGCATTGTGCAGGAGGTCAGACTAGATGATCATAATGGTCCCTTCTGACCTTAAAGTCTATGAGTCTATGAGTCTATGAGAACTTCAGCTACGTGAATAACGTAGCTGAAGTCAACGTACTTAGATCTACTTAATGCGGTGTCTTCACTTCGGTAAGTCGACAGGTGATGCTCTCCTATCGACTCTGCTTGCACTTTTCAATCTGGTGGAGTACCGGAGTCGACAGGAGAGCACTCAGCGGTCGATTGACCCCCCGCTGGATCGACCATTGCCCGCTGATCCAGCGGGTAGTGTGGACAAGCCCTAAGAGAGAGAGTGAGCTGGATTCTATTCTTTATTATGCATCAGCTATAGAATTGTTAGTAAGTTCCAATTAGTTATACCTGTGCAAACCCATTTAAAACAGGTGTAAAGTATTTATTTTTCTAATGCAGAAACTGGAGATGCAATATATGAAATGCCAGTAAAATTGTAATATTAATCCTGGAGGAGAACATTCATAAAGGTAGTAATTAGAGCTGGTTGGAAATTTTGCTGTAAAATGTTTTTCTGTTGGAAAATGCAGATTCAGTAAAATTGAAATGTTCCAGGGGAATTATTGATTTCAACAAAATCCCAGTGGAAACCTGCCTGGTTTCCTGCCAGCTTGCCCACCTCCCCAGGTCCTCAGCAGCTCACAAGGCAGGATGTAATGGACTGGGATGAGTTTGCTCTCTGGGCTGCTCTCCTGTCATCACTCTGGAGGTTTCCCTCCTCCCCCTTCCATCTTCTCCTATTATCAGCCCTGGAGTTTCCCTTCCCCCAGCAACAGCAGTGGCAGACAGGAAAAGCAAGTATGGGCAGCAATGACATATTCCCAAATGGGAATATTACATTTCTCAGGAAATTCTGAGGTTCACAGTTTTGTTCTGATTCACAATGAAACAAAATCTCAAATATTCTGAATTTCCCAGGTGATGGAAATTCCATCTTCTGGCCAGCTCCCGTAGGAACAGCATTCCTAAAGGGTAACATTCACTATTGTTCAGCTACCCCGCTTAACTCACCCATATGGGCTATGCTGAGTACGAGGGACACATCAGCTGTGTAGCAGGTTACATGCATACCCTCTTTCCACTGCAGAAAGGGTCTCCTGGCCTCACCCAGGCCAGCATAGAAAATAAGCTTGCTAGCAAGAGAGGGATGAGCTAGGGAAATGGACTGACATTTTATGTTCACATGGATCCAGGCATCTTAACACTGCATAGGTGGCACTGAAGGGCTGGGGTTGGATTTATGATAGGCTGAAATAGCAGCTGTGTAGGGCAGGCCTCGTAGAGCAGTCCCATACTCTGGCCTTGGGCTGTGGTGGTGCATGTCACCTCCTTGTTCCACAACACACAGATTGGACGAATACTCAGACTTCCTGTGGATGTTGCGAATTTCACCCAAATTAATTAAAAATGAGGCAAACCAGGATAGAACTCCATCTTATTTTTAACTACTTAGCAGAATAACCAGCAGGGAGCCAATGACTCCATGTTGAACTAATAGACTGTGAATCTAATTCAAACATTACATTGACCAACAGCTTTACATAGGAGTAGGAATGCTGGCAAAGAAATCATAAAATATAATTAATTTCTAAGCTAAACAAAACAAAGGAAATATTTTATAGCAGATTTTCTTTATTCAGCTAAAAAGCAGTGATGTATTTGAGTCAAAATGCTGGATTCCAAACAGTTCTGAGTTTTAGAAATTTGGACTGAAATCTGTACCTGGGCTTGGCCCAAATTTTGCAGTCAGTTCCTATCTTTCATGTACTAAACTAGAACTCTGGGTCTGAACGTCAGGGCATTAAAAATCATGATCTGAATATTCTGGTATTGGGCCCATCTGTACTAAAAAGTGAATGCACGAAAAAATTATCTTGTCTGAGAGAAAATTAGCTGCTATTGCCCACAAAAAAAAATAAAAAAATACAAGGCTTCAAAACCAGCATTTGTTACAAGCACAAGCCTATTGCTGATGATGAGTTTATCTGATAGTGGATTTAATGTCTGACACAACCACTTTTATGCTCACTTCAAAAAAGTTAATCAGATACTTAATGCAAATTTGCTTGTTACTGTATGAATAATGAACATTATTTTAAAATCTACAACATAAAATTGAACCGTTACTTGTCTGCACCCTTCAAACCTTGGGGAAATTAAAGTTTCTAGAATTTTATTGGCAAAAAAAAAGTGCAATTGTGGGTTGCAGAGTTTTTGTTTTAAGGAAGAATTATTTTATCTGCAGCGCTGATGAGATCTCTGCTAGGAATATTTGTATCAAAGATACTAACTACTTGGAAGAAATCCAAAAGGGAACAATGTCAGTTAGAAGGCTGGAGGGATTCCCCATGAGGAAAGATTTAAAAGTTAACTATGCTTAGCGATAACTAAGAGGGGACAGAATTGGCTATGACTATGTTGAAGGTGTTTAATGACAAAGGCCAAATTCTGGAACAGTATTCCAGGGCTACAAAAATGGAAGCACATTAATGCTGCAGACTAGTAGTGTGTCTCTGGACAGGAGTATTCCTGTCCAGAGCAGGAATAAATCTGCACCAAGGGTTGGAGTGTGGATAGTTGCCAGTTTGGGGTCAAGGAGCTTCCTGACTGCTAGATCCTGCTCTGCTAGTCTCTTTTGTGGCAGGACCTACAGAACTCTCCTCTCTGAGTTCTGGGAGAGATCAAATCTGGGTGGCCAACTTCTGCCTCCTATCTTCCCACTTCTAGTTGCAGATTCTGGAGTCCGCCTCTGTGTACTAGCTAGCCAGCATTTGGAGAACATGAATGAAGAGGCATTATTTAGGGTGGAAAGGGACAGAATGTGTATATAACTGCAAGTAATGGGATGAAATAAATAAAAACTTCCTGAAAGGGAGATCTGTTAGGCTGTGGACTAGTGTCTTAAGGGAAGGGTTGGAAGCCCCATCTCTTGGAATATTTAAAACTAGACTGGACAAGGCAGTGGCTATAATATACTGTACAGTACATTCCTAGGTTGATAGCTGGGTGAGGAACTAGACAGGACCTATATGGTTTTCCACCTCTGACTTCTGTGATTATGATGAGTTCGACTTTCTTATTTATTATTTATGCCTACAATATATTGTATTACATTTTAGTGCACTATGTAAACTGAGCTTTAGCTCATTCGTGGATTTCATATTTTGTATAATAATTGCCTATACTCTTAAAAGTAAATCAAATATTTCCCTCTTATCTTAGAATGAGATATTGCTTTAAAAATCCTCTTAATAAAGGTCCAGTATCATTTACGATTTCCCCCCAAATCTACCAGTAAAAAGGCAATTTGAAAGATTAAATATGACCATTGCAATGATGGATCCCAGCAGCACTTTACTCACAACTCAGCCAGCTGATCTCTTTTAAGTTTAGTTTTAAAAGCTAAACTGACATAAATATAAAAGAGAAGCTCATCTTTAAATACAAAATTATATTGTTAAATTGGAAAGGTTATGGCAGCGAAGTGCTGGTGCCTATATTGGTAAGATGCACGGAGCAGCAGGCACATAGGAGGTGATGAGGAACTGAGAGGTAGGGGGATGAAATTCATCCTGGTACAAAGGCACAGTTCAAGGCACTTCTTAAACCCTTCAGGGATGGATTATGTATTGCCAGAAAGGCATATATGTGTTTCACGACTGGTGCCATGTAGCAGAGGACTGTGTTGGGGTGAGTATGGGAAGGGGCAATAGGATCTGTGGTGATAAAGTATAAGTAACATAGTATGCAAGTGGCCCAAAAACACTATCACCACTATACTAGTCTATTGGCTGGAGCAGTGGCTGTGGGGTGTAGGGAGCTGTGCTGCACTTCTGCACCCTGATTCCAAATTAGGGAAGTGGATTTCATTCCCTTCTGCTTCATACTAAAGACCAGTTCCTTAGGCTTTAAGTGGGTGAAATGAATTTCATCTAGAGAGAGGACAAAACCTGCTCTGACAACAAAACTTTTGTGCCAACAATCAGCCCAGCCTCAAGGGGACATTAACTGTGTGAATGACTATACAATACCTCATCCTTTCTCTGTTTGCAGGGATGGTTTCATTGTCTTTCTTCCAGTAGAATATTGGTGGTGGCATTCCAATCACTCTGCCTTCTAATCTGACTGGGTGTCCTTCAGGCACGCCACAATTCTGTAACTTCTCCAGGAATGCTGGGGCTTTTTTGACTTCCTTTGCTGGAAAGGAGGAACAATTACTGTGCATCAATGATTTTATTTAGTTTTTTGCACTGAATCATGTGGAAACAATCCAAAATGATTCCTATGACATCTTAGGCCTTGTCTACACTACCAAGTTTTGTCTCCAAAAACTGCCTTTTGTTGACCAAACAGTGCGTGCCTACACATTGCGATGTGACTTTTATTGGGAAAGATGCCCGGTTTTGGTGACTAAGTACATCCACCCCAAACGAGAGACTTACGTCTTTTTCCTCTACATGTTTCTCAACAAAGTGCCAGAGTAGACAACACGCTTGATTTCATCACCTTAATTGGCCACCAGGAGGTGTCCCACAATGCTCATCTTGACCGCTCTGGTCAGTGTTTTGAACTCCACTGCCCTGCAGCCAGGTAAACAACCATCTGCCCCTCCCCGCTAGAGGCCCCGGAAGTTTTTGAAATTCCATTTCCTGCTGGCTTGGCGTGGAGAGGTCTCATTGCATCTTCCCAGGTGACCTTCGCGGGTTATTGCACCAAAGGCTCTCCCGCTTGGACCACCATGGAGCTGTTGGATCTGATCTGTATATGGGGAGAGGAGGCTGTGCAGTCCCAGCTGCGGTTGAGTCATAGGAATTGGAATACCTATGGGCACATTTCTCGAGGCTTGTATGAAAAAGGCTATGATCAGGACACGTTGCAGTGCAGAGCAAAGATAAAGGAGCTGAGGCAGGCATACCATAAGGTGAGGGAGGCAAACCGTAGCTCCGGTGCTTCACCTAAGACCTGTTGGTTCTATAAGGAGCTGGACGCTTTACTCAGTGGCGACCCCATCTCCATCGCCAAGAGCCTCGTGGATACTTCGGAGGGAATGGAGGTGGTGGAAAGAGGACCTAACTTGGAGGACGAAGTGATTGATGAAGAGGTAGAGTTAGACGAGGATGTGCAGCTCCCGGCAGGGTCACCCAGTGGGGCAGGCAGTCAGGAACTGTTCCCCACTCCAGAGGTGTCTAGCCAGTCTCAGCATTCACTCTCCGGGGAGCAAGAATCAGATGAGACTCCTGGTAAGTGGCTCTGGCTTGTGTAGTGCGGAGGTGGGTTCAGGGTATAGAAATGTGGGAGGCTGGCTGCATTTCTGAGCTAAACATTTCCCTGTGTAGCTAATTGGTATGGCAGAATAGTGCGTTGATGCACGCTGAGATCTCATGGGACTCCTCCAGAGAGATCTCCAGGAAAGTTTCCTGGAGGTACTCGGTAATCTTCTGCCGAAGGTTCCTTCCCCCATTGTAGGAAACTTTCCTGTGCGATTCGGCAATCACTTCTGCAGGGATCAAAGCAGATGACAGGCGAGCAGCATAGGGAGCAGGGCAGAAGCCACAAGCATGGAGTAGATGTACCCTCGTTTCCCTGCTTACCCTTAGCAGTGAGATGCCTGCTAGAATGATCCCCGCCTGTGGAAAAGTGTGGGAGAATTTTAGAATTTTTTCCATAGAATGCTGCACCACGACCCTTGCAGACAGTGTGTGCTCTTTTCCCTATGTGGAGCACCCCCCGGCCCCCCAACACTCACCATGCTGTGACTGTTTGCAGATATGTGTGCCTGATTAGGGTCAGTGAGAAAGTGATTGTAATGTAGCAAAAGATGTATGTAACTGAAATGTTACAATGCTGTGCGTGAATTTAACAATCCCGCTTCTGTGCATTGTCCCCTCTGCTTCACCAGAAGCCTTCAGGAACACCCCATGTATCCCAGCCGAGTGTCTTCACCAGATAAGAAAGCTCCCATGATGCAGAAAAGAAGACATGTTCCGGGAGGTACTGCATTGCTCCAATGCAGAGAAAAGGGAACGCCAGGAGTTCTGGGAAGCCAAACAGTAGGACAGAAAAGAGAATCAGGAGTTTGTTAAGGATGCTACTGAGCAGATGATTAAAGTAATAGAGGAGCAAAAGCAGATGCTGCAGTCCTTAATAGTGCTGCAGACTGAGAGATCTGTGCTCGCCCTCCCCTGCAGTACATTCAGAACACTTTCCGGGACTTCTCTGTTTCCCCTTCACTCTACCCCCCTGAACAACTTTCACAATGCTAGCTGGACCTACACACAGCTGTGAAAGTCTGTCCTTCCCTGGTTCCTCCTTTCCCAGCAGGCATGTGTGTGTCTGTGTGTGATGTTTCTTGTTCAATAAATGCAAAGTTTTTTAATGGTGAATCACCTTTATTTTTTTTCTACACATTTAGATTGCAGGCTCTACCAATACATGCACAGGCATTGGAATCATTGTCTCACAGGAATATAAGGCCCAAAATGATACAATTGCTTCCTAGGAAAACAAGGTGACAAAGATATACATTATTGGTGCTCATTGTCAAAGTGCTGCCTCAAAGTCTCTCTGATTCTAATTGCCCCCACTCTGGGCTCTTCTGACAGCTCTGGTATCTGGCTGCTCAAAATCAGCAGCCAAGCAGTCTGCCTCAGCACTCCACCTCTGAGCAAGCCTTTTACCCTTAACTTCACAGAGATTATGCAACCTATAGCACACGGCTATGACCATGGGAATATTATCCTCATTAAAATCTAGCCTGCCATAAAGGCATCGCCAGATCGCCTTTAATCTGCCAAAGGCCCATTCAACTGTCATCCAGCGCCTCATCAGCCTGTTGTTGAACCGCTCCTTACTGCTGTCCAGGTGTCCTGTGTAAGGTTTCATGAGCCACGGCTGAAGGGGTACGCTGGGTCTCCCAGGATCACTATGGGCATTTAACATCCCCCATTGTAATCTTCTGGTTTGAAAAGAAAGTCCCTACTTGTAGCGTTCTGTACAGGCTCTGTTCATGAAGATGCGTGCGTCATGCACCTTTCCAGACCACTCTGCGTTGATGTCAGTGAAACGCTCACGGTGATCCACAAGCACCTGCAACGCCATGGAGAATTACGCTTTCCTATTGATGTACTTTGTTGCAAGGTGGTCTTGTGCCAAAATTGGAATATGTGTTCCATCTATCACCCCTCCACAGTTAGAGAACCCCATTTCTGCAAAGCTGTGCACTATTTCACGCACCAGAGTCACAGTCTTTCATAGCAGGATTCGATTTATTGCCCTGCACACTTGCATTAATGCAGCCCCAATGGTCGACTTCCCCACTCCAAATTGATTCGCGACCGACCGGTAGCAGTCTGGAGTTGCCAGCTTTCACACAGCAATTGCCACATGCTTCTCTACTGAGGGGGCAGCTCTCATTCTGGTGTCCTTGCACCACAGGTCTGGGGTGAGCTCCACACACAGTTCCAGGAAAGTGGCTTTCCGCATCTGAAGGTTCCGTAGCCACTACTCTTCAGACCATACCTGCATGATGATATGATCCCACCATTCAGTACTTGTTTCCCAAGCCCAAAAGTGATGGTCTACCCTATGCAGCTGCTCTGTGAATGCCAAAAGCAATCTATAGTTGCTCCTATCTATGTCATGCAGAATGTCGGGTGCCTGTGAGTCTTCTTCAGTTAGGAACTTGACGATTAACTGCACTGCCATCCATGATGTCTTCATGACAGTTAACAGAGCATAGGAGAGCAGTGCGGGATCCATCCCTTCTCACAAAGATGCTGGGGTGAACAGCAGAGAATGGACATTGCAAAAATGCAGCGAAATAAAGCTGGAAGTCCATGGAGTGCTGGGACACAAAGCAATGCATCACGGGACATTTAGCCAGGTCCCAAGATGCACCGCGATCCGCTCCACCTTCCCACAAGGGTGACAGAAGGTGTTGAGCTGGGCTGTCAGATAGGTACCCACAGTGCAATGCTCACACTGTGGATGATGGAGCCCCCAATGTGTAAGTGATCTGCTGACAGAGGGAGCAAGTATGAACATGAAATTCAGGTTTTTATTATGTCGACTTTTGGGTGTTGACATCACTTTTGTCTACAAAAATTGGTAGTGTAGACATGGCCGTAACAGGTTGTGATTTTATCTTCTAATGAAAGATTATCAACCTGTTTAAGATCCTTAAGGGAATGTACTGAAAATCATACATAGAAAATCATACATAGAACTGATTTTTTTTCTATAGATGAATGTATATATGGCGTCCAAACATGCTATCATTGCAGGAAATGAGTGCTGCAGATGTGGATTTCAACAGCACTTTTACCATGGCTGCTCAGGTTTCATCAGGCTTATTAAATAAAATGAGTAGCATTCAGCATTTTTACATTTAAATATTTTTTTAAACTAATAAAACTGTAACTGTGACATGGTAGGGGGCCATAGAGTATTTTTAAAACCCAAGACTGTCTTTCCTGGGGAAGAGATCAAGAACAGCAATATATGAAGGCAGGGGACTGAAAAAGAAAAAAGATTATGGATGAGTAGGCAGGGGTTTGCACATAGACACTGTATAGAATCATCACAGCCCTGAAGGAACAACTGGAATCCCTCTACAAAGGAAGCACTGGATTTGATTCTCTTCCTTACATCAGTTTTACACTGGTGTAACTCCACTGACTGCAGTGGAGTTACTTTTGACGTACAGTGGTGTGAGAGGAGACTCAAGCTCAATACATACAAAGTAATAGATACAAGTAATTACAGTATCATACTGTACATAGTCTTTTATTAAAACCTTTCAGTAAGTCTTACCTACAACACTGAGCTCCAGGCTAAATGAATTTTGTCCTGTTTTGTTGGTTGCAATGCAGGTATAAGTTCCAGCATCATTTTGTGTGAGAGGATCAATAAGCAAAGAGTGAACACCAGTCTCTCTGACCAACATCTTGTGAGTGCTATCTGGTAATACAGGTTTGCCATTCAGAAGCCACATCAGTTCTGGAGTTGGTAACCCACTCACCTAACAGACAATGAAACAGCTAAAGGCAAATGACAGACTGACACACCAATTCAACAACCCAATAAATAAACTATCTTAAGATAACATATGAATGATGAACATAAGAATGTAGAATAGAAAGTGAGGCCAGAGATAGAACTGCTAACTGCTGTTGGTGATTATTTCCAGGAAAAAAATTGATTCCACAAATAAGATTTATAAAAAGCAAAATGTTAGTATTCTGGTCGTCTTCAGATTGTGATTGGCTGAAACCAAAACACTAGATCCAAACTTTTATAGAATTTAATAGGGATGAAATCAACTCACTTGAAACACATAGAATTTAATAATACAGAATGAGGAATTTCTGTAGAAGTCTTAAATCAACACACAATAGAATTTTGTCAGTTAATATGATTATTTTATACCTCTATTACATTCTATAGGATTGTTCCATTAGAGATAGGTGCTCACTCTGGGTCAAAAACTTCCCTTCAATGGAGAGAGGCAAATGCACGAATTCCACAAATTGGAGAAGGGAAATGGAACCTACCTGGCATGGAGATTACTCTTCTCTGATCTTGTGACATCTCTAATTTGCTTTTAGGTCCCCACAAGCACTGGTAGGAGAGCAGAGCTAGAAAGTAACCAGCCTCTGTGGCATGCTACCCTAGTAAACTCTGAATTATTCCTAAGGAAAATTCACTAGAAATGGGCAATAACTTCCACTCTGTCTGCTACTCCCTTCAGGGCTAGGGAAGATCTACTTGCATGGTAGTGGGACTAGTGTCAAAAGTGTGAGCGTGTCTCGTGTGTGTGTGTGTGTGTGTGTATATACATCGTCAGATCTGGAATGGCGGAGGCTATGAATTGCTTAAAGGTCCCTGGGTTCTGCAAAAATGCTATACCACTGCTTAGTCCATTTGGGTAGACACTAATCCCTGTGACCCACAACTCCTAAGAGTTGGGAGCATGGGTCAATAAGTTGGGAGTTTTTCTTCTCTGTGCCCTTTAGAGAAAAAGGAAATGATCGAGGCTGTGTTCAGGGCTGGCTCTAGGCACCAGCTTTCCAAGCTGGTGCTTGGGGCGGCATCAAGAATGGGGCGGCAGTCTGTGCTCGCCGCAGCAACAATTCGGCGGCAGCTGCTTGGGGCAGCCAAATTAGTAAAGCCGCCCCTGGCTGTGTTGTACCTTTCTAAAAATATTAGTCTTCTAACTATCAATAAAATACAGTGTGAACCTTGGGATGAACAGCATACGGTATCTTCAATCATTTCTGCCCCACTTTTATAGCTAAATGGGTGTGTTCAAACACCTGTTTACAGGATGACTCAATGACTCAGCAGAGGAGCCCTACATCTCTATGGAAGTTCCTTCAGTTTGCCACTCTGCTAAAAGGCTGGTAGAAACTATGCCACATAAATTGTATGAACTCTGTTGTAAATGAGCCTTCTAGTTTTGGTGAAATATATACAGCGTTTTTCATTCCATCTGGCATGTGCTGGTAGAAAACACCTGAAGCTCTGACAGAGTGGTAGTAAGAAATGAGAGAACAAACACAAGAAAGGCATTAAATATTAGACAAAAGTATTGAAGAAAGCTTATTAAAGAAGACCAGGAAGACAGCTACCAGTATGTATGCAGAGAGAGTAAGAGTGAGCCATGAAAATACCTTACAGTCCAGTCTACAAAGTCGCCCTTCATGAGCTACCATGTCTCCAGGTGCCTGCAGAAAATATGGCCGGAAAAAGCGTTCTTGTAGTGGTTCTTTATCGCCTTCTTGCACACGGGACCTTGCTCTGCAATACAAAACTGCAGTATGTGCTTCGAAGAAATATAAATTATTTTCCTAAAATTTGGTATGGGGCACAAACTGTAGAAAATGATCAACAGATATTCAGGTAAAACCAAAAAGTAATGACCAGAACAGGTTGTGACGTTATTGACAATAACTGGGACTGTATAGATCATTGTTGCAACAAAGGTCCTGTAGTGGCACCAAATCTTATATAAAGGGGGTCAAATGAGGTGTCTAAGGCCGGGTTATGCTTGGCTGGTTATGATTATGCCATTTATATGTATGTATCAGTTTTGTAGTTGAAGTTATGAATATTGGCTTTATACTGTGTATTTCAAACTGGGGCTGTGCTTCTGGGACCCCAGACAAGCTATCAGCTCTGCCAGGCCGGCTTGATGGCCCATTAAGGACCATCGACTATACCATTGGCCCATTGAGAGGAGGCAGACACACCTTATGATTCAGTAAGGTATGCAGGGACTTGCCCATGTGACTCCAGATTCCATTTTGCTGTGATTTTCCACAGTAAGGACAAAGAGGTGTCTTTACACCTGGAAGAAACTATAAAAGGCAGCTGCCTCATCTCCATTTTGTCTTCATTCCTGCTTCTTACCTCTAGAACCTTTCTACAAATGGAAGCTCTTAACAAAGGACTGAACGACCCATCCCAGCTGTGGATGTATTCCAGAGACTTGATCTGAACTTGCAGTCTATTCTATCGCTGCAGCAAGCCTGAACCATGAACTTTGCCATTACTGTATGTAATTGATTCCTTTTAACCAATTCTAGCTTTCACCTATACCTTTTTCCTTTTATGAATAAACCTTTAGATTTTAGATTCTAAAGGATTGGCAACAGCGTGATTTGTGGGTAAGATCTGATTTGTATATTGACCTGGATCTGGGATCTGGTCCTTTGGGATCAGGAGAACTTTTTCTTTTACTGGGGCATTGGTTTTCATGACCATTTGTTCCCATAACGAGTGGCACTGGTGGTGATACTGGGAAACTGGAGTGTCTAAGGGGATTGCTTGGGATGACTTATGGTTAGCCAGTGGGATAAAACCAAAGTCTCCTCTGTCTGGCTGGTTTGGTTTGCCTTAGAGGTGGAAAAACCCCAGCCCTGGCTGTAACTGCCCTGCTTGAAGCAATTTGTCCTGAACTGGCACTCTCAGTTGGGTCCCGCCAGAACCAGAATCGTTACACAGGTGTACAAAGAAAAGCATTAAGTACAATATAATGAGTGCATATTTTAAATTTGTTAGGATTATCAAATGAACTTTTAATATAGTAAGTAAAACTGGATTCTTAAGTCATTCCATATTTTTCTGGAAGAATTTATTTTTACTATTCCATCCATTTCCACTAACTCCATTGCAATTGTGATTAACTAACTGTAATAATAGTACTCTGCATTTAATTAGTACCTCCCACCTGATGATATCAAACACTGTATTGACATTAGTGAATTAAACCCCACAACTAGGGAGGTAGGTAAGCATTACTATCCTCATTTTACAGATGTAGAGCGTGAGATACAGGCGGGGGGCTGAAGCCAAAATTTTAAAAAATGACTAATGATGTTGAGTGTCCAAATTGAGACACATTAAAGGAGCTTGATTTTCAGAAGGTGGGTGCTCAGCAGTTTCTGAAAATCAAGTCACTTTAGGGTGCCTCAAGTTCAGCACCCAAATCCACCCCCGGCCCCGCCCCTTCCCCAAATCCCCACCCCCGCCTCCTCCCCCCGGGGAAAAATTGGTGGGTGCTGAGCACCCACCGGCAGCTCCCCGCCAGCTGGACCAATCAGCACCAAGAAATTCAAGTAAATCACTCAACCTGAAAAATATTCTTGGTCAAAATGGCAACCTCGGTAAAGCAAAACTGTATGATTCTGGCATTGTACTTCATCTTACCTATGAGACTGAGTAGTTGTTAATCGGCCACGCATGGGAACAGTCTGAACCATCAAGTGGCCAGAACAACTGATTCTTCCCTAAAAATCAATGGAAATAGAATTAATTGTCAGTTGACCACTCATTCAATTCTTCATTATAAGTGTTTGATCCTCTACAGTACATTACGGAACTAATATATTTTAAACTGCGAATGTACTAGAGGGCTTTTATATAATATCTTTAATAAAACAGTATTACTTAAATACTGGGAAGTGCCACAAAACAATTTGTAATTTCACATCTTTCAAAATATATTAACATTTAAGGGCCCAAGTTCATCCCCTGTATAGCTCTACTGGAATGGGGTAAATCTATTGAAATCAAATCCATACAAGTCAGTGAAACCAAGGAAAGATCATGCAAGCCTAGAATTACACCAGGGATGAATTTGGCCCACTATATATAAATTATAGCAGTTCTATATTTCTTTATAGAGTAAAACACAAATAAAGGAACCCACCAACTGTGTGGCTAACCTGATCCTCACTAGACATCTGTCAATCAAAGAACATGTATTTGACAACACAACTGTTGTCCACATATCGAACTCTACTCTGCTTTGCTAGGCTCACCATAGGTTCAACCAGTTTTACAGCAGTGTAATTCCATTGACTTCAATATCATTCCATGGACACAAAACTGCAGTAAGAGTGGAGAATCAAGCTGTTGTCAACTATCATGTTACTTTAAGCAATGGCACCATAACAACTTAATCTATCTGGTTTGGGGACTGTATAATCAAAAATATTTATAGTAACATGTGAAACTTGCTAAGAATAGATGGGAAATTTTGAGCAAAACAAAGGTAATGTTTTAGATTTACAATTTTTAAACAGGTCACATGCAAACCTCATTATGCACTGAGCTGTTGCCAATTTACAGCAGTTGTTAAAAAAGAAAACAAAATATTAGAATGTATAAAGAATGGAACAAAAACTAATACTGAAAATATTATAATGGCATTTATATAAATGTTGCTCGCACCTGAAATATTGCATCTATTTCCTATCACCTTGTCTCAAGAAATATATAGCAGAAATAGAAGATATTTGGAATGGGTGACCAAAAATGATTAGAGGCACAGACACACGTTCATATAAAGGGAAACTGATTGTGACTGTTTAATTTAGAGAGGAGATGAGTAAGAGTATAAGCAGGTTTTCCATAACTGTCTATTACGTGGCTGCTTCTTACGCATCTGGTTCTAGCCATTGTCACAAACAGGTTGCTGGACTAAATGAACCACTGGTCTGATCCGGTATGGCAATTCTTATGTTCCTAATTACTTACCTTTCTAAGCTGAAAAAAACACATTTGTAAAGAAAAAATTCCCTTACTTGAGGATTTGCAGCCATTATTGTATAGTTTCCATCATCATCATTAGTAGTAGCTTCAATGTGTAGAGAACATGTTCCATCTCCCTCTCTCTTCATTTTGCAATGTTCATTTTTCTTTGAAATCTGCTTGCCATCCTTGAACCAATATACCTGAAAGTGATCATAAAGAAAAACAGCTATTTAAATTTGCTTTGCAGTTGAATAGTGAAAAGGCAATCTGCAGATAAGAGTAAAATGTGTTTGCTGAACATTTGCTACTGCACATTTTTATAAATATTGTAAAATTTGCAGATAATTTAAAATAAACAACTGAATGTTTCAGTATTGAGATAATGTAAGTTAACATTACAGAACTGTTATCTTGGCTGTATGAGTATGTACACTGCTAGACATCTCATCAAATCAGCCCACGTATTTGAGACAGAATCAGACCTTAATATTTTTATCAAGTTTTGTCTTCCTTTGATCAAAAGAGATCTGGAGATCAGTCCATGCAGATCACTTAGGGCTGACTTGCACTAAGCAGTAGTGGGGAGATGTTGCTATATTAACTGCTTTACTGATTACTTTGAGAACTACCTATGCAGAACAACAGTCTTGGGAGTGAGGGTTTGCAGAAGTGATATACTGGAAGTTACTGGTAAGTAACCTTTATTTCAGTACATCTGACTGTAAGTATCACCTACCTTGGGTACAGGTATTCCAACAATTTTGCAGGTGAATGTAACAGGAGATCTTTCCATGACCCGAAAATGCTTGAGTCTCTTGTCAAAGATGGGTGCTATGCACTTGCCTGTAGGTATTTCATCATGTTGGATTTCATCATCTGATTCATCCACTGGGGTGCGTTCCAGGCGAAACTCTATTTCATTCATCAACCTCTGTTCAAAGCTTGAAATCTTGTATTCCTGCAGAATTATATTGGCAGTGATCTGAACAACACTATTACACTCAAAGGTATTTCCAATCACTTGTTGTCTTAAACCAAATACTGTATAATCTAAAAGACCTGAAAACTTAAAAAACCCTAACCCCAACAGTAGGTGAACTGGTGCATTGTGAAGCAGTATACACCAATATGTGCACCCACAGGCTCTTATTGTAACTTTGGTGTGTGTTTCATGAAAATGAGTCTAAGGCTGAGATTTGTCAAAGGGAGTTGTACCCCTTCAATGGGAGCTGTGCACAGAACTCCTTTAGGCCTTTCTCGAGAATGTGGCACATTGAAAAAGTAGACTGCAGTTTTCAATGGTGTTTTCCAGAACTAGTAGCCTGCTAAATATATGAAGTACTGCCTTTTTGTGTAATAATTTATTTCACATTTAAATAAACAAAAGTATAGCTGCCAAAAGACGAAGATATCAAGATTAAAAAATATGAAATATTTTCGGGTTTACTTACCTTACTGCCAAAATCTTGACCAGTGGAGTTACTTTGGATTTGCACTGGTGTAACTAAGAAAACAATCTGGCCCATGATGTAAAAATATAAGTTTGAAACTGGTCCTTAGATTATGAAAATATATGGTGCAACAGTGACCATTCCAGTGTGAACAACCAGTTATAATTTGTTTGAATTCATTAGGGCCCGATCCAAAGCCACTGAAATCAATGGAAAGACTCACATTGCTCAGCTGCACCTTTCTCTCGATGCCAATGAGAAGTCTGTCCAAAACTTCTCTTATTATGAGATCTGTACATAGAGCGTTAGCCGCCTCTCTATTTGACACAAAAATATGGCTCCTACTTCTGTTGAAGTCCATAGTAGTTTTGCCATTGATTTCACTGGGAATAGAATTAGTCCTTATCCTATTTCTGACACAGGCGTGTATCATCAAAATTTAGTTTTAACTGCCAGCATACAGGGAGTGGAACTGTGATAAAATACTGGCTGCTTTGATCTAAGACTATTCAGTAAGGCAGGCCTGCACAACATGCAGCCCGCGTGGGCTCACTGTGCGGCCCCCGGCGGGGTGAGTAGGTGGGCTCACTGTGCGGCCCGCGGAGAGTGAGTAGGCAAGCGGCGGGGTGGGGCAAGCCAATAGCCGGCTGGCTGGCCGGTGGACAGGGTGGTGAAGAGGCCAGTGGCAGGCTGGGCAGTGAGGGTGAGCCAGTGGCAGGGGATGGGGCAGCGGCAGAAGGTAAGAGGCCACCTTATGCGCGCTGTTTCTTTCCCCCTCTACAGGCTTCCACACCCCAGCGCTGGGAAAGGAGGGGTTGTTTCCACGGGGTGGGCGGTGCTGGTGGTGGTGGGGGCGTGTTTCCGCGGGGCCGGGGGTTTTTGGCCCTCAGCTGTTTTCTTTGGAGTAATATGGCCCTCACCGCTTTACGAGTTGTGCAGGCCTGCAGTAAGGAAAGGTTCCAAGACCCTAAGAGACATATTTCAGAAATTAAGTATTTCTGAAAAGATAGTGATGATTTTCTTTATACAGGATAATAATACTTTGAATTTCTAAAGCATCTTCCCTCTAAAGATTTACAAATATTTATGAATCAGCCCTCATAATACCCCACGACATATGTTAATACTCTCACGTGCAAGATAAGCAAAGATTGCCCATCAGATAAGAAGTGCAGCACAGTTCCTTTCACTCAGCTAGAAGGACTCTCCTTTTTGTGGTTGCTAAAAGTTGCAACCTACAGACCATAGTCTCCTTCTCCACTCCCCAGCCCTCCTTGTACCACAGGAACCGCCTTAATAGGCTAGTTATAGATTTCCCAGTGTAAGAGAATCCCTGGCTGGCATAGATCTGGCTCCTCACCCCCTGTCCTAACAACCCAGTGTTGAGGGCATGGTGGGAATATGACGGTGTGTGGCCGAGGAGGGATACTGTACATTCTGATGCCCTAAGATACAGTTACCAGCCAGTTTATATTACAGCCTTCAGACTTCTCTAACTTATGTGGGATGCTGAACTGGCTAACCCAGAATGGGAGTTGAGGGAGCAGAAAGGTGGGGGAAATACATTTTTGTCTCCCTCCCCTGCAGTGAACACAACACAGCCAGATCAACGTTCCTGGTCTGGAGGGATAGCTCAGTGGTTTGAGCATTGGCCTGCTAAACCCAGGGTTGTGAGTTCAATCCTTGAGGGGACCACTTGGGGATCTGGGGCAAAAATTGGGGATTGGTCCTGCTTTGAGCAGGGGGTTGGACTAGATGACCTCCTGAAGTCCCTTCCAACCCTGAGATTCTATGATTCCTGAGCCCACAAGTCTGTGGCATTGTGCAGGATGCATCCACAAGATGGTGTTACCTACTGTAATGGTTGGTTAAGGTTTACCCTATGGCTCACCACCAGCTGGCAAGCTGAATACATCCTTACTGAATTTCATCTTGTTTAGTTTTTTCTTTCATAAAGCATGTCTTAGCACAGGGGTAGGCAACCCAAGGCACGTGTGCCAAAGGCAGCACGCAAGCTGATTTTCAGTGGCACTCACACTACCTGGGTCCTGGCCACTGGTCCGGGGGGCTCTACATTTTAATTTAATTTTAAATGAAGCTTCTTAAACATTTTAAAAACCTTATTTACTTTACATACAACAATAGTTTAGTTATATATTATAGACTTATAGAAAGAGACCTTCTAAAAACGTTAAAATGTATTACTGGCACGTGAAACCTTAAATTAGAGTGAATAAATGAAGACTCGGCACACCACTTCTGAAAGGTTGCCGACCCCTGTCTTAGCACATCACTTTATATGATAGGCCAAATTCTAATCTGTTACACTAGCGTAAATCAGGAGTTATTCTGATTTCAGATCTACCAAGTTTATCATGTTTTCCTGCAGACTACAGGTTTTGGCCTTTGTACAGGTCTACGGGGAAGTTAAGCAATCAATAGTTTTTTCTGGTGCTGGGAACAGGACTGTGTGGGGGCAAATTCCATATGAAATCAGAGAGTGATTTGTTGTATTTTAAGAAATAGCCTTGGCATTAAAATGCTTCATTGTCATCTCCCTTTTTCCTGGAGTTACTCATAAATTAAATCATCCAAATTCAGATACACCAGTTTCTCTCATAAGATGTGATTCTAAGCAAATATTTCTCTTTTTTTCCATGTCCACACTTTTCTGATATCTCATTTAATTCTTCTTAGATTTGAAATTTGCTGTGAGAACTTCTAAGGGCTTCTTTGGAATTCTTCAGGCAGCTTCTGAGAGCAGAGAGCAAACACTTGTGCAGACTCCCCCCACCATCTCCCAGGACCTGAAGACATTATTTCTAGTTTCTCTAAGGCCCCACAAGATGGCCACTGATGCATCTCCAGAATACAGGACATCCCCTCGGTTCTCCGCACCCCCACCTACATGACCCCTCCACTCTTGCCAGCATGACCTCTCACACGCTGCACAGAGGATGCCATTGTTCAGAGTGTATTGCCCCACCCTACCCAGCGTGACCTCACACACACGGTGCATGTGAGGTCATGCCAGTGGGGGCAGAGGGGTGTTCTCTGGAAAATGGCATCCTCCATGTATGATACCAGACATAAGCACGTCCAGTTTTTTATTAGGATCAGACAGGCCCAAACCATATGAAAACAGGATTGTCTGGTTTCAAACTGGACAAATAGCTTGTCTACCACTAGAACAGAATTTTTTTCAGGGTCTTGACATCCTGTATTTCCTTTGAGAGACAAGGTGGATGAGGTCATATCTTTTATTGGACCTGCTTCTGTTGGTCAGAGAGACAAGCTTTTGAGCCATGCAGAGCTCTTCTTCAGGTCTGGGAAAAGTATTTAGAGTGTCACAGCTAAATACAAGGTGGAACAGATTGTTTAACATAAGTAAATACATATTTAAAGGGATCGTGATTATATACCTATCACACACTTTACTTTCCCCACAAATGATGCAGTTGTGTCCTGACATTGAAGTTTGTTACAGCATAACTTTAAAGTAGGAAGGCACATACTTCAGAGAGTTTGGCTGGATTTATAGAAACATCGGGAAACATTTTCTTTTTCTTTTCTTTTTTTTTTTTTGGTCAAGGGATATTGATATTTTGACTTATGGCTTATGATCAGAAACTAGCACAATATGTTGCTTCCTAACATGCTGTTAGGAAGAAATCTATCTACAGTAGCATCTCAGAGTTACGAACACCTTGGGAATGGAGGTTGTTCGTAACTCTGAAATGTCCGTAACTCTGAACAAAATGTTATGGTTGTTCTTTCAAAACTTTACAACTGAACACTGACTTAAAGCAGCTTTGAAATTTTACTATGCAAAAGAAAAATGCTGCTTCCCCCCCCCCTTTTTTTTTAGTTGTTTACATTTCACACACAATTGCAGTGGTTTTCAAACTTTTTTTCTGGTGACCCAGTTGAAGAAAATTGTTGATGCCCGTGACCCATCGGAGCTGAGGATAAGGGGTTTGGTGTGTGGGAGGGGCTCAGGGCTGGGCAGGGGACTGGGGTGTGGGAGAAGGTCAGGGCTCTGGGCTGGGGGTGCAAGCTCTGGGGTGAGAGGTTTGGGGTGCAGGAAGGGGCTCCGGGCTGGGGGGGAGGCTCAGGGCTGGGGCAGAGGATTGGGGCATGGGGTTGGGGCACAGGCTTACCTCGGGCAGCTCCTGGTCAACGGCACAGCAGGGGTACAGAGGCAGACTTTCTGCCTGTCCAGGCACCGCAGACTGCACTGTGCCCCGGAAGCAGTCATCAGGAGGTCCAGCTCCTAGGTGGAGGTGCGCAAGCAGCTCCAGGTGGCTCTCGCCCGTAGGCACCGCCCTCCAGCTCCCATTGGCCAGGAACCGACCAATGGGAGTGCAATGCCGGTGCTTGGGGCAGTGTGTGGAGCCTCGTGGCCCCCCCGCCTAGGAGCCAGACTTGCTGCTGGCCGCTTCCATGGCACAGCGCGGTGTCAGAACAGGTAGGAACTAGCCTGCCTTAGCCGGGCAGCACTGCCGATGGGACTTTTAACAGCCCGGTTGGCAGTGCTGACCAGAGTGCCTTACATTCCATGACCCAGTACTGGGTCATGACCCGCAGTTTGAAAACCACTGCCCTACTATACTGTATTTGCTGTTTTTGGTTGTCTCTGATGTTGCCTGATTGCATACTTCCGGTTCCAAATGAGGTGTGTGGTTGACTGTTCAGTTTGTAACTCTGAGGTTCTACTGCATCTTAAATACTTATATAGTCCCCATTTACCATAGTATCTGAGCACCTGACAATCTCTTTTTTACTGCATTTACCCCCACAACACCTCAGAGAGGTAGGAAAGTATTATTCTCCCCATTTTACAGATACTAAGTGACTTGCCCAATATCATATGGGAAGTCTGTGGTGGAGCAAGTAATTGAATCTAGGTCTCCCATGTCCCAGACTAGTATGCTAACCATTTTTCCATTTCTTCCTTTGAATGTTGAAAAGAATAACCCATCAAATAAGTATCTTGATCTGAACATAATACGTCGTATTAGAGGGACTTCTGACGATATTTGGTCACTTACTTTCCAGGCATGGCTTCCCCAAGTACCAGACCTGTCCAATAAAACTATACTGGAGGTTTAGTTTCAGTTACACCATAATATCACTTTTCCTGCATCCATTATCTCACCTTTAAACTGTGGTTGCAGATTAACAATTGTGAAGTTGTCTGCGAGTCACTAAACAAAAATGTTCTTTGTGCATTTAGGACATCAGAAAATCTCTTACAACAGCTTTTATCCCTCAGCAGTGCCCTGGCTACACTGTTTTGTAAAGTGTCATGTACATTTGTGTATCTACAGGGCTCAGGGGAAGAATAGGGTTATTGAGCAGGTGATTAGGTAGAGGATATGTGGTCAGAAGTAAAGTACAGTAAATCCATGAATAATTTGGATAATTCAGGAAGGCAACTTTTATCTACAGTTGAATTAGATGGAACTTGTACGAGGATGGGGAGTGTTATGTCTTCATAGAGTAAGCAAGTTGCATGACCACAACAATCTGACACCCTGAAAATTTAGAGGATGCGGATTTGGACTACAGAAGCCAATAAACTCTTGGTTTTTATGCACATTGTAATAAGGAACAAAGAAGAACGCATGGCACCTGAATCTTCTCTTGTATAGTCATTCGAGTTATTACAGTGCAAAGCAGAACCTAACCCAACACAGTAGAATTGTTGGAATGGTTACTGCTCTTTGAACCTCCAGAGTAGTCAACATCAAGCAACAAAAGGCATTCCATTCTGCCAGTGCCAAGTGTGATGTCTTCATAGCATTCCCAGCCCCTGCTACCCTAAGGACCACAGTTTGAGCCCAGAGATTTTTACATAGGGTCTTTGTGTAGCAGTGCTACTGGATTGGCTCAACTGTATAGTTTTAAACTATATTAGTGTGTTTAGCAGCACAAATGCTGATCATGCAATTTTGCAAACCTAGAAAGAAATGCAAATATAGTAACTTTCTAGAACAATGAAGCAATTATTTTCATATCGCTTTTTTTACCAATTGTGTCAAAGGCAGAATTTAGAAATGAAAAATCTAGTTACAAGAATTACATATGGTGTAACAAAAGTTCTATAATAATGTTGTACCTTGGATACATCTTGAGTTGTATAGTTGAAGACCGGGGAATCATTGCGTGGTCCCTGAAGTTTGTGGGCCAATTTTTCATCATATGTTGTTCTCTAGCAGAGGGAAGTAATGGGATTAGGAAGACAGTACCATAACACTTAAAGGCATAATTGTAATGAATCTGGAGCTGATTTTGGAAGCAAAATATAATGAATGAAGTTCAGAGGTAATGAAATATTACAACGTAATTGGAGAGTCTGATACTTGTTCTAGATACTTGGGGTATTTCAGCAGTTTTTCTACTGATTTTTATTTGATACTGGCTGCTATCAAAAAGAAGATGCAGTATGTAATTACAAAATAAGGGCATTTTCTCCTTTATATTGTGCTATTTTATAGCAGAGACTATGGGAGAAGGGAGTCCATCTGATGGAGCCATTCAAAAGTCAACCACAGACATTTTTTCTTTCTTGTGTGTTTCTGTAATTAAAAAAATGGCATGCAAAAATGACCATGTTATTGCAACATCCTGGTCCTGCACTGTGATCCATGCTAGCAAATTGTTGTGCTCATGTGGAGTCCCAGAGATGTCAGTGGGGCTTCATGCAGACACAGCTGTTTGTGCACCCAGATGACTATGCAGGATCATGGCCTAGGTTTGCACAGTTTAAATTTTAAAAGTCAGGAAATGCAGAAGATAAGGTTCCGACAGTACAATTTACGCAGGAATGTTGTACGTGTCGTATTTCCTCTTCCTATTTTCTCTTATGTCTATAATTCAAAAGATTTGTTAAAACCACAATAATATATAAAGTAAAAAAAGGCCATGTTAATATTGCTGTAGGAATCTTAACTTTTATTGAGTGAAGGTCATAAGAAACTTAAAATGGGGAACATGAATCTCTTGCTGAAATAAGTAAGTACTGTAAAATTTAATAGACTTTAGTCTATTTGACTATTTCCTCATTGTGTGTGTGTGTTTGATTTGTTTTTGTTTTTAGGATTAGCATGAAAGAACAGAAACAGTGATTGCCTACAGATTTTCTGAATAACCAATCTTGTCAAACAAAGGCTATAGAATTTTTTAAAGGGTGATTTACATAGAAAGATTAGAGAAAGGTGGTTCTGATTGGGACTAACTTGGACATCAGTAAAGTATTTCATAAAGCATCACACAGTAAACTAATTAATTATCACAAGTTTGAGTAATAAATCTAGACTGGAGTCCTGGACAATAAACTGGCTGAAGGGAAGAGAACAAAGGCTTGAGCTGCAATTTGAGGACTAAAATGCAAGGTTCTTTGTTCCTTCAGCTGGTGGTGACTGTGACACCCTGGCACCCCAATATTCACCACTGTCATATAATTAGAATATGTCTTATACAAAGTATGCCTTGTGAGGTATCATTCTAAAAGTCTTTATCTTCTAGACAGTGATATCTCATTGGATTGTATGTGCTATTGTCATATGTGAAGTTATGAAGTTTGGCTATGTATGTGTTACTGAAACATGTGAGGTTGAAAACACCCATAAGCAGCCTTTCAGGTACAACTGTAAAAAGGCCAAACAATGTTAATGGCTTATTGAGGAAATGCATACAAGCACAAGGATTACCTCAGGAACTATATACAATAGAAACCTCTCAGAGATAGTACTACACAATGGGAACTGTTTTTTGACCCAGGACACAGCAAAAGAGCTTTCCAGCAAGTGGGAAGAAAATATAAAAGGGGTTCAATGACATCATGATGGTACCTCATTCTCCCTACAACAACACACCTGGAAACACCTGAGGGGCAAGAATCTTAAGAATCTGCCAGCCTGTTTATCACTCAGGGTGAGAATTTGCTAATTCATATCCTACCTATCTAGTGTGTTAAGCTCAGTTTGTGGTTTTGTTTATTTACTAAGGTAATCTGCTTTGATCTGTTTGCTATCACTTATAATCACTTAAAATCTATCTTTTGTAGTTAATAAACGTGTTTTGGTTTGTTTAAAACCAGTGTGTGTGTAAATTATAATTTAGGGCAGAAAGCTGTTGCATATCTCTCTCCACATTGAGGGAGGGGGCAAATTTTATGAGTTTACGCTATGTAGCTCTTTGTGCAGCGCAACACGGTACAATTTTGGGTTTACACTCCAAGGAGGGGAGGGTGCCTTAGCAACTGTGAGGTGCCTTAGCTGAGCCTTCCCATACAGAGCTGATCTCAGCATCTGTGTGTAAAGCTGCAGCTGGGTGTGTCCCTGCGACGAACTAGGACTGTTGTTAAGGTTTCCCTGAGTACTGTGTGTGTGCCTCGGTTTCCCCTATGCAGTGCTTGAGTATCTAGGTGGTGGGACAATGGTGCATGATTGTTACAAAGCCCTAGAAGGCAGGGGTGGGCAGAGGCCTGGACACAGAGAATGGCCCTGTCTCCTGGCAACAGATGGCCCGGCCCCTCCCCTGCAAAGGTGACAGCTGAAGGTGTTGGAACAAAGGGATCAGGTGACCTCCTGGCCCGGGAAGGAGACAAAGGGGGAGGAGGGGCTGGAGAGTTTCAGTTTGGAACTGGCTGGAGAGGAGGGGAGAGAGGCAGACAGGGTCTGGCCTCCCTGCCTCCGTTTGGAGCTGTGGGGTGAAATGCAGGGAGCCCTGAGCTGGGGTCTAAGCTCCCTGCCCCCCGGAAGGGCCCGGCTGAGGGGTCCTGGTTGTACTGACAAGCTCTGTTTGGACTGTGTTCCTGGCATCTCTAATAAACCTTCTGTTCTACTGGCTGGCTGAGACTCCCAGTGAATCCGGGGAAGAGGGGTGCAGGGCCGGACTCCCCCACACTCCGTGACAACTGGTGGCAGCGGTGGGATGTTCTGCACCCCAGGAACGGCGCTTCCTGCAGTAAGTAACTGAGGAGAAGTAGAACGAAGGGGGGCTAACGAGGTCCAGGCGTGCTGAAGGCTCACAGAGGAGCGGTTTCGGGGAGTGGAGGAGCTACGCTTAACCCCTGGGAGTGTGTGACCAGCAAGAAGGACTGTGCAATGATGGGGTCCCCCTGGGGGCTGCAGTGAGCAGTCCCAGGGGCGGAGGAGCCTGCGGCTTGGCCCTGGGAGAAAGAAGGATTTTTGCAGTGACAGGGTTCCCCTGGGGGTGCCGTGAGTGGACCCAGGGGCGGAGGAGCTGCAGCTCGACCCTGGCAAAGAGGCGGTGACCTGGAGAAGGGCTGGCACACTTGGGGTTCGTCCTGGAAACCGTGGGGAGCTAAGAGCACACAGGCCTGCGAACCCACAGCAACTTGGGAGCAGTGAAGTGATGGCATATCGCTTTCTCCTTAAAAGAAGCATTGTAACCCTGTGCAAAAAGAGAGGGATACGCATTGGGAAGCTCACTAAAGCCCAGCTAATTGTGCAGCTGGAGGAGGATGACCATTCTAAGGAGCAGATTCCTGACCCCGATGGGGCTACAGCAGGATCTGGGAGCAGCTGGAGCGGTAGCCTGGCATCCCCAAGAGTCTGGTCCCCAACCAGACGGGGGTCTTCACGATCGGGTTCCCCAGCAGGGGATCGGAGACGGATGGGACTGGAGCTGAGTCCGAGAGAGCGAAAGGACTGTGAGAGACAGCGAGAGCCCGAGAAAGGGCTACCGGAGAAGCAGCAGCAGCATGAACTGGCGGTGGTGGAACGGAGAGGCATAGGGGACTGGCCAGGGGTAAGTGGGGATAGATCCCGGGGTGCCAGCTCCGCAGGGAACCTCGATCCTAAATTGCTGCCCCTGGTTAAGGAGGGTGGGGATGTGGAGGCCCACCTCACTGCCTTTGAGCAGGCTGGTGATTGGAACCAGGGAGACCCTGCGGAAAAGCCCCGGGATCTAACCCCCTTGCTGGGTTCCAAGGCCATAAACTCCGCCAGCCAGATGGGTGGGATGGTGGATGGATTTCCACTCCTGGCCCTGTACTCAAGCCCTATGGACCCCCAGTGGGAGCGGAAGGTGATGGTCAATGGAGAGACATTCTTGGGGTGGCGAGATCCCGGGACAGAGAGAACTGTGGTCAGGCCCCGGGTGGTGCACCCCCACCAGATGCTGAGGGGCTGTGTGACCTGGGTGAGGGTCCCAGGGACGGACCCATTCGCCCTGCCTATGGCCCAGATCCCTGTGCAGACCCAGGAGGGGTCGGGCTGGCTGGTGGTTGGGGTTCTCCAGGATATCAGCTGGGAGGTGCTGTTGGGGGGTGACTGTGTATCTTTGGGACAGGATCCAGGCCCTGGCCCTGTAACGGCCGAGGATTTGAATTTGAACTCAGGGAACCAATTGGCTAAGAGGGAAATGGTCAGTGAAAATGCAAATGACCTGGCTGGCAGGGGGGAGGAGCTGCCAGGCCCCGGTTACCTGCCTGCCTGTAACCAGACCCCTAGGGCGGGGTGGGACAGAGAGATGCTCCCCACCCCCCTGCACAATGGAGAGGTGGCTCAGGCAATCTCTGATGCAGAGAGCAAAGCAGCGAGCTCGCTGCCTGGCCCCACAGGGACAGCCAGGGCAGCGCTGAGCACGGGGGGAGCGGAGACCCCAGCTGAGTGAGGGGACACACAGGCAGGGCAGGACGGCTGCCAACCAGGCTGGCCTGGTCCAGAGGTGCGGCCGGGAAGTGATTCCACGGCAGGGAGGGAGCCACCAGGGACAGGGCTCAGTGGGGCGGTGACCCCAGGCCTGGCCAGTGAGCTGCAGAGGGATCCCGCCTTGGAGAAGCTAAGGGAACTTGCTGGCCACAGCGCTGCAACCCCCCTTGGGGAAGACTGCAGAGACAGATCCCTGTGGGAGAAGGAATCCCTGTGCCGGGAATGGGCTCCCCAAGGGGAAGTAGAACTGTGGGGAATCATGAGGCAGCCGGTGGGGCCCCAGAAGTATCATCACCGGCTATTGTACCTGGCCCGGGGTAAGGGAGAAGATCCCTGGAGGTCCCTGCCCATCAGAGAGGAACCTTTCCAGAAGGTGGCTATGAATAGGGTGGGCCCCCTCAGCAGGGCAACCTGGTCAGGGAAGAAATGCATCCTGGTGGTGATGGATTTCGCCACCCGCTACGCCAGAGGTGGTGGCTCTGTCCTCCACCGGGGCAGACGCGCTGCTGACCATCTTCAGCAGAATGGGGGTCCCCAGCGAGGTCTTTACAGACCAGGGATCCGAGGCCATCTCAGCCCGGCTCCGGGGCGTGTGGGAGAAAGGTGGGGTCTGGCCCACCTGGGCCTCTGCATATCACCCTCAGTCCAACGGGCTGGTGGAGAGAGTTCAAGGGACCGTGAGGCTGATGCTGAGAACTTGTATAAATCAGCATCCACAGGACTGGGACAAGTACCTGCCCCACCAATGGGACAGGGAAGTGCCCCAGGAATCACCAGGGGGCTTCCCTTTCAAGCTGTGGTATGGGAGGAGAGTAAGGGGACCCCTAGAACTGGTAAGGGACGATTGGGAGGAGAAGGGGGAAGACCCCCTGATGGATCTCTCCCCTGAGATGGGAGCCCATCCTCCCATCAGGTGTCCCCCATTCAGAGTAACTGGGAAAAGAGCCCAGAACCTGGAGAGAGAGGCCAAGGACAGGCTGGCTTTAGAGGTGAACCAGTCATTCAACAGCCCAGGGCTGGCCAAGGTGGAGGCGATCAGAGGTTGGCCTGTTCCCCAGACCAAGGAACAGGTCCAGGCCTTTAGCGGGATGGCGGGGTACTACCAGAGGTTTGTACCCCCCTTTAGCTCCCTAGCTGCCCCCATCACAGAGCTAGGTAAGAAGGGGAAGCCAGACGAGGCAGTCTGGACCGAGCAGGGCCAGAGGGCTCTCTGTGCGCTGAAGGAGGCTCTAATCCAGGGGCCGATAAATCGAGTAAACCCAGACCGGGCCAAGCCCTGTACAGTGTTCACCGAAGCCTCAGACACAGGGCTGGGAGTGGTGCTGATGCAGGCCTATGCGAAGCGGGGGAGACACCCCATCGGGTATCTGAGCAAGGAGCTGCTGCCCTGGAGGCAGAACGGTCAGGCCATAGAGAGGGAATGCCTGGCCATGGTGCAGGCCCTTAAGAAGCAGCAGCCAGATCTATTTGGGTGGCGCTTTACGGTCTATAGTCACCACCTCGCCCCGACGTGGCTGCATCCAGGAAAAGGGGCCGATGCCGAGCGGCTGGTGACACAGACACGTGGTCAGAGAGGGGACCAGATCAAGAGGGAGGCTCTTAACCAAGAGAGCCCGAATTACAGCCCTCCAGACTGGAGCGCTGGGAAAAGACCTGATCTCAGCTTGAACCCCAGGGGTTTTGGGATGGGAAAAGGGCACGGGCCGCATAAACCTTCCCACATGCGGCCTGCGGGTGCCATCAAGCCCACCCGACCTAAGGGAGCACGTGGAACTGGAACGGCCTGGTGTGACCAGGTTCGAACTTCCCCAGGTCACTGGCTAAAGTGACCCCGCTCAGTTCGGTCTCGAAGGGGGGAGAGATGTGACAAACTAGGACTGTTGTTAAGGTTTCCCTGAGTACTGTGTGGGTGCCTCAGTTTCCCCTATGCAGTGCTTGAGTATCTAGGTGGTGGGACAACGGTGCATGATTGTTACAAAGCCCTAGAAGGCAGGGGTGGGCAGAGGCCTGGACACAGAGAATGGCCCTGTCTCCTGGCAACAGATGGCCCGGCCCCTCCCCTGCAAAGGTGACAGCTGAAGGTGTTGGAACAAAGGGATCAGGTGACTTCCTGGCCCGGGAAGGAGACAAAGGGGGAGGAGGGGCTGGAGAGTTTCAGTTTGGAACTGGCTGGAGAGGAGGGGAGAGAGGCAGACAGGGTCTGGCCTCCCTGCCTCCATTTGGAGCTGTGGGGTGAAATGCAGGGAGCCCTGAGCTGGGGTCTAAGCTCCCTGCCCCCCGGAAGGGCCCGGCTGAGGGGTCCTGGTTGTACTGACAAGCTCTGTTTGGACTGTGTTCCTGGCATCTCTAATAAACCTTCTGTTCTACTGGCTGGCTGAGACTCCCAGTGAATCCGGGGAAGAGGGGTGCAGGGCCGGACTCCCCCACACTCCGTGACAGTCCCTATCTGTGTGTATGCTGGTGAAAGAGCAAGCTTGGAGAGCTTGGCAACTTGTCACAGCACCACAGTGTGAAAGGGAGCCCAGGCTGGTGGGTCAGGCGGGCTCAGTAGTACCCCAGTTCCAAGTGGCATCCCAGGGGGAACCCGTCACAGTGACAACTTGCTGTACAGTCAAAAATGAAATATAAAATAGTAAAAATCTAAGATCTCAGCTACCGACATATAATACACAGGCATCAAAAATACAAACCACCCCCAAATGATCAGTTCGCAAGTAGTCAGATGCAAGAGGAAAACAGAAGAAAGAGCAAATGTGGGGGAGTGGGCAAGGTGCACCCAAACTGTTAAAGGCAGACCAACTGAAATTAATGGGTTTGCAGTGTCCCAACAAGCAGAGTGTGAAAAGCTCAATGACTGTTTTGTAGTTGGTGAATTCTATCAGTGAGGACCATTGTCCGAGAAAGACCTTTCTCTTTGATGTGGGTTAGACCTAGGGTCTTAAAAAAAGACCATAACTGTCAGCCAGGGACATAAAGCAACTGGTGACTTCTCAAGTAATTAGGGTACATCTACACAGCAACCGCCCCCACCCCCCTCACAACAGCAACTCTCAGAGCCTGGGCTCATGGGCTTGTGCTGGTGGGCTAAAAATAGCAGTGTAGACGCTCTTGCTGGAATCTGGGCTCTGAGACCCTTCCCTTCTTGCCAGGTCTCAGAACCTGGGCTCCAGCCCAAGCCTGAAAGTCTACATTGCTGTTTTTAGCTAGCGTGAGCCCCTCAATCCTGAGCCAGTTGACCCGGGCTCTGAGACTCACTGCCACAGGGTTGTTTTTGCTGTGTAGACGTTCCCAGAGAGCTTAGATTGCTAAGAGTTTTACATATTAATACGAAGATCTTGAATTATATCCTTTGGCATATTGCCAATTACTATCCCTGTTTTGTCTTGTATTATACAGCTGGGCATTCTCCATGAGGGCACCTTGACTTTGGAATTTAGTTCCCTCCCTTTGTCCAAAATAGCCTGAATTTGTATGTTGCTTTTCGGGATGGCTGAAGTATGTGTGATTATGGTGCTTTAGGATACAGAGTTTTTTGAGGAAGTTTTGGGGGTCTTTGTGGGGTTTGACTGTGTTTTGTGGGATCTGAGATGAGATAATTGTGGTTATCAATGATTGGTTGTTTTATTGTTGGTGGTGCAGAATGAGTGAAAAGAAAATGAACTCTGATCTGTTGTTGCTGTGTTTGGTTTTTATGAGGTGTAGTTCTGTTATTGGTTAGAGTACCTAAAAGAGCCCTTGGATAAACTGGCCTCCTGTATCCTGGACATTTTCATATTCACTAGGGAAAGGGCCCAAAATGGCCATTACTTAATCATCTGTTGCTTTACTCTTTGTATTAACAATAAAACAATCACATGCTGCTCTCAATATCTCATATAAGATACAGTCAGAGAGCATTGCTGCATAGTTTTCGTCATGGTAAACAACATAAATGTGTGGGTACAATTCATAATTCTTAGGGCTGCAAGGGTTCTAGTCGCACAACTAATCCAACTCCTTGTTCTCATTCCTTAACTCTAACTTTCCTTGATTATTGTAGATTTTAAGATTCCTTAATTTTACTATAACAACAGGGTTTTGAGATTTAATTATCTTTGTTTCGCAATCAATTATGTAACTTGTATGGTAGCTTTCCAAGGAAATAACATTGCTGTTAACTCAAAAGTGTTGTCCAAATAGTAGAACTTTTCCCATTCATAGTCCCATTGAAATGAAGCTTGTAAGCATAATTCAGTTTAAAGAATGGTTATGATGATTAAAGTATTTAGTAAAACTGGCATTTTATTACTGCACACACAGTAAAATTTACATCTTCTATGTTTATTAGCAAAAACATGTTTTTACTCTTGCCAGCACTGCACAGCTAACATAGCTGTGGAAGACTATATTATAATCTATTCCACCTCATGCATCATCAGGAAAATTACTGGCTATGTTCTGAATCTAGAATCCTTTATTGTTGGTGATGAATGATGTACTGGATGAAGCTGAAGGAACACATCTGGATTATAAAATATCATGCTGAGTGCACAGTTAGCAAACTCTTGACTTGTAAACCGAACAGATTTCATGTGAAAGTCATTGTTGGATAATAGGGAATCAAGATGTAAATTTATATGGAATCACTCTTGTGTAATATAATAGTAATTATAGTAATATAATAAAATGATAGCAGCACTTTATATTTACAGTTCAGCATAGTACATCTTTCATTCCGGATGATCCCAAGATGCTTCATAATTTATATTATACAGCAATCACTTTCCCTGACACTGAAATTCGGACAACTCTGAGATACAATACCAAGGAGGAGTCCGGTGGCACCTTAAAGAGTAACAAATTTATTTGGGCATAAGCTTTTGTGGGTAAAAAACCCACTTCTTCAGTTGTTTTTGTGGATACAGACTAACACGGCTACCCCTCTGATGATACTTGAGATACAGTACAACACTCTGCATAAGAAAAATACTATACATTTTTTAGGAGGAGGTGGAGGTAATATGTGTAAAAACCAGGGCTGTCAATTAATCACAGTTAACTCACGCGATTAACTCAAAAAAATTAATTGCGATTTAAAAAATTAATCGCGATTAATCGCACTGTTAAACAACAGAATGCCAATTAAAATGTATTAAATATTTTTGGGTGGTTTTCTACATTTTCAAATATATTGATTTCTATTACAACACAAAATACAAAGTGTACAGTGCTCACTTTATATCATTTTTGATTACAGATATTTGCACTGTAAAAATGATAAAAGAAATAATATTTTTAATTCACCTCATACAAGTACTGTAGTGCAATCTCTTTATCATGAAAGTTGAACTTACAAATGGAGAATTATGTACAAAAAAACCCTGCATTCAAAAATATAACAATGTAAAACTTTAGATCCTGCAAGTCCACTCAGTCATACTTGTTCAGCCAATCACTAAAGGAAACAAGTTTGTTTACATTTACGGGAGATAATGCTGCCCACTTCTTAATTACAATGTCACCTGAAAGTGAGAACAGGCATTCACATGGCACTGTTGTAGCTGGCGTCGCAAGATATTTACGTGCCAGATGCGCTAAAGATTCATATGCCTCTTCATGCTTCAGTCATCGTTCCAGAGGACATGCTTCCACGCTGATGACGGTTGTTAAAAAAAAATGCATTAATTAAATTTGTGACTGAACTCCTTGGGGGAGAATTGTATGTCTCCTGTTCTGTTTTACCCGCATTCTGCCATATATTTCATATTATAGCAGTCTCAGATGATGACCCAGCACATGTTGTTTGTTTTAAGAACGCTTTCACTGCAATTTTGACAAAATGCAAAGAAGATACCAGTGTGAGATTTCTAAAGATAATTACAGCACTCGACCCAAGATTTAAGAATCTGAAGTGCCTTCCAAAATCTGGGAGGGATAAGGTGTGGAGCATGCTTTCAGATGTCTTAAAAGAGCAACACTCCGATGTGGAAACTACAGAACCTGAACCTCCAAAAAAGAAAATCAACCTGCTGGTGGCATCTGACTCAGATGATGAAAATGAACATGCATCGGTCCATTCTGCTTTGGATCGTTATCGAGCAGAACCCATCATCAGCATGGACACATGTCCTCTGGAATGGTGGATGAAGCATCAAGGGACATATGAATGTTTAGCGCATCTAGCATGTAAATATCTTGTGATGCCAGCTAGAACAGTGCCATGCAAACGCCTGTTCTCACTTTCAGGTGACATTGTAAACAAGAAGCAGGCAGCATTATCTTCTGCAATTTGTTTGTCTGAGCGACTGGCTGAAGTAGGACTGATTGGACTTGTAGGCTCTAAAGTTTTACATTGTTTTATTTTTGACTGCATCTATTATCTTTCATGATAAAGAAATTGCACTACAGTACTTGTATCATGCAAATTGAACATAAGAACATAAGAAAGGCCATACTGGGTCAGACCAAAGGTCCATCCAGCCCAGTATCCTGTCCACCGACAGTGGCCAATGCCAGGTGACCTGGAGTGAGTGGACCTAACAGGTAATGATCAAGTGATCTCTCTCCTGCCATCCATCACCCCCCTCTGACAAACAGAGGCTAAGGACACCATTCCTTACCCATCCTGGTTAATAGCCATTAATGGACTTCATCTTCATGAATTTATCCAGTTCTCTTTTAAACCCTGTTATAGTCCTAGCCTTCACAGCCTCCTCAGGCAAGGAGTTCCACAGGTTGACTGTGCGCTGTGTGAAGAACTTTCTTTTATTTGTTTTAAACCTGCTGCCCACTAATTTCATTGGGTGGCCCCTAGTTCTTTTATTATGAGAACAAGTAAATAACTTTTCCTTATTCACTTCCTCCACACCACTCATAATTTTATATATCTCTATCATATCCCCCCTTAGTCTCCTCTTTTCCAAGCTAAAAAGTCCTAGCCTCTTTAATCTCTCCTCATATGGGACCCGTTCCAGACCCCTCATCATTTTAGTTGCCCTTTTCGGAACCTTTTCTAATGCCAGTATATCCTTTTTGAGATGAGGAGACCACAATTGTACGCAGTATTCGAGATGTGGGCACACTATGGATTTGTATAAGGGCAGTAAGATATTCTCCGTCTTATTCTCTATCCCTTTTTTAATGATTCCTAACATCCTGTTTGCTTTTTTGACTGCCGCTGCACACTGCATGGACATCTTTAGAGAACTATCCACGATGACTCCAAGATCTTTTTCCTGATTAGTTGTAGCTAAATTAGCCCCCGTCATACTGTATGTATAGTTGGGGTTATTTTTTCCAATGTGCATTACTTTACATTTATCCACATTAAATTTCATTTGCCATTTTGTTACCCAATCATTTAGTTTTGTGAGATCTTTTTGTGGTTCTTCACAGTCTGCTTTGGTCTTAACTATCTTGAGCAGCTTAGTATCATCTGCAAACTTTGCCACCTCACTGCTTACCCCTTCTTCCAAATCATTTATGAATAAGTTGAATAGGATTGGTCCTAGGACTGACCCTTGGGGAACACCACTAGTTACCCCTCTCCATTGTGAAAATTTACCATTTATTCCTACCCTTTGTTCCCTGTTTTTTAACCAGTTTTCAATCCATGAAAGGATCTTCCCTCTTATCCCATGGCAACTTAATTTACGCAAGAGCCTTTGGTGAGGGACTTTGTCAAAGGCTTTCTGGAAATCTAAGTACACTATGTCTACTGGATCACCCTTGTCCACATGTTTGTTGACCCCTTCAAAGAACTCTAATAGATTAGTAAGGCATGATTTCCCTTTACAGAAACCATGTTGACTTTTGCCCAACAATTTATGTTCTTCTATGTGCCTGACAATTTTATTCTTTACTATTGTTTCAACTAATTTGCCGGGTACGGATGTTAGACTTACTGGTCTGTAATTGCCGGGATCACCTCTAGAGCCCTTTTTAAATATTGGCGTTACATTAGCTATCTTCCAGTCATTGGGTACAGAAGCCGATTTAAAGGACAGGTTACAAACCCTAGTTAATGGTTCCGCAATTTCACATTTGAGTTCTTTCAGAACTCTTGGGTGAATGCCATCTGGTCCCGGTGACTTGTTACAGTTAAGTTTATCAATTAGTTCCAAGACCTCCTCTAGTGACACTTCAATCTGTGACAATTCCTCAGATTTGTCACCTACAAAAGACGACTCAGGTTGGGGAATCTCCCTAACATCCTCAGCTGTGAAGACCGAAGCAAAGAATTCGTTTAGTTTCTCTGCAATGACTTTATCATCTTTAAGTGCTCCTTTTGTATATCTATCATCCAGGGGCCCCACTGGTTGTTTAGCAGGCTTCCTGCTTCTGACATATTTAAAAAACATTTTGTTATTAGCTTTTGAGTTTTTTGCTAGTTGTTCTTCAAACTCCATTTTGGCTTTTCTTATTACATTTTTACACTTAATTTGGCAGTGTTTATGCTCCTCTCTAGTTACCTCACTAGGATTTGACTTCCACTTTTTAAAAGATGCCTTTTTATCTTTCACTGCTTCTTTTACATGGTGGTTAAGCCACGGTGGCTCTTTTTTTAGTTCTTTGACTTTGTTTTTTTATTTGGGGTATACATTTAAGTTGGGCCTCTATTATGGTGTCTTTGAAAAGTGTCCATGCAGCTTGCAGGGATTTCACTTTAGTCACTTTACCTTTTAATTTCTGCTTAACTAACCCCCTCATTTTTGCATAGTTGCCCTTTTTGAAATTAAATGCCACTGTGTTGGGCTGTTGATGCGTTCTTAGCACCACAGGAATGTTAAATGTTATTATATTATGGTCACTATTTCCAAGCGGTCCTGTTATAGTTACCTCTTAGACCAGATCCTGCGCTCCACACAGTACTAAATCAAGAGTTGACTCTCCCCTTGTGGGTTCCTGTACCAGCTGCTCCAAGAAGCAGTCATTTAAAGTATCGAGGAATTTTGTCTCCGCATTTCGTCCTGAGGTGACATGTACCCAGTCAATATGGGGATAATTGAAATCTCCCACTATTATTGAGTTCTTTATTTTGATAGCCTCTCTAATCTCCCTTAGCATTTCATCATCACTATCACTGTCCTGATCAGGTGGTCGGTAATAGATCCCTATTGTTATGTTCTTATTAGAGCATGTAATTACTATCCATAGAGATTCTATGGAACATGTGGATTCATTTAAGATTTTTACTTCATTTGATTCTACATTTTCTTTCTCATATAGTGCCACTCCCCCACCCCCCCACGACATGTTCTGTCAATTCCGATATGTTTTATACCTCGGAATGATTGTGTCCCATTGATTGTCCTCACTCCACCAGGTTTCTGTGATGCCTATTATGTCAATATCCTCCTTTAACACGAGACACTCTAGTTCACCCATTTTATTATTTAGACTTCTGGCATTTGTATACAAGCACTTTAAAAACTGGTCACTGTTTATTTGTCTGCCCTTTTCAGATGTGTCAGATTCTTTTTTATGTGAAAGTTTCTCATGTGATCTGGCCCCTCCTTTATCCTTTTCCACCCTCTCATCCTGACTAAAACCTAGAGAATCTCTATCAGTAGACCCTCCTGTAAGAGAAGTCTCTGTCCGATCCACGTGCTTCTCTGCAGCAATCGGCTTTCCCCCATCTCTTAGTTTAAAAACTGCTCTACAACCTTTTTAATGTTAAGTGCCAGCAGTCTGGTTCCACTTTGGTTTAGGTGGAGCCCATCCTTCCTGTATATGCTCCCCCCATCCCAAAAGTTTCCCCAGTTCCTAATAAATCTAAACCCCTCCTCTCTACACCATCGTCTCATCCATGCATTAAGACTCTGAAGCTCTGCCTGCTTACCTGGCCCTGCCTGCTTACCTGGCCTTGCTTAGTTGAGTGTTTGGCAATTATGGAGAAAAATAAATACTATTTATTTTGTTTTTTACAATGCAAATATTTGTAATCAAAAATAAATATACAGTGAGTACTGTACACTTTGTATTCTGTGTTGTAATTGAAATCAATACATTTGAAAATGTAGAAAAATTGAAAAGTATTTAAATAAATGGTAATCTGTTATTGTTTAACACCGCAATAATCACAATTAATTTTTTTAATCACGCGATTAATGACAATTAATTTTTTTAATCGCTTGACAGCCCTAGTAAAAACAATATTGAGAAAATCCAATATAATGAAACTACTAGCTAAGCTCAATATAGGACAATACTCATATGCATTCATTAAATACTTATCTTTTCTATGCAGTACTGATTTATCAGTGTTTGATAAAAACTGAATATACATTTCCTAAAAAAGAACTGTCTCTTGGTACTCAAAATAAAAAAATAAAAAAATACATAAATACATAAATAAAATAACCTCCACCAATAAACAAACAAAAAGCCAAGCTAATGCAGAAATAGCTGATACAAAATAAAAAAAATATTTTTCAATATTTCATTTGTTGGGACAGAACCCCTCACCCATGTGGCCAAGTACAGAAATATAATGCACACCTAGATATAATGCATCCATTTCAGTATGGTGATTTTTCCCACCTGGCAAAAACAATGGTACTAGTGGAGAACACCATATGTCCACTGTTATTCCTCCCCTCCCCCTTCATTCATGTCCTGTTTGAAGACCAATTCCAAGGTTGAGGTTTTCTCTCAAACTTTCAGGTGCTAGTATCAACCAAACCAGTCTCCTCCCCCAGTTGTGGAGGTATAAAAATGTTAGTAATTCTGGGTGGGGATTTGGGAAGCAGAGGTGAAAACAGTGGATTTAGCTCAAACACTGAGTTTTGGAGGAAATGGATTGTTCATTTTGCAGTGGAACTAGACTTCCCCCCCTTTTTTAACATGAACTTTTGTTGAACCTCCCCAAAATTGTATGTTGTCTGTCTGGTAAGTTATCATAGTAATTAGAGATGGGTCAAATCTGAACTTCCTCGAAGTTCTTGGGCTGCAGGATTCAGGATTTTGGTTTGGCCTCATACCCAATGTGATAAATACAGTATATAAATAACTTGTGGTATCAGTAGATAACTTTAATACTATGTAGTGCCCCTTGTTTCTACAGAGATTATCATGCAGTTAACTTGGAAGACTGATGTGTATTTCACAGTAGTTATCTAAATAATTTGTCTTACTACCATAGAAAGTACAAACTGTAACACTTGTGATTCATCAGCAAAACATACCACATGCCAATTCTTTTACTAGAAGTGTTCTAGAAGGGGAATCCATGAGAGGAAAGGTTAACAGCATAATTAAAAAGCCAGAGATTACAACAGCAATTGTAATAGTGGGTAACTGACTCTACAGAACCACAGTTTTCAGATACCCGTGTATTCTCTTTCAGAGATGCGTACATACATTTTTTAAAAAGTTCTTCTTTGTGAGAAACTTGGGCAAATCCCTCCTTTTTGGACTAAGCCTCAGTAAATGGGTTTAGTATAAGGGGTCCCATGTAAGTGGTGAGAATAGAATACTTTTCCACAGATAAAATGGCTACTCTGTAGCCATTAGTACACTGCTCAGTCCTTCATGTCCAAGTTCATTCCAATATTGTTAAATGGCTGTTGAATCTGCATTATCAAGGAATTCCCCCAGCCTCCCCCAACATTTTGTTGCCACTTTAATTTCTTATTCACCCACATTTTGAAGTATTTACTGATCCTAGTTGCTTTCAACTGATATTCACTTTCTTGAGCTTTGTTAAAAACTTATTTAATCAAGCTCACCTAACACTGGCTTTGAAGTTCCTACTGAAGGACATAACGGCTACCACAAACATTTTTATGATAAGCTGATAATGAAATAATCTCTCAATTAATATTACTCAGCTGTCTGAAAAAATGTTCTTAACAAAAAGAATTAAAATAGCATATTAATTCATACTGTTTCAACCCAAGTAAACAAGCAATCTTTCATACAATTAGTTGCCTCTACTTAAGTTGTAACAAATATGTACAGTAGATGAATTAAGATGTGTGTAATTAATTAAATGTCATGAAAAGTGAGGAAGTGAAATACAGTATAGGTGAAGAGCCTACGCCCAGATAAGGTTTTATATTCCTGCACTGCTACCTAAATTTTCTCTATTAGAGATTATCAAGCAAAAATGTAATTCAGTCATAAGAATTCTCACAGTACAAAATTCTACAATCCATACCTCTTTATATCCTTTAAAAAACTCCAGTTTATTGCAAAGCAGTACTTACTATGAGACCTCACAGACTTACACGCATCTATGTCCCATAAGTCTCAACATCTATCTTGCTTTTGATGAGTGAATGAAATGCACTTTAATAACAATCTATATTTTTACCTGCTGACTACTATGTCGATGGACATCCTCTTTGAAATGCATTTTTCTCTGCAGGTTCCTTACAACTGCAGCTTTATTGTTGCGAATATAATCATCTGTTGCTAATTGCAGGGGCTTTAGATTTTTCTTCATTAGTCCATGGGTTGCTCTAGAAAACAGATCTGTTACTAAAATGCTGGTAATGATAAATAGTAGTCAATCACTTTTGTAATGTCATTCATTAAACTCTAAATATGCAAAGAAATCAGCTGACTGCTTTATCTATTAAACAGAGAAAAAAACTTACTATCTTAGTGTGTGCATTTAACTCATTAATGCCAGTAGGAATTAAGAATGCACATCTAGAAAAGAATATGCATTATATACTACATCTTGGTTCTAGATCCTTCCTTTCTGGAATGATGTCATCAGAATAACACCAAGCTATTCAAGAAATGTGTGTACATCTAGGTGTAGGTATACAGAGACATAGATGTAACATACCAAAAAAGTTAATGGTGTTTACCTTACCAGGGCAACCATGTAGTGGGTGTGTCTTCACCCTCCCCTTCTTTTCTCATATTTTCCCTGATCTCATTCCTTTCTGTGCCCTCCCACTCCTGGTTCTTCTAGGCCAAATCCCTACTTTTCCATTTCTGAGATGTCTCTTTTTAAACTAAATGAAACTTTAATAAATGTTTGAATATTAAACAACAGTCTCTACACTAAGAGAATATGACATTGGAACACTATGGCCTTTCTGACCCAAAAGCAATTGGGGAGTAAATCTGCAATGTACTAATGTACTAATATAATTAATTAGTTGTGTTCTGACTAAAGGGAAGTATCTGTAGAAGGGGTAACAGTCCCTCACTATGAAAAGCACATTTATCTTAGATCTTTCCACACAAGTTTTGGTGTTATCTCACCATTCCTACTGCAGTACTTCTTAACATCACCAGTGCAAAATAATAAAGCTAAAGTTCTGGTAAATCATAGAAATGTAGGGCTGGAAGGCACCTCAAGAGTTCATCTAGTCCAACCCACTTCACCGAGGTAGGACCAAGTATACCTAGACCTAAATGTTCATCTGTTAACTCAAATAATTTTCAGCTCCTCTGTATGATTATTTTTGTGCCTCTCATTTTGATGCTTGCTCCCATATTAAGATGTACATTTGGCCCTTGGCAGTTTAGGAGCTATTTACATGTGGAGTTAGCTCTGGGCTGTGAGCCAGGAACTGTATAATGTGGATAATAATAGTTACCTACCATACCTCAGTATTCTGAAGATTAATTAGTTAATGATTGTAAAGTGCTATATAAACGTTATGTGTGATTAATGTGAAGGGAACAATTATTCTGCAGTACTTATGCACTAACTCCAAGTGGGTTTTTGTTTGTTTGTTTTTTGCCTACTGTTGTTGTGAGGTTGTAAAAGCCTGCAGAGATCTCATTCACTGTTTGGTGGGGTAGGGTTAAAATCGTAACTAAGAACATGACAGCTCTGTTTCATGTGCCTGCCCTCCATGCTGCCACTGCAGAAGAACCCAGGCATGTGTTGTAGGAATGTTGGTGAGCTCAGCAGAAACCAATTACGTGGTGGTGCTGAGCAATCTTAAATGTAGAAGGGAAGCGGTTTCTTTGAACTTTACTGTGAAAGGCTGGTGAGTGTTGGGAGTAGACATATAATTGTTTAAAAATTCCTAGATTTGTCTGTATTTGACATAAAGTTATGGTCATGGGGACTGCACACATGACTGTGAGTCAGGAGACTCTAGGTTTATTCTTCACAGTCACTGCCTTGCTGTCTCTCATTTACTCCATGTGTAAGATAAGGATAGCAATGCTGACTCCCCCTTTGTAAAGAGTTTGGAGGTCTATTCGTGAAAAGATCTTTAAGAGTGTTACAATCTAACGCAGTGTTGGTGTGAGATACAGCAGTTATTATTATTTATCTCAACTCTGTCAAGAAAACAATGACAGAACACCCTCTTCTGGCCTTCAAGCAACCCCCCAGCCTCTCCCAGCTCATCATCAGAAACAAGCTTCCTACAGACCAGGACACACCAACTTAAACTAGCACCAGATCTTGCCAGAACAACAGATGCAAAAACTCTAGATGTATCTTCACTGCTACGATTATCAATGCCCCCAACCACATACCTTTCAAGAGCCATGGGTCCTACACGTGCCAATCACACCATGAAGTGTACCTCATCCAGTGCACTAAATGCCCCAATAACAATTATGTGGGTGAAACCAGACAATCCCTACGTTCTCAAATGAACTCACACAGGAAAATAATAAAAGACAAAAACACCATATCACCTGTGGGTGAACACTTTTCACAAAGCAATCACTCCATATCTGACCTATCAGTCTTCATCCTCAAAGGACACCTGCACAACACCTTCAAAAAACAAGTTTGGGAGCTTAAATTTTATTTACTAGACACTAAAAATCCTGGACTCAACAGAGGCACTAGATTTATGTAAAACACTATATAACCCACTAACGCCCTCCCCCATGCCCAGCTTTTTTCCCTCCCTCTCCCCCCATGACTGCAGGGGTATTAACTGGCTACTTCACCTTGAACAATCCTTTGAAATATGTGTTATCTACTTATGCTAAACAATCTGTTCCACTCTGAGTACATTTCCCAGACCTGAAGAGGAGCTTGGTGTAAGTTCAAAAGCTTGTCTCTCTCACCAATAGAAGTTGGTCCAATAAAAGATATTACCTCACCCACCTTGTGTCTCTAACAAAAAAATGAGACACTTGAAACATTAATGTTTTGGGTATAACATCTTACTTGTTTGGTCACATAGAGCACACTAGTCTGTCACATAAACCTCTCTCTACCGCTTGTTCTAAAAATTAAATTACCATTTATTTGGAAACTATTAATTTATCAGAGCTTTTATATGGGTCTTTAAATATTTAACAATTGAAAACAAAACAGCACCCTTTTGTAAATTATTTTTAGATATACCTGTTCTCTATGCCTACAATCGGTTACCATGTCTTGGTTACCAAATCCTTTAAAAAAATTAAATAATTTATGCACAGTAGGTAAATGAGCTTTTATAGCTCTCAGATAAATGGGTTTAGATTTACTTATCCTGTAAAATCTCTTCCTCCCACTAACAGAATTCCCTGCATCCCTGACAAAGTCCTGAGAGTCCTCAATATCTCCTGCCTCCATCCATTTTAACCCTACCATCTTGTCATCCTGAGTCCACCCTGTCCTCCAGGTATCATGTTGTAGCTACCATCCTTCCAGATGGGCCTGCCTCAAAGCTTCCTTAATTAGGCATAAGGGTTGAATTAATCAAATCCTCCTTTCCAAGAAGTGGGCATGCTGCTAAAGGATAAGAACCCACCAATATCTTTTTATTTCTATTTCATGAATGACATTATTTCAACAAAACATCCATGTGAGCACAAAACAGAAATTAACCATGATTTCAAAGTAACTTCCTGTACCAACTTCAGCTTGTAAGTTTGTGCTACTTACGCAGCTGGTGCGCTTCTAGGCAGACCCATAGCATTGGTTGGTGGTATAGAAGGAAGTGAAGGAAGAACAGAACTGAGAAAGGCTACTGGGTTCTGAATCCGGCTGATTGGAGAGACAGGAGTAGCAAGTACGCTGTGGGGCTGAAACTGGTTCAGGCTAGATATAGAAAGCAATAGTGGAGGCAACACTGATTCTTTGGGACTTGCTAGAGGCTGCTCACTTTGGCTTGTAAACCCTCCCGGAGACCTTGTCTGGATTGGTGGAGGAGATCCTACGAAATTTTCCTTGTTCATTGTTCTTTGGGTTCCTTGAGGCACGCTGCTGAATGTAGGCACTGGGGAGCTGGAAGGGGAGTTGATAGGTGGTGTGGTGTTCTGGGAAACAAGGAACTGTTTCGGTCGGGTATAGCTGAATATCTGTGAAGGAGAGACTTTGGCCTGCTTGTATATAGTTGATGTAGGCTGATGGTTGAATGAAGTAGTGGAGTTCAATATACCTGTGTTGAATGGCAGTTCTCTTGGAGATGGTGGAGATGGCTGCTGTAGATGCTGCTGTTCAAGCAAGACTTGGTTGTGGAGCTGTTGTAACTGGGTGGGATCTCTGTATACAAAACAAGGATGGGTGAAATCTGTCATGTGCCACATCAAACTGTTAAACAGGTTGTCTGCGCTGCCACTGTAATTCTGAGCGTATACATTTTCATGTGGAGCTGGTCACACCTCAGGCTCAAAAGGAAAGGGGAGGAAATTGCGATGCTGATAACAAAAACTAGGGAGAGCTTCTTTCCTTCTCCTAGCTCCAGTTACATGCCACATTCTGTGGCATCAAGCAAAGAGAACAATATCGGGTGGAAAGGAAATACTGTTAAAATAAACCACTCCTTTCCCCTGCTAAAAGCCTTTCCCCTTTCTTCCCAGTGCCATAATATATACTATTTGATTGGAACAGTTTTGCTTTTTTAAACTTTAACAAGCAAAGAGAACTATTTGGAGGAATAGAAAACTCTGATCTGGAGAGTTCATTTCCTTTATTTTAAGGGAGTCAGATTCTGCTGTTATGGTTAGTATTAGTAATTCGTCTCCACTGAAGTTTGTGGGCTTGCACTGGTGGAACTGAGAGAACAATTACAATGAACTTTTACAATCTAATATCAAGCCTACCTTGTTAACATCTGTTAAAAGTTTAAACTAAGTGCTGAAGCCAATAGTATGATAAACAAAACTCTGTAATAACTACACTTCAAGAATAAATGTAATCAGCCTTAATTTGACTAGTGTTGACATTCAGTGCAGGGCTGGAGTATATCATTCAGGGAGTAGCTCCATTTCATGCAATTTTTATTTCCTAGATGTTATTTATAACAGGGAGGAGGAGGGATAGCTCAGTGGTTTGAGCATTGGCCTGCTAAACCCAGGGTTGTGAGTTTAATTCTTGAGGGGGCCATTTAGGGATCTGGGGCAAAAATTGGGGATTGGTCCTGCTTTGAGCAGGGGGTTGGACTAGATGACCTCCTAAGGTCCCTTCCAACCCTGATATTCTATTCTATGGGTATGTCTACACTACCCGCCCAATTCGGAGGGTAGAGATCGATCTTCTGGGATCGATTTATTGCGTCTCATGTAGATGCGATAAATCGATCCCAGAAGTGCTCCCCGTCGACTCCAGAACTCCAGCTCGGCGCGAGGAGTAAGCGGAGTCGACGGGGGAGCGAGCCTGCGCCGTGTGGACCCGAAGTAAGTAATTTTAATTCGATCTAAGATACGTCGACTTCAGCTATGCTATTCTCGTAGCTGAAGTTGCGTATCTTAGATCACCCCCCCACCCCCCGCCCCAGTGTGGACCAGGCTTAGGATTCTATAGTGGATGTCTTTGTTTACTTTGCAGTTAAGGCAAATTATTTCCCACATTATGTGATATTTTGTTGTTATGCATGTGGAAATATAGCATATGGACAATAGGCTGCCTTTCCCCTTAGTGAAAAACAACATAAATAACAAATATGGGATGTGAAGAGTCATCATGTAATACATTGCTCAATTTTCCTTTAATATCTAACAAAGAAAGATAGACAAGCTGCTATCACTTATTTTTTTTAATGTTCATTTTATATTGCACTTTAGTCTTCACCATTCTACATAGAATCTTCAAACCTTATGGTGCATTCATCTATGAATTCACTTACATTTTCTTCACAGGATTTATGTTTCCTATGAACATTTATCTTTCTGAAAGTTTAAAAGTATAAACTGCCCCAAACTAGCACTCCAAATCCAAACCCCATAAATTTAGTGGACCTTCAGATTTATTTAAATGTAAGTTCTTTACATACTTTAGTACCCACAAAAAACTATGTTAAAAGAACATTATTAAGGTTTCAAAGTCAAGCACTCAAAAGTTACGAAATGCCAGAATTAAGGTTGCCTGTGCAAGTTTAATTTGGCCTCGGGCATCTGCATTATGATACAGCCTTTACTTACATGATCACGTATTATTTTTTGCACAGGACTCCGTAGTCATTGAAGTGTTGGGCAACATTAATAATGTTGTGAAGACTTACTATGTCCCTCCTCAGCCTTTTTTTCGTTAGACTAAACATGCCCAATTCTTTCAACCATTCATCACATCAGATTTTCTACATCTCTTATCATTATTGTTGCTCTCTTTTGGACTCTCTCCATTTTGTTCATATTTTTCTTAACGTGTGGTACCCAAAACTGGAGACGTTACTCCAGTTGAGGCCTCAGCAGTGCCAAGTAGAGTAGAACAGTAGAACTTGGCTTACATATAACACTCCAAAAAGAAAAGGAATACTTGTGGCACCTTAGAGACTAACAACTTTATTTCAGCATAAGCTTTCGTGGGCAACAGCTCACTTCATCAGATGCATGGAATGGAACACAGTAAGCAAATATTTATACATACAGAGAAACATGAAAAGGTGGAAGTAACCATACCAACTGTAAAAGGTTAATTAATTGAAAGGAACTATTATCAGCCGGGGAAAGAAACTTTTGAAGTGATAATCAAGACAAGATGGCCCATTACAGACAGTTGACACAAAGGTGTAAGGGTACTTACACTGGGGAAATACTAAATTAGGGGAAATAGAGTCAATTAACGTAATGACCGAGCCATTCCCAGTCTCTGTTCAAACCTAAGATAATGGTATCTAGTTTGCTGAACTTGAATTAATATGCAAACTAGATACCATTACCTTAGGTTTGAACAGAGACTGGGAATGGCTCGGTCATTACGTTAAATGAATTTATTTCCCCTAATTTAGTATTTCCCCTAGTGTAAGTACCCTTACACCTTTGTGTCAACTGTCCGTAATGGGCCATCTTGATTATCACTTCAAAAGTTTCTTTTCCCTGCTGATAATAGTTCCTTTCAATTAATTAACCTTTTACAGTTGGTATGGTTACTTCCACCTTTTCATGTTTCTCTGTATGTATAAATATTTGCTTACTGTGTTCCATCCCATGCATCTGATGAAGTGAGCTGTTGCCCACAAAAGCTTATGCTGAAATAAAGTTGTTAGTCTCTAAGGTGCCACAAGTATTCCTTTTCTTTTTGCTGACACAGACTAACATGGCTACTACTCTGAAACCTGTCAAATATAACACTCCAGTTAATACATCCCAAATGACATGTTCCTTTTTCACAACAGCATCACACTGTTGACTCATATTCAATTTGTGATCCATTATAACTCCCAAATCCTTTTCTGCAGTACTACCAACCAACTTATTATTCCACATTTTGTAGTTGTGCATTTTATTTTTCCTTCCAAATGTGCCAAACAAGCTATTGACAAGTCACTTAATCTGTTTTCTCATCTGTAAAAGTGATATGATACTACACACTTGCCTCAGAGTATTAATTAGTTAATTTTGTAAAGTACTTTTAGATCTTTAAATGAAAGATGCTATGTAGGTTTGCTTGTTGTTTGTTTTTTGTGAATGGCTCTACACTGCTTGCTAAATTGGATCTGAGGCAAGGAACTCTATACATTCCATTAGCAAAAAGATAGAAGTTTATTTCTTTAATTAACTGCAAAAGGGTGTCCAGATAAAAAAGGATGCAGTTTGAGTGTAAATCATGGTTGGGATTTCAGAAGTTTCCCTTGAACAAAATTACACTGGCCCTTAAAATCTCCCCTCAGACCACGGTGCTCTAATCCTGCACTTGTCTGGTAGCACACCATCTTAAACCTCTAAATATTTTATTTGTCTCAGAATGAGATTAATTTTCTGGGTTATAAAGTTATAAGGAAAGGTCTCATGAATCTTCAGTTTCATATTCAAGAAATATTACACCTACTTATCTATATGAAATACAAAATTGTATGTATCTACTCCAGATAAGATTACATAAGCAGAGCTGAGTGAGAAACTTGCAGTGTGCTTGCATTTTGCCTGGATCCAGGCAGTATGATTAATCTCTTACTTACAACAACAACACACAAAATATCATAGAAATCACAACACACACAAAAAAAGGGAAAATATTTTTGAATTTTTAAAAAATGTTGTAATGCACATTCATTTCCTCATGAAATACACATGAAATCAGAGTTAGTTTAATGGAATGTGATTTCTAACACTAATATTAAGACTTAAAATCCCTTTTACTTACAGTTTTGGTTTAGCCAGTACTGGAGGGGGCTCTTTTGTAGGTGAGGTTGGCTCTGGTATTTTCATTGTCTGTCCATTAATCCTCTCCTGGAAGTAGCGTGGTCTAATCTGGTTTGCAGATACTCCTCCATCTTCTGATGATGTTTCACTTTCTTTATCATCTTCAGGCAGTTTAAAGTGCACCCGGAGGCCTATCTTAGAACTTGACCTGGGTTCATTGTGGTTCACAAGAACCCCTTCTAATTTAGGTTTTGGGGGCTGATCCACCACTGGAAGTGAAGGGATGAGTGGGGTAGGATGTTGTTCAGCAGCAATTAAGTTGATTGAGCTCATTGTATGAAGGGCAGCAGTATTGCTGTGGTCCTCAGGCCCTGAAATGGCAAATATTAAACTTATGCTGTTACTTAAATGTGGTGAATTAGATTACAGTAAAATCATAATTGTTGCAGTTGGGAAAACTCAGGTTAATGCCTTACCTAGCTTTGGAATGAATTGTTTGGCTGTATTCATACACATACCTATTTCTTAAACTTAACGGGCAATATTATAAAGAGAAAAAAAAAGAATCTTTCTACAATTCGAAAGATCTAGAGGTGACCTACACCCCTGTTCGCAAGCATCTTCAGAATCAGTGAGAAAAATTCTCTATCTTTTATGGTTGCAAAGGAAACCTTCCAAGTATGAACGAAATGCAAACTAATGCTGTGCTGAGTCTTTTTTCCCCATTTATTGATGTGTTACTCAACCAGCTGCTTTGTATCTCAGAAGCTCAAAGCAGGTGAGTGTCAGTTGAGGATCTGGGCCAACGTGTTCATTTTGGGCTTTATACTATAGTAAGAGAACTGATACACTGAAGAGAATCCAGAGAGAATACAAAAAAGATTATTGATCAAATCCTGAGGTCAGTGAGAGTTTAGCTTGAGAAAAGACTGCTGCAGGATTTGTCCCTTCATGTCATACAAGGATGGACAGAAGTACTCTAACTGGAGAAGTGAAGTTCTGAAAAGACACAGAGATCTGCTCTACACAGTATCACAGCCTGATCCATGTATATGTACTTGCAAGAAAGTTACTAAAAATTCTCTCTTACCTTTAACAGTTAGACAAGCGATGCTAGAGACGGTGCCATATTTATTGCTTGCAGTACATGTGAAACTCCCAGAATCTTCTGAAAACACCTCCGCAATTACCAAAGTGCAAATCTCCTCTGAAATTCATCAGCAGAAATATTAGTGTTTTATAGCCCACTGTAAGTGAACTCATCAAAACACACAAAGGCCTTGCCTACATTAGAGCATTTTCTAAAAATTTCCCACTATAGCGAAGACTGATTCAGTTTCACCAGTGTTAACAATGTTGGCAGCCCTAGCATAAGTTGGCTACCAGCTGTCATTGGCAGGTCTGCAGCAATTGGTGTTCCAGCTTTAATAGGGCTCTAACATTGCTTGCACAAGTGAAGCTGAACAGGTGTTAGCAATATTGGGAACATTTTCTAAAATGTCCTTACTAAGGTTGCCAACTTTGTAATATTTAAAACCCAGACACTCCAGCAGGAGTGCCAGAACCTCCCCCGCCCCACCCCCAGATCCCCATGCTCTCCCCACGCCCCTCCCCATTCCACGTTACCCGTGGGGGGGTGGGTGCTCTGTCCTCCCTTGTGCTGGCTCCCCCCGAGCCAGGCCTGAGCAGGGAGTGAGACAGAGCTGCTCCCAGTCGCTGCTCTGTGCAGCATAGCCAGCTGCCTGGGAGAGAGCCTGGCTGGGGAGGGGTGGCAGTGACAGCCTACTGCCTGCCTGGGCTTGGCTTCCGGGGACAGGAATAGGGTTGCCAGACATCCGCTTTTCAACCGGAACACCCAGTCTAAAAGGGACCCTGGCGGCTCTGGTCGGCTTTGCCGACTGGGCCGTTAAAAGTCTGGTCGGCAGCGCAGCAAGGGTCTGGTCGGCAGCGCAGCAGGGGCCTGGGACTAAGGCAGGCTCCATGCCTGCCCTAGCTCCGCGCGACTCCAAGAAGCAGCTTCCAGGTCCCTTCAGCCCCTAGGTGCATGGGCTGCCAGGGAGGCTCTGCACGCTTCCCCACCCCCAGTGCCGGCTCCGCAGCTCCCATTGGCCGGGAACGCGACCAATGGGAGATGCGGGGGCGGCACCTGTGGGTGGGAGGGCTGTGTGTGGAGGGTCTCTGGCCATCCATGCGCCTAGGGGCTGAAGGGACCTGGCGGACGCTTCCTGGGAGCTGTGGTAAGTGCCGTCAGGATCCCGCACCCCAACCCCCTGCCCCAGCCCAGAGTCCCCTCCCGCACTCAACCTCCCTCCCAGAGCCTGCACCCCCCCCCACACCCAGCCCTGAGCTCCATCCTGTACCCCAAACTCCTCATCCCCAGCCCCACCCCAGAGCCTGCACCCCCAGCCGGAGTCCTCCCCCCCCCCGTACCTCAATGCCCTGACCCATTCTGGAGCCCTCTCCAGCACCCTGAACCCCTCATTTCTGGCCCCACCTGGAGCCCACACCCACAACCCATACTTCCTCCTCACACCCCAACACCCCAACCCCCTGCCAGAGCCCTCTCCCATGCCCAAAAGCCCTCATCCCCAGCCCTACCTCAGAGCCTGCACCCGCAGCTGGAATATGGAGGGAGGGGGAATGGGGCAAGCAGGGGCGGGGCCTAGGAGAAGGGGCAGGGCATGGGCAGGGCCACGGGGAAGGGGTGTTCGGTTTTGTGCCATTAGAAAGTTGGCAACCCTAGACAGGAGACAAGCATGCCAGCGGGGAGAGAGGGCTCCAGCTCGCTCAGTCGCTGTCCCCGGAAGCTGAGCCTGGGCGGGGGGCAGCCTGCTACTGCCGCCCCTTCCCTGCCAGGATCTCTCCCAGGCAGCTGCTGCGCTGCAGCGGGCAGTGTCTTAGCGGCCAGAAGAGACTCTGGTCCCGCCCCTTCCACTCCCCGCCCGGGCCAGCTGCTGTGAGGGGGCACTCGACCCTGTATGTCCACCTCCTCCAACGTGTCGCCTAACCAGACTTGGTGTCTTGTCAGTTTTTTCTGACCGGACACTGCCAGGTGCCCCTTTCGACTGGACTCTCCAGTCAAAAACTGGACACCTGGCAATCTTAGTCCCTACTATATACAAGACCAGAACACAAGCTCCCATCCACTAAGGAGCTTAAAATTGAACTTAAGCAAATACAATGGGCCAAATCTTTCCAAACTGCAGTCAAAAAGGCTCTTAAGGCCCTAAGATAGGTGGAAAAATGGGTGCAGTTAGCTGGAAACAGTTTTGGTAGGATCATCTCCTGAGGTGAAAAAACAAAGACCACACCTACACTTAGGGCCTGACTTTCAAATTTACAGGCACAATTTTTCCCATGGAGTGAACTATGCCCACCATGCCACATCAGAAAGTCACTCTTTCTGTACCATGGAGACTCGTTGTGGGCACCAAATTCTGAATACAAATTTGGTAACTTGGTTTGAAAATGAATCTGTGACTATGCTGTTTCTGGCTGACCTAGGGTGACCAGATGTCCTGATTTTATAGGGACAGCCCCAATATTTGGGGCTTTGTCTTATATAGGCGCCTATTACCCCCCACCCCCGTCCAGATTTTTCACATTTGCTATCTGGTCACCCTAGGCTGACCAGTGTCTGACATGTCCTGGCGGCTGCCACAAGCTGATAAATACCCATCATGGTGGGATTGTTTGTATTTAGTCAAGCAGCAGGGTTGGATAGCATTTCAAGATTATAGAAGTCTGGGCTGACACAATTTTCTTCAAGGACCAGTGAAGGTTTTACTGTTGCTTTGTAAGAACTTTTCCAGGAAGAACAGGTGATCAATCTTCTATCAGTATCTTGGGGGAGGGGGGAAGGAGGAGGGATGAGAGGAGGTGACCATGCCACATTTTGATTTGTTAACACTTCTTACTTATTGGGAGAATCCAGTAGCAGTACAGAGACTACTTGCCAGTGATGGTAACAGAATGATAGTTTATTATAATGCTAGTTTGTAGTATTATAGTAGTAGTTTATGCTAAGATTTCCCAACCACTGCTTATGTGGAAATCCAGATTCTTTTTGAATGAGCAGTGGATGATGAGTTGGTGGCAACTGCACCCAGCTGATTACCTGCTAACAACTGCTTCACATTAAGCAGTGATACCACTAGCTGATAAATGATGGCATTGGTGGATTCTGGTGAAAGTTCCATCTAGTCATTCCTGAGCTGACATGAAAGCTATTGTGGAGCAGGAGAAAATGTAGGAATCCACAGGGATTTGTTGGAGACCTTAAAACAAAACAAAAAACCTCTCTGCAAGGGGCTGAGGGCAAAAAAAATGTTAAACTTCTTATTTATAAAAATGACAGTTAAAAATAGTGATTTTAGTAATTTACGGCTACTTTCTCAGGTGCAGTGAACTTTCTGTTTTCAAATGTGCGCCTTTATTCTTTAATAATTAAAGTATCATTAGAGCAGAGACTTCCTTATGGGGAAGCAATCACAAATTCCAAATCTTCTGCATTTTTGTATGTTTATTTTTGTATTTCTAAATTACACTGTGAAGGGTAGCCTATGCTCAGCCCTGGTCCCTGACATTGGCAAATCCAGCCACTGATAGGATTCTCTTATGTTAGGGGTCGAACGTCTGATGTGGCACTCTCAGATTTCATTTGTTGGGGCGGGGGAGGTAAGAGGGAATAGCTGACATGGCTAAACATCTGAGACAATGCTCCCTGACTGGCAAACTGGATAAAAATAGTCTATTCCTACATCATCTGATGTACATCTGACCCCAAGAAAATAGGGGACCTTAATACAGACTATTCCATTCATGTTTAGCCTGTGAGAAAGAATACTTGAGTCCCAGGTCGGGTCAGATCAGAACAGAGTGGAGGCCTTATTGGTTTCTTCTAAAATGAGAGAAGTTACTTCACTTTAGTGGGTTTTCTCTTTTTCAGAGCTTCTATACTTTCATCTTTATGGAACACTGTACAGTAAATAATATTTATGTAACAGCGAAAATGGATAAAAGAAAAATCTACGTGAAATTTACTTTTTGCATTCAAATACAGAAATTTGCACCCAGAAAAAATCTGCAACCATGAGTAAAAATTACCACCAACCTTATTTGTTTTCATTGTTATAATTCTTTTTATTTTATCTGATTAAATCCTCATGTTTATATAATCCTAAAGAAATAAAACATTAGATTATATTTACCTGGCTCAGTCATAGATCGAGGTTCTAAAGGGGAAAAACAATAGCAAAATAATTATTGGATTGAATATTTCATTAATTTTATGAATATGCTTCATTTTTCTCATCATGACCCACTATGAAGCGATGTCTCAGTTCTCCATTCACTATAACATATCTTTCAATATAAATGTCTGTTGATGTGCCAACAAAAAAACTGAATTTTTAGAGTCAAGAGAATAGCAAATCCATAAAGTGCATCCTCCTGCTGTGGGCTGGTCAACAGAGTAATGTTCCAATTAACTCTTTGGAAACAGCAGAAAGAGATTATCCACTTTTTAAAAATAGTTGTTTGTAAATCCATATGTATACATAGACCTGAAATTTTACTGATTATTTACCACAAATGTGTGGAGTTTGTGTGTGAATCAAGCTAACTGCATAGGCATAGGCAAATAGGTGGCTAGCAGTCCATAAACACCAATATACTAGGGGTTAACATTAAGGCTTAAACATTTCTCAATTGATGGGATTGTACAGAAATGGAGTAGGAGACAAATAGAGAAAGAAGACAGACAACAAGGAAACAGGCAAAGGAGGAGTAGGGGGAGATGGAAGCAAAAGATAGCAGTAACATAGAACTGAAAAAAACTATGTAAGGAAAGGAAGACAAAGGAATATTTGGTCGCAAACTCAAGAGAAACAAAAATAAAAACCAAACAAATAGAAATTGTGATTGCTTGTGGCCCCACTCTAAAGTGCAGTCATATGGGAAAAGCCAAAATCTGGCCCTTTATATGTAGGTGAAATCAGCATATAGAATCACAGGCACTGACTTTCTGATTTCCCCAGGAGTGCTCGACCCCTGCTCCGCTCCAGGCCCTGCCCCCACTCTACCCCTTCCCACAAAGCCCCGCCTCTTTCTGCCCCCACTCCATCCCTGCACCACCTCTTCCCTTCCCATTCTGCCCCCTCCCCTGAACACATCCTGTCCTCGCTCTGCCTCTTCCTGACTCCGCTCTTCCCTCTCCTCCCCAGTACCTCCTGCCCGCCGCTGATCAGCGGTGGGTGGGAGGTGCTGTGGGGGAGGGGGAGGAGTTGATCGGTAGGGTCTGCTGGCGGGTGCTGAGCACCTCGTGTTTTTTTTCATGGGTGCTCCAGCCCCAGAGCACCCACGGAGTCGGCGCCTATGTATAGTGTTACAGTGATGTCTCCAAGGAGTTGTGTCTACTCTGTCCATTATTCAGGAAATCAGTCTGAATATGTAGGACTGGTTAGACTGGAATCCTTTCCTAGTCCTTCCTCAGTAAACCCCACAATAAAACAATGTGAATTCTGACAGCTAAATTCTAAATCAGAACTTCAGAATTGGGGCCCACCAGCAAGGACTCTACTTATCACATAATGAAGTTGATTATCTTCCACAGATGTAAAGGCGACCAAGTTTCACCCCATGGCAGAGATCACAGTCTTTGCATTGCTGTTCATGACCAGGCATTCTGCCACAGGACACCAATTTTAAATTGCAAATAGCACCTACTGAGGAGATGCTCTGAATGAGTACATCCCCCTCACTACTACACCCTCCCATGAAGCACCACCCATTCTTTGAGGCAACACTGGCTCCTTGAGGGATCCCAGAGAAGTGGGACTTGTGTGTATCTTGAGCCAATGCAACACTGCTGCTGATGGGGACTCTGGTCTGTCAGCATAAACCCTAGTTTAATATAGCTCTATGCATTGTAACCAAACATTCCAAGAGCAAATATGTCAGCATTTTTGTTTAAATGTCTATAATATGGCAGACAAAGCATTTCCATGCAGGAAACATACTTTTTTGTAATATTCTAAAATCTGGAGAATCTTGTATTAATGTCCCTTCTCTGTACCATTCAACCTTTGGAGAAGGAGCTCCTTTCACCCTGCACTCAAAGACAACCAGCTGACCCTCAGAAGCTGAAATATCCTGTAGCATCTAAAATATAAAAAAGATCAATACATTGTTTAATGATTCTGGAAGTAAAACTGAGTCTTATGACTTTGCAACATGTTTTCAAAAAAAATCTGATAGACAAGAATGCTGTAGATTTCCTTTTTGCTATATAGCAACAGTAGGAAACAACGTTTTAAGTTATGTATGCATAAAAAATTAGTTGACTTGTTTAATTTTGAATTGTGTAATCAAAACAAATTACCTTTGTAAACACAGGAGCAGCTATTAAGGGTCTTCCATCCAATCCCTGCAAATAATTAGTGGGGCTTTGACTCTGGAAATTAAGAGACATGCAGTGGTGAAGTTTAGATATACAATGGGTATTATGCAGTACACAGGAGAAACATACGATATCCCTCACACTTCAAATGAAATCTGTTGAAAAGTCAGAAGGCTCATTACCAGGCTATTTAAATGTTACCTTGAAAGTATTTTCTGTTCACAAGTTTATAACTGTTCCCTTGTCTAAATAAATTCCTCAGAATTTATTTAGTTCAGGATAGTTATTACCAAATTAACAGGGAACATCCTCAAGTGGTTGCTACAGTGAAATGTCCTTGCAGCTATATCAGTCCTTGCTTGACTGGCTACTGAACATCACTCTGTTCTGACTGGCTACTGTCCTCAGAACTTCATCCATTTACCCCCAACAAATGGCTGCCTCAGCATCTGATTTGACCCTCTCATAGCCCTACCTCACATAAGCGCAATCTTGTCACTATCTACTCATGTTGCTCCTCTGTGCCCCTTGAAAAAGACTTATTCCCCACACCGTACCCTCTGACCACCAACCCTGTATCTATTCTAGCATTTAAAAAACATGTGTAAAATGCATCTGCAGTTGTACCAGTAGTAGCAGCAGTGGGAGTGCTAGCATAGGTAAAACTCTAGAGATATGCCGAGTTCTTAAGCACTGTGCTGTCTAACCCTGGTCATAGCAAGTCTTCTTGACAGTGGTAAAAATGCTGGGAGTTGGCAGAGCCCTGAGCTAGTGCTCCCACCATTGTTACTGCTGGTGGAACTGATTAGGTGTTACTAATTGTGGAAAATATTTTAGAAAAAAGACAAGGCCTAAAGAGTAATTCCTCTGACTGGCTGAGACAGTCCATAATGAGATTTGTCTCTCAGTAACTGGACAACTATATTTTAGCAGTGTGCACTTCTAAATTTAAAATAAAATAAATAAAATAGACAATGAATTGATATGGCAGATCTGATTATACCACAATTAAGCATAGTAACATGCAGAGCTTTAAAACATAATATACAAAAGTTTTCTTCTAAAACTACTGCCTGTTCATTTTTAAAAGTATGCTGAATGAGTTAATCTCCAAATTGGATAGGGAGCTTTATAGGGTGAACGATAGGCTTTCCACAAGAAAATCTTAGGAGAAATCCTATCCCCATTTAAGTTAATGGGAGTTTTGCCATTGATTTCCATGGAGGACCCTTGACTCTCCAATCCAAACTTCGGATTGCAGGTATGAAAATATATTCCACCCAGGGCCAGATTAACCATTAGGCTAGTAAGGCTATAGCCTCAGGCCCTCCTATTTTTTAGGCCCTACTGGTCAGGCAGGGGGTGCGGTCAGGGCCAGGGGAGGGGAGGCGGAGAGTGAGCTTGCTCATGTAGCCCTGCGGGAGCACTCTCCTGCCAGCAGGAAAGGCAAAGCAGCCCCCTGTGGCTAGGAAGGAGCTCAGCCAGCAGCCATCACCAGCTGCAGGAACACACTGCCAGGTATCCGGTTAACACTGGTGACCAGACACTAAAAATCCAGTTACCATGGGAACCCATGCCAGCCGTGGGTGTAGTTTAAGCCGGCATTGTCCCCTCCACCCCCGCTCCCCTCACCCCCAACTTCTCCAGAGCTCTGCTTAGCTGTCAGGGAGGGAAGAGGCTCCCTCTGACCCGCTCCTCCCCTGAGGCTGGCAGGCAGCTCCAGGACACTGCCTCCTAGGTCCTAGTGCCCATCACCATCATCTTCTATGTTTCCTGGTCCCGTTTCTGGACAACTGGTGAGTGCCTGTGGGAGGGCAGGGCAAAGGGGTGGTGGGGGAAGAGCCAGTACCAGAGCGGTAGGGTGAGAAGCTTGCACAGAATCTGCACACACTCTATCCAGCTCCAGCCAGAACTATTGCCCCTCCCATGTGTAAGGAATGAATGACCACACATTTGCAGGAAAAACAAAACATCCCATTTTGGATACCAGTACTTTAACTTTTACAGTACCTTCCATCGAGGGGCTTCAGATTTATGATGCACTGTGTTCAATACTATATTGAACTGTACTAAAAATCAAAGAAATCCAATTTTTTTCTTTGATGTATTTTTCTGTACTGGGATGCACAGGCAACCAAGTTCTTTCCTAAGCTCAGCCTAGTTCCACAGGCCAACGCATCTTTTTACTTTCAAGGGGCTGCAAAAGTACTGGAGGAAGCTCAACACACAATGTTGAAGGTTTCTCCCTCCCCTCTCCTTCAAGGATTTTAAATCCACTTCTTAGCAGGCTATGATAGAAAGACTGGCTGAATAGGCTAAAGGCAGGTTTTGTTCATTTGCTGGTACTTTAGCAGTTCAATCCACCATAAAAATACCTCACATTTAATTTCTTTTGAGTTTCATTCCAAAAACTTAAAGTTAAATAAACCTCGTTAGTCCTCATTTTTCTGCCCCAACTCAAACTAACTTCTTTCCCAAGTGGAAAATGTTGGGTAAGCATGGAATGTGATTTGAGAAGGGAATGAGAACGCAGGCCATTTCCTACTGACAGTTACACCTGTGTAGCTTTATTGACTTCAGGGAGATCAGATTTTTGCACAGAATAGATTTTGGTCCCTTCTGCTTTTTCACACCTGACCTGGTATAAGCAGAATCTCATTCACTTTCCTCCCCTAAACTCTGAGCACTTTAAGGAAAAAAATAAGCAAGGTCTGCTTGACTTACACATGCAAATGAAACAGGAACACCAGCCTTAAACAAACACCAGACCTGATGTAACAAGGGTGTCACTACAGCAGCCTTGGTTGGACTATTTTTTTTGAAAGATCCTTAATGGTTCTTTTAAGATGCTGATTTTTCAGTGAAGTCTTTTTGTTCATGGGGGCAGAGAACACAACAGGGAATAGCTCTGTTTTGTCAGCTCCTAGTCATTCAAAAGCTGAAAGGCTTTAGATTACATTTGTTTAATCTTTTTATAGTGATTTTGAAGAGCTAACATAGTACAGAAGTGCTAAATATTATGACTGGGCAACCATCTAAAGATCTGTGCCCCTTCTAGCTGTTACCTTTTTCTTACAGAAAGCTTAAAACAAACAAATGCAAACCGTAAGAGGCTGGTGCACACAGAACTCATGCTTAAAAAACCTCATGTCAGAGCTGGTGATCACTCATTCTAGAATAGATAATACAGGAGATCGGACTAGATGACCTCTCGAGGTCCCTTCCTGTCCTATGATTCTATTCTATTATTCTAATTGTGGAAGAGCTTGGTGACAGAATGGCCTGATGTGGTGAATCACTGGAGATTAACTACACAAACTGGGTATCATCCCACAAATAATATTTGGGTTTAATGTCAAAACAGTAATTCATTGTCCTCAGACAGTGCAACACTGGGATGCAGCTTTCAGCGCAAGACAGCCTAAAATACAATGCCACCCAATGTAATTTTCCCGCTACTACTTCCTCTACTTCAGTGGATTTTACACCTAAGTGGTTTTCTTGTACATAATAAAAGCTGGCTGCCTCCCAGACTGCAGTCAGAGTGAGATAGGGATGTGGTGTAGAGTCCATAGCTTGGGGGAAACACCTACAGGGCTTGGCTTTTCCCTGTGCCATGCACTGAGCTGAGCGTAGAAAGAAGCACAAGGTTGAAAGAGGTGAGCAGGGTGGGGAATGTTGCAGTGTGCATCCTCATACAGATGAATACTCCACTACCTAGGAGGAAGGAGGCCTAAGAGGACAGCGTAGCATCCCTCGTGCTACCTCTTACTCAGAAGTATCTGTTTGAAGAATTGAGTGTATTGAGAGTAGAATAAACTTGTTAATTTTACATAAATAAATAATATGTAAATATGTATGTAGATAAATATTTGATGATTTCATTTTTTTTTCAGTATGTAATTCATACTTAGGCCCTTCACTCCCATTAGCCTGAGGCCCCTCATAACCTTAATTTGGCCCTGATTCCTCCACGAGTTTTCTTTCTAAATTTGTTAAGCACTCTTACTACATTTGAAGACTTTAGTTTTACTTATTGAACAACCCATTTACTTGTATCTCTTAGCAGAAGCAAAATCAAATAAATGTAGATAAATCATTGCTCACTGTAGTTACAACTACAGCCCACCTTGTAAAATGGCTGTATGATAGGCAAAAAGCCCCCATGACTTCTAATCAAATCAGTACAGAGGTTCTTTACTAAGAAAAAACAGAACAAAGAACAAGAGAAACTGGAGAAGTGTTTGCCTGAATTTCTTGTTAATGAACTATAAATTGAAAAGCTGTTCAGGTACTGTGTACCGAAGAAACGCAAAACACATTTGGTTTTCCTTAATAACATTGTTCTACAAATGGAGGTGGCTACACAGGCTTTATAGCAACATGCAAGGGGAATCCGTAGCAGGCTGAATTGTGACCAGCTTTATGTTAAGTGTGCTTTGTGTTCCTGGAATGTCACAAAGTAGATTTAGTGGGGGTAGCAAACTGCATAGAACTTGCAGGGAGGAGCACAGTCTTTCAGGAAGGAAGAGTATGGAGGAGGTATGAATAGGGTTGCCAGGCATCTGGTTTTTGACCGGAAGGCCTGTTGAAAAGGGACCGTGGTGGTTCCGGTCAAGACTCTGACTGGGCCATTAAAAGTTCAGTTGGCCGCCCGCAGCAGAGCAGGCAGAATGCCTGCCGGGCTCTGCGTGGCTCCCAGAAAGCTGCTGGCATCTCCCTCTGGTTCTTAGGCTTAGGGGCGGCCAGGAGAGCTCCATGCACTACTTCCCCCTCTCCTCCCAGCACCAGCTCTGCAGTTCCTGGCCAATGGGAGCTGCGGGGGCGGCGCTTACAGGCAGGGGCAGTGTGCAGACTGCAGAGCCGTCTGGCCCTGCCTCCACGTAGGAGCTGGACGTGCCCACAGCTTCCCGGGAGCTGCCTGAGGTAAGCGCTGCCCAGAGCCCACACCCCAAACTCCCTCCCACGCCCCAACTCCCTGCTCCAGCCCTGAGCCCCCTCCTGCAATCTGAACCCCTCAACCCCAGCCTGGAGTCCCCTCCCATACCCTCAACCCCTCATTTCTGGCCCCACTTTGGAGCCCGCACTCCCTGCCCAGAGCCTTTACTACACTCCAACCCCCTGCCCCAGCCTGGAGCCCCCTCCCACACTCCAAACCCTTTGGCCCCTACCCCAGAGCCCCCTCCTGCACCCCAAACCCCTCATCATTGGCCTCACCCCAGAGGCCGCACCCCCAGCTGGAGCCCTCACCCCCTCTTACACCCCAACCCCCTGCCCCAGCCCAGTGAAAATGAGCGAGGGTGGTAGAGAGCAAGTGATGGAGGGAGGAGGGATGGAATGAGTGGGGCACAGGGCCTCAGAGAAGGGGCATAGCAGGGGACGTGGCGAGGGCATTAGGTTTTCTGCAAATAGAAAGTTGGCAACCCTAGGTATGAGGAAGCCAGTTCGTGTACACGTGACTAGGATGATAGCTACAGTTGCATTTCTGTAAATAATTTTCATAATAAAAAGCCTGTTTAGTTTTACAGTCAATCAGTTCTTTCATGGCATTACCTAGCATGCAATATGAGAAACAATGGGGTTGAGGGTCCAGACCAGGATATGTAAACTGGAGAACAGAAGTTGTTCTGTAGAAGACTGATAATGGTAGTAATCTTCCTGGATATGCTGTTGCCCGTATACCATTAAACCTTTTAAAAAGAGTTGTTTTACTATGTTAACCCTAGAAAATAGGACTGAATTCTTCATTACAGGCATTGTATCTGCCATGGGTACTGCAGCAAGGTAAATCCATGTAGACTGCCTGAGAGGCAGGCTCCTTATAAGTGAGCATTCTGATTTATAAAATACTTAGGGGGTGTTAATTCTTAGAAATTTAAATAATATGTGTGACCTTCATCTGCCAAAGCAAACAGATTTACAGAGGTGGACTACCTCAGCACTGACCTTACTCAGCTGGGGAGTGAAATCAAAATGAAAATATCATGCTGCTGGCAGAGTTTTTCTAATCTACATTGCATAACTTGCTGACCAGAGCTTGTTATACAATTCCTTTCTGGGGGAGCAGAAATAGCCCAAAATCAATATAATTAAATTTTCAGTTTCACTGGAGAGAGGAGGCTTTCAGATTTCAAAGGCAGTCTCTTACAAGCCAACAAGACTGAAACTGATGACTTTTTCTGTTTAGACAACTGATGGACTTGCTTGCATGCCCCAGGCAATGCTGTCAAAACTGGGTTCACTCAAAGGATCAGTCCTGTTTTTGTTGAAGTCAACAGCAAATTCCCATTAGTTCAGTGATTTGGCATCAGGTTTGACATTACCAGCCTAATTCCAGGAAATGGAGAAATTTACCATGGTTCAGCAGACCTCATTTTTATATAGGCATCTAAAATCTGTGTTGACTGATATCTTGAAAATGTCTGGTAGAGGGCTGATCAGTATAGCAGGCTCCCCAAATTAGTACAATCAGAACTCCTTCAAGATTTTTAGTTCATCAGAATTTAAGAGTGAGGAGTGTGACCCCAGGACCACTTGCTGGCCACTGCCAGAGAGGGCACAGGGATAAATTGGGTTACACAGGTATTTCCTGGGTTCACAAAAAGGGGTCATGTAATGTCTCTACTGAAAGCATGTGTCACATTTGTCATCATAATTCTTATGAAATGTATCTGCAGATAATGTGTAATCAGTTATGTACATATACTGAACATTACATCCTTAAGGTCTTGTAGGTAAAGGCCGGTCACACAGAGGTAGCATGCAATGAATCAGACTTCTCCAGGCAGGAGATGGGAGATACTTATCTCCCTGCCTGACTATTGTGTATTGTGTATTTTACAATGGAAGTCTATTTGCATATTAATTCAAATGCTAATGAACAGATTGTGAGTGCTGGAGGAAAAAACAACAGCGGGGTTATCATGTTTATAAGTAAAGATAATGAACCTTTAGGGGTGTAATTCGGCGTATAGAGATACACTGGGCATCCTTCAGTCTGGGCAGAGAAACTGCCAATGGGCTTGATCTTATGAAAGGAAGATCTCAGCCATCCTGGTTGAAAACGCTGGGAAAAGGATCTGGGGTAAACCATGCTATATGAGACTAAGGAATGTCTTATGAGTTAAGTTTAGGCTCTAGAAAGCATGTTATGATTTTGTTTTATATGTAACCATTTGTTTCCAATATTTTTACTTACTATAATTCGAATCTTTGTTCTTTGATAATAAATGTAATCTTGTTTTCACTATAAATATATCTAAATGTGATGTGTTAAGCAGAGTGGTGATCAGGGCCGGTGCAAGGAAGTTTCGCGCCCTAGGCGAAACTTCCTTGCACCAGCCCTGCACTCCCACCACAGCTAACGCCGCTCCCACCACGGCAGCCAGTCCCCCCCACACCCGCGGCGGCTCCCCGCCCCCCTGCGGGCTGGTAGCTCAGCCCCCCGCCCGCGGGCCACGGCAGCCTCCCCCTGCCCGCGGCGCCTCCCCAGCTCCCGGCTCCACAGAGCCGGGAGGCAGGAGGCAGCTGCGGTGAGCCGCCCCCCAAATCCTGGCACCCTAGGCAACTGCCTAGGGTCGCCTAGTGGGCATGCTGGCCCTGGTGGTGATCCTGAGTCACAGCTAGTATGCTGATGTGTACTCTTCCTTTGGGAGTAGAGAATCTGTAAGTTCTCCCAAAGGAAGAGTACACATCAGCTTACTAGTGTTCAGTAGATCATGGGCTGGGCAGGCGTGAGGAAGGCTTGGAGGCCTTGTGGGTTAATGTGTGCCTATTGCTAACATGACAAGACATCCTCATGCTAAGGGCAGGTGGTAGTGAGGGGCCTCACAACCCTGGGTATCCCTGGAAAGCATCACAGAGAATTTTCTCTACATAAGGGGCCAGATTTGTAAAGGTATTCAAGTGCCTAAAGATACAAGTAGGCATTAGGTGAGCTTTTGTAAATCCCACCTGGCAACTACCTGCATCTTTCAGTGCCCAAATACCTTTACAAATCTAGCCCAAGATGGCTAATTGTTTCACAGTAACTTGCTACTGTATACAGACTTCTTATGCAGATGTATAAACCTTTCAGTTTTTGTAAGTGAGATGTGCTAATAACTATGATGGAGAGCCTTTGGTTAACTAAACTGAGCCTCTGAGGTGAAAATGACTTACAGAAATCACAAGGTAATCTTATTTTGATAGCATATAGAGGCACATTTTCAGATGGCCTCTCTATGCTATCAAAATAAGATTACTCTAATTTTGCTGAAGTAAATTGTGTATGCAACCATGGGAGCAATTTCTGCATTTGTGTTTGCAAACTGGACATTTGCACACCTAACTAACTACTCAATTTGTGTTTAATGCAAGTATAAAAGTACAAAATGAACGGCCATTTCTGAAAATGTGGCCCTCAAAGTCTGTAGAAGAAAAAAGCTGATGAGCAATTAAGTCCTTAAAGTCCATAGGAAAAAAACCCAGTAAAGAAATTATTTTCTAGGAAAAGATGGGTAAGTGAAAACTAGTTTGAATATCCTTAGAAACATCCTCCTCTCTGTACTGGTATAGTGTCACAGAATGAAAGGCCTGTTCCCTTGTCAATCAGAACTGATAGACAGAACTGATAGACAGTATTTGTCACTTGAGAGCATGCCTCATCTATATGATTTCATATAAGAAAATGGAAAAGATAATGAAGGTGTAGAGAGTTTAACAAAGGAGGACTTGTACCTACTGTGTTTAACACCTTTGCCATTATCCATTTTACCCCTTCCTAATGGATCTAAGATGTCCAGTTAAATGGATATCTTTAATTTGTGCTATTTCTACCATGATTCCATTGTGTAATTGCCATTATTTACATTTAACTTCCTGGAAGAAATTCAGCTCTGTTACAGTGGTGCATATCCAGAGTAACTCTGCTTCAAAGGAGTTAATTCAGCTATACCCTAATATAAGTGAGAGATGAATTTGGTGCACTATTTTGATAGCCCATCAAGCCATAAAATATAGTAAAAATTTGTTGTACAGATAACTTTCCTAAATATTATATAAGTACAATACAATACACCACTATATGTACAGTAAAGTCCGGCCAAATAAATAGCTCTTGGCAAAAAGAAGGCAAATAGGCTTAGACATAACATTTTAAGGAAGTTGCTCATCAAGAATTCAGTCATATCTGCTCACAACTTTTCAATTAAACGATATGGCTAGGAGTTTCCTTTACAGAGGGAAATAGTTTACACTTAAAGGCAAATATTCTGCCTTCACAAAGGAGAAGAATTATAAGCTAAGATCAATTAAAAAACTCTAAACAGGAATATTAAAATATAACATAATATAAAACATTATAGAAGCTATTTTAACACAAATCATAGCAGCTTCACTGAATTAAAATTAATTGCAATGAGTCCCATCAGAAAAAAAGAGGCTACATTATATGATATGTCTGTCACTACTGAATGTGAACAAATCATTCTGTAATGTGAAGACGCTAATGAACTGACCTACATATGCAACTGCCCTTTACTACATGGAATGTCCGACCTGGTAGAGTGTGCATGGATTCCCTCTACTGGCTGAGATGGTGCAGCTGCTCCTTTTGCTCACTGCCTCATAGTCATAGGGTATGGCTATGCTACATTTTAAAACCCTTGGCAGCAAATCTCAGAGCCCAGGTCTACAGACTCGGGCTTGCGCTATGGAGTTAAAAAAAGCTGTGTAGACATTTGGGCTTGGGCTCTGAAACCCACCACTTTCCCAGCACTTCCGATGCCTATGCTCTGGGAGCAAGAGGCTCTACTCTCTCTGCCATGTGTTCTATGGTTAGCTAGCAGTCATGACATCCATGTGTGCATGCAACCACATATTATCATGAGGTTCAGAGCTACAGGTCTATCAGACAGGCATATCATTTGTAAAAATTGAGCTGTATAAGATGTATATTTTAAAGAAAGATTTTTCTTAAATAGATCATATTTAAGACAATATTTAAGACAATAAGAATATTGTCTCCTGTACCTGATAAACTGGCTGACCCACAGTAGATGGCACCTTTGGTGTCTCTTGATGAGTGGTTGTAGTGTTAGTAGCAGGAGATGGTGCATTCAAAGAGACATCAGCTGGTTTCTGGACTCTGTGAAATATTTAAACAAACAATTTTTTCTAAAAATGAGCAGTGTGCTTTTATGAGTAGATGATAGTATTCCGTAGATGTTTTCTCTGATTAACTATGCTCCCATAATATACACAGTATTACAATACTATAAAAACTTCATTTTAGGATTAACTTTAGGTCTCATCTAAATCAATGAGATAAAGTCAGTTTCACGTGGGAATATATATGTGGCGCTAATAATTTTGCTGCATAAATTTGCCATATACTACTCAGGTGGCTGATTTAGTTTTACAGTATATTATAAAAACCAGCATGGATTAACTAGTTTTGTGTCTCTAAAACTGCTCCAATCTATAGTGGGGGATTGGACCAGAACAGAGCCAACTTTAGGAACAAGGGGTGCATACCATTCCTTCCTCAATTGTACTCAATGCTCCTTAGGCACATGTGAGGATCTGGCCCTCAGAGTCTAACAGAAATGCTGTTGTCCACTATGACACAGAATAAATAATCTGGTTCTTAAAATGAGCAGAAGGAATATCTTCACTTTGACAAAAATATTAAGAATTTTGGTAGCACATTTTACAGATATAATTATTGTTTTTTTATTTCTGCTATGTCATTTCCATTTATAATTCAGCTAACATCCTGAATATGATAGCTGGTTCTGTTTTATTTTTAGTGCTAAGTAAAAATGATTAAAACAAAGAGGCAGTCTTCTTTTTCATTTTCTTTGGGCCATATGTGCACCTCCTCTGGAAGGTATCAGAGCCTTCCCAGGGAAGCAAGTCTCAGCAGTCTGAAAAAACACTGCTGCAAACTGAGTATACAGCTTCAGGAAACATTGGTTTCTCATTTGCAAATGTGAGAGTTGTTACATTTTTAGCACACAATGTAGTATTCATTTCCTTTAAATATAGAATATTCAAGTTCATGTGATGATAGCTGGAAGCTAAGTAGCAAGAAAAGGAAATTCTGGTTATCCTACATCTAATCCAACATAATCCTGTTCTTTGGGGATATCTGGCTACTAACTCAGAGCAGCATTCACTTTATAAGAAATACAGGACTGCAGTACATGGCTTCAAAATCTAACTGGAGCAAGCAACCTGGAGACAACAATCAGGTGATGTTTTCCCATCTCTTTAAGAACAGGAAAATAGTTGACAGACCTGGAGGCATCAAATAGCTCATCCTCTAATAATCTTGTGAAAGAGAAGAACTGTTAGGAATGAGACCCTTAGAAAAGCCATTGGTAGTGCTGTGCAAAACTTTCATTATGAAACTTGAAGACTGGTGGAACTCTCCTGATTTCATGTAGGGCTTTTGGTAGAATGGGGCAAAAATTTTCAGACAAAGAGTTTTATTTGCCAAAAAATGCAGTTGATTGGTCAAATTCAGTTAACAGTTTCAGCCAAAACAAATGATTAAAAAAAAAAGTCTGAATGTTTTATTTCAACATTTTTGAAACAAAATGTTTTGACTTTTTGTTTTGAAATGACATTGTATTTTGAAATTCAGCTAGACTCATTTAAAAAAACAAACAAGAACAACAGAAATAGGGGGTTTAAAAAACACCCAGAGCAGAAACTAAACAAAAAACAAACAAAAAAAGTTGGTTCCGTCACCAAGCTGAAAAATCAGTTGTTTGCTTAGCTCTAGCTTCATGTCAATTCCAAAATTTGAGGAAGATTCATGAACCAAGCCAACCTGAGTCATTTGAGGCTGCACGTTCCTCTCTATGGTCTTCTGCTGCAGCAATACATTTTGCAAGAGCAGTACTGGCTTTGACTGACAATTTGGCCGCCAAACTGCCAAAAAAGGCTAAGAAATCATAGCAGTTAGGTTTGGAGTTAAAGAAAATCTCAATGGTTTCAGCATTCAAAGTTTATGCAACCAGGGATGCTTTGATGTTTTCAGCACATACTTTGCCCTCCAATGTGGTGACCAGATGGCACCTCTCATTACGAGCCTAGAAAGGTAATATACAGGCTGAAATCATGTTAGGGGCTTCAAAATATTCAGGAAGTTGCTTATGTGGGGAGTTGTTTGACAAAATGGTGGTGGAATCCTCAGATAAATTAAAAAAGACCTTACAGAACCCTCTTAACTCCAAATCCGGGAAAAGGAATAGCTGGTCTTATTACAGTCTACATATCCTTTTCATCACTACTCCTCTAAGTACAGAAGGCAAGACTATTCCAAAAGCAAATGGACCAAGACTAAGCCTGAAAGGGGAGAAACAAATTTTCCTGCAATGCACATTCCAACATTAGACATAATGCCTCGCTAGTTCAGCAGAGTTCCTGCATTTTCCTGGAGTTATCCCTAGATAAAGTTCCTTCCCACTGTGAGGACGGAAACATGGAGTCTTGTGGTGAAAGAGGTTCCATGTTGTTCGTTAAAATGCAGCTCAATCTATTCCTGTCCCTCTTCATTGCCAAAGAATGGCCTCTTGACAGGTAATTGCCAATCAACTTTGATGACACCTGGCTAGAGGCATCAGCTTGTCCTTTGTCTTTGAGGAACAGGTTTACCCAGTCCCCAGACTAGTCTGATAAACACATTTCAGTCATAATTTTACCTTATGTTCATAATTTTACTTTATAATGGATCCTCGCAGGCAGAAGAGGATACAGGTATACCCTTTCCTGGGCGACATTCTAATCAGAGTCCCGTCCAAGGAGGGGCCCGCTCAAGCGACTCAGTCACTGATCCAAATGTTGCAACAGCATAGATGTATAGTAAATTTCTGAAAGACATTTCATCTTCTCATACTCATCTTCAACAATCTCAGCGCTTCATTACAGTAGTTCAGCTATTGCATCTCCCTAAGGTGCAGAGAGCTTTATCTTGGGATTTGAACATTGTGCTGCTCAATGCTTTAATGCAGGTGCCCATTGAACCTATGAAATCAGTTTCATTGTATTACTTGACTATCAAAATGACCTTTTTTGCTCGCTATCACTTTGGCAAGAAGGGTGTCAGAGTAGGGAGCTTTATCAGTTGATCCATCCTGCTGCAAGTTTCACAAAGATAAGGTGGTTTTGAGAATGGATCCCACCTTTATTCCAAAAGTAGATTTGATTTTTCATTGAGCACAAGAGATCTCATTGCCTTCTTTTTGTTCACATCTGTCTTATCCAAAGGAGAAGATATGGCATTAGCTGAATGTTAGGAGAGCTTTAAAGTTTTATCTGAAAAGAACTGCATAAGAAAAACAGCCTTACTGGTCTTATTTCATTTTTTTTAAAAAAAAGTACTAAGGCATCAGAATCATCAATCTCACAGTGGATATGCTGGTGCATTGCTGAAGCATATAGAGCAAAAGAATCAAACCTCCAATGGGCACCAGAGCTCACTTAGTACAAGCGGTGGTGGCATCATGAGATGAGAAAGGGAGGTCTCTTGTGATGAAATTTGTAAAACTACAACATGGTCATCCCTGTATACATTTGCCAAGTTTTACAAGATATACTCAGTATTCAGCTGATGCAGATGCTGACAGGCAAGTCTTGCATGCTGCAGTGATTTCATAAGAGTAGGGGAAGAATCCTTTCTCTCAGTGACATTATTTTGTCCCTTCCCTAGGAATTTTGTGACTGTTGAGAAAATCATACACTGAGGATCTATGGACCTAGCCCTGAGAGAGAATTGGAGAATTTTGGTTGCTTACCTGACAATTTTCCCTTCTTTGACGGGATAGGTCCATGGATCCAGACCTCTCGAAAAAGGGAGATCTTTTAAACTTATGATTACAGTTCTCTGCAGTAGTAAAATTTTTCTTGCTGAGTATTATTTTTGCAAGGTGCTGATGCAGAACGAGAGATTCGTTTTTTTGTTTCAGAGTCCAGAGGGGCTAGCTTTGGAAGCATCTTGAAACTGGGGGGGGGGCCTGGAAGGTGGGGGGTAGAGTCTCTTGTCAAGCATCCAGTCAACTTTTGATTCTGTACGCTATTGCTACAGACAGGTGGTGACCCACACTGTGGATCTGTGCACCTACCACTTTGAAGAAGGGAAACTGCTCACTTAACCACAAATTCTCCCATTTTATATTTAGAGGTTAAAAATATTTTAAAAACGTAATCACACACCTACTTTTGTTTGTTTTTTACAATAAAATTTTTGGAATATCTTAATGCAAGCAACACTTACTGATCCATTTCTTCTGTGCTAATTTCACCTTCAGATTCGGAAGAGGAGGCACCTATGGAAGGGAAAAAACATTTCACATGGGATCAAAATTTTCAGCAATTTGTCTAGCAAGTATGCAAACCTCCATTATTAGGATTTCTTATATAGACTTTTAAAATTAGGATTATAAAGTTAAAACAAACCAAAAGATTATGTGCAGTAAAAATGAAGTAATGCAGTATACTGAATTAAAAGCAAAACTGTATCCTGAATTAAATGCAACACTACTAATGATAAATCTTGGGCCAATACAGATTTGAAATGGGATGGATTCAAGTGAGGAAAACACAGCTAAAGTGAATGTCTGGCTGGATGCCCCACAATTCCTCCTTACAATGTCACTAATATCTAAATCTTTTGACTGTTTTATGCTCTGTGGCTTTTGGAAGTATTGTGTGGTCAAATAGGAGCTTATACTTAGATGTTTGGTATTACTATTACAAAAACGCCAGGGACCTGTAACTACATCTAGTATTTTTCGGGTTATCGGTTCCTCCTCCAGCCACTGCCCGTTTAGCACTGTTTTGGTAAGAGGAATCATAGCTCCATTTGCCAGTGGCCTGGTACTCAAGACAATATCTGACTCTGCTTTCCCTATGGTCAGAATCTGTTTTTTTTCTTTGAGGTGCCTCGTAGTGAATGTCTCCGCCTATCCAATTCCAATTGTCCTTTATAAAAGCAGATTGTGGCCCAAATCTGAAGAGGTAGCAAACACCTGCTGAGTACCCACAGCTTCCACTGTTTTAAGTGGGTGTTGCAGGTATTCAGCACTTCCCATGATATGTCTCTTCATTGGCAAATTACAGAAACAGAGAGAGAATATCATTAAGGGATGGTTTATTATACCTTTATACTGAGTAGTACCTTCCTCCACAAACAGTCTCATTGAGTTTAATGGGAGTAGTCATGGTGTAAGATACTTATTAGCAAGAGTAATGATCTCACAATCTGGCCCTAAATACAGTAGCATGTACAAAATACATAGAAAATGGAACTACAGCAGGTTTTGCTAGGTTTGGCAATGTAATATTACATTGCCAAACCAAGTAGAAGGCACATATTTATATTCCATAAACACTCTTACAGTTTAAATATTGAATTTTGGAATCAAATAGATATAAGGAAAAACTTTACTCTACATAGATATCAAAACATATATTAAAATCAAGATTCCCATTCCAGAGCAATTTTAAAAAATGTAATGATTTCCTATTAGCTTTTTCCTAACTCAGGAGAAGGTTATCTGGCTGCTTAAATTTGTCTTTTATGGTCATTTGCATGAAACCCATAAACAATTGAAATTAACAAAGAGTATCTGAAGGTTGCACAGAATTAGATATTGCTTAAGAACAACCATGAAAGCTGACTAACCATAAAATAATGTCATGACAGGATTAGTTGTAAGACTTGCTAGGTCATCAATAAGACATGCAGGCAGTTTATTGGAAGTAATAAGATAAATAACTGAAAACTTGAAAACTGTCTTTCCATTATATAAAAATAAGAGAATACACCCATGGAAATAGTTTATTACAATTAAAATAACTGAAAAAATAGAATAATGTTGTTATTCTATTACATTTTATGAGACTGAAATCACAAATGAAATTGGGGTAACAAGGCTTAAACTTTGCCTTTGACCCTTAGGACAGAGTTGAGTAAAGCGTTGGCATGAGCCATTAAAAATAAACTAAGCTTATAAGAGTCCTTTGTTAATTCAAGGCCTGAATCAACTAAAGAGCAATTAAGTTTACAGATGCAAACAAAGAGGTTACTCTTCATTCCCAGAAACAATGAAAAGGCTCTAGTTAGTTGACCCTCATTCTATCTACACAAAGAGGTAGATCCCAAGGTGAGACATCTTTAACCAATCAGAACCCAATAAAGGGTCACTGTCTGCTTGATTGCAGGCCTCCCTGTTCTCTCCCATGCAACCACAAATATTAAACTGCATGTTAATATTTTTGCACAATTTTATTTTGTTTTCCCATTTTTCTCCAAAATGTGGCTGACAAGACTGAAACCAAGCAAAAGTGTAAATGTCTGAAATAGAAGGTAATTTTGCCCTACATGAGCTACAATACAAGAGTTACCTAGTACTGAGATTTCTTTATTGTCAGTAGTAGTGTTACAGCCAGTGTTTAGCCAGTTAATAGTTTTTGGCACCAACAGCTACTGACCAGTTAGGAGGGGAATAGTGCCAAACTAAGTTAGGTCATATAACTCACAATAAACACACACTCTTAACAAAAATATAAAATAAAAAATCCTTCTGCTTAGAGTCTGGAAAGAGAGAGAGAAACCAAGATCCTATGCATTTCTTTTAAAATTTGTGAGGCCCTCCAGCTACTATGACAATGGGTCCACTGTAAAAACCTAGCCGTGATAGGCAGAACCCACTTTTAGCTAAATGGGTTGTTTTTGGAACATAAGGATGGAAAATATGAGAGAAAGAGGCTTAAATCTGAGAAAACAAATACATTCAGTTTCATTTACAGGACATATTATATGCAGATATAAGGATCAAAGTATGTGTTGGACTTGTTTGTATACAGCTACAAGTTGGGGATAACAGGTTAATCTCAGGCTACATTTCAGTTTTCCTTGTTGAAATAATAATTATTGCCAGAACTATCATATTCCTCAAATGTCTGTGCAACAAGTGCGAGAAAAACAGATAGGTTGAGTTTTCTTTTTTCTAGAGGAGCTACAGAAAAGAACTATAGAGACGTATCACAATCTCAGCATTTTTAGTCCCTGATCTTACAATGAGATCTACAAGAGGTCCTGGATCTGAGTTCATTGCGGGCTCAAGGCTTAGTAAAAGTGTATTTAAAGAGCAATAAGAATACCTATATAAAAGAACTTTCAGAGATAAAATGATAAAATGTATTAATAGACTGGAATTGTTGACTTTCCGCTGCGCAGCAAATCAGTAAATTTAGTGCTAGTACATAAAACGCATCTTTCTGTTTTTAAAGATTTATGATCAGTTTCATTTTGCAAAGATTTATAATGTTACCTTCTATGTATATCTCTGCAGAAGTTGAGTCTGTCCCATAGATGTTTGAAGCAAAGCAAGAATAACGTCCAGTGTCCTCTTCAAAAGCTTCAACTATAATCAATGAGTGCAGATCTCCTGACTGGATAATGTGAATGTCTGGTGAGTTTTCAAGCTCCTTTCCTTCACAGTACCACCTGCAAGGCAAGATTACAGTTTATCATAACAAAAACTTGACAACCAGAAGGCAGATTAACAACAAAACAGATGGCTTATTGTCCTAAGCAGAGAGATACCTTAGGCAAATTAAACTGACAGTTGAAAGAATAAACAGTTGCTTGTTTTTGGAACACATAATTACAGCAAATAATAGAGCTACAATCTATACGGTACTTATACCTATTAACATATTCGTTTATGTCAGACAACAATGAGGTATTTTTCCAGATATAGGGATCTCACTGCTAACATGATAGGGGAAGAGAATAGAGTCCTAATAGAATTCAGCTTCAGTTTCTCATTACGTCATATGAATTACATTAGATTTACTTCAAAAACATTATGTAATGTATAAATGTACATTAGTTTTGGACATATTATAGAAAAATCTAATCTCAGACTTATAACACTTTCAAGCATCTCTTGATTGACTCCATTTCACTAGCTTGTTTACGTAAGTATCTTATCATTCAAATAGCATACCTTTCTGATGTCTGTAATGTGTGGCCTGGGGATTGGAAAGATTGACTGGATCACTGTACAGTAGTAAAGATTGTTATTCTTCCCAGTTTTTTGTATGTGGTATCCATGTTTCTGGTACATGTGTTTAACAACTTTTAAAAAAGACAAATGCAGTTATGTAAGTCCAAGAGGGAGCAGATAAGATGGGTTACTCTGTGTGGCCAAAGGAGGTGGCACCTCAACTGCCTTTCCAGCACAGCTAGGCCCAACCCATAAAGTTCAGATCCAGATCAGAACTCATCCAAAGTTTGGGAGTGTTCAGATCCGGTGTTTTAGTTCAGACCCATCTGTATTTGCCTGGTATAAATCCCTGCTATAGACATTTATCTTAAACTTCATCCCTGTAAAATGTCATGTTCAGCTTGGAACAAAGTAAAGAAAAGGACTGGAATTTAATCTAACATGACTCCTTACATTGTCATGTGTTGCTGCATGTTTGTGACCACTTGATCATTATATATATAAGGTTAATGTTTATATCCCAAGGAAAAGAAGTTTTCTTCCACATTATAACACATCTCCATGGACAAGTCTTCATCTCCATGGCAGATGGCCATTCAGGCAGCTGGACCCTAAATTCTTCTCTGGGTCCTGTTGCTACATTTGCCTTTTAACACTCATTTAGATGGTGCAGATTACACTGGGCCTGAACCTGAAATCCCAAATCCTATTTCTCATGTGAAAACAGGGATTTCACAACATTTTGTTAGGCACTTAGAGATATCAAATCTCTTCAGCATGTCAAAGAGCCAATGCAGTAGAAGATGCAGGAAACAAAGGAGCATGTCTAGATTTTGTTGTAAAAGCAGCACCTCAGAAGGCAGCTCCATGAGATTGGTGCTGAGATTGCCTATCAACTCACCCTTACGCAAACAAGCAGGAGGAGAGAGGAAGCCATCCTGTTGCCCCTTAATGATGTGGAGGGAATGATGGAGGAAGGTAAAAAGCAGCTGGGTTTCACTCCAAAGCAAAACTCAGATTGATGGAGGGTGGGGAGAAGGAAAGGTACTATGGTTTACTGAAGTCAGGAATTAAAAGTTCTGGGTAAAGTGCAGAAGCATCTGTTTTTAGATATTGAACTAAACTTATTCTGAACTAAAAACCTTTTGAGGTTTGTCCAGTTTATCCAGCCCAACTGTTTCCACATATATGCAATCCTGTTTCTTGCAAGCAATAGTTGTATTTGCTGTTTTCTGACAGTTTTCTAATTAACTCAAAGAAATAATTAAGACTGGTTGAATAAAGTGTTCAGTGGATATTATTCAGTGAATTCTGATTTTTTTCAAATATATTTGATTGTCAAATAACACAATTCCCTGAAAATATCAACTCAGTGTGCAGTGGCAGTCAAAAAAGCTAACAGAATGCTAGGGGACCGTTGCTCAGGCGTCAATGTTCCCTCTAATTTTTTACGTTCATGCACGGAATGAATTTTGTTACGTGACCAATATGAAGGTGATGTGACAATAACAAAATTCATGTGGTGAGGGTGGGGCTGAGGGGTTCGGAGTGTGGGAGGGGGCTCAGGGCTGGGGCAGAGGGTTGGGGTGCGGGGGGGCACGAGGGCTCTGGCTGGGAGTGCAGGCTCTGGGGCGCGGCTGGGGATGAGGGGATTGGGATGTGGGAGGGGGCTCAGAGCTGGAGGGTAGGGCCGAGGGATTTGGTGTGTGGTAGGGGGCTGTGGGTTGAGGCAGGGGGTTAGGATGTGGGAAGGGTGGAGGGCTCTGGGCTGGGTGTGTGGGCACTGGCATGGGGCCGGGGACAAGGGGTTTGGAGTGCAGGAGGGGGCTCCAGGCTGCGGGGTGCTGCCAAAGGATTTGGAGTGCAGGAGGGGATTGCGGGTTGAGGCAGGGGGTTGGGGTGCAGGAGGAGGTGAGGGCTCTGGCTAGGGGTGCGGGCTCTGGGGTGGGGTGGGGGATGAGGTGTTTGGGGTGGATGAGGGGGCTCTGGGTATGGTGGGGCTTAGGGCTGCGGCAGGGGGTTGGGGCGTGGGCTTACTTTGGGTGGCTCCCGGTCAATAGCACAGTGGGGTTAAGGCAGGCTCCATGCTGAGCCCCGGAAGCAGCCAGAAGGTCTGGCACCTAGGTTGGCAGGGGCAGGAGGCTCCGCGTGCTGCTCTCGCCCGCAGGCACCACCCCCAGCTCCCATTGGTGGGTGTGGCTGACCGTGGAGCTGGGGCCGATCCAGCAGCGGCTGGTGCGGCTTTCTCCCGGTCTGTCTGAACTGCTGGCTCCAGGGCAGGCTGCTTGGGAGGCCCTTGGGTCAGCCACACCAGCCACTGCAGAAGTCACGCAGGTCTCAGGAAGTCATGGGAACTCTGATTTCCGTGACCTCCATGACAGACACGGAGCCCTACTGATAGAGGTCTATATAATCATGAATGTCATGGAAAAAGTGAACAAGGAAGTGTCATTTATCCCTTCACATAACAGAAGAGCCAGGGGCACCCAATGAAATTAATAGGCAGCAGGTTTAAAACAAAGGGAAGTACTTCTTCACACTATGCACAGTCAACCTGTGGAATTCATTGCCGGGGATGGTGTGAAGGGTATAACTGAAAAAGTATAACTGGGTTCAAAAAAGAATTAGGATAATGGAGAATAGGTCCATCAATGGCTATTAGCTAATATGATCATGGATGGAAGCTCATGCTCATGTCTCTAAACCTCCAAAAGCTGGGACTGGATGACAGCGGATGGATCACTCAAAATTGCCCTGTTCTGTTCATTCCCTCTGAAGCATCTCTCACTCAAAGACTGGATACTGAGCTAGATGGATCATTGGTCTGACCCAGTATGACCATTCACCCAGCTCTAGAAATAATTCAACTAGGTAAAAGCTGTATACAAGCCACTGAGCACAAACAAATATTGTCAAAGAAATGGGAAGTAAAAATATATTACAGCAAATTTAAATTCATTGTAGAAAACCTTAGGAAAGACTTTCAAACAATAAACTATACTGTGCTTGCACAGTGTCTCCTAGCACACATCATGAGGGTCAGATCATTAGGAATTTGTTTGTACCTCAGATCATTAATAATATGACTAAACAAATAAAATTGCTTATATTTAACACTTTAGTTGCATTAGCATGTTGGAAGTACTGCATTTCAGATCAGTTTGGAGTATATATCAGACAGTATATAAACTCTGGATTGTCCCCAAAAGATCTTCCTGAGAAAAGAAGGGTAAGCAGCCTATCCCACTGAAAGATGAGCTCTATGTGCAGACTGATAAGTGAGGCCTGAGGGAGCTCTGTAACAAACACAGCATGATAGGCATGCAGGAAGAAGTGGAACTTTAATACTTATTACATAACTGAGATGCAAATTAGATACTATTTGAGCCCTGTAAATCCTAAAAGCCTAATGTGAGGACAGGGTATATTCCCTATTATTTTGAATAAGACATAGTATCATCTAGACCTGTCCAATTAATTGACTTTGAGTGTTCAGAACTTGAAAACTCTATCTATTCTGCAGGGGAGTTTCTTCCCTGCAGAATGAACCCAATTGCCTACCACACTGACATCCTGTTAGAAAGACACTCCTTTATAATTGCAGAGTAGGATTTCAAGGGTGAATGACTGTATGTATCAGTTTTTGCCTTTAAGTGTCAGTTTTACCTACCCACTTTCACAAGTTACTAGCCTCTACTGTAACAAGCACTATAAACGGATCTAATTAATAAGTACTTACAAATTTAAAATCACCAATTACAACTGACAAATATGTAAGCATATATAAAGAAAAGAGCCCAGTAACATAATTTTGTTACAACAGACTGAGAACAGGGAGAACTTTGACATATACTCAATTTTTCCTTCCTAAATTTTCCCAGCTGAAATACAGATTTGCTTATGTGAAATATATTCACATTGTTTTTGTGAAGTTTTGGTATTGAGAAAATGGCAACATTTTATGCTCACAACACTGATCTCTTAGTTGGTCATCATCTAGGGGAGACTTGGATCACATTCCTCTATCCCCTCCAGTCCTACTTTGCTCATTTTCTAGGTCTTCAACTCTCGGGTGGGCAAAATTAGATGCCCTGGCGTGTTTTTTCAGTCAGCGATTTGCCCAGGACATAGCTATGATCCAATATACTGTACTTCATAGCAACCACTGATGCTGCCTCTAAGCTTCATGGACCTTGTTAAATATGTGTTTCAAAACACTTCTTAAACACTCTATTATTGGAAGCCAAATTCAGTAGTGAGGAGCTCAGTCAGAAGTTGAAGAAATACCATTATCTGCAATCATTATTATAAAAGGAGCAGAGACAGGTACACATTCCTTAAAAAGACAAATGGACTATATATAATTTCCAAAATGGCAGAAGAGACAACACTTCAAAATTAGTATAAAAAGACAAAAGCAGGGGACTGAAAATAAAGAAGTTTCAAAAGAAGCCTCTCTTTTAAAGGACTGATTGGGCAGCATAGTACTATAGCTATTTTACTGGCTACAGTAAGATTATATGGTTCTTTGCCGTGTGTGTGTGTGTTTGTGTATGACAAAGCACAGACAAAGCAAGACACAGTACACTAAATAGTTTGATACAAGCAACACTAAAATGGAAGGGCTATATGTGCCCCTGCTGATCAACTTATTGAATAAAATTTTATACGGATAGGTTGGAATCTATTCTTCATTCCATTGTTTGTCAAGTGTATTTTCATGTAAACCATTTCTTCCTATTAACTTGCATGAATGCAGTCTTCTGTTACAGAGCAATACAGATGACAATGTATAACTCAGTTACTGCTGTTCTTTCCTCTGCAGTTACTATTTTTCTCACCCCTTCAAAATGAGCAGCATAAGTTAGTAAACTTCAATTTTTGCTTTAGACATAGGCTCAGTTTTCCCACGTAGTATATTTTTAATCACTACTTCCATCTTACTTAAAGTTCATACACTAATTATTTTGAGATTACAGAAAAAGAAAACAAAAAGATCAAGAGTACAATATGCCCTTGTAATTTTTATAAATAAAAGGTATGTTTTTACCGCAATAGTCTTCTCCTCACTACCACAAATTGTAAAGTAACATTTTAGGAAATGTTTTAGCAGGATTTTACATCCATCATATAAAATGTCAGATTGTGATATAATCGTTATTAATTAACATTTTATTCTTACCATTGAAATACTGTCCATGGCAGCAATGAAATGTTAGTTACAAAGGGAGTACTGACATTGAGATACATGGCATGACTAAAGTATCAATACTCTCTGTCACTGACATTTTATTCCTGCCACAAATTGTAGTGATAGTTCCACTACACAAGTCAGATTCACATGAAGCTCTAACCAACGTCAAACACTATAGCCAAATTCATCCCTGGCATAACTGCAGTGACTTGAATGGAGTTATACCAAGACAAGTTTGGCCTCATGGCTTAGAGATAAAAACCAATAAATGAGTTTTTATTAAACTCAAAAATATTTTTCAATGTAATGGAGATTATATGACTTTTAAATTTAACTACAAATTAATCAATCACAGATCTATTTTCTTAAACAAAGCAGTGCTCAAATGAACCTTTTTTAGCTATCTATGTGTATGTTAGAGAGTGCTCTCAGAGAAATTTCATGACATGCAGCCTGTTTATAGCACTTCAAATCCTCATGACACTTACAGAACGGTTGTGTGTGCCAAATCATGCAATGTGATTCACAAGTAAAATTAACCTAGCAGAGATGAGCCAAACAGTTTGGAAAAAATTTAGACCCCTCTTAGCCTGAGCGGATAAGGAGGGGCCATCTGCCACCAATAGGAAGGATGTATGTCATACCTACAACTTTAGCAATTAAAAAAAAAAGAGAGATGCAGAAGGAAACATGGAGAGAAGTCCTCACAACCTTTAGCTTCATGAAAAGAATTTGATGGTCCTCAACCCAAATACCTATCGTATATCTGACCTGTAGCTAAAGTAAATGTGACTCACTGTTTCAGAGTTTTTGGGGGACAGGGGTTAAATTGCAATTCAAATTAATTTTTTAAACTATAAATTCTTTGGAGCAAGGCAGTCGTTTTCTATGTGTTCATGCAATGCCTTGTACAATGGAACTGCATCTTGGGTGGCCTCTAGATGCTACCTCAACATAAATGTTAAATAATAATAAGCTAAGTGTTTCTCCCTAGCTGTGAACTCAGTTTTGGGGTCAGTATAACCAGATTTTGTGTTGTCATTCTTTGGTTTTTCCTTTTTTTATGGCATTGCATAAAACTGATATAAAATAAAAGGGATAAAGTTTGGGTACATTGAAACGTCTTTGTAGATAAGCTTAACCAACTTCACCTAGTGATGTGCTTAATTTCTTATGTAACCCTTCTGCCAGGACGAGTTGACAGCAGCAAGGGCCAGGTTCAGTACATAGGGGTTCCCTTCTCAACAATGCAATGCAAAACCGGCTCGAGCCCCCACCCAGTAACCTGGGAAAATCTTATACACACCCCTGGGCGCCTCAAAGAGGCAATACTTCCCCTCTCGCAAGCACAGAGCCTCAGTGTAACAGAAATCTTTAATAGCAGCAGGTAAACGACACCAGCCTTAAATTGGGAAAACACCGCAAATAGGATCCATAAACCAAACTGTGAGCAAGACCCACCCCAGCCAATTGGGCCATGCCCTGTCCCTTGGGTTCTTGAGTCCAGCAACCCAAAAGTCCCCCAAAGTCCCCAAAAGTCCAAGAACCCAAAAGTCCAGTCCCAGAGTTCAAAAGTTCATCTGCAGGGTGCTACACGCCACCCGCCTGGGCAGCAATGGGAAAGGGGGCGGTAAGGGGCACCTTACGTGGCGTGAAGATGATTGCCTCACCCCTCCGTGGGGCTCCACTCTGCTCTGCCAGCCATCTCACAGGCCGCTCTGCTCCGCCAGCTGTCCCGCAAACCGCTACAGCTGTCCCCACGAACTGCTCCGCCCCACCAACAGTGCCGCTCCACCAGCTGTCCTGCAGGCTGCTCCGACTGCCCCCCATGAACTGCTCCGCTCTGCCAGCAGCACCACTCCGACTGTCCTCACGAACTGCTCTGCTTTGCCAGCAGCACCACACCATCAGCTGTCTTGCCAACTGCTCCACCAGCCACTCATCTTCAGGCTCCCCCACTACTTAACACAGTGCTCAGTGATTTCAGCTCATGAGACTTTTAGCTTTTTAGAGATTTCAGCTTGTAGTTTAGGGGAGCCCTAGTGCTCATTTGCACTATTAGCCCAGAGTGATTTCAATTCATCAGCCTGAAACCAGACTCTCAAGGAACTCAATATTAGCTCTGATATTCCACAGTGGAGAGAGAGAAGGAGACACTGCAATTGGTGTCTCAGACCCTCACACAGGGCCTACACCACCAGGTATTTAATACCCATCCCCGGCCTCTCTCTCAATTCACTGGGCTTTGGAACCCATGTCCCTTGGCTGGCGAGTGCTGTTTAGCTAATGGCAAGTTCCCCTTTATCATGACAAAAGGCCAAGTACAGTTCCACTGTCCATGATTTACATAAGCAGTATAACAACAGTTTATTCTTCCTACCCCAATAACAGAAATTCCTGCCCCAATACAGAAAACTGGGGATCCTACAGCAGCCCAAAATGCCCATTTGGGCCACTATGGTTCGTACCAGGCAGGGTGGGTGTGCCTATGCAAATTGGATCAGCCCCTGGAGTGCTTTGCCATGACTCACCACCAGATGAGGCTCATCCTGACTCTGCTTACACTTAAATCTTCCTGAGGCATTTGGTATTGCCTCATTTGCCACCTGTGGGCTTATTTACACTACATTTTACACACAACCATCTTTACATTTAGGCCTGGTTGCCTCAAAGGTTTGGATGGGTCTGGATAAGTATCCAAATCAAAACAATCAAATCTTCGGAGGCTCACTTACCACTACTTTAAATCAGTTTCTTGTGCCACCCATCTTTCTGTCCCTCATTGAGTGATTACCCACAAATACTTGCCTAATTGGTAGATTACACTACTTTATCATTTACACCCATTTTCTGGCCCAGTTCCACCCAATGTGATTTACACTACTATTTACATCGCCATTGAATTTGTTCCATAGTGTTTTATTTTTCAATTTGACTTATGAATCTCAGACATATCCAAATTCCAATCACTGTCTTCTTCTCTTTTTGTATTTCACCTAGTATCTAAACTTCTTATCTCTGTAACATCATCTGACCTCCACCCATTCAGGGTGGTGTTTGGTCCCCCTATAATGGTGGTTGCTGGGCTACAGATATAGGTTGATAAGTCTGCTACAGCCTTGGTTCCTAGAGCAGGATCTTCTAGCTCAGGCAGTAGAGCCTCATACTTTTATATCCTGAGGTCCTGGGTTCATTCCTTACTGATGATGATCCACCAAGGGGCACTGTGAGGGGTTACACCTTAAAAATGGCTTTCCTATCCCTGGATGGCTGTTGTCCAAGTTTCAGAGAGAACTCCTGCAGAAGACACTGAGTGGGATTGGTTTGGCCAGTTCTGTAGTTTGTAATTTGTAGTAATTACGGTTATGTAATTAGCATTAAAATACAGTAAATTATTTAATTTAATTTTGCAAGTCTCTATGTTACATCCACTAAGTGTAAGAGTGCTCATTTAGAAAGAAAAATTACAATATTATAAATGCAACATTAAAATATAGATACAAAAATATCAGTTAAGTCCTTCGTTGTAACAAATACAAAATATTCTTACAATGCCACTTTTACAAACAGTAAGTCAAGTGCTGAACAAACAGAGGGTAGAGAAACTTGATTATTTACAGGGAATAACTGGATTATTAACCCTTTTGCTTGAAGTAGACAAACAGTTTCATGTTATACAAGTGTAAAACATGAAAATGGAAAGGAGAAATGACACTGCAACAAAGCCTAGGTTTTCATCACATTGCACTCTATTTCCACATCTAGTAACTGAAACTTGTGACCACAAACACATGACCAAGTCACTGCACATGGAATTAACCACATACAGTATGGCACTATTAAATCAGGTACAAATACATGGCAGCATATAATACCATTAAAAAATAAGAGATATATGTTCAAAAGTGACTCACACCTGAGACAAGGAGCCTGTCTACACAATGAGTTAGTGTACAGCAAGCCAGGATGTGACTCTACAGTGCACGACCTTGTTGCACACTAACTGGTTGTGTGGACCTTGCTACAGCACACGGGGAATTCTGTAATGCACTTTTCCATATTCCCATTTCAAATAGCAGCATTTCAAAGAACACTACGGAACTTTCAATGTGCTGTAGGAGGGTCCATGTGGTGAGACAGTGTGCAGCAAGCTCATATGCTGAAGATTCACACCCTCACTTGCCACACTACGCAGACACCATGTAGACAAGTCCAAGGTTCGCACAACTTATACAGTCTTAACCAGGGGTCGATTCCCTTTTGTTTCACCAGGTACAGCTGCTGCTTATTGACGCAAGCCTCTCCATAGCTGCACTAATGTATGCGATTCACAAATAACGTGCCCAGCTACTGGATGGGGATTCTATTAATATGCTCTTGTATGTTCTTGCTATGATTTAGTAGACACAACAAGTGGATACTGAATACTGCTGTACAAATGTAATTTTAAAAGAATGATTTTTATCGATGTCTCAGTTGCTTCTGGAGATATAAAAGCTGAGCTAAATAAGGGAATTTTGTGTTTGGGTTTAGAGGGAAATTTACAAATTAATTCTGTTGCCATCAAATAACTCATATTTTGTTTGTATACATTTTGTGTGGTAAAAATTGTCTCCCTGATACCTCATTGTTGCTATAATAACAGGTTTTTAGTGTTCTCACCAGAGCTGGTCAAATAGTTTTCTAAAAATTAATGGACAGTTTTGCAAACAAAAATGTCAAGTTTGGTTTGGTGGAGTTGTATTATTTATTACGAATAGGTGTTCAGACAATTGCTGGGCATTTGTGAAAATATTTGTGAATCCTAAAGTTTGGCAAATTTTAGCACAAATGATTATTTGTCTGGAAATTCACACTGAAGTATGTTATTTACTATTCATTATTCATCCTTTAAAAAGTGTTTTCATTAGCCAATCAAAGCAGAAATTATACCATGTATCTTATCTGTTCCATCACACAATGGAAACAATGAATAGTCAAAGTGAACAGTTTGTGAACAACTCATAGTCTGAAAGATTGGAGTGTTATAGCTGTGTTGGTCCCAGGATATTAGACAGATAAGGTGAGTGAAATAATATCTTTTATTGGATGAACTTCTGTTGGTGAGAGAGACAAGAGACACAGAGGCCTTCTTCAGGTCTGAAACTTGTCTGTTTCACCCATCTGGTCTCTCATAGTCTGAAAGTTATTTCTCTAATTATTCACCAAAAATTTACAAATGACAAATATATTTAAAGAAAATCATCACTGTATGAATAATTCACTAGGCAAATAAGTAGCTAAATTAACATTGAATCATATGCATAATTAATAGTTCAGTCGGCTCTAGTGGTCATAGAGTAGACATCTTCCCCTCCCTACATTACTATTTCCGATCAGATCCCTTAGGAAACTTCCAGTGCCCACCCCTCAAATCATTCAGGGAGTCCTAGGTATGAGAGGTTCAGTTCAAGACCCCAGACTCTAATATGATAATCAGGATATTTTATCTCAAACCTCTGACTTCTTCCATCTTGCCATTGAGTCAAAAGAACTAGACTTTGTCTGATTTCTTGCTTCTATTTACCATTTGGTAGCAGTTATTCCTATTAATCCATCTGTCACTGATGGAAATTCTTTGCACCCATCTCTCTGCAGTACTGAAACTCTTTGATTTAGAAGCACTGAAATCATGATAACAATTTGGATTTAAATTACTTGTTTAAAAAAGTGCTTGTTCAGCAGCAGTAATGACAGGCTAACATGTGAAAAGTAAATCAGTAATAACAAGACCCACATTGCAATCCCAGTATCTGCTAAAAGTTAATTGACATTTACCTCAGATAGTGGCTACAAAAAGTAAATGCACTCTCAAATGCCCAGATGCATATTCTTGGAAAAAGAAGGATCACTATCATTTGCTTTGAAGCCCAGCAAAAACATAAATCAAATTTGTAACTGCAGACAACCCATGACACTGTGTTCCTTTTAGGCATTCTTCTCTAGGACATCTATTCCACTACTTTGTGTGCAGAAGGCTAGTACATTCTGTCAAGATGGCTGATACCAGCAATGTGAACCGAATGTCAAATGATAAAGTTAGTTTCTATTTTTTCTTAATACTATCTTAACACAGGTTTATGAATCAAAAAAGGAACCTGTTTAAACAACATTTTGTGCTGAAAATAGTTCTTTTTTTAAGTCAGTGGAGTTATTCAGATTTACACCAATGTAAATGAGATCAGAATAACTCTAATAGATCAAACCAACATGATGGAACTAAGCACTTCTAAACTTGGAGTTTCAAAATCCAAATAAAAACTTCCTTCAATTCAAATATATTCAAATTTGGTATTTGGATTCAGGCATTATAGGTTCAAGGCAATAGCTTGTATCCAAACCTTGGACTAGAGGTTTTAGTTTGAACCATCTCTAATACACACTTTTTGAAATAGTCTTTGTAGGGGTATATTTTTAAGACCCAGGTTGTACCATAGAAACAAATTACCTTTCTGGCACTCAAATACTCCATAAGAAGCCATGCTGTCACATACAACATGACAATCCGTGCCCTCATTCCTCAGGCTCCCTTCCACTGGTCAGTGGGAAGACCAGTGTGAGTTACTACTGACCCACTCCCGTATTAACTTGTGCCAGAATGTCCTATAGGCCTAGGATTGTCCGTGCATGTGTGTGTGTGGGGGGGTGAATTATGATTTGGAGAGAAGCCATTGCCCTTCTCCAACCACAGACTATTAAAGCAATTGAGCATTCAGAGAGGGGCTTCTGCAAGGTTAGGGGAAGGGACGAGCATTCCATGAACCCTGCATTAAGCTCTGCTTCATGAACTGCTGATAAATTCCTGCTTTCCAGAGGCTGTTGACTTTTTTTGTATCTGTCTTTCTTGGCTATTAAAATATAGCTGTCTCCTCCTTGCATAACTTCACAGCCATTACACTAACCAACCACACACCTTCTCAAAAAGTGCTCCCCTCAAAGTAGGCTGATCTCAAATACTTTTTCTAATCCAAGGTCAACACATTTCAGCATCTACAGGCAACAAGATGCCTTCTTTACTGTCTTTGACAGCTCTATACACCATGTCAAAGATACAATATTCACTAAAAATATTGGGTATGCTCAAGTCCCCATAGCTCATTGGAAGTTGGTCCAAAAGTAAGTTATTTTCTGATTTTATTTTTCCTGGAACCAATGACTATGAGTGAGTCGGGATCATTGTATATGGAAATGTATAATATAGACAGATTCAATCAAGCAGCACAAAATACCATATAATGCTCTCACTAGTTCTCACAAAGTATAATCTTGGCTCGATTTGAACCTGGAGGATGGAAGAGTATTCTTGGTTTTCTGGATAGATTTTCCTTTCAACCATGCCCAGTGTTTATTACTGCCCATTTGCAGGGGTGATAAGATGTGGGATTCACAAAAACTATTAACACAAAACCAGACTACCCTTTGCAAGCAGCTGGTGTTCCCAATCTGCTCTTTAACACGCTGTAAACTCACACACATACACACAGTACAAACTTAGCCTCTTCCTAGTGTTTACTGTTATTTGTTAGTTTAGTAACAGAATTTACTACTGAGCCTAAGGTTTCTCCTGAGCTTGGCTGCTCCTGGGTTGTTTTATTCTCTCTGGGATTGATTCCTCTATCCCTGCCCCTAATTCCACCTGCTTCAGGGAGATGTTCAAACCTTTTATACTCTGGGTTAGATCTCATAGGACCCACTTGGTCTGGCTCCCAGTGTGAGTCAGTGTGGGTTTTGTGGAGTTTTTTAAAATGTATTATAGGAAAGATCCTTCAAGGCAAAGTGCCTGGACAAGTCAGTCTTTGGAATCTGAGAAGTTAGAGATTTCTTCAAAGTGGGGAATTTGTATCTAGGATGTGGCAATGTTTCCCCTCTAGTCTCTTCAGGAAAAAGCAACTCCCTTACACTACTATCTTCTTTCATTCTCTTTCTCTTCTACCAAACAAAGAGCTGAATTAAATCTGGCATTTGTGATGATGGAGGCTGAACAATGGCATACAAAGAAAGGCCTCAGAAGAAACTGTTAATCAGAGCAGTGAGTTTGGGCAGGAAACATACTGGAACGCACATTGCTACTCATTAAGATGCTTCCCTTTGATTTCAGCCTAGAAACAATATACACCTACCTCCTCTGTTAACAACAATCAGATCCTTTGGAGGAAGGGCACATTATTGCCATTGAGAAACTTAGCAAGAAATTATCTGTGGAACCATGGGTTGTGGCCTGGCTGGGGGTTCGGAGGCTAGGCTCACCAAGAATAAAAATGGTCTGGCAGTGTCAGATCAGAGTGGAGCCCCATACAGTGGGGGCCTTCTTGTCTTCTTGGAAGGATTTCTCATAGCTGAAACCTGGCCAAAACCAAAGGATTTGTTTGTAGATGCTCATTACTTTGTCCTTGTTACAGGAATGTGCTGCCGTGACTGCTTCTTTCTGAGAAGTAGCAATTATTGGGGAAAAAAGCGGAGAGAGTGGAAGACAAAGATTTTTTACTATAAAAATCTTGGGATGTCTTTCACTTGATGCTGATGCCTGTTATTCTTGTGAGAGAAATGATAAATCTAGTTGGGAATGGCGACTCTGAAGATGGAGAAAGACCCTGCAATATATTTTAAAAGTGACTTCTAAACTATGAAGAAAATTGTAGATGACTGTCTGAACTATTGGGCTATTTAAGATACTGTCAATATTAGTTGGGAAATAAAAGTAAATAGCATGACTTCGCTAGAGGATAGGTTGAATTCTCCTTTCAGTTACTATGATGCATCCTCATTGCAGTCACTGGGGTTGCACCCAGGTGACTGAGAACATTTAGTCTATGGGCTATCTTTAAACAAGTTTAGGTTGAGAAACACCAATAAAATCTGAGAATTTGAAGGTAAAAGTGAGAATTTTAATAAACTATTTCCCAATCTGTGTCCCTGGCATATCATGTTTAGCACTTTTATAGTGCCTTTCATCACCAAAGATCTTTACAAACATTACCTAATCCTCGAAATTCCCCTGAGATGTAGGCAGAAACTATACCACGTGGTTTAGTTGTCCAACCATATGAGTAACAAATAGTGATTAGTTAAACCATTTCACAGTTGAAGACACTAAGGTTAAGTGACTTTCCCAAGGCTACAGAGGGAATCCTTGTCAGAACCTGTATTAAAATTAAGGAGTTCCTGGCTCCGAGTGTAATAACTGAAGAGGGGATTTTTAATCTCTCATCATTTATATTTATGTATTTATTAGTGAAAATAATTGGTCATGCAATCTTGTACTTACTCAACCCAAATGCATTCAAACTATAGCAACAAGAATCATCCATATAGCTATTTTCAGCTGGTTCACTGTGATTAATCACTCAGTTCCCATAAAAAGAACAAATCTTTCTCAGAAAGGAGATAACACATTTTCTAGTTACAGAAGTGAAGCTCTTAACAGGTATCTCCTCTACAATTCAGATAAAAGGCATGCCCCCTAAATTAAGTTTAAACAGCAACAACCCTCTGGATGATTTAAAGAAAGCAATTGTTTTTCCTAATTAATTTTAATAACCAAGATCAAAGAATTTCTGCTACAAACTTCTAAAACATATACATAAAACCATCTTAGAAGTGTAACGCATCCACCTGCCATTACAGAAATGCAAAATGCCAATGGCAAAAGTTGAATATGTTTACCTGACTTCAGGTGCTGGAATTCCTACCACAATGCAGTCCAACTGCACTTTGGTTCCTTCAGGAACTTCTCTGCTTTTCAGTTTTTGCGTAAAGCGTGGTGGCTGTCCGATAGGCTCCTCAAAATATAAAGATGTGGGTGCTGCCTCTGTTGTTAAGTCTGTACTTTCTAATTGATTTATAGCTTCCAAGTTTGCCTCCTGTCGATCATTTGTTTTTTCAAGTATATGCTCTGCTTTATTATCCAAGTCTTGAGATACTGGAATAGAAGGTCGTTCTCTCTTTTCTGACAGGTTTGGGAAACTAGGGCTACCTTCTTGAACAGCCTTATTTTTAGATTCAAGTTTGCTCCTGTAGTTTTTGCACGTTTTAGGTCTTATTCTTTTAGAATTATGTGCTTTGAAAAGTGAAGAAAGCTCCTCAATAAAATCTGCTGCCTTGTTTAGGAATTCCTTTTTGGATTCTGCTTCAGAACCAAACTGTTGTTTCTTTAGATCTTGAGTGCTCTCTTTGGAACCTTTTGTTTCTGTGACATGATCCAGACAAAAGTTTGAGTGGAGACTATTGTCTGAAGTTGGCAAAACTGTGGACTGGGCCACTTGTTTGTTTGAAACTGTTTTTCCGCAGTTTTTCACTTGATCAGAGCTATAATGTACATGTGTTTGTTGCTCATCCTGTTTTTCAAGTGGATCTTGATCAATTGCTTGTCTTGCTAGATTTACACTTTCATCTAATTCTTCTTGGCTCAAAAAGGCAGAGAGATCTGGAAGGTCATCTTGGCCAGCTACTTCCCCGGAAGCCCCAGAAGTACTACCATAATGGAAAGTATGTGGAGATGCTTCTGATCTACTTCTTTCACTGTTCCCTTGATGTCTGGTTTCAGTTAAATAACTCTCTCTCAGAAGTTGAGATATTGAAGTGGAAGATTCTAAGCTGTTGTCTTGCATGCTGTCAACAAAAAGGACAAATAGGACCAGACCTCATCAATAGTAAATTAGTTACCAGCACAGAATTACAGGTGTCTGAAAAGCAGAACACAAAGTTTTAAAATTTTACTTCTACTCTAAAATGTTTCTTTTAAAAATGACCTCTTTTTATTAAATAGACCTGTTCTTGTGTATATTCAGAGTTAGATCTGCTGACTTTGTTAACTAAAATCAGTTTTTATTACTTCTGACTCCTGTTAGACTTGCAGAACTATTCTATTCCAGGTAATAGGTCAAGAGAATTGTTAAGTAACTTCCAGTTGCAAAGCCTTTATGGTTGACTATGTGCGAGCCAGCAAGAACCCACTTTGACTTTTAGATTTGATGCTGAATTTGTAGGACTGACAATTAGGAGGAAAACAAACAAACAAACAGCTTAACGGTACTTTTAAACTGAGCAAATTTGGTTTGAAATCACTGAGAGTCAATAAGTATAGAACTCCACAAAGTCAATTTTGGGGGTTAAAAACACATTCTAATGGCAATTTTTCATTGAAAACTAATAGAAAATAATATATTAAGTACATAAGAATGGCCATACCAGGTCAGACCAATAGTCCATCTAGCCCAGTATTCTGTCTCTAACAGTGACCATTGCCAGATACTTCAGAGGGTATGAACAGAACAGGGTAATTTTGAGTGATCCATCCCCTGTCATCCAGTCCCAGCTTCTGGCAGTTGGAGGCTTAGGGACAGCTAGAGAATAGGGTTGTGTCTCTTAACATCTTGGCTAATAGCCATTGATGAACCTATCCTCCATGAACTTACCTAATTCTTTTTGAAACCCAGTTATACTTTAGGCCTTCAGAATTTCCCAAGGCAATGAGTTCCACAAGCAGACTGTGCGTAGTGTGAAGAAGTACTTCCCTTTGCTTGTTTTAAACCTGCTGCCTATTAATTTTATTGGGTGACCCCAAGTTTTTGTGTTATGTGAGGGGGTAAATAACATTTCCCTATTCATTTTCTCCATAACACACATGATTTTATAGACCACTATCATATCCCCAATTAGTCGTCTCTTTTCTAAGATGAACACTCCCAGTCTCTTTCCACATATGGAAGCTGTTCCATGCCCGTAATTATTTTCTGTTTCTCTTCTCTGTACTTTTCCAATTCAAATATATCTTTTTTGAGATGGGCTGACCAGAACTGCACTCAGTATTCAAGGTGTGGGCATACCATGTATTTATAAAGTGGAATTATGATATTTTCTGTTTTATTATCTATCCCTTTGCTAATGGTTCCTAACATTCTGTTAACTTTTTTGACTGCTGTTGCACATTGAGTGAATCAGGGAACTATCAACAATGCCTCCAAGATCTCTTTTTTGAGTGGTAACAACTAATTTAGCCCCCATCATTTAGTATGTATAGTTTGGATTATATTTTCCAGTCTGCATTGCTTTGCACTTTTCAACACTAAATTTCATCTGCCATTTTGTTGCCCAGTTTAATGAGATTCCTTTGTAACTCTGCAGTCAGCTTTGGCATTAACTATTTTGAGTAATTTTGTACTGTCTGAAAATTTTTCCAGCTCAGTGTTCATCCCCTTTTACAGATCATTTATGAATATGTTGAACAGGACAGGTCTCCATACAGACCCTTGGGGGACCTTGCTATTTAACTGTCTAAATTTATTCCTACTAGGGCTGTCTATTAATTGCAGTTAACTCACGAGATTAACTCAAAAAAATTAATTGTGATTAATCAGTTTTAATCGCACTGTTAAACAATAGAATACCAATTGAAATGTATTAAATATTTTTTCTACATTTTCAAATATATTGATTTCAATTACAACACAGAATGCAAAGTGTACACTACTCACTTTATATTATTTTTATTACAAATATTTGCACGGTAAAAATGATAAACAAAAGAAATAGTATTTTTCAGTTCACCTCATATAAGTACCATAGTGCAATCTCTTTATTGTGAAAGCGTAATTTACAAATATAGATTTTTTTGTTACATAACTGCACTCAGAAACAAAACAATGTAAGACTTTAGAGCCTACAAGTCCACGCAGTTCTACTTCTTGTTCAGCCAATCACTAAGAGAAACAAGTTTGCTTTACATTTATGGGAGATAATGCTTCCCACTTCGTATTTACAATGTCACCTGAAAGTGAGAACAGATGTTCACATGTGACTTTTGTAGCCAGCATTGCAAGGTATTTACATGCCAGATATGCTAAACATGCATATGCCCCTTTATGCTTTGGCCACTGTTCCAGAGGACATGCTTCCATGCTGATGAAACTTGTTAAAAAATAATGCGTTAATTAAATTTATGACTGAACTACTTGGGAGAGAATTGTATGTCTCCTGCTGTGTGTTTTACCCGCATCCTGCTATATATTTCATGTTACAGCAGTCTCGGATGATGACCCAGCATGTTGTTCGTTTTAAGAACACTTTCACTGCAGATTTGACAAAACACAAAGAAGGTACCAATGTGAGATTTCTAAAGATAACTACATCTCTCGACCGAACATTTAAGAATCTGAACTGCCTTCCAAAATCTGATCGGGACGGGGTGTGGAGCATGCTTTCAGAAGTCTTAAAAGAGCAACACTCTGATGCGGAAACCACAGAACCCGAACCACCAAAAAAGAAAATCAACCTTCTGCTGGTGGCATCTGACTCAGATGATGAAAATGAACATGCATTGGTCTGCACTGCTTTGGATTGTTATCGAGCAGAGCCCATCATCAGCATGGACGCATGTCCTTTGGAATGGTGATTGAAGCATGAAGGGACATATGAATCTTTAGCACATCTGGCATGTAAATATCTTGCAATACTGGCTACAACAATGCCATGCAAATGCCTGTTCTCACGTTCAGGTGACATTGTAAACAAGAAGCGGGAAGCATTATCTCCTACAAAACTTGTTTGCCTGTGATTGGCTGAACAAGAAGTAGGACTAAGTGGATTTGTAGGCTTTAAAGTTTTACATTGTTTTATTTTTGAATGCAGCTATTTTTTGTACATAAGTTGTAAGTTCAACTTTCATGATAAAGAGATTGCACTACAATACTTTTATTAAGTGAATTGAAAAATACTATTTCTTTTATTTTTACAGTGCAAATATTTATAATAAAAAATATATAAAGTGAGCACTGTACACTTCGTATTCTGTATTGTAATTGAAATAAATATATTTGAAAATGTGGAAAACATCCAAAATATTTAAATAAATAGTATTCTATTATTGTTTCACAGCACGATTAATCCTGATTAATTTTTTTAATTGCACAATTAATTGTGATTAATTTTTGTCATTGCTTGACAGCCCTAATTCCTACCCTTTGTTTCCTATCTTTTTACCAGTTACTGATCCATGAGAGGACCTTCCCTCTTATCCCATGACAGCTTACTTTGCTTAAGTACCTTTGGTGAGGGACCTTGTCAAGGGCTTTCTGAAAGTCCAATATATTCACTGGCAATATATTGAGGGGCACTGGAATGGTGGTGGTGGGGGGAAGTGGCCATGGCTCCATAACTTTTTTCTTGCCTTAAGGGCAACCAATGGGGGGCGAGGGGATGGAGAGGAGTGAGCAGTGCACAGAGCCTCGGGAGAAGAGGTGGAGCGAGGGCAGGGTCTCAGGGGAAGAGGCAGAGTGGGGGCGGGGCCTCAGGGAAGAGGTAGAGCAGGGACGGGCGCGCAAAGGAAGAGGTGGAATGGAGCCTCAGGTGGGAGGGGCAGGGCAGGGAGCAGGGCTACAGTTCAAGTGTCATTCGCCCCCCCACACACTTTTAGGGAGCTTCCAATGCTCCTGCCTTGTCCACATGCTTGTTGGCACCCTCAGAGAATTCTAATAGACTGGTGAGGCATGATTTCCCTTTACAGTAGCCATGTTGATGCCCAACATCATGTTTATCTATGCATCTGATAATACTGTTCTTTACTATAGCTTCAACCATTACAAAAAACAAATTATGACACAGCATATACTATACTTTACTTACTTTACATACTTATCAGACAGAATATTATGAATTGTTTTATCCATTGATTAAGACATACAGTTCAGAACATTAATTTCACAATATGTATTTGAGTAAAGATGGATATTGATTTTATACTTTGACAAGAATGCCATTTATATACTTGGGCCATCTAAAACTATTTGAGTCAAGTCAGCCATGATGCAGTGCACCATTAAAGATGACAAGATGGTATTGGGAAGCCCAAATTTCAATTCTAAATGCCTTAATAAGAATTCTAAATCCTACATTTGGATGCTCAGATCAGCATTTCAGCACATAAATCCTTGTTTTATGCATATAAGGCCCAATATGAATATCCAAATACGGGACTTGGATATCCTATTAAGGTGCTTATATTTTGAAAATTCAGCTTGAAGTTGTTTAGAAGAAAAGGAGAGATTCCATTCAGAGGACTAGGTAGGGTGTGTGTGTATATATATAGTAAACGTTCTCTGAATGAAGCTAATAAAGGTATGGCTATTTACTGAGTTTAGCAATACCAAAAGATGCGCAAAGTACAGTATCTCTTTCTTACTTAATTTATTCCTTATCTTAGTGTTTGTTAAAAGGAAAGGTTCTTAAAGGTGGAGCATCTATTTTATATTTATATATGTTCTACCTTCCCCCAACAGACTTCTAGCGTCTAATAAATGTAAATCCCTCCTCTTTACATCATCTTCTCATCCATACCTTGAGACCCGAAGCTTCCCCTGTCCCCATACTAGCCCTGCTGATGGACTGTGCTATTATACTTCTCTTGCTGCCCTGTCACCTCCTAGCTATAATTCTGCAATAAGCAGCCCATTTCTCAAAGTGCTGCCCGAATCCCAGCCTTAATTTTGTAAATTGGAATTACACCAGGGTTGAAGCCTTAAATTATCCAAAGTGGCTAAAAGGTGGTAGAAAGACCGTTTTAGCTATACACATGTTATGTAAAGTTGTTGCGGAAAGAAGCACAGAAAGAAGTCAAAGAATAGTGTAAATTGAATTTCTCTGAACGAAAAGAACTTCTGATAAAGGATTTTCAGGATTACAGAATTGTTATAGCAACAGGCCCAAATGCAAGATGAGAGAAAGTGTGCATATGTGGACCATCAGACACTTGTTTTCATTGGCCAGTTTGGATGGGACAAGGTTGCAACTTGTTTATGCCTGGAGGACACATTAACAAGGATCACTGTCATCATGGCCTTCATTATCACCAACCCATGCTGGGACCCAGAGACACCACTAAATTTTATTTTTCCTGATCCTGTAAGATGTTCTCAACAGACCAGATGAAAGGAGGGGAAGCAGACATCATCATTATCCCCAGGGCTTTATCCTAAGCAACTCCTAAAATTGGAACCTAATGTTCTACTATTACTGCTTCCATAGTGGGTCAGTTTCCTCACAAAACGTATTCCTTCTGTCTCTTCTCTATCTTTCTCTTTTTGCCTTCTGTTAGTGAGAGTCAGGCTTAGCCAACCAGGACAAGTCAACTCTTGCATCCAGTACTGGGTTTACAACGGTGCCAATGGTGCCATTGCGCCAGGCCTACACTCAGAAGGGGCCCATTATGGTTGCCAACCTGTCCAGTTTTTGACCAGAAAGTCCAGTCAAAAATCAGACCTGGCAGTGTCCTGACACTAAAAGTCCAGTTACAAGAGTAACTGCAATCAGCCTCCCCACCAGGATGGCAGGGACAGTAGCTGCTGCTGCCTAGAGGAGCTTCAGTTCAGCAGGAGAGAGAGAGAACTGGCTTTCAAGGACCTAGCTCCTGGGGATAGAGATAGGTACCACCTCCTGTCCATACCACCCTGCCCCACTGTGCTTGGTTGACACAATGTTCCAGTGGAATTTTGGCACATAAAAGAACAGTGATTTGGGATGCCCACAACTTTGTAAATGACTGGACAGAGAAGGGAATATTACCTCTTAGAGGACAGACAATGTCTTTATAATGCATAGGTCAATGCCAGTATAGATGCTACAACAATTGCTGGGCCAGCTTCTGCTCTCGTTTACAACCATGCAATCTTACTGAAATATAATGGAGCTAGGGTGACCAGACAGCAAGGGTGAAAAATCGGGACAGGGGGTGGGGGTTAATAGGAGCCTATATAAGAAAAAGACCCAAAAATCGGGACTGTCCCTATAAAATCGGGACATCTGGTGACCCTAAATGGAGCTAAAGTAGAATATTTATTTATGAACCTGCTAATAGTGTGCAAGATGCTGTACAAGCCACAAATAAAGACACAACCCCTGCCCTAAGGAGATGACTGTCAGAAAGGCAGACAACATCAGACCCTCAAGATTGTAATAACCTAACTTGTCAGCCAAGTTGTCCTTAGCCTGTATATGTATATGTAAATGGGAGGGCACAAGGAGACTTCTTTTCCTATTTACCTATATCACACTTGGGCCAGGGACAATTTCAGTCCCTCTATGGGGCTCACCAGGGACATAAATCACTCCAGAGCAGGTGGGGAAGAAGAAGAGGCAGAGCCATAGCCTAGACCCTACTCCATACCATGGAGCTGGCTGGGCATGGGGAGGAAAGCACATTGCCTGTTTCCATTTGAGGCTGTCAGAGACACAATCCCTTACAGAGTGTCTCTGGAGTGGGACAGTTTCATATCACTCCATTTAAGGCTGAAGCTAAATGTTACAATCTATCTCTTTGTGGTTTTATACATGGGAATGGTGTGATATTTTACATGAATTGTACAAGTGTAACTAACAGCAGTATTTGTCCCACTGATTTGCCTGGGCAAGTTTGTTATCCTGAAAAGTTCATTATATTTAACCAGTGTCACTCCATTTCTGTGCTCTCTGTAAAACTAAATACATTGTCCATCAAGACCTGAAGAGGCAGGATGCATTCCTGTAGAAATATGAGCACAATGGATAGTCACAGGAGGAGATACAAGTTGAAAAATGACTTGATGAGACCAAACCTGTCATCTCCTGCAGAGAAATAAAGGTAAATGCTTCATAAATTGATTGGATGGAGAAGATATATGGAATTATCTAACGATGGCTAATCAAGATTTCATTTATATAGATCTATTGGGATTACAAATTTCTCATTTCAGTGTGATGTCTATTCCCACAGTCTTCATTAATCATCATGCAGTTTTTCTGCACCTAGACAAAACAAACTAACAGTTGTGTTTCTGTGTGTTTCTTCTGAATCTTTGTGCTGGGGCTTGTGTTTTTCCTTGGGATTCTTCATACAAAACACTGAAACAGAAATAAAATGATCTCTAATTCCCTGAAGAAGTAAAATTCTGCTGTCTGGTAGGTCACTTAAGCTGGTCATAAGGAGGAATATTTGGCTTAGCAAAAGTAGTTGGAGAATGTACACTAGCAAAAGAGTACAATAAATAGGCATCTTTCAATAACAAAAGAAGGAGCATTACTTTGAAAATATAAAATAGCAGATCTAATATTTCGATCATGCAACTTCTTCAGGAAGGATCAGTAATAAAAATAACAAAAAACAAAACATGTATAACTGATACCTTTCAAAGATACCTTCAAAATACCAAGGGCTAGATTTTGACAAGCCATAACACAGTCACATAGGGGAGTGCAAAGTGTCTCCCCTCTCATGTGGCCAGACTAGGGTGTTTGCCTGATGTCTTAGACCTCAGACACTGGGGGGAGAACTGAGGCTCTGTACCTAACAGTGACTCCTGTATGCATGTGGGCAGGAAATAGGCAAAACTCCACCCAGCTATGTGCCAGCCAGCACATCTGGTCAGGCATGAGATGGGAAAACAAACAGTACTCCAGAGAGGGGATGAGTTAACTTTCTTCCTCCTACCCATCAGAGCAGGAGTGGAGCACAGAGTTCCTCCTAGAATAGTGCATCTAGGCATATCTTTATACTTAGGCTGAACATAAAAGCTCAATCTAATCCTAGTTATGCTTACATTTTTCTTTAGAGATCATTCAGGGTCAAATTGTTGTATCTAACTCTATTTTCTATTTTCAGCTTGCCTAGAAGATAATTCTTTTGTTCTATTTTTAGTAAGGTAGAAGTTGGCTGCTAGTCAAACATCACACTTTGAGACAGCATTTGGTTATCTAAAATCAGAAATATTGTGAACAATATGATAGCTAGAGAAAATGAAAAAATGCTGAGTTTCACCAAGGTCTTGCTTTGAGAAAATTGAACAACCAAATTACAAATAAGCTTTGAGAGACGTGAAATTTATTTTCTTTTATTAAAAGAAGTTGTACTCTTCAAGGACTCCACAGAGCAAAGTGATAAACAAGTACATAGAGAGTTCCTATATTGCAATGGTAGGGACTACAGAAGAATCTGAAGTACATCTGGGTAAGCTAAAGCTGTCCAGATTTCAAAACTAGAATCTGAACTGCAAAGTATCCAGATTTGGATCCAGTCTATAACATCTCCTTTCTGGCTCAAATGTCAGGATTTTGGTTTGGCCTGGTTATGTCTTGGGGATTTCCCTTTCATTTTTCTCATCAGAACGCTGGAACAGCCAAAGAAGAGTTTTCCTCACATTATCTATTCCATGCTTCACGGTGAACCCAATGCATAGCGGGATAGAAGTTTGGGAGATTAGTCAGTGATGTATGAGATACCCATACAGTGCTGATGTGATCAATAAAGCGTCTACAGAGTTATGCATCTCGCTATTTAGACTCTGTGACTTGACACCCTCCCACCCCCAGTAAAGCACTACTCAACAGAGACCGTCTCTAGCAAGGACACTAGATTTTCTCAGATAAATCAAAGCACCAAAACCTTAGCCAAATTTTGTAGTGGAGGTTGGAAAAAAGAGCATCTGTTTTAGTAAACCAAAAGTCAACAGGAGAAATTGTGAAGCTACTTCTAAATAGCTTGTTAGTGATATTTAGGATGGAAAATGGGGAGATAAAACCTGATTGTCTCCACTGACACAAGGACAGAGTCTAGCAACATTGACTATACATGGTTCTTCTGTCCACCATGCTAATTTGGGTTCAATTAACTGGATAAACACTGAGTTCCAAAAGCCTGCGTTTCTGCCAATGTTCTGTGTTTAGCCAAGTGTCCTTTAGGGTAAGATATACCACAATGCTCAAATTGGCTTCCACAACTTGATTTTGGCAGTGGCTTGACCTAAATGTCATATGTTGAAAGCAAGGGGATTCCTAAATGACAGAAGCTTGTCCCATGAGACTGTCATGTGCCAATTCATTTTATATAGTATGGAGTCACTTAAATTCATTCTCTTGTTGTCACTGAAAGAATCCTGAGTCTTGTTGAGATAAATGATAGTGAAATCTTAGCAAATAAGGAGAATTCTTGGACACATTGGACACAAGTCAGCTCCTGTGGTTGGCTAGGGGAAAAGTTGAATGCCTGATGTTACAAGCTATCTAATAATAAAGTGGTAATCTGGAAGTGAAGCATTCAAACACCTTCTGTGGCACTGAGTCTGATTTTAAAATGAGTAGATTTAGTCAACACATATCAGTCCTGCCTGCCACTTCTAATTCCCATTAATAGAATATGAAAGAAACTGAGGTTTAAAACCTCCAGCCATAGAATAACTAGCAAATTGCTAGTTCGACTTTTTTTCTTGCATATTGAAATTTGTGGGTCAGATGCTTAGAGGTTGAGAATTGGTGTTGCTCTGTTCATGTCACACGAGGTGAGGCCCTCTCCCTGTATTTGTACTGCTTCTTGTTAAAAATTAAAAGTTTAAATCATTAGTGATATTAGACTATATCCATCTCCAATTAATTTAATTTAACATCAATCATCCCTACCCAATTTATAAAATGTAACATTAACCAAACTCAAAAACTTCAACACTAAACAATTAAATTAGTTTTTAATAATTAAAACGACACATAAGCAATTAAAAAACTAGCACAGAGATGTCACATGTGATCTTACAGATATCTAAAGATCACAATCACATTCCCACATGCTTGTGGGAATTGTCACATAACAGTTGTCCTTGTTTTTGTTTCCGGTTACTGCCTGTTGATATGTTAGACTTTGAGACTCCAGACTCATGAAAGGTTAGGCTGGAGCTGGGGAGTTAGGTCAGCTGCGTTCTGTGTTCCTAAGACTTTTAAAAAAAAATGTATTATGGAAAATTACTTACAAGAAAATGGTATATCACTTTTAGATACAGGTAGTAGTTTTTAGATACATGTAGTAGTTTTTAATCCAGCTGCCCATACCAATTGCAGTTACCACGTAATAGAAATCGCATTTCAAAATGCTGGCATGAAAACAAAGAAAAATATAGGAAGCTTCCCAGTTCTCAGAGAAAGCAACAGCCTCTGATGGGAAAAAAACCTATAATAATAAGTGGGTTAAAATGTAAGTCTGTCTATTGCTTCAGATATATTTTTCTAGATAATTTACTTTTCAACATTCACATGTTTTAATATGCCCCCTGCTTTGTTTAATCTATAATACATTTTAGAATCCCTAATAGTTACAAACATTTGATTGGGAGGCTAAGAAATTCTTACAAGTGTTTGCTCATTGTTACATAATTTTGTAAATAAGTAAAAATAATTTAAATATCTCCACATACTGTTATTCCAGCCTTTGGGTTGTATGTAAGTATTTTTTAAAAATTGTGGTTATAACTGATGTAAACTGAGGATCTGTGGAGAAAACACTGACTCCCTTTGGGCCTGCTATTGATTCTACTGAAGTCAATAGGAATTTTGTCATTGACTTAGATTGGATCAGAATCAGGTCTTTTGTGTGAACAAAATCTTATAAAAAAGGTAGAGTGTTATTGCTGAATTGTGGAGGACAATTACATTTCTATTAGTGAGTGTTGACATATTTCTACAAAGGCCATTCTTATGAATATATATTTTAAGCCCTGCCTTTGAATATTTATTCACCTAACCCTCGCTCTCAGAGTTACTTCAATGGGATGTCTAAGAAAGAAACAACGTAGAACTTTCAAACCTTCATGAAATTTAAAAAAAACATACAAAATTTCCCTTTTCCTTTATATTGTTCTTTTTTAAAGCTTCTTTAATCTTGCCATATATTAGGAACAGTATACATGGTATTGGAGTATGGTCACAATAAATCACTTTCATGATTATCGTGTACAACAGATATTATCCCTAGTTCAAAGTTTAGATGTGTGGTGCTCTAATAACATGAGAATAGTTAAGACCCTCTCTTACCCTGATTTTGAGTTGTTTTTGCTTTCTCAGCAGCTCTCTTTGAACTGCAAAGCAAACAGTATTTTTGAGCAATACTAGCTGAAGTCAGATTGAAATTTAAATAAATTCAGGATTAATTTTAAAATATAAAACTGCTAAAGATGAACATGTTTTCTAAATTATCTATTACTTATCAGAAGTCAGCATTAGTGCTGCAGTCTTTGAGGGCTGGTATAGTTGTTTTTCCACAACTAGATGTCTTCCTCTCCTACTGGGATGTAAGGGCGGAACCAATGTCAATGGGCCCTAAATACAATATTGTACGCCCTTATACTGTAAGCCTTTTCTGACTCAAGTAGTCCTTAATCACATGGACAGTTCCACATAAGAAAGAGTTTGTATAACTGGGCCCAGAGACCACACATAACTGTGGATAATGGGTAGGAGGGGCACAATTAAAACATTTGGGGGGTGTATGTGATCACCCATGTGTTTCCTCTGCCTCCATCCCTGACTCACATCAGTGAGTAATCTGCAAAGCAGGCAGCGGAAAGTTCTGAGACACCAGCAGCAGGGAGGAGAAGCAGCCCTGTGTAGCGGATGCGGGGAGCTCAGCCAGCCTCCCTGTTGCTTCCTCTCTCCCCATGCTGCACGGACACATGGTGAGTGCTACCACTAGGGGGACCCACATCCTTCTTGCTATTGGGCGTCCTGGTGAGAGGCATCCTGAGAAATCGGGTGTGGGTGATGTGTTTGCTGCCCAGCCCAAAATAGCATAAAAAATTCATTTTGGGTCTACCTAAACAAACAAAAAAAATCAGTTTTCTCAGTGAAATGAAAAACAAACAAAAATAAATTTTGGGTTGATTGAAACATTTTGTTCAGCCTGAAACAAAATAGTTTCATTTTTGGATTTTTTAACCCTTTAAAATTAGTTTAAGCAAGTTTCAAAACAAACATCAAAATGTAAAAAAAATATTTAAAATGTAAAAAAAATCAAAATGTTTTGTTTAGAAACTTGTATAAAAATGGTTTGAATTCTTCTACATTAAAACCAATTTTTTTCAGTTGAAACTATTCACTGAATTCAACACAAATTTTTGAATAGTTTTGCTTAACCCAAAAATGCACTTTTTGGCTAATAAAATATTTGTCCCAAAGTTTTTGCAGAGCACTGCTTTGGTAAATCCAAAACGAGAACAGGATGTTATGTATAGATACAAAAAAGCCACAACTATAAAGCAAAGTAAGAGTGACAAAACTTTGTGCTCCTATTCTGGCTCCCATCCAAACATAAGGAGACTTAACACGGTGGGTCCTCTGTGACCAGAACTATAGATAAACATTCCAGGCAGAAGTTAAAGATCAGAGATTGTGGCCCAAATGTTTTATGGAATATGTAGCCTGATTTAGCCTCAGTCTTATCCACCCCAATTCTTTATATTATTCTTGCTAGTATTAGGACTGATCAATGCATGGGAGCACTATGCATAGGACTGAGGACAGCCTGAATACAACCTTAGTTCATGTCTGAAGCCAAAACTTAAATATTAGTGCTCAGATATAATTTTAATATATTTCATGTGTTCATTGTTAGGCTGACACATTAAGATACCCAACAAGGTACCGTGTGGTATTTTACATTATTTAAACAATTAGTCATGTTCTGCTGTGTTATACCATGCACACATGCGGGCATTACTTTAATGGGGTTGTACTGGTATACCTGAAGGCAGAATTCAGCTAACAGTCTGTATGATGGGGATGGACAAACTTAGTGGAGTTTGAAATTTCTAAAGTCAGTAGTCCTGTTTTTTGGATGTGCAAACTTGCTTGAGATCACAAACCTTTTCCTCTTGTAATTTAGACCTATGATTTCTCAAGTGAGATTCAGTTTAAATAAAAACATTTTCTGGTGAAAAGGAAGCCTTTCCTCCTGCCCAGTCCTGGGCTGTCACAGGTGGATGCCTTATTTTCAATAGATAACCTGTATTTTTCCTCATTAGATTTTTTTTCTGACTACTTTTCTTCACTCTTTTTCCCCACAGTCCTGCTATATTTGTTGTTCTCTCTGCCTGTTGTATGCTCCATTTTCACCCCAATTTTTTCACTCAATTTTTCTTCCTTTTTTACTTTGCAGTCTCTCCTAAGCAAAATGTGAACCCAATTAACCCTGAAGTTGTCAGACTTTCAAACTACGAGATTTGAGTGGGTTTGAAATTAGGCAAAATGAGTTTGCCCATCCCTGCAGTACATTGCTTATTAAAACAAGTGAAATATTAATTAGTATAATGGACTGAGTTGTACTGTGCGATACTGATTTACTAATCACTCAGACAATGGTTTGTGATCTTTGACTGCATTATACAATTGTTCTTTATTGTTCTATGTAATTTTTAAATCCCCGAATCTTACTATAGCATTACTTATAAAAAGGTACTTACCTTGCTAATGCTAGCTGTTGGCAGGAAACACTGAAGATCTGTATAATTCCTTCAGTCCCATAACAAAACTGTTGTAAAATTTTAAAAGAATATACAGGAATAATACCTAAAAAGTCTGAACTATGTTGTGTCATGGTCTTTAACTATGAGAGACTATTGTCTATAAAAGCTTGCTCCTGAACTTATTGTAGAAGGAGTTTTTAATATCTTAAATAAGTAATTACTTTTGTTTATCAGTACAAATACATTTATTTAATTTTGATAGCACTCTCTGAGGAAAAAGGAGGAAAGAAAATATATCCTGTACTCATGAACCTTTAGGAAGGCCAGGGGAAAGAGTAGAGTTGAAGTTTATGAAATTGGATCCTTTAATATTTGCTGATTTTTTATTTAGTTTACAAACCTAAGAGCTTCTAAGTAAATTTAAACCTAATGATGTGAACAAAAATCTGCTGATAAAATGATCAACTCGCTTAACATGATCTGCATAATACTATCCTGACTAAGCAGATGAGCTCAAGAGCTACTCTATTTTCTTTTAAATTATGTATTATTTAATATCATTCAAGATGTGCTTCTGATTACTGCTTAATGTTGCAATATATTGGGCCAAACACTTGCCACTGACAGTCAAATGTCTTTCTGAGTGAGGTGGGGCGGGGGAGAGAGCAATGCCCTTCTATCTGGAGTGTTTCTGCAGCTGTTGTGTACATTAATCCAGAGAGCAGATCTCCCAACACTAAATATAGCCAGCAGTGTCATTTTACTTGAAAAAAAAGAAAGAAAGTATTTAACCAAGGAGTCATATTAAATTAGGCTCGATTTTCTTTAAGAAGGAAATGCAAATTACTGTATATTGGTGTAATCCTAGCAATTATAAAGTAATCATTTCACTATATGGTAAAAGGGAGAAAAACAAAAGTAAAATTCCAGCAATGCAATTTTCATGTCATTGCTGCCTTCTGTTGATTCTTCCATCCGAGGCAAACAGGCTGAGGGAATTTAGGAACCCCACCAATTCTATTCAAGCTCTTTATGATCCTACAGGACATTGTTTCTCTATCACTCTAACTCACATGCTTCAGTGTAATTTAAATCAGATGGTTTAAAAGTGATCTGCTCCCTGCATACTTCTGATCTGCAATAAGTAGCTCTCAGGTATACATTTTCACCTGTGCAGTGTTATCAAAACACAGTAACGATCTAAAGTAAAGACATTACCTTTTTCAATTCCTCCAGATGTTGATGTCCAACTCTGGCACTCAGCAGCAATGCAATTATCCAGAAGTATAAAATTAAAGTTACAGAAGCACAGGAATTCTTCAGGTCCTTAGGAATAGAAACAACTCGGAGTCCATAGGTGAAAGGAGTTAACCTTAGTTATAGTGAGGATGGCTGTAAGAAGTCGGACAACCTGTCACCACCGGAGCAATAGCATTTGTCAGTTTGCAGGTCCTAAGTTATTTTGAGCAGCATAAACCATGTGCCTTTGAAACATTCCACCTCATTGGACAGGAGAATATTGAGCTATAATAGCACCTATGGACAGCTATTCAATCTTTCTACCCAGAAAACTGCTCCTGCAGATGCTTATGCAGTCTTTTGCCGATTCAACCATGGAATAATCCCAAATATATTTGCATTATATTAATTTCTTCTTGACGGAGAAGTTTATATTTGAAAATAGGAATGGCATAATTTAGCCTTTTTATTTACTGTATTTGTTATGGTAATAATTTATTAGAAATGTAAGATTACGCTCACAGGGAAATCCATCAACATGTAACAACTTAAATGTTATGCAACTATATAGACATAATCCTACAACTTCAATAACAACTTGTGATATAGACATTATTAAAAATAAGATGCTCCTGAATTTTTCTGAATGCTCACATGTGGCACAATCTTGCAAAAACCCCTAACAGTGGCCAGTAATTATAAATCTTTCAAAAGAAAAAAACAACATCCTGCTAAGTTTAGAACTTCTGAAATGTTATATTGAAAATAAACTTTGGGAAACAAAAAACAAACAAACAAAAAGCCTACTGGGGCAAACCAGCTGCAATAAAACTGAAATGTCAAAATACATGTAGAAAAACTTCAAAATATTCAAAGCAAATGACAGACTTAGCAGCCATTCAACTCTTTATTAACATTATTATATGCAATATAGCATATAAGAAATAATTATTGATCAAATTCATGTGACTAAACCCCAGCACATCACTTTGAAAATGCAAAGGATAGGTTTTTTCCCCTCACACTCATTCCAGATACTGGCAGGAAAGAGCTCTTTGGTTCCATCATCTGTTAAAATATCCATCTCACCAAAGTGCTATTGAATTTCTAGCATATACAAAAAGTACTGAGCCATAACTCCATCTTTATATATTCTGGACAGTAGATAGGTAATATATCCATAGCAGCTGGTTTAGCTTTCTGTTATACATTAGATTTCAGTCCCCTCCAGTTTCACCAAAACAGTAATAATCTGTCTGAAACTTATCAAGTGTGCTCCTCTGGCAGAGGAGAATTTTTAGGAAATGTACTTCGGGGGCGGAGTTATGAGACAAGGCATGTAAGGCATGATAATGTGAAAATTTAGAAGTATTTCACTTTTGAAAAGTGTCCTAAACTTTTGGGGTGTTTTTTTGGGAACATTGTGGCAAGAACAGCTTGGGCTATAAACTCCAATTTCAGTTTATTTTGTTGGCTTCAATGATACTGAAAAGTTGAGTAGTGAATTCAGTCCATTTGCGGAGAATTTTGAGAGTTCCATGAGGTCAGATGTACACTTTATTATCTGTGATATCTGATGTGAACCTTACAGTGCTGGCAGGAGCAGCCTACTGATAATGTAACCATTCTAAGAGCTGACATGGGCATTACAATACATTCAGGTGCAGCCTACAAATACTGCAAGCTCTGTGTGGTCTGTTGTGCCTCTTAATATGACCATAATATGCCACATGGAATTTGGCTGAGATTATAATTATTATAAAATTTGCATCGGCTCTTGCAGAACTTTGAACTCCTGTCTGGACAACTGTAGAGCTTTTCAGTCCTGTAGAAAGGCCCATTATGATTTAGTCTGACCTCCAGAACACAAGGCATAGAATTTAAGTGAGTGATACCTGTATCAAATCAATATAGATAAAAATACAGTCCAATTTTTGAAACAATAATGGACATCAAAGTGTCAGAGTCATTCAGCAAAACAGTTAAAAAACTTCCAAGACAAAAATTAAGCTGGAATTACAGTTGTTAATATATATCAACAATGCAAGGTTAAAACCTTTAAAGAATACTATAGTTAGAAAGCCAGACTTTTGCCTTACAAGACACTCCTCCAAAATGCCATTTTGATAACCCAAATACAAATTATGCTGCCCCTTCTTAGTCCTCACAGCTGATATCATGTTAGCAGCCCCCATAACATTGACAGGCTGTAAAAGTAATCTAATGGATTTACTTCCATAGGTGAAAAACTTCGCTTTGAACCATAATTTGCACATATTATTTTAGTCAATGTAATTACTCAAAGCTATATTTCTGGCTTTCAATTCTAAGACATTTTGTACTGAAATAGGTTTCAGAGTAGCAGCCGTGTTAGTCTGTGTCAGCAAAAAGAACAGGATTACTTGTGGCACCTTAGAGACTAACACATTTATTTCGGCATAAGCTTTCGTGGGCTACAGCTCACTTCATCAGACGCATGGAATGGAACACACAGTAAGCAGATATTTATACATTCAGAGAAACATAAAAAGATGGAAGTACCTATACCAACTTTAAGAGGCTAATTAATTAAGAGGAACTATATCAGCAGGGGAAAAAAACTTTTGAAGTGATAATCAAGATGGCCCATTTTGGACAGTTGACACAAAGGTGTGAGTGAGGATAGTTAACTAGTGGAAATAGATTCAACTAACGTAATGACGGAGCCACTCCCAGTCTCTGTTCAAACCTAAGTTAATGGTATCTAGTTTGCATACTAATTCAAGTTCAACAGCTTCTCATTGGAGTCTGTTTTTGAAGCTTTTCTGTTGCAAAATTGCCACCTTTAAGTCTGTCACTGAGTGATTAGAGAGGTTGAAGTGTTCTCCTACTGGTTTTTGAATGTTATGATTCCTGATGTCAGATTTGTGTCTGTTTATTCTTTTGCGTAGAGACTGTCCGGTTTGGCCAATGTACGTGGCAAAGGGGCATTGCTGGCACATGATGGCATATATCACATTGGTAGAACGAGCCCCTGATGGCGTGGCTGATGTGATTACGTCCTATGATGGTGTCACTTGAATAGATATGTGGACAGAGTTGGCATTGGGCTTTGTTGCAAGGATAGGTTCCTTGGTTAGTGTTTTTGTTGTATGGTGTGTGGTTGCTGGTGAGTATTTGCTTCAGGTTGTGGGGCTGTCTGTAAGCGAGGACTGGTCTGTTTCCCAGGATCTGTGAGAGTGAGGGATCATCTTTCCAGATAGGTTGTAGATCTTTGAGGATGCGCTGGAGAGGTTTTAGTTGGGAGCTAAAGGTGACAGCTAGTGGCGTTCTATTATTTTCTTTGTTGGGCCTGTCTTGTAGTAGGTGACTCCTGGGTACTCTGCTGGCTCTGTCAATCTGTTTTTTCACTTCAGGAGGTGGGTATTGTAGTTTTAAGAATGCTTGATAGAGATCTTGTAGGTGTTTGTCTCTGTCTGAGGGATTGGAGCAAATGTGGTTGTATCTTAGAGCTTGGCTATAAACAATGGATTGTGTGGTGTGTCCTGGATGGAAGCTGGAGGCATGTAGGTAAGTATGGCGGTCAGTAGGTTTCTGGTATAGGGTGGTGTTTATGTGACCATCGCTTATTAGTACAGTAGTGTCTAGGAAATGGACCGCTCGCGTGGACTGGTCTAGGCTGAGGTTGATGGTGGGATGGAAATTGTTGAAATCATGATGGAATTCCTCAAGGGCTTCTTTTCCATGGGTCCAGATGATGAAGATGTCATCAATGTAGTGCAAGTAGTGTAGGGGCGTTAGGAGACGAAAGCTAAGGAAGCGTTGTTCTAAGTCAGCCATAAAAATGTTGGCATACTGTGGGGCCATGCGGGTACCCATAGCAGTGCCGCTGACTTGAAGGTATATATTGTCCCCAAATGTGAAATAGTTGTGGGTGAGGACAAAATCACAAAGTTCAGCCACCAGGTTTGCCGTGGCATTATCGGGGATACTGTTCCTGACAGCTTGTAGTCCATCTTTGTGTGGAATGTTAGTGTAGAGGGCTTCTACATCCATAGTGGCTAGGATGGTGTTTTCTGGAAGATCACCAATGGTTTGTAGTTTCCTCAGGACGTCAGTGGTGTCTCGAAGATAGTTGGGAGTGCTGGTAGCGTAGGGCCTGAGGAGAGAGTCCTCATAGCCAGACAATCCTGCTGTTAGGGTGCCAATGCCTGAGATGATGGGGCATCCAGGATTTCCAGGTTTACTGAAATACTTTTTTGGTAAATTCTCTCATAATCACAGATGGCTTTTGGAGTTCTCTAATCTAAATTTGCTTAGACTTTTTTGTTTAGCAGTTTTATATGAAATAATATCTCTTATGAAAGAATACAGAAAACAAATAGTGTTTAAAATGCTTTCCCTGTGACCAGGGATGTTTATGAAATTGTTTACAGGAAACAGCCATATATAATCAAATTTTAAGTAAGTGATTATAAAAATGGATTACATTTTAAAAATGTAATCTTGAAAATTAATATACTCTTCTTTCAGTTACTTTCTTGTCAATCCTGAAACTCCTGTCCAGGGCATTACTGATGATGGAGCCAAATGCTGTCACAATAAGAACATAAGGATGTCCATACTGTGTCAGACCAATGGTCCATCTAGCCCAGTATCCTGTCTTCCGACAATGGCCAATGCCAGGTGCTTCAGAGGGAATGAACAGAACAGGTAATCATCAAGTGGTTCATCCTCCGTCGCCCATTCCTAGCTTCTGGAAAACAGAGGTTAGGGACATTTCAGAGCATGGTTTGGCATCCCTGTCCATCCTGGCAAATAGCCATTGATGGACCTATCCTCCATGAACTTAATATAACCACACAAAAGCAATCTAAATGGATCCAGTAATCTATTTTGTCCATGTGAAAGTACTCCATACTATTTAGCTGACTATTTTTCATAATCAGTAATTTATAAATAAGATTACCATTTCAAATTAATGTTAAGAATCCTCCATCCAACAAAGGTTGTTAAAGCACTATTTCCTTGGTACAGAATGAGCAAAAGAAGTTTTGTGTGTGAGAAAGAGAGAGAAACCAATGAGCACAGCTTCCGATATTAAATAGATACATAAAATAATCACCCAGAGCTATCAAGTGGGCACGCAAAATTCGTTGTGACTAATGCCAAGATATTTTTAAAGAAATTCAAGTCAAAACTACTGGATACAAATGTACTATAAAATATGTAGTTTCCAACACAGGGCATCCTCACCATTATGAAACAAAAACTAATTCAGTATGAAATTATAGATGAAATCCGGCTTGTATTGAAGCCATTGACTTCAATGGGGCCAGGATTTCACATCCAATATCTATAACTACAAGTTTAAACAATTTATGTATTAAAATTGTCACATCACAACTATGAGAATTAAAGGAAGAAAACAAAACTTGATCTACTTACTTTTCTTTGGGTTTAGTACAGTTTGTTTTCTACTGATTAAGATCCTGACTCAGCAAAGCTCTTAAACATGTACTTATCTTCAAGCATATCAGTCATTCCATTGATTTCAATGGCACTAGTGACATGCTTGAAGTTAAGTATGTGCTTAAGTGCTTATGGCATAGGTGAATTTCATGGAGGAATATTATCTCAGCATCCCAAATCCTTAACTCTGAGCACTGATATTTCCTCTTTATTGGAGTCTGTAGGCCCCTACACTCCAAACAAGACCTTAATATTTGTAATGAGATTGCAAAACACGAAAGAATATCCATTCAGCAGAAGACATACCTCCCTTTTGAACCCATCTAACTAATATAACTAAGACACAGTAAGGAATTCTTACATCAAAGATATAATACATTCCCAGCTGCTTAACCCACTTGAGTACATCATAACATATTCCAGGTGTTTAACTCACATGAGTATATCATAACATATTCCAAGAGTTATGTAATTCACCATAGCATACAAAACTAACCAGAATGAATAGTCCAAATAAGGACTACTCAACTAAAGAAAGTAAAAGGAAATCTAGAAATAGGATATTCAAGCTATTTATATTCACTACAGTGTACAAAAATAACGTAATTTGTTAAAGTGCATGACACCAACTTCAATCTTAATGTACAATGAGACATGAAAAATGGACAACAGAAAAGAGGAAAACAAATCCTCATGCACCAAGGCTGTCCCAGGCTAAGAGTATAATCTGAGTACACAACATTAGCTGCTAGGTTTTCTCATTTATATGCAATTAAATATAATTATATTATCTCAATTATACAGAAATTCCTCAGTGGAGATAAATGCACTATTTTACAAGAATAGTAATCCCAGGTTTGTCATATCAGTGGACTGTCCTGTCCTTTTTTACTATTTAAAGGCAATCTTATAAATTTAAGTAGACTAACAACTACCTGCTGTTGTCAGCATCTCTCATGTTCTTTTATAATGAGTCTCCAGCAACAAAATTGCACATATGTACTGAATACAGCTCCGTTTCATTGCAAAGGTATAAATTCCATTACTTGTCTAGATGTGTGCACATACTTTTCTACATAGGGATTGTAGGGAAAATTGTTTGATAAGATTTAAGTAATTAAAATATAGGTTGGGCTCAAGAATGATTTTAATGGTTTCATCTTTTACTTCTATGTAGGTTATTTTGTCTGCACTGAAGTTGAGAGATAAACCAGTCCAGTGTATCATTTATAAATTAATTCAAATATTAAGCATGCAGTTTTAAGAAATATGAGCTTAAGTGAAATATGTCCCTAGGTAATTAAATGTATAGTCTTCCTAACCTAATTTTCATTAAATCAATGAAATAATCAAATCAAGGTTATAACTGACATATAATCAATAAATCAATGGTTCAATTTATCTGGTTCACCAATTACTACAATAAGTCATTAAATCCAATTATAATTTACAAGCTAAAGAAAACAATTCTCTTAATATTTCACAGGAAGATTATGGGGAGAAGCTGTTCTCTTTAAGCAATTTAACTAAGAGTCTGTTAAAAACAGAGGCTAGTCCTAGGTTGGTTTTAAAGAAGTACAGCTCTTAGAATGCTTTCCTAGTAACTTCCTACTTTGCCTCTCTCTCCTATGAAGTTTCACAGTTCACACAAACCACATCAGACTTTTGTTTATTTAATCTATTTCTTCTCCCTACTTTAACACAGTGCCTGCATCTTTCTGGCAGTCTTGCATAGATAAAAAATGATTTCTACAGTCCTCACTCCTAGCAGATTTAGGATGACATGTGCTTAACCCTGAGATACTATTTAGATAACAGACTTAAGGCTATGGTTTATACCCCGAGGAACAGTTAGTGATGCACAAAGAGACACACATACACAGAGACTCACGTTAATGGGCATTGGAGTGATTTGAACATCCTCAAATTGCTCTACAGAAGGATTTTCAAGCCTTCTTCTTAAAGTCCTTAACTCATGTGATTGATCTTAGTTTTGGAACTAAGTTGATATTTACCAGTATCTTTATCAACAATAGGATGAAACTTGAAGATTTTTTGCATGCAGGAGGAAAGTTTGGTTTCTTCTCTTTCAGTTGTAGGCTTCAGGCTTGGCTTAGCCAATGTTCAGTATCTTTCACCTCTTCTTCTTTGTATGGCCAGTTCAGGGAAGACAGCAAGATACAACATTGAGTGGTGATGCTGTTGTGAGACAGGCCCTTCCCCTGCTTTCTGTATGGTTAGAGTCTTTTTATAGGGGTCAGTGTCCCCTTACGCTGCATCATGGGACACCCCAATATCTTCAAAGGCCTGGTACCTGTAATTTGACATGGACCAATGACCTGGCATCTTTGTCTTGAAGTCACATAGACGATTCCAGGGTAGAGTGTACATGTCTTGCAACAATCCGTTAATAACCATGAACAGACGTTTCTTGAAAACAGGACACAAGAAGGTGTCATGATAAAGAGCTGGCAGGCAAACTTCTACTTAGGCCCCAGACATATATGTCTCAATTGTTTAAACATAATTAACAGTTCATCAGCATTGATACACATTCATCCATTCCCACACATCCTCATGACAATGAGTTAAATATTACTCTGAAAATAACTCTCAGAGGTGGGGACAGAATCTAGGGCAATCAGATGACCTTACCCTGATAACCTTTTGCCCACAAGCCAGAAAGCTGCCTCACACATCTCCTTAGAATGCTAACTTTCATTAAACATTTGGCCAACCAAATTTATTTAGGCCTAAATCCAAATATAGCCCATGTTCCCAGCAAGATGCCTTCTTGAACTGAGCCCTAAAAAAGAATACATTCTAAAATGTACAAGCCAACCAACAAATTATTTTATTCCCTTGAGAGATGACATCAAGATATAAAGCATTTAAGGGACTAGAAAGTGATACAAAGAGGTAACACACCCAAAGATCCTCCTCTCGTCCAGTGTTTTGATACATTTTTTTGCAATATTTGCTTTTTTATTGGGAAGAATAAAGAAGTGCAGCACAGAACTCAAACCCCGTGGGATATGGGGAGAAAATTGCATTAAGTTTAGGGCTGTCTTCTTCTACGCCTATGTTGAAGGAATTCTTCCCTGGCCATTTATAGAACTTGTAAGGCCTCTTTATGCCCTTCCATGCCTTTCACCTGGTGAAAGAGGGGAGGGAGCTGGGGTGAAGATCTCACTTAGTAAGTCTAAAAAGTCAAATTTTTAAAAGATGGTCATGTTTCTGATGTCATTTTATGTAAGAACATATTTTTGTCTGTGGTTTCAATTCAGTTCCAAATAAAAAGATTTCAAAATCACCAGAACTACCATCATAGTTGGTACCAGAGTTCTGATTGCCCATTCAGTTTTAATGTGTTGGTTTTTAACATTCACATCCAATAGTGCTGGAAACAGTGATTCAGTTTTTATTTTTATTTTTTTTGTCAAGGCTTTGAGTCCCTTGTTAAATCCTTCACAGCCTTATTATATATCCTACTGCGGCCTAATGATTCAGGGATTTTTTTAGCTCTCTGGTGTAACCAACTAGGAACACCATCACAAACCCACTTTTGGTTGTGCCCCACCAGCTGGGAACTGCTGATCTAGTTCATCCTCCTGATGAATATATTTATTTATGATTTGGAGAAGAAAGCAGACAGTGAAATAGTAACATTTGCTGTTATGGGCTGGCGAACCAGCTTCAGAGGAGATGTATAGCAGTTCTATAACCGGCTTTCAGGTTGGCCGTGAATTCCAACCCCTGAAATCTCCATTTAGTGCCTTGTACGTTACACAGACTTGTTGCAGGAGCTGTGAATTTCACCCTAGCTGTGTTGTTTGGGTCATCTTTCCCTGACTAATCAGTTATTACCTGTTATTTGAGGTAGGATACTCGATTTCATGGTTTAGTATTCTGAATTACTTTGGCAAGTCCTATGTCTCTTTTTAATCCTGGATTTGTAATTATTTAAATCAAAGCCTTTGTTCTTCTGTAAATAAAAATGTTAATATTAATTTCCTGGATGTTGCCACTAAAGATGGGTCCATAGTAACTTTCAAGCAACGTGTGAGATAATATCAGTTTGGATATTTTTTTTTCATAACATTACGCAGTGCAGTTCTTAACACCAGCATGCAAGGCATTGGGTGACTGCACTCGGATACTATTATTAGAAAGTGTAGGCATATCAGAAGGATTGAAAAAAACAGCTTACTATTTTTTTAAAAATATATGACACAAATAATCACACTGGAACAATCCTTCAGCCCTTACTGTTTTCTCACTCAGATAACGCTCCCAATAACTTTACCTTCTATTCTCTCCTTCATCCAATGTGTTCACTGTTTAATCCTATATTCAATGTGCTTTTCAATTTGAAATAGCAAACTAAAAATGTATCAATATTTTGCTTGCTTGTATCTGAGAGAGTCCAAAGAGAAAATCTTGTTGAATGCCCGCTCCCTAGAACATAGAGAGAATACCCATAAAGTGTGGGCGGGTGGGCGGGGAGGAGGAGTTTTTTTGGTAGATGGCAATTTTATAAAGAACAGGTAATCTTTTTTTGGTTCATATAAACATGTATATTTTGAAACTACGGTGTATAATTATAATTCCTCAACTTGGAATTTTAAATATATCTCCTTATTACCTCTTAAATGAGAAATTGAACAGATCTTGACAGTTTGTTAACAAGATTCAGTAGTTACCTATTTTAATTCCCAGTGAAGATTTCAAAAAATATTGCATGAGCAGCATCAGTATCTGTGTAATTTTTTTGTTTCAGATTTTTTAAGGTGGGTCCTCTGGTTAAGAGCCAAAGAACACTGGGTTTTATTTTAAATTAGGATGTTTTCTTTTATAGGATTATTGGGTTCATTTAAAGGGATTGGGTCAGCTTGAAAAGATGACTGACTGAAAAAAAGATAGCAAAAATTATTTTTCTCTATTTGTGTTTGTTTACTTTGTGCATCACAGCAATTTTTATATATTTCACTGTTTCCTCTGCATAGTCAGTATTTACTCAGGTTCTCCCTTATGCATTTTTAATGAACCTTTATTTAAAATATAGACATATAAAGAAAACTGGATTCTTAAACTAGTTAATATCCAAAAATTCAAGCGGATAATTTCTCTTTAACATTTTAACACACAATGCTATCTAAGGCCCCAGTCCTGCAAGTAGCTCCATCATGACTGCACCACCTTAGTTTGTCTGGGGCTTACGCAGGAAGGACAGCTCTGCTTTATGGTGGGGGGGGGGGGTGGGTGCGGAAGGGGAGGAAGGAGGTCAGAAACTACTGTAAAAAAGGTGCTAGGTGGTCAGCTTTGCAGCAATGACTCCCCCGCATCCTGCCAGGAATGTGGGGTCCAAAGGGTATAAAGGTAGGAAACCTGGGTGGGGCAAGTCTCTTTGTTCCACACAGCGAGGAAGCCAGCACCCACCCTCCCTCCCCTAGTGGAGGCAAATGACAGGCTGGGTTAGGATCTGCTGTGGGCATTATGCTAGTAGCTCCTTTTAAAGGGGGGCTGGGAAGGAATATTTCCTGCACCACCTGAATTGGCTTCAGTGGAGTGAGGTTTTTTCGCCTTTCCCACAGCGAGTGTGAGGGAGGACCTTTTCTGGTGAGAAGAAAAGGTGGTATGCCATATGTCACAACTTATTGTGTAAGGTTGGGCGGATGTCCAGTGCAGGTACTCCATAGGGAAATGGTCTGGTAAAGGACTTAAAAGGAGGTACTGGATAAAGGAACAGAAGTGGGAAAGGAGGTTGGGGACTCCTCTGATTAGGGTGACCAGATAGAAAGTGTGAAAAATCAGGACAGGGGGTGAGGGGTAATAGGTGCCTATATAAGAAAAAGCCCAAATATCGGGACTGTCCCTATAAAATTGGGACATCTTGTCACCCTACCTCTGATTGGTATGGCAGGGAGCCAACCCCCCTCCCCTTCCCGTTCTCATAGCCCACCTTAACCCTCTTACGGTGGTAGTGGATGATAAGGTCCAAGCCATGGGTCGGTTGGGGGACCTGGATGGAAACAAAGGCGGGCTGGTGGAAGCCCCGAAGAATTGATTTGAATAAACATGGATTTGCCTGCACTGTACACTTTATCTGCCGGGTAGTCCCAGACATCTATATAATAAAATTGTGGCCTGATTAAAATCCATAACAAGTGTCTCCTGTCCTTCTTGTGGTGTACCCAGACAATGGATTCCTGTGCCTGTGCAGAACCTCCATATGACTGCAGAGGTCTGCTTAGAGAGCTTCTGGCAGAATTTGGACCTAAGATAGAATCTCTGATTGACAAATATGGTAGGAATCAAAGAAAACTACTTGTCCTTCCAAAGCAAAATAAGCATAGAAAATACAAAAAGAAGATTAAGAGGCTCAAATATCCACTTGCTGTGGGGCGGGAGGGGAGAGGGGCAAGAGACCCTGTCTGATATCAAGGCACCTGAAAGTATTTCATTGGAATTCCTGACAAACAGTTAAACATTAAAGTCTTTGGTGTTGTACTGTGGCCTCTGCTGCAAAAGGAATTTTGCCCAAGTAAGGAATTCAGACTCAGGCCTTTTTATTTTCTCTTTAATCTTTTTGTTAAAAATAGTTTGAACTGACCATATGAAATATGGGTATTACATAATACAGGAAAACACTGATTAAAAACTGATATTTGTAGAAGGCAGAAATTGTGTCCTACAAAAGAAACATCTAATGCAGAAATGAAAGAACATCTACATTACATATCTATCAGTGTATGGCCTGTGGTTTTAGCTCACGTATTACTGCATTCCAAGATAATTAACTGTGTCATTAGAAATAGGGGGTTCTACCACTTTTTTTTTAGTCTCTCATTCCTGATTGTATACTTTTTTTCTTTCACTCTTTTACATTAGTGAAAATGGGAGTTATGTTATATCTCCAAGGAGGTGAGAATATACCCCTAACTATTGAGAATTTCAAAGCACTTTTTTTGAGCAAAAGGTGATAGAAATCTCAGAAATTCCCATTATATAAATCTAAGCTGCTGAAGAGCTACAACAAGACTCAATTCTTCGCAATCCGCACAAACACTAATCCAGGACACTATTGTTTGTCACCTCTCCATTTCTAAAAATAATAAAATGATACGTGGCTCTCTAAGTTACCACTATCCTTTGGGTCTTCCAGGATATTTTGTATCAGCTCTTTGTTAGATTATAAACTTCACAGAGCAGAGTCTGAGGGTTAAACCGTGGTCCCAGTGATATCAATGACAAAACTCCCACTGACTACAATAGTGAAAGGGTTTTATCCTGTATCTTCCTTTTTGGTTTACACAAGCTCTGATCACACTGATCATATACACCACTAAATTAAAAACTAACACCAGCAATTTCCTTCACGGTCCTGCTTCACCCCCTCAAACATAATTTCATATACTATGTTGTGTGATATCACCAAGATCCCCATGTTTTTTCAGCAAACTGGGTTTCTTTGAATAAAAGAATCTTTGCATGCAATAGTAAATAAAATGCTGTCTGAAATGCTTTCATAAAAACTGGATAAGCTAGATGGCCATGTGGATGTGAGTCACAAGCATAAAATAATTAATAGAAATTGAAAGACTTACAGCCTACATTAAATTAATAGTTGAACTATTTGAGTAAAGACTTAGCAACAGGATAAAGTGATTATAAACAAATAATTGAGTTAAATTTAATAACAGTATGTCTAATTAGAACTTATTCTGCTTTACCTTTGTGGTATTCTTTACCTAGCATATCTGCCACCCTCTCATTTACGCCTTACGTAAGAAAATAACTTGTACTGCCAACAGTTCTACTTAACTGTAATACAAAATAAGTAACTAAATACAGGGACCAAAGTACAGAATAGTAAGAAGCAGCCTGGCTGGATCCCAATGTGACAATTAAGCATAGTGGTTTTATGGACAGAAAGATGGCTATATTTGAGAATTAGGTGAGTATTAAACATCTGCATTAAGGTGGATTGAAGGCCTCAAGTCTCACAGAATTTATTTATTAATTCAGCCTAAAGATGCTATATTTGAAAAGGAAGGAGGACGCTATATACAAGTAATTATTTTATAGAAAGAGTGAAATTTCCACATTGTACTCAGGAGACCAAAATGAAAGGGAGAGGTTAGGAAGATTGTGCTGCTTTTTTTTTTAATTGCAGTCCATGAACTAGATTAGGACCCCATTGTGCTAGGCATCATTCAGACATATAGTAAATGACACTCCCTGCTCCCAAGAGGGCACAATCTAAAAAAACAAATAAAAGAAAACTATGTTATGTGTTAGACTTCAGTGACAGGGACAATTTTGGAGGCAGATAAAGAAAAGTCGGAAACACCATTTTATAGGGGTTAGAAGCTTAACATGTTCAGCTGGATCTTTACCTTTACTTCCTGAAAATCAACAGATTTTCCACTTTTCTGGTTTCTTGACATCCCCCTGAAGTTGGAACCAACAAATGGTTGTACATTAGCTTACTCTTCCCTATCACTATTTTTCTGCTCCATCACACATACTAGTTTTTGGAAGTATCTCAACTTTGTTTCAGTAATTTCCAGCTAGATCTCAGCCACTTCTTTTCTTTATGAAAGTGGGTTAGGGCTTCTTCCTTCCTCAGAGTGACGTGAGAAACCCCCAGCACTCTCCGCTGTTATTTTATTATTTTATTAATAAAGCTTTAAAACTTAGTCACTTGGTGTGCTCCTTCATCTCCGCCCCCAAAGATCCTGCGACCCCAGAGGGCACAATCTAAAAAAACAAATAAAAGAAAACTATGTTATGTATTAGACTTCAGTGACAGGGACAATACACTATGGACCTCAAACAAGGTGTTTTAAAAGTGCCCCCAGGAACACTCAGGACTTAAAAATCCTCCCGAGAGTGGAAGTAAGTTGGACATCTACAGCGGACCCCGGACGACCTGTGCACAGGGCAAAACTCCCGTCCACCCTTCCCCCTCTTCTTCTTATGTTACACCCAGGCTTGGCCAGCCTTGGGTTGTGCGTGTGTGAGTATGAAAGTGGGTTAGGGCTCAGGCACCAACGCTTTCTTCCTTCCTCAGATTGACGTGAGAAACCCCCAGCACTCTCCGCTGTTATTTTATTATTTTATTAATAAAGCTTTAAAATTTAGTTACTTGGTGTGCTCCTTCATCTCTGCCCCCAAAGATCCTGCCACCCCAGCCTGATCAACTGAGGCCCAGGCAGATTGGTAACATAAATCTGTCACATCATGATCAACCATCATAAAGTAGAATTCACAAGTAGGTGGTAATACTTTCCAGAATCATGATACCTGTATTTGTTGAAAACAGTCAGCTTTCACTGTCATCCTCACAACATATCCTAGATGAGGAACTAATGGAGAATACTGTTGTCTCTGGAGCGTGATCCAAAGCCCTCTAAAGTCAATGATGAGACTCCAGTTGACTTTGACTGCCTTTAAATCTGGCCCTTATTGACTAATTATATTGGAGAGTGAAGTGGGGGTAAAACAGAAGTATTATGGAATTTAAAAATTGTCCTCCTTTTTTCCAAAATACTCTATGGACTTCCTTTACTTTGTAATAGTAGCTACTGGCTTCTACATAGTAGCATAATGGGGCATTAACTTTCTGAAATCCTCACTCTTGTTAGGTTACTGGGTTGGGAAATAAATTTTAGGCTTTTACCCGCACTCCTGTGTGTCACATTATTATATCAACTTACTTACTCTCCCCTCTCTGTGATTCTTCACTCTTTCCCTTGTACGGCCTCCTCTGTCTGAAATTCTCTTCTTCCTCCCTCAGGGCACTGAGCCATCTCTCTCTTTAAGTTGTCTTTAAACTTTACTTTTCATTTTAGTTTTAACTGACTTTCAATATAAAGTAATTTGTGGTCATTTTGTGAAGTGATTTCAGATCTAGTTATCAAAAAGCACCATATAAGAGACAGGTATTATATGACAAATGTGGCACAAAAATTGTATGTTAACTAAATACAAACACATTTTCAACCTTCTAGTTATTGATGACTCTTCAAGAAGAAACTGAAAATTTTGTTACAATGAGAGACTACTTTTTTTTTAATGAGGATATAGTCAGAATTCACTTTAAAATACCGAGAGAGTACATAAAAATTTAGAAAATACCTCAGGCAAACTTCAGAGTGTACTGATGTGAAAATGAAACTTCTTTAAATAAAATATCTTTTCAAATGAATTTAGTACTTGTGAAAAGTTGTGCAAATTCGTGTAACATAGATGGTATCTGAAGCGCTTTGTTTATTCAAAGAGCAAGCATTGTGTGGGCAGTGCCAATGTAAGTGTACCCACTAATGTACCATAACCTTGACCAAAGGGATAACATTTAAGAATAGTTGAAGACAGAACTTTTTCATCAGCCATTCACTCTATGCTGAGCAGCCCAATAAAGATGACATATGCGCCAAGTGTGATTTGTGTGTATGTATGTTGTGGATATATGTCCTCTATTAGAAACTGACGTGACATCATCAACAAATTTCAAACAACCCTCCAAACAATCAGCATATTTTAATGACTACATTTAACCCAGTTGCTTTGTATATACAATTTAGCCTCATGAGCCATTTAGTCAACAAATATAAGCTACCAATTCACCCAGTGCAAAGGATCAAAAGATATATCATAGAATTTAAAATATAGCCTGATCTGACAAACTATGTAATTTACAAACTAACTTTAGACCAATTAGTTCATCAGTGACATATACTAAATCCTTGTGCAGTCATACTAGTTATACAATTTATTTTCTTATTGCCTGGCATGCCTGTGATGCATTTTTTAATGTCTTGTGTCTGTTTGCTTAAAAGAGAAAGACCATTAGAAGACTCAAGACCCCAAAATATACAAGGAAAAAAAATCTATTTAGGTAATAGATTGTGGGCATCTAATTAGATTATCAGTGGTGATTTAAGGCCAGATATATTTATGAGCCTGAATATGGATTAAAGGAGCTTAGTTTTAGATACCCATTTTTGAAAATCTTGACCACAGTCTTTGTCACATGTATATAGGATACGTGAAATTTTTTTCCTATGTGTGGAGAGCATTAATATTGATCTTTCACTGTGCAACTGTCATGTTTCAGGGTACAGTCCAGACAAGTAAGGGGTTGTGTCACTACCTCCCCTGTAACCCTGAGTGCCTCAAATGCCCTGCTGCTCTGGCTCACAGCCTGGACACCAGCACCCAGTTGACAAACGTGTAGGTCATACCCTGAGCACCTGTATGCTGTAGATCCCTGGATCAGCAGCTCTGACTCCAACAGCCTACCTACAGCAAAACAGCTCCACCCTGGCTTCCACCAGCTGTGGTTACGATTTTCAGGGTGACCCCAACACAGTCCCAGTCCTGAATTTTCACAAAACCATCTGCCCAGCCCTCTCCTGGAGCCTGCAGAGAAATAATGTTTGTTTGCTCCGTTAAAGAGACTAAAGTACATTGCAGCTTATTAACTTAACTGGGGTAAATACACCCTTTCCTTTAAACACAGCACTGAGTTGGTTTACAAAACCAGATAATTAACAGTAGGACATAGGTTAAGTGATGCCAAGAAAATGTGTGAAAACACATCTATAAGGCTAAAACTTAATCTAGCAAGGTAAAGGCTGTGTTCAAGATGGTTTCTCTCACTAGTCATTCTTCTTTCCAGCCATGGCTGACTTTACCCTCAGGTAGGACCTTCCACAGAAGTACAAGGTGTTGGCTTCCCTTGTCTTCCTAGGTGAAAGATCTTTGCCTCAGCATGTTTCTCACCTATATTCAGTTTCCAGATACTTGAACCCCCTCTTATTTGAAGGGCCCATCTTTCTTATCTTGAAAGAGCTCTGGCTTTCTGCCTCTGCTTATCTCTCTCAAAGTTCAGTGACCTTTATTCAAGAGGCAGGGTGACCTCATGCTGTTCTTCCCTTCCTGTGGTCTTCCCATCCCCCTGATAATTTGAATATAAATGCGACTTCCAATGTTTTCTGGTCACAACTTGCTTAATTTTATTGGAGATAGATAGATGTAACATTACCTCCTATCTTGGAGAGACCTATTTCTTCCTTTGGTCACAGATTGTAAAGCATAATATCAATGAATATCCATAATTCCTTATGTAGTGTTAATGCATACAATTCACAGGGATATTAATCACCAGTGTGTCAGAGACTTTCACAAAACACCTCACTGGATACACTTTTATAGTACAGTAATATTGTATACACTCAGTTGATTCAATTGCTTATTGCTTGATGTTCAGACCCCCTGTCTTTATAGCCCAGATAAAGTTCCTCTAAGCTGTCTCCTCTTATGCTTGTTAGGTCAGACCTGTTTACTAACATGCCTGGTATAAACACACTTTAGTTATAATTCAAGCATATATCCATAACTCTTCATACATATTGTATACATATATCACACAGCAATATTAATGATCAGTGAGTTGTTAGTTTTCCAATGACATATTACATGATACCTTTTTAGATATAGATTATAACCATAGTGAGTTGGGGTACACTGAATTGGTCAGGCCAGCTGAAACGCATTACCTGATACCAAGGAGCCCCTTGCCCTCTGGGACTGGGATGCTTTTAGGGTCACAGTGACGTAGTTAGGTTGACCTATCCCCCTCACTGTAAATGTAGCTAGGTTGACAGAAGAATTCTTCCATCAACCTAGCTACCACCTTTCGGAGAGGTGGATTAACTACATCAATGGAAAAACGCCTTCTGTCAATGTAGGAAGCATTTACACTATGGTGCTACAGCAGCACAGCTGCAGTGGTGAAGCTGTGTCTCTGTAGTGTAGACATACCCTCAGATTTCTCCCTTTTTATGTTGACTACTGTATGTGCAAAGATATGGGGATAGAATTAAGTATTATAGTTGAATCTCCAGAGTTTCTATTGTTTAGGGTGTCTTTCAAACTATAATGCTCCTTTGATGTTTAAGTGAGATATGGCTACAAACTTTACAATAACAACACTTTAGCTACTAACTTCCTTAAATTTCTAATCTTAACCTAAAGAACCTAAAGTATGTAGATGTATGTCCTTATTTTTTATACAAATTTTGAATTATTTAATCTATTTGTCAAGTGATTTTTCTTTTAATTTGTTCTGAGAGGGATGAGAAGGGGGAGTTTGTTTTGAGGGGGGTTGGAAGAAATCATCAACAAAATTAATATCATCATTAAAATGTATTTTAGAATTATTGGATTAAATACGGACATCCTTACTCAGTCAAAGCTCACAGTGAAGTCAATGGAATAGTAAGGACTACATTAGGGGAAACTGCAAGATTTGGTCCATTGTAATTAAAAATTCTAACTAAATCGTAGGCAATATGTTTTACAAAGTTAACGGTTATCATAAACTCTATGTGTAAATATGCAGACATTATGACTCTTAAGAACTTTGTATTCAGAGATCATAGCTAATATTAACTCATTTGACATGTTGACAGAGTTTATAATGGTTATAAACAGGCTATTTCTAGGTTCCCATCTATTATAAATGCTGCACAGAAGCCAATGGAGATTATTATAGTTATAAACAGACTATTTCAATGCTCCTGGCTATTATAAACTCATTGGAGAAGCCAACTAGGTTTATAATGGTCATTAACTGACTATTTAAAGGCCCATTTACAAACTCCACCGGGAGGCCAGCTGGGTTTATAAAGGTCATAGAATGACTATTTTTCAGGAATTGGAACTCTAATTCCTAATATATTATTTATTACAAAAATATTTATTATTACAAAAATCAGCCAAAAGGGCCAAATATCCCTTGGTTTCAGCCCATGTATTTAAAACTGTGGAATTATACCAAAAATAAATTTGGTTCATTATGTTTAAATCTGATAAGCAGTCTTGTCTGACTTTTGAGTTTATCCTGATTTCATCATCATATAGTATTTTCTGTATGGAAATGTTCACATTTATTAAAATTATTACCAAGTTGGGGACACTATTTTTTGCAAGTCTGGATGGCTATCTAAGTCTCAAAGCATTTTTGTGGAGTATTTAGAATGTTGAGTTTTAAGCTGAAATTGGTTGTATAGTATTTCTTCTGGTATTTTGATTGGCTGTGCCTGCCACAAGTGTTCAGGAGGGAAAGCAGAAACTGTTATGACTCAGTTTCACAGTGGGAGAGGCTGCATTTTGTGGATTTCCTCTGAGACTGTCAGAAATATAGTGTCTCTTGTATCTCCAGGGTCCTAGGATTTTCCTCAAAAACATGCTTACAAAGGCTTGTGTCTCTGCCCTCCATCCCTGTCAAGAAGCAGGTAGCAGCTCTGTGTTGTCTGTGCTGCAAAGTGTGTGTGGCAAGGAGAGGGAATTCTGGATTAGGGATCAGTGATCATGCTTGGTAGCTTCTTGGTGGAGATTGGAGTAAGCTACTGATACTTTCCTCCCCATCGAATAGGAAGACATCAAGTACACATGATGGGGGTTTGCCAAAGGTAACTGCTCTACTGCTGCTGCTTGAAAGTGATATATAGAATTGCATGGACTTGTATTTCTGCAAACGTGAAATTTTGAGTTAATGTTGCTTTTTGTATTTTCACATTTTGAAAGAAACATTGTCAAGATTTTCCAGAAAAATAAAACGTAGAAAGCCCCAAATCACGTGAATTTGACGTGAAAAATCAACAACAAAAATTGTCACCACTCTTGCATAATTCTTGTTTTAATGAACGGGGGGAAAAAAGATCACTAGCTTGCAGCCATTCCAATCTCCTAAGGTTAAACTTGATGAGTATTTAGATGGGAGACCTCCAGTGACATAAGGAGTCAGTGGAATATCTGTGTACATTTTGTGCTCTAAATGGCAGTTGTGATTCTATCTTCTACAAATTTTTCCCTGTGGTTCTGGTTGGATTTATCGCATAACTTCAAATTTTCCCCCTAAATCAAAGTAAATTATGCAAAAAATACACCAGTACAGTGGTAAGGTTGAGATTTTAATCACAGAAAATGAAGGAAATTTAGAGTAAAAGTTCAAACAGGAGTCAGGACTCCCATCTGCTCACATGTAGACTGTGGTGCTTCACATGATCTGTAGGCCAAAAATGGTCCAATTCTCCTTTTAATCCCAGGACTCTCATCCAACACGAACACACTACATTCAGTTAATGTCTGGAGTGGGAAATCTCCTGTGTTTAGACCAGATGCAAACAGCACAGCCACACTACCTCTTTGATAATTCCCTTTCAGTCCATGTTCTACCAATAGGGTCATAGGAACAACAAGATGGAATACAATGGGGGAATCTGCTCAACATCTTAGATGTCTACACACAAATGCAAGGACTATGGGGAATGAACAGGAAGAACTGGAAGTTTTAGTTCATAGCTAAATTATGACTTAATTGTATCACCAAGACACAGTAGGATGAATCTTATGATTGCAATATCGCTACAGAGGGGTACCTCTTGTTCAGGAAGGAGAGGCAGGAAAAAATGGGACGAGGTGTTGCATTGAACATCAAGAATTTATATGCTTTTTCTAAGGTCCAGAAGGAGGTGAGAGACAGACCAGTTGAAAGTCTCTGGGTGAAGATAAAAGGGGGAAAATAGGGGTGACATCATTGTCGGAGTCTACTATAAACCACTAAATCAGGAAGAGGAGGTGGATAAGGCATTTCTAGAACAAAACAGAAATATACAAAACACAAGACCCGATAGTATTGGGAGGGCTTTAACTACCCAGACACCTGTTAGAAAAGCAATATGTCTAAACCCAAAATGTCCAGTACATTATTGGTATGTATTGGGAACAACTTTTCATTTCAGAAGGTGGAGGAAGTAACCAGGGAAGCAGCCATTTTAGATTTGATTCTGGCTAATGGAGGAATTGGTTGTGAATCTGAAGGTGGCAGGGGGGAGAGATAGCTCAGTGGTTTGAGCATTGGCCTGCTAAACCCAGGGTTGTGAGTTCAGTCCTCAAGGGGGGCCATTTAGGGATCTGGGGCAAAAATAAATAAATCTGTCAGGTCCTGCTAATGAAGGCAGGGGACTGGACTCAATGACCTTTCAAGGTCCTTCCAGTTCTATGAGATAGGCATATCTTATTTATTTAAGGCAATGTGGGTGAAAGTGATAGTGAAATGACAGATGTCATGATTCTAAGGAAATGAAGGAGTGAGAGCAACAGAATAAGGACATAGGATGTCTAAAAGGAGACAAACTCCGAGAACTGGTAGGTAAGTGCCCATGAGAAGCAAATCTAAGGGAAAAGGAGTTCAGGAGAATTGCCAGTTTCTCAAGGAGAAACTGGCAATAAGAATAAGTATTAAAGGCACAACAGCAAGCTATTCCAATGCAAAGGAAAGATAGGAAGACTAGCAAGAGACCAATATGGCTGCATCTGGAGCTCTTTAATTACCTGAAAATCAAAAAGGAATCATATGAAATATGGACAAATTGCTAAAGATGAGTACAAAAAAATAGCACAAGCATGTAAGGACAAAATCAGAAAGTCTAAGGCACAAAATGAGTTACACCTAGCAAGGGACATAAAAGGGAATTAAAGAGGTTCTATAAGTACATTAGGAGCAAGAGAAAGACAAAGTGAAGGTCCACTACTTAGCAGAGAAAGAGAGCTAATAACGGACAACACCATGAAGGCTGAGGTGCTTAATGCCTATTTTGCGTCAGTCTTCACTAACAAGGTTAATTGTGACCAGATGCTTAACACAATTCATATTAATAATAAGGGGGAAGGAACACAAGCCAGAATAAGGAAAGAACATCTTAAAGAATATTGAGATAAGTTAGATGTATTCATTTTGGCAAGACCTGCTGAAATTCACCCTAGGATACATAAGGAACCAGCTGAAGCAATTTTGGGAAAGATAACTGAGGGCGGACCTGATAACAGTCTTCAAAGATATGAAGAGCTATTATAAAGAAGATGGTAATTAATTGTTCTCCATGTCCACTGAAGTTAGGACAAGAAGAAATGGGTGTAATCTATACTAAGGGAGATTTAAGTTACCAAGGGAGAATGTGCAGTCCCCATCACAGGAGGCTTTTAAGAACAGGCTAGACAATCCTGTCAGGGATGCTCTAGGTATATTTGGTCCTGTCTCACCACAGGGGTTGGACTAGATGACCCCTCAAGATGCCTTCCGGCAATACATATCTATGATTCCATATTCCGTGGAAGTGCCAATTGTACCAAAATAGTTCCTACTAGATTTGAATGATGCATGTAGTCAGGAGCCTTGTCCTTAATTAAATCATGAAAGGTGGTAAACTTTATTGACCATCCACCCTGCACTAATCAGAATGAACAGAAGACTAGATAGATAGATTCCTTGTTGGCAGACATCCCATCTTTTTGAGAGTTAATTACAGGCAAAACCAATGGGACTGAATTTAAATATTTTGTTCCTCCTACTTACTTATTTTCTTTCTGTCTTTTCTCTCCCTGCCTACTATTACAGGAATAGAGGAATGAATTAACATGTCCAATAACCACCTGGACAGAAGGTCTGAAGCTATTATAGTTACCTAGGGGCTGAGATCCCCACCTCCTAGGACTACCTTAAACCCTCACACTCTGTGCTTCCTTCTTTTATCATCAACCAGTCCAGCACCCATGTCACTCTATGTCCATCCTGCCCTTTTGTAGTCAAACATTAACTGGTAGATTTTCTTCCCCACTTGCAGGTCCAGGGCCGCTCCCACTGGTCAGATACTCCCCCACTCCAAACCTCTTCCTGGTGCAGCAACCCCACTATCTACTTCAATTCTCTCTCTACCAATCTGTGTTGCTGCCCCCCCACTCACCAGATACATACCTTCCCACTTTCATAGAGAATCCTCTCTCCCCAACTGAGTACTCCTTGTAGAAATACAGACTTTATCTCCTGGAAAATGTTTTGCTGGGTGGGAGAATGTTAGAAAAAAATCAGCCTGGGGTGTGGGAGAGAAGGGGTGTCATCACAGTATCTCCAGTTTCCACACAAGCATTATTTACTTCCCATAATCTCCAGTCCTGTCTCATCCAATGCAGCACTTCAGTCTGTTAACTCTTGCAGTTCAGACCCACCCCCTGAGAGAAGAAATCCATCCCTTTTGCTTTTCAGTGAGACTCTCCCTCCTCCTTGCCTGAATCCCTGGGAGAACAGACTCCTCCCTTCTGGGTTCACATTCAGACCTTTCCTTCTGCTTTCACAATGAGATAACCTAGCTCCTCCCTAGAATATTTTAAAATAATTAATTACCCTAAAACAATCCAGCACAGAAATTTATCAAAAATCCAACTCTACTCACCATGAAGTGATGTGACCTGCCTGTGAGTGAGTGAGCCTCAGTATAGTGTCCTTCCTGTCTTGTGCCTCTTTGCTTGTCTTAGTGCAGGCTGCTGCCTCCCTGCTTGCTCTTTACGCCGTAGTAAGAAGGCTAATTTTAGGGTGCTTCATCATCCTGCCATGGAAAGACATGGTGTCATGTCAGAATCAGCAGCATGTGGCACTACTTGGAGCTGCTATTTTATAAGCTAAGATTTGTGTTCTCAAATTAGTCTCTGTAGTACAGAAATGACTCAGTTATTGATATAATATTTCTAGAGCAATGTACCTAAAGCATTAAAGATCAATATTTCATACTTAAAGAAGTAATCAAGAGAGCATTTTATTTACACTGGGATTGATGTCCTATTATCCAACACTTAAGACACTCTGGACACAAAGATTTGGGTCAAAAACAATTGTATGGAAATTTTCTGGTGTTTCTTTATCACTTAGCCTATTGCCCTATTAATATAATTGAAACATTCATACAACAGGGCAGTGGTCACCAACCGGAAGATCGTGGACCAGTCGATCACGATAGGATTACCAACCCTCTTGCAGCCAAACCGGGAGATCGGCTGCTAACAGTCCGGCGGTGCAGTGGGGCTAAGGCAGGCTCCCTGCTTATCCTGGCCCTGTGCCACTCCTGGAAGCGGCCAGCATGACCGGCTATGGCTCCTGGGGGGAGCTCCTCGTCTGCAGGCACTGCCCCTGCAGCTCCCATTGGCCGGGAACGGGGTAAGCAGCACCTGGCCAGAGCCCGCACCCCAACCCCTCCTGCACCCCAGCCCCCTGCCCCAGCCCTGAACTCCCCTCCTGCACCCCAATCCCCGGCCCCAACCCTGAGCCCCCTCCCGCACCCCACACCCTCTCCAGCTCCCCAACCGCCTCCCAGAGCCCACACCCCCTCTTGCACCCCAACCCACTTCCCAAGACCTGAGCCCCCTCCCGGAGCCAGCACCCTGCACCCCCTCCTGTACCCTAACCTCCTGCCCCAGCCCTGAGCCTGCTCCTGCACCCAAACTCCCTCCCAGAGCCTGCACCCTGAACCCCCTCCTGCACCCAAACCCCCTGCCCCAGGCTCAGCCCAGAGCCCCTCCCACACTCAGAACCCCTCAGCCCCAGCCCAAAGCTCGCACCCCAACTCCTGTCCCATCCCAGTGAAAGTGAGTGAGGGTGGGGGAGAGCAAGCGACGGAGGGAGGGGGGATGGAGTAAGCAGGGCGGGGCCTCTGAGAAGGGGCAGGGCCAGGAGCGTGGCCTCAGGGAAGGGGCAGGGCAGGGGGCAGGGCAAGGGTGTTTGGGTTTGTGTGATTACTGTTATTTCTACATTTTCTTTGAGGTAGATCCTGGGTTGCATTTAATTATATTGACCCCGTGCTGGATGGAAATCAATGACTATGCATACCAGTAGCATGGTGAACCACTTACCTACTTCACTGGGATATGGTGGAGAATAATTACAAGTTTACAATCTGCTTTGGAGATGTAAAGCACTACAGATGTAATGGTTAAATCCAAAATGTTCAAACTTGGGCGTCTAAAGTTAGGCACTTAAATCCATAGTTAAGTACCAAAATAATTTGCCTGATGTGCAGAGGTGTTGATCACCTGCAGTTCCCATTGATTTTAATGGGAGCTACTGGTGCTCAGTACTAGAGCTGTGCAAATAACTGATTTTTCAGTTTGCTGGCAATTCTAAAATAATATATAACAACATAAATATATGTATAAAAAGTTCATTTTGGATTGACCCAAAATAACATTTTAAAAATGTTCAGTGAATTGAAAAAGTCCAAAACATTTTGTTACAGATTAAACAAAACATTTTGTTTTAATTTCAGAAGTTGTTTTGAATAAAAAAATCAAAATGTTTTGCTTTGAAAATGTCAAAATAGAATATTTGCCCTTTTTGGATATTTTTATATGAAAAACTCTGAAACTGACACAAAGTTGTGAAACATTTTGATGTTGCTGAATCTCCATTTTTCACTGAAAAAAAGTTTCATCCCAAAAAATTTCACCCAGCTGTATTTTTAGGTTCTCTTGCCACGGTTTTCCAAAACATTTTTCTTTTTCAAGAACTAAAATAAATAGACATAAGCCTCCAGATAAGGGGCGGGCAAACTTTTTGGCCTGAGGGCCACATTGGGTTTCCGAAATTGTATGGAGGGCAGGTTAGGGGAGGCGGTGCCTCCCCAAACAGCCAGGCGCAGCCCGGCCCCCGACCCCTATCTGACCCCCGCTTCTTCTCCCCCCCTGACGGTCCCCCGGGGACTCCTGTCCCATCCAACCACCCCTGTTCCCTGTCCCCTGATGGCCCCCCGGAACCCCTGCCCCATCCACCCCTCCCTGTCCCCTGACCGCCCCCAGCCCCCCCCCCCCCCTCTGCCACCCCATCCAACCCCTTCTCTCATTCCTGATTGCCCCCCCGGGACCCCTGCCCCATCCAACCACCCCTTCTCCCTGACCGTCCCTGGACCCTCTGCCTCTGACTACCCCCTCGCTGCCCCATCCAACCCCCTCTCCTTCCTGACTGCCCCCCCTGTAACCCCTGTCCCCATTCAACCCCCCTGTTCCCTGCCCTCTGACCGCCCCGCCCCCTATCCACACCCCCTCCCCCTGACCACCACCCCAAACTCCCCTGCCCTCTATCTAACCCCCCCGCTCTCTGCCCCCTTACCACGCTGCCTGGAGCACTGGTGGCTGGCGGTGCTACAGCTGCGCCACCCAGAGCACCAGGACAGGCAGCCGTGCCACCCGGCTGGAGCCAGCCACACCACCGTGCAGCACAGAGCACCGGGTCAGGCCGCAGCTCTGCAGCTGCGCTGCCCCGCAAGAGCTCGCAGACCCACCGCCTAGAGGTGAATTTGCCCTCTGTGCAGTAAACAATAGTGTTGGCCCAGTCATCCTAGGGATATGTCAGAGGGCAGGGCCATGGGCTCAGAGGCCGGGTACCTACAAGCTCCCTTCTGGCTCTACCTGGCTCCCTCAAGCTTCGCAGCATCAATGGTTGTGTAAAAACCATGCTGCTAAAGGTTTCCCGGCCTACTGAAGCACCGTCCTGGAACCACCCTTCTGAGAGGTTCCATAATGCAGTGACTCCACACTGTAGAATACAATAAATCCACTAACCAAGGGTTTCCTGCAGGGTTAATAGGGAGAGAGTGTATATCCCCTAGCCTCTCACCATGTATGGATCCCAGCCCAACAAATGGGCTTCCACAAGACCTGAAGAAAAGAGGATATGATGCTACTTGTCTCCCAGCAAAGGCTCTTAGGACTTTTAATCTCCTCTGCTTGCAAAAGTGAAATTTGAGACAAAGAGGTTATGGAAGAATGCCTTTGAAAGGGCTAATAATATAGGGTTGTATTGAGTCCAACTGCTTATTACTCAGGCAAAATTGCCATTGAGCAAGAAGTGTTGAACTGTAAGGCCCAAGAAAGGAAAATCTCCCAAGATAACAAGTGAAACAAACTCAAACTCAAAATATTATCCCAGCATTAAATTATAATTTATGTTTAATGAACAACTACATGTATTGCAAAAGAGATGTGACATTTTTGGGATAAATTAGTTAATGTATTTTAATACCCAACTCCTCCTTCCTTAGCACATTTAAGCAAATTACAGGGAAATATTTTTCCTTGCAGGAATTGTACCAACTGTAATAATATGATCCCTTATCTTCAAATATATGTATACATCTCCACACACTGGTCAGAGGACATATTACATGTGAGTGTTAATATTTAAAATCTACTTCACATTGTGATTCTTTACATTTAATATCCTGGTGCTCTCATATATTGTACTGAAGCAAAAGAAACATGACTAAAACCAACAATACAGAAAATAAGAACATGATGAATAGACAAAATATATATATTTCATCTAAGTAAACACTGCCAGTTTTAGGATACTGAGAATGGTAAATGTGAATCAACCACACTTTCTTTAAAATGAGACACCTATATCATTGTCACCCTGAAAGTGCTAAATCATTTTGGCTTTAATCAAATGTGTAAATATATAATTTTCTTTACAAATGACTGCATCTCTTTAGTTTTAACCCTCAGTACTAAAACCAGAGGAACCCTCACTGCTAGAGAAATCCTGCTGAGTCCCTGCCTGGCTGGATGCATGAGGGAGATTGCCCTGCCCTGGTGCTCCAGCCAGGAAAGTGGGGCCGGGGTCTTGCTCCACTTCGTACGGCTCCCAGAACAGTGTCTTGTTCCCCCTCCAGCTCCTACACATAAAGGCTGCCAGGGAGCTCAAGCTGTCCCCGCCCCAAGAGCTGCCCCCGCAGCTCCCATTGGCCAGGACCACAGCCAATGAGAGCTGTAGCAGCGGTGCCTGTGGACCAGGCAGTGTGCAGAGACGCCTGGCCGCACCTCCGCGTAGAAGCCGGAGGGGGGACATGCCGCTGTTTCTGGGAGCTGCTTGAGGTAAGCACCGCCTGGAGCTGGCCCCCTGACCCACTCTCGTGCCCCAACCCCTGTCCCAGCCCTGATCCCCCTCCCGCCCTCCAAACCCCCTATTCCCCAGCCCCCTCAGAGCCCGTACCCCTAGCTGGAGCCCTCCTGCACCCCTACCCCCAATTTCGTGAGCATTCATGGCCCGCCATACAATTTCCATACCCAGATGTGGCCCTCGGGCCAAAAATTTTGCCCACCCCTGGCTTACACGCTACCTCCTGTTACATCGCAGTGGCTCAGACGAATGCAAATTAATGACAACTAATGGTCTGAAAAAATCTATTTTTACCTTCTACTTCCATTTCTGCGTTCTTGGCCTGACCTTCTCCCTACCTTTATAGCTCTGTGGAGAGGCTTCCATGGGTCATGAGAAAGGGGGAAATGCATAAAGCTGAGTCTCTTCCCACTTCTGCACCTGAGGGGAGATGCATTAGAATTGAGACCCCTCCACCTGTGGAAATAGAGAGTGTGATCCAGCCCTTGAGAATTTATTTGTATTAGGATTAATTTATGATTACTGATTTGGAAATATGACAACATAATAATGTACAATTATGTAGCAGCATTTGTTTCCATGGTAGGTTTTTATATCTTTTTGCAGTCAATTGGCTCAAAGACAGAATACAGAATATTTCCATGGAATGCATTTCGTGAGATGGTTGATTGCATTGTGACTGACTAACATAACACATTTGCCAAATCCAGACAATTTTTGAGCATTTATTCCTCATCTTCCCTACCACTGATACCTCCTACAAGTACTGGGTGGGTTCAGAACAAGTATTGTCTCATAGGCTTTCCTGAATAACTATGATTCCATCAACACACACTTTTGTTATCTCATAAGGACAAAATGTGTCGCCTGGATCCCTCCTGCACTTTTTTGATTGTGTGTCCCTACGGTGGGTCAAATTAGACTATAAGCCCTTCTTTATACTTTTAATTACAAGTAATACATTCACTAGGTAACATATATCATAAAATAGATTTATGTAAATTGGTATTTCAGTACCATAGACCTTCTACCAATTACTCAGATCTATAAATCAGTTCTTGCCTGTTGGGGAAATTACGTAGACGCAAAGGGGTTCACTGATATCCAGTCCACCTTCTCTACATCTCATTCCCCAAACTGAAGCCAAGCCCAACCTTTGTTGGCTCAAATCAACTCCAGAATTTTTCCCCGTCATCAGATTCCCTGTAATCTGGCCTCACATCCCTTAGGTCTTTAGGATCTCCTTGTGCTCATACTGACCACAATCATCTTTTTCACAGAACCTTATGGGGATAGATTGCTATCCTTTCCCCATGAGCTGGTGCTTGGAATGTTTTCTTTCCTGACAGCCTTCTTTGTGTTCAGAGCTCAGGTTTCTTCTCCAGGGCTCCTAACACTGCTTATGCTCACCAACAGTGTATACAGCCAGTATAGATAACATCACAAAATAAAGGTTAACCAGAATATAAACATAACTAGGCAAACATTGCTTAAATTGTAGTTAAACAGCCTCTCGGTTTAGTTAATTGTGATATTGATCACACAGGCTGAAAACTAAAGCCTGACATTTTAGAAAGTCAACTGTCTTTTCAGTATCCCAGGAAGGTGTGCCTGTTCTCTAGTCAGATTTTCATGTCCCAAGAAGTCTCTCAGGCCTTGTCCACACACACAGTTGCACTGGTTTAACTAAAAGTGTGATATTGAACCAGTTTCATGAAACTGGTGCAACTGTGTTGTGGTACTCTCCTCAGGGGACCCAGAACCATAAGCCATTGTATTACGTGTCTGCTTCAGCAACAATGATCTTTGCTGGGGCTTTAACTGTGTGTCACTCCCTGCCACACCAGTCCTGTTGGCCTTGCCAGCAAACTCCTTGAGACTCTGCCAATTTTAACCTTGCCTTGCAGGTAACAGTTAATGAACCCCAGTTCCCCAGAGATGTCTCTCTGCAGTGTCCAGGCCCTCTGACTGGACACTCACAGAAATTATTCAGTTTTTCGCCTCCAAAGAGTCAGCCTGTTAGTGTAGTTGAGGACTCACGCTTTAATTCAATATAACAGCACTGAGATGGTTTATTGTGAAATTAAGAATAAGTTTATTAATAAAGAACATAGATTTAAGTGATATTAAGCAAGAGAAAAGGACACATATAGTTACAAACAAAACAAAACACACTTTCTTGTCTCCAAGCTTTAACTTTAGCAGCTACAGTCTTTTCCTAAACAGCTTTCTCACTGACATTAAGGCTACATCCACACTACCCGCCCGATTCATAGAATCATAGAATCATAGAATCTCAGGGTTGGAAGGGACCTCAGGAGGTCATCTAGTCCAACCCCCTGCTTGAAGCAGGACCAAACCCAATTAGATCATCCCAGCCAGGGCTTTGTCAAGCCTGACCTTAAAAACCTCTAAGGAAGGAGATTCCACCACCTCCCTAGGTAACCCATTCCAGTGCTTCACCACCCTACTAGTGAAAAAGTTTTTCCTAATATCCAACCTAAACCTCCCCCTCTGCAACTTGAGACCATTACTCCTTGTTCTGTCATCTTCTACCACTGAGAACAGTCTAGATCCATCCTCTTTGGAACCCCCTTTTAGGTAGTTGAAAGCAGCTCAAATCTCCCCTCATTCTTCTCTTCTGCAGGCTAAACAATCCCAGTTCCCTCAGCCTCTCCTCATAAGTCATGTGCTCCAGCCCCCTAATCATTTTTGTTGCCCTCCGTTGGACTCTTTCCAATTTATCCACATCCTTCTTGTAGCGTGGGGCCCAAAACTGGACACAGTACTCCAAATGAGGCCTCACCAGTGCCGAATAGAGGGGAATAATCACGTCCCTCGATCTGCTGGAAATGCCCCTACTTATACAGCCCAAAATGCCGTTAGCCTTCTTGGCAACAAGGGCACACTGTTGACTCATATTCAGCTTTTCGTCCACCGTAACCCCTAGGTCCTTTTCTGCAGAACTGCTGCCCAGCCATTCGGTCCCTAGTCTGTAGCAGTGCATGGGATTCTTCCGTCCTAAGTGCAGGATTCGGCGGGTAGCGATCGATGTTCTGGGATTGATTTATCGCGTCTCACCTAGATGCGATAAATCAATCCCAGAAGCGCTCCCCGTCGACTCCGGAACTCCAGCTCTGCACGAGGAGTAAGCGGAGTCGACGGGGGAGCCTGCCTGCTGCCGTGTGGACCCGCGGTAAGTACTTTTAAAATCAATCTAAGATATTCGACTTCAGCTATGTTATTCACGTAGCTGAAGTTGCGTATCTTAGATCGATTTCCCCCCCCTAGTGTGGACCAGGCCTAAGATACCAGCATTGCCAGTCCTTGCAGCAGGAAGATCCAATGTTCACAGAATCAGAAGGTTCTGTCTCCTTTCCCCCTAAGTGACAGATAACTGGAATGAATTTTTGCTTCCCTTATAATTCCTGAAGTCCATTGTTTTTGTCTCAAGAGACAGGAAGACCTCCTGGGGATTCAGGCTCCTGTGTGTCCCCCGATGTGCTCAGCCATGAGCCCTGATACTGTTTCCTCTGCCACTTGTTAGTTTGATTGCTTTATTTACCTCACATGTAAATGTACTTTCATTGTCTTCTGCGTGTAATCAAGCCAGGCAGACGGGTAAAATCCACATTTCTTTGTCTAAGGCAGGCTAGTTTTTCTACTGGCTCCAAAATATATTTTAACAACATATTTCCAGCACACATACATTACTCTTTATAAATAACCCGTACATACATCACACAATGATATTCATGACCAGTGTGTCACCAGTTGTCATATGATACCTTACAAGATACTATTTGGCTAAATATTCTGACAACAGTGTGCTGAGTGTGCCCTTTGCCAATTGGCATAAGGGGGCTGTTAAGGTCACGTGTGTGTATGAACACTTTTACATCAGTTTAAATAACAGGGGCAAGCTAAACTGCTGTAAATCATGTTTAAACTGATATGAGTGTTTATACACAAAGTTGCACTGGTTTAACTAAACTGACATGACACCTGTAAACATGACACCTTTAGTTAACCTGATGCAATTTCTTTGGGCAGTAGACAAGAATCCAGTGTCAAATCCCAGTATATTTCCCTATATAACTGAAGACATCCTCCTTTTATAGTTTCCAGAGAGTTTGTGTGCCGAGGCATTACAAGTAATCAATTCACATTAACATCCCTCAGTTTAGAAATCAGTTCATAATTATAAACATATTTTCAGGTCACAATATATTTGTTTAAGATCATTAAACAGACTTGTTTAATTTTTTCCCTGTTTTTATTCTCCTAATTTGCATGGATGCATATTGGTGCACTTGAAAGATCTTTTGTCCATTTCCAAGGGCTCTTTTGAATACACAAACCTTGTATATGCAAACCATTTAAGAAATCTATTATTTACCTTTAAGACATTGATGCCTGTGAAAGTGTCTTCACCTCACTTTACTTCTTTTAGCATATTAATGACATAAGCTTAGGGCTTTATGTTTTGTGGTTGATTGTCAGAGAGTAAAACAAACAGAACTCTTTGGACAATCGAGGCATTATCATACTCTCATTCTAGAACTTCTCCATAGACCAAATGCACTCTGGGGGCAGGGGGTTACCATGGTGACTCCTGTTGCCTTCTCTGAAATATCTGAGAACTGTTGAGACATGGTCATGGCCTATCATAGCAAATAGTGGATCATCACCTCAACTCAAAGAGTAAATTGATTGATTTGTAATAGATTTTGCATTCCAAAATAGATATTGGTATGAAATTAGTTTGACCAAGGTAGACTTTATATTTTCTTAAATTAATGTTATTATTGTAATTCTCTTCCTATTGCATACAGGGGACAATATAGGACTTCTCTTTAGGCTAATTTAACACCTGTATATTTATTCATGTATTGTTCACCAATTGTATAACCTATTGGAAAAATGTGTTGCATCATCTTTCAAAAGCAGAGAGTTAAATGAATTATGTACAAGATAGATATTTATCTGAGGATTGTTAGATTACTAATTATTTATAATATTTAACATGATCTTGACCCGCTAGGTCAAGGGAAGTAGAAAGGGTTTCCTTACCTGCTCCACAGACCTTTATATGATAGTCACTGTGGGGAATCCCATCTAAGCCAGCAAATTATTGCTGACTTTATAGAATGCTGAGCTGCAACGGGCAAGCCTGAAAGGATGTGACACTACATATTGAATCCTGGCTTAATGTATCTTGGATGAAATTGCTGAAAGCTATAGTGCTACCAATACACTGTGATTCAGGGGATGGATTCATTTTTATATTTATATTAGAGGACCACACACATACTTCACTGCATATGTAGGCTAAACTGTACCCCCCAGCCAGGTCCTTGCTCCCACTATGGCCAGGCCCCTCACCCAGCTAGGGTGACCAGATGTCCCGATTTTATAGGGACAGTCCCGATTATTTGTGGCTTTTTCTTATATGGGCTCCTACCCCCATCCCATCCCAATTTTTCACACTTGCTGTCTGGTCACCCTACACCCAACCCCACACTCAGGTAAGATTCAAGAACCCTACTGATCTTGGTGAAATTCAGAAAAGCCTGATTTCTAATGATTTCCACCAGTATTACACCTTTGGGCATGAGTGGCTAGCCAATATTCAGGGGCTTTCAGATTGTTTCTGTTAGGAGAAACTGATGATAGATATTTCTTGTATGCAATCCTGTTTATTTACAAAGAAAGTACACAAAGTCCTGTTTCCCAGAACACAGTATGAATCAAACTGGGCAGTTTCTTTACTCACAGCTCCAAGCCTCTTTCCAAACAGCATTCTGCCCCCAAAGTTCCCTATCCTGGCTTTCGCACAGGGTTTCATTTCCAGGCCTTCTTTTGTTGTGTCTAGGGCTCCCTTACTGCCTTTTCTGTGAACCTCTGTGATGTTTCTGCTGTTTCTCTCCAAAACAACAGTACAGGAAATTGATAATAATTTTAATGTAATATAACCCAAATAACACAGCATTACTTAATATTGATAGTTATCTAACTATAACAATTATTTTCCTCTGTAATCTGGGCAATTTCAACCTTTTCTTTAGGGCATCTAGTGTCATGGGGGCAAAGTTCATTTGAGTCCTGTGAGTATTTGCTTCTATGTTCCTACATACTTTGAAAACCATAGGACATAGTGTAGTACATCTGATACTGTTTGTTTTTATGAGCTTCTACTGTTAGCTACCTCAATAGCATCTTTAAGTCCTGACACAGGGCGATTTTCCGTCAGCCTGACCACACGTTTCTCTCTAATCATGACAATCAGTTGATATTGTATCTTGCACACGTAGGAATCCCAGGTCTGGGACATTCACCAGGACCCTGTCTTCTACCTCCCTTGTCCGCTTTCACCGGCTCTGAGAAGTAAGAACAAAACATTCGAAGGTCAAATCGCTTGCACAGCCGGATACTGACAGCGCCCAGTACAAGTGAGTTTCAGGGGGCTCTCGGAAGAGGCACTGGGGGGCTCCCCCCGGGCGAGCGGCTCTTGGATTTTCGGATGCAGTTTGCTCACTTTACCAGCAGCTCTTTATTCAAAAGGCCAATACTGCAAACTCAGCTTCGGGGCCGCTCTTCCTGTGCGGGGCTGGGCTTGGGACCGGAAGCTGGGGGCGAGGGGGCCTCGCTCCGAGTGGAAGCGGTGGGGCCGGTGTGAGCAGCAGGGTCTCCGCGGTCGTTCCACTGCCGGGGGGGAGAGCAGATCCCGCCCTCCACGCGCGGGGCGAGGCGCCTGCGCAGTGCGGCAGCCTAGCCAGACCCGCGGTGCTAGCGGCCTGTCACTTCTTCCTGGTGCTCCCACCCTGCTGCTTGGCTGGAGCAGGCTCCCCTCTCGCGGGGGTCTCTGCGGGCTTGTGACCCGGCTCTCCCCGGCCCTTCGGTGAGTTCCACCGGTGCGTGAGGCTCGTTAGCCGGGGCGAGGGTGCGCTGGGGGGCCGGGCCTGGCGGTTGGGACCGGGCTCCGCTCTGTGAGAGTCGGGCGCCGGGCTGGCCCCGGTGGGAGGGGTAGGGGCAGGGGCTGAGCTCTGCGGTAGCGGCTGCCGATCCCTGCAGTGCCCCGGGGGCGGTAGTTACAGCGCAGTGGGACCGGCGCCCTGCCCTGCGGCGCGCACAGAGCGGGACGGGCGCCCGGCCCAGTAGGGCCCGTGGGCGGGGCCCGGCCACTTGCACTCGCCGGCCCAAATTGCGCCAGACCCTTGGCCCTATCTGCGTGCGGGACCGTGCTCCCCCGCGGTTTCCCTGTGCGCGGCAGGGGCCGGCTGGGGGCCCGCTCCCCGGCGGTGGCTGGCGTTCCCTTTCTTCCCTTGTGCTGCGAGTGGGGGCGTGATGTGCTGCGCAGCTTGTATTGGTGGGTGTTTTTGAACAGACCCGAAAGATCCAGACTTCTCTGAGCATTATAAGGCCCCGGGGTGCTGTTTGACAAGTTGGAGTTGGGAGGGCCGGATTAACTTTTTGTAGACCCCGGTGCCAAGCATATTTTTGGGCTCCGAGTGTGGGCCTGGTGTGGCACTGCCATTGGTGCCATAGTATACCCGGTACTGCATCTCAGAGACATTTTTCATTTTGATCACACGCCTCGACATGACTATGCATTGCCATACGCAGCTCCCTCAGCCCCCAGTTTTTCTCATTGAGCTGTACACCCATGTGGGTTTTAGCAGTGAGCAGAACTTTCATAGTGATCAGGGAAACTCCCCACAGATTTATCTCCTTCCTCAGTCATCCCTTCTATAGCCATGTCTCCAGTACCACCCTATTTCACCAGTCACTGTATGTGGTCCTAGTCTCAGCTCAAAGTTCTAAAGCCAGCCGATACCTGATCAGTTCTGACAGATCCCTCCCTCAGCACCCATCCTGCCATTTGAGCAAGCCACGTGCAAACACCATTACCCAAAAGTGAGGACTTAGGCTGGTGTCTTCAGATTCCCAAGGGCTTTCTTCCTCTGCTCCCATCTACATGTTAGTCTACTACCTGATCACCACTACCTCTCACCATACTTGTTTCCTTTCTACTTTGGACATGCTTCCCAACTAGCTGGGGCTATTCTCCTGCTGCAAGCCTGACATGCTTCCTCTTTCCCTGCTCCCCTTGACATTCCTTTCCTACTGGTGACCTCTGTTCCTTGTGGTTAACTCCAGTTTCTTTATTTGCTCTAGCTTAATGGCCCCCAGTAGTCACAGAGCCACCTGCAGCTTCTCTGGCTATAGCCATGGGGTCAATTGCCAGAGGCCAGCCTTGGATTGCTGCAGCTACTAGTCAAGGGAGGGGTGGCAATTCCAAGGCTGAGCATGCTTGAACCTTGCAACTGCAGCACTAGGGACTCTAAATCCTGAGTGCTGGCCCTAGGCAGCTGCAGACTCTCTGCAGTTAGGCACTTCCCTCCTCTAGGCCATGGCTTTAAGTACCTGAGATACCCATCACCTGCAGCAGAGGCCACCAATACCCATGCATCCCTCAGCTAGCACATAGTCGTGCAGAAAGTGCAGCCTGAATTATTTTGGAGGCTGGGATGCCAGGAGGTTCCCATCCCTGAGCAGCAGCTCTGCAACAAGCTCACACGCCCCCCTGCGCTGTGGGACCAGAACCCTGTGAAGACAGTGGAGTTACCCTGTGTATAACCGGTTCTGTCCAAAGCCTCTCTTTGTTGTCTTTAATGGGCTGCGTATAGAAGCAAAGGACCCCTTTCTAGACTCTAGGAGCAAAGTGCATTCTATGCTGCACTGGTTTACTAGTGTAACAGGAAGGTCTCACATTACCTAGTGAATAAGCAACACCTCCTACAGCACCTAACTTTTTCTGAGAGGCTTCCCACCCAATTACTAAATGTAAACCTGCTTCGCTTACAAGGGCTGAAAATATCAGGTAGTATGGTTACAAAAGCAAGGCACTTCTGAATTCAGTAAGAATTTTGAATGTGCACAGAACACAAACAGGACAAACAAACAGCATGGTTACAGAACTGCAATAAAGTGGAACATTTTTCAGCTTGGGTGATTGGTGGATATCTGGATTCATATTATAAGACGGTCCTACATAAATGAGGAAAAATTGAGGTGCCTTTATTCTTTTATTCCACTCTTCGCTTCTATGGGGAATTTGCCAATGCAATATTACAGTCTTCCTTTTAAACAAACAAACAAAAAAAGGTAATGGCTGTTGAAAATAGCAATTCCAGTCCTAGTTAGCACTGGGAAGACCCCAGCATTTGTTGCTCTATTTTATCCTACTTTTTCTACTGCAAATTACAGTGGATCGGTATATTTGATTTGGGAGAAATGAAATAACAGCTGCCCAAATTGAGCTTGAGCGCGCCTGAATTTTGAGTGTGTTCAAATCTGGAAGGCAGGTACTAGATTCCCTTTCTGAATATTGGATAAATCTGGAAAGGAAAAGTCAATTTCTGCTTCCATTGCTCAGAAGTGGAAATCCTCCTGCGTGCCTGGTACTGTACCTAAAGCTGCCCAGGTCCTCTAGTAGAGCCTCCCCTCCCTTACTTATCATTTTAACTTCTCCTAGTGGGGTCCACATACCTCCCTTGCTAGGCTTCAGATAGAGAGGTGCACTGTACATTCTTTCCACCCAGTTCCTTCTTTGGAGGCTGCCAGGTGAGGTCACACCAGTATCCCTAATCCCGCCTGGGGAAGTCTTCTGAGGGTGATATCTGGGCCAAAGCCTTCTACTCCTTAGGCACACTTGTTCCCCATTTACAAGGCCACCTCCCCTCTAGCAGCCAGCTCTCCCTTCACAGCGCATGGGGTCTCAGCTTCCCCACTTCCTCCACCTCCCTTTCCAATTGATAGCGGCCAAGGGAATGCTGGGAAATGTAGTTCCTTCCCTGCTCCAGGGCAGCTCTCTAGGCAGGGAGCTGGCCAAGGAACTGCAGCTCCCAGGGCCCCTTGGGTTCTGAGCTCCCATGCTGGATCCCTGCTGCTGCTTGGAGACTCCGCTTGTGCAGCGCGCTGCGAGAGGGGAGGAAGTGAGTGTTATGGGCCCCCTTCTGAGCTTGGGCCCGGCGCCATGGCACCTCCATGGTAAATCCGGTACTGGGAGTTGGTATCAGCAGGCTTGCCCAAAATTTGCGTGCATCTAGTTTTATCTACAGCAAAGGTGCATTTCATTGGTCCGTTGTGTGTTGATTGTAAAGCAGTCTGGGATCTTTCAGGCTGAAAGGTACTGTATACAATAAATGTTAAATATTATTTATTCTGCATGGGATTTTTGAAAATGGGATTCAGAATTTGGCAATGTTTCCATGAATGCAGAATGTTGCTTACAAGAAGAAGGATGGAGAATTATAGTCTATACTGTAGCCTTTGAAGCCGCTAGGTTTATACCATAGTTTTTCAGAGCTCTTGTGTGTACAGTAAGTAAACATAATTCACTAAAGCATACTGGAACTTTCCAGGCTCTTCCTTTGGCCCCATCATTGTTTCTTGCTCTATTAAAGTAGGAGATTGCTTCCTCCCATTTGTTCCTTATAGTATCACACTGTTTTTAGTGGATGTCTCAATAAATAGTGACTCAGACTTGAAAATAAAATGCACAGAGATTCATGATTACATGCTAGAAAATAAATGTCTTTCAGATAACCTTGGCTGGAACCATAACAGAAGTGCAGAACACTACTATTAGGTACTGAAAATCTCTAAATTTCTTAAATATTTTCCTGCAGAATAATAAAGGTAGGGTTTAAATTAAATTTCTAGTTACGTGAAAATATTAGAATACCTTTTTCCATTAAATTAATGTTTTTAGAGTTGATCTGGTAAAAAGCTAATTAATTTGTGGAATTTTTTTTTTTTTTTTGGTGTGGATTTTTTTCCTTTCCCACCAGCTGTGAAGAGTACTGATTGTGAAAGCATTGGATCACTACAGTTGTATATCTGTTCTATTCTTTTGTGTTGCAGGTTGAAACTTGTATGGCAGTCATTTATATGGACCTGTGATGGATCTATAACTATGTCCCAAGTTAAGCCAACGTCATTTTGAGCATCCTCTTCTGAATGTGGTAGGATAATAGTTACTTTTCCCAAAGAGTAACCTATCTCTATCTGGTTATGTTTTAACCTTCTAAGACAGATACATTGAGTTCCACATAGGTTACTGCTTTTGGGCTGTTTACAGTGAGACCATGAAAGTCGATGTACTGTCTTTTGTACATTGACTTTTGGTAAAAGAAATAGTTTGCTCTGTTATCCTTGCCCATAATTTCACCCCTTTCACTATTATGCAGCGCTCAATGTGGTAGTTGGCAACAGTAACTGTGTGTGATGCTGTATTTATATAGTTTGTAAAGCACATGAGGATCTTTCAGGATGTAATATTGTTTAAATGTACTATATTTATGATACATTTATATTGAATATTCCATTCGCCAGTCATGCTATTTTGATTACAGTGTTAATTAATGAAGAATTGCAGTAATTTTTCATCAAGAATATTTTTAGGTTCTGTTTTGAAAGTATGGGGAAATTCCTCTTCCTGTGAAATCAGTTCTTGGTTTTTTGTTTTTTTTTAAATCACAAATACTTCACACAAAATTGGAAACCAAAAAGAAGAGAGAAATGTTCCATTGTGTCTTCTCAAAATCTAGCTGTAGTCTGTCAGTACAAGCTTAAAAATGAGATCCAGGGAGCAGGGATGGATGAGTTTGTGTCCATGGATGTAACTTAACAAGGTGAATTCAAAGAAGTGGTTGCCATCCTTGGGCCCCAGTTCATGTTGTGATTTGCCTCCATGGACAGTTGTGCTTGTGTGACGCCCCAGAGAAATGCACTGGGACGGAGCAGTCCATCTGCCTGGATCAGAGTGCGGGATCACGGTCTAGGTTCTGATTAATTTAAAAAATACAACTTTAAAATGTCAAGTGTCAAGAGACTCGTACTTTGTAAATATTATAATTATTGGCACATTAGTTTGTATTATCAATTATACAAGTTGATAGAACATCATTTAAGTTTTTAAAGGGCATTGGCAATTTAAATGTAGCCCAAAATATATAAATTGTCAAAATAAGCTTTTATAAAACTGAAGACTAGAAAATGTTAGAAATCCTTCTAAATTTTCAAGAAAATACCAAAGGAAATAGTTATCTTTAAAGCAATAAATATTCCGGTGTGGTGACTGAAATCTAAATACTGCAAGACTCAGATCCTGATAGTGAAAGTGACAATGATAGTGAAATTATCTGTCTCCAAGTTGAGAGTAATGCAGAAAGTTAACAAAGAGCTTAGAGTGACAAGTATGTTGGACTTTTAAAAGTCTTTCAGTTATCAAAGATTTTACTATAGAGAAAACAAATGTTTGTTTACATATACTTTTGAATGTATGGTGTTGCTTTAAGTATTGTCTACTTCATAATGGTACTTTATTTGTTTTTCCCTGAACACTGTCACAGAAGGAACATTTTGAACAGTGAAGTTGCAAGATCTTACTCATCAAGACAACTGGAACCATGTTGTGCTGGGGAAATGCATCCTTTGGACAGCTTGGATTGGGTGGAATTGATGAAGAGATTGTATTAGAACCCAGAAAAAGTGACTTTTTCCTAAATAAAAAGATCCAAGATGTAGGATGTGGACTCAGACACACAGTTTTTGTCTTGGATGATGGGACTGTGTATACATGTGGATGTAATGATCTAGGACAATTAGGGCATGAAAAATCCAGAAAGAGACCAGGTAAGTTAAAAGTAATGAAGAGTGGATTTTGTGTGGGTGTTATTTTTACTAATTTTTGTACTTCTGTTTCATTGTGTAGAAAATAGTAAGCATATTAAATCCTATGAAGCTATATAATTGATCTCATTTTTATAAAATGCTATCTACCACTTAGCCTAATTTTTCTTTTTTTAATTTCAGGCTATTATTGTACCTGAAGTGACTTTATTGGTTGTACATACAGTTATCATGTCAGTTCTTAGCCATTACTTCTCTAGATTGTACAAATCTAGTAAATAAGTTATAATTTTAATAGGTAGGTTATTTTAAAATACATAATTATGTAATGTTGCCATGTGATAGACTCATAGTCTTTAAGGCCAGAAGGGACCATCATGATTATCTATTCCAGGGGTAGGCAACCTATGGCATGCGTGCCAAAGGCGGCATGCGAGCTGATTTTCAGTGGCACTCTGCTGCCAGCCTGGGGTTCCGTCCGCCAGCTCCCTGCTAGGTGGGGTCCCATCCGCCGGCCCCGCTCAGCCCGCTGCTGGTCTGGGGACATTGGAAAACTCAGCAAGGAAAAGCAAGGGCAAGGATCACACTAAACTGATAAGATCTGCATTTTAATTTAATTTTAAATGAAGCTTCTTAAATATTTTAAAAACCTTATTTACTTTATTTTACATACAACAATAGTTTAGTTATATAATATAGACTTAGAGAGAGAGACCTTCTAAAAACATTAAAATGTATTACTGGCACGTGAAACCTTAAATTACAGTGAATAAATGAAGACTTGGCACACCACTTCTGAAAGGTTGCCGACCCCTGATCTAGTCTGACCTGCTGTACATTGCAGGCCACAGAACCTTAGGCCTCAATCCTGCAAATTGCTCTACATAGGTGGACCTCTGTCCCCGTCAAAGGGTCTGCATGTGGATGTGGGGTTCCCCTCTGACAGAGCAATTTTTAGGTTAAAGACCTTTGTTTGAACATCCCAGTGTAACTCTTAGTGCTTGGTTTTTGTTGTTTTTTAGACCGGGGTGGGCAAACTATGGCCCGCGGGACTGTCCTGCCCGACCCCTGAGCTCCCAGCTGGGGAGGCTGCCCCTGGCCCCTCCCCTGCTGTCCCTCCGCAGCCACGCTGCCTTGTGGGCAGCGCTCTGGGGGGTGGGGCTGCGCGCTCCTGCTGGGCAGCGCAGCTAGCTCTGTCCGGGCTGCTACTCTGAGCGGTATGGTAAGGGGATGGGAAGCAGGGAGGTTGGATAAGGGGCAGGGAGTCCTGGGGGGCGGTCAGGGGACAGGGAGCAGTTGGATTGTGTGGAGGTTCTGGGGGGGTGATCAGGGGATGGGGAACGGGGGGGTTGGATAGGCATGGGAGTCCCGGAGGTTTGTCAGGGGGTGGGGGTGTGGATAGGGGTCAGGACAGTCAGGGGACAGGGAGCAAGGGGGGCTAGATAGGGGGTGGGGTTCTGGGGGGGCAGTTACGGTGGGGGGTCTCGGGAGGGGGCGGTCAGGGGACAAGGAGCAGGGGGGCTTAGATAGGGGGTAGGGTCCCCAGGGGGATGTTTAGGGGCGGGGGGGGGTCTCTGGAGGGGGTGGTCAGGAACAAGGAGTGGGGTGGGGTGGTTGGATGGCTTGGGGATTCTGACGGGCAGTCGGGGCGGGAAGTGGGAGGGGATCGGATAAGGGGCGGGGCTAGGCTGTTTGAGGAGGCACAGCCTTCCCTACCTGGCCCTCCATACAATTTTGCAATGCCGATGTGGCCCTCGGGCCAAAAAGTTTGGCCTCCTCTGTTTTAGACACAACATTTTGCCTGGCTAAGTTTCAGTTGTCTGTCGTGCTTAGATCTTTCTGTAACATTCTCTAAATGAAAAACCTTTCATTTATTATAACTAAACCATTTTCTGTTGACCTCTGATACTCTAACAACTCTGTATCTTGTAGTTTTAATTCTGTTCCACAATGCTTGCCATTCCTCCTTTCTCTGTTTACTGATATTGTTGGTACATGCGTGCTACACTCTTTCCTCTAGGGCACACTAAAATATTAAATATTAGGTTCAAGACTGTACCCTGCTTTTTACAGTTTCACACCACATGTAATCACTGGTTTATAGTTCCTTTGTCATTTAAGTATTCATTTACAGCATAGTTACCCAGCTAACATATTAGTGATATTACCTTGTGGAACTATACCATTATCAAGATTAATTTAATTTTAATATATAGATAATTGCTTATATACTAAATAATTATCTCCTAGAACAGTGGATCATGGCTATAGCCCTGCATGTATACACAATTTATAGCCTCAGAGCTGCAGGGCTCTAGCGGCAGTGAGGGAGACCAGCATGGCCACGGCCAGCGACTAAGCCAGGAACCGCAGCCGGGCAGTTCCTCCGGCGTGGCTGTGCTGCCTCTAGCCCTGCCCCCTGTGGCGGGCACTAAGCTCACTGGCAGCTATCCCTGGTCACACTAGTGTGTGCAGGTGGCTCATACGCTCCCAGACAGGAGTCCCAGTCATGCAGTGGTGTGCAACTCTTGTCTGGGAGTGTGCAAGCCACTTGCACACACTAGTGACAAGTCCCAGTGGGCAGGGCTGGGGGGGGTGGCACAGCCATACCGAAGGAGCTGCCTGGGATGGGCACTGGCTCCTGCGATGGCGGCCCGACATGCTGCTGCTTTCTGTGGTTTCTGCCCCAGTCGCTGGCCATGGCCCTGCTGATCTGGCTCGTTGTCACTAGAGCCCTGCAGCTACTCCTATATCTGCAGATATAAATTGTGTATCTGCGCAGGGCTCTAATCATAGCACTATAATTTGCCAGTTACATGACAAACCATAATAATTTTAAGTGTCTTCCTCCACAACTAGTCCTGAATACCTAAAATCCCCTTGTTTGAATAGTTTCCTATTTTATATGTTTCTGATTTGTTGTTGCTGTTCTAAACTTAAATTATTTTATACTGTAGAATGCCTAAGCACCATTGGCAAATTCTCAGAAAGTATGTTGATGATGGTGTCCATAGAAGAACCTTAGCTATATGTTTGAAAGTGAAAAATGTTTGATCTGAATCCTTTGAGGAATGAATTTAGCGTAATTCACTGTACTTCCATTTGTTGGGCTTCATTCTTTTTTTAAAATTGTATTATGGTTACAGTCCAAATATACATAATATGCAACACTTCCCACACCCAAAGAAAGCCAACAACACCTCACAGTTTCAGTTGTTGGAGGCAAAGGTGGTGGTGGTGCTGTTCTTCAAGATAGTTCAAACAGCAAACATAGAGCAACATCTGAAAATTGGTGTAATGTTTAACTAGATCTTCTTTCATGTAAGTTCGAAGGCTAAATGATAAGCCTTCAAGTGGGAAACAGCCTGGACAAACCATTGAATTCTGAGATGAGTCAGTAAGAGTTAAATTGCTCCTCTCTTTGATGGCTGAAGAAACCATTAAGTACAGCAGAACCAGTGTGGTCTTCCTTGAGGCAGGCATGATCGTGGGACCTAGCACAGCTAGCTGTGCCCCAGTGTAGAACCACTGTATCTACAGCTGTATGAATCCTTCAGCCATTTCATTGACATGCATGTAATAAAAGCTATTTGTCTCCTAAATAATTGCATGTTAACAGACTGTCGGCCAAACCATCATTTTTGCCACATTCCCAGTAACCCAGCTGCTCTCAGTGGATATCAACGTGGGGGGGAGCGGGGAGGGAGAGAGAGATCTGCCTCCCACAAGTTAAGGAACATCTCTACAAGACACAGACACTCTCACTGTGAGCAGCTGGGTTACTGGGACTGTGGCACAAATGGTGGTTTGGCCGACAGTCTGTAAACACGCAATCATTTAGGAGACTAATAGCTTTTTATTTTCTAACTAATCATTGTGATGGGAAGGTAGTTTGTTTAAAGCAACACTCTCTCTTGTTTTCATTTAAAATAATTAGAAAAAATAAAATTTCTGAAAGCGTACTCTGAATAGTGTGTCCTGATTTTTTATTTTATTTTTAAATAAGGAGCTTTCAGCTTCCATACCGATGGAAGGGTCTTCTAGGAAAACCTAAAAAGCCACAATGCCAAACAAATTCAGGCTCACTCCCTCCTCTCCTGCTTATTATTTCTGCATTTTCATATCAGTTTTGCTGCTTCTGTTACTGGCAAACTCCCTCTTGCAGGGATTGTGGAGGAGTAAACACGTGAGCTCTCTCCAGAGTAGTACATGTGAGTGATAACTTCACGGTATGGCAGTAGAATGAAGACGACTAAGCATAAAAAGCTGTCAAATGCAATAGGTAAACAAATTGGATAGAGAAAAATATTTTGTTCTAATCTCTGTCAGTTATAGTAATTTTAGAAGTTACTTATAACGAGATTAAAAAAACTTTCAAATGGTTTTTTGATTTTCAAATAGATTTGGTCCATTTATTGGGTAGTGTCTTTATTTAGAACTTAGTTCTAAAGGGCTGCTTCCTAAATTACATTCTAGATGGTTGATATTTAGCTTTTTAAAACTAAGTAATTTTTTATTTTAAAAAAAATAGTAAGTTGATATTAAACTGATTAACTCAAGCTTCATTGTAATTTTAACACATGCTTCTCTAATTGCGAGCAAGCATTTGCTGGCATTAACTTGCATGTTAATTAAGTTATCAGGATCTGACTTTCGTAAATTATCTTTAAATAGCTATTAAGATCTGAATATGTTTATCTTGTCCAGTAAATGAGACAATTTGAAGTCCGTTTTGAAGACTAAGATTGTAAATAGCATGCTTCCAATAGACATTTTTGTTATCTTGGAAAAATAATTAACTGACCTGGGGCCTTTATTACCTTTGTACGCAAAACAGCAAAATTTGACAATTTGTCTTTTAATAGGATTAGAATTAATACAAAAGGAAGTTTCCATACTGAGACCGACTTTTAAATTGTAGAATTTTAAAAAACGTGGCTTGTTGGAACCCCTATGCTGCTTTAAAATACTCATGTGTTTTGTATGACTTTCTGTGGCACCCATCACTGTTTTATATGAGGATGTTCATGACTTTATCTAAACCCTATTATGTTATCATGGGATAAGAGGGAAGGTCCTCTCATGAATCAGTAACTGGTTGTTGGCGTCCGTTAGTCTCGAGAGACGATGGATATGCGCCCATGGGGAATGTTTAGTTGATGGTTGTGCAGCGTCTGTTGTGGCTGTGGAGCCCCACACGAGAGTGGCAGTCTCAATTGCATTTGCTGCATTTGAAGGCGGTGTCAGCTGTGGGTTGGAGCCGCTGCTTCCTTTTTCGTTGAACCCACTTTTCCTCGGCAAGCTGCCGCAGCTTGTCTTCGCCCATTTTCAATCCAGTGGTCAGAGCGTGTTTCCATCTGCATCTGTCCTGGGCGAGCTCTTCCCAGCTGTTGATGTCGATTTGAACAATCTTCAGGTCCCTCTTACAAACATCCTTGAAGCGAAGGTGGGGCCGTCCTGTAGCTCTGTTTCCAGAGGCAAGTTCGGCATACAACAGGTCTTTGGGGATCCGTCCATCTTCCATGCGACTTAGATGGCCAAGCCATCTGAGGCGGTGTTGACGGAGGAGAGTGAACATGCTGGAGATCTTGGCACATTCCAGCACCTCGTTGTTCGTTATTCGATCACTCCAAGTGATCCCGAGTATGCGACGGAGGCAGCGCATGTGGAAGGTGTTCAGTCTCTTTTCTTGCAAAGCGTAGAGGGTCCAAGTTTCGCTGGCGTAGAGAAGAGTGTTTAACACACATGCACGGTACACAGCGACCTTTGTGTTGATGGTCAGCATGTTGTTTGTCACAGAGAGTATGGAACATCTGGCCAAAATTGTGAAGGCCTTGCCGATTCTACGGTTGATCTCAGGGTCCAGTAACTGGTTAATAGATAGGAAACGAAGGGTAGGAATAAATGGTCAGTTTTCAGAATGTAGAGAGGTAAATAGTTTGTTCCCTCCAGGAGTCTGTACTGGGACCAGTACTGTTCAACATATTCATGAATGATCTGGAGAAAGGGGGTAAACAGTGAGATGGCAAAATTTGCAGATGATACAAAACTACTCAAGATAGTTAAGTCCAAAGCAGAGGGCAAAAGAGTTACAAAGCAATCTCACAAAACTGTGTGACTGGGCAGCAAAATGGCAGATGAAATTCAATGCTGATCAATGCAAAGTAATGCACATTGGAAAACATAATCCCAACTATGCATATAAAATGATGGGCTCTAAATTAGCTGTTACCACTCAAGAAAGAGATCTTGTTTTCAAGAGAACTATCCACAATGACTCCATTACTCAGTGTGCAGTGGCAGTCAAAAACGCTAACAGAATGCTGGGAATCCTTAGGAAAGGGATAGCTAAGACAGAAAATATCATATTGCTTGTATATAAATCCATGGTATGCCCACATCTTGAATACTGCATGCAGATCTGGTTGCATCCTCTCAAAAAACATATATTGGAATTGGAAAAGATTCAGAAAAAGGCAACAAAAATTATTAGGGGATATGGAACAGCTTCCATATGAGGAGCGATTAATAAGACTGGGACTTTTCAGCTTGGAAAAAATATGACTAAAGGGGAATATAATAGAGGTCTATGACTGGTGTGGAGAAAGTAAATAAGGAAGTGTTATTTACTCCTTCTCATAACACAAGAACTAGGGGGTCACCAAATGAAATTAATAGGCAGCAGGTTTAAAACAAAAGGAAGTATTCCTTCACACAACAGTCAACCTGTGGAACTCTTTGCCAGAGGATGTGAAGGCCAAGACTATAACAGGGTTCAAAGAAGAACTAGATAAGTTCACGGAGGATAGGTCTATCAATGGCTATTAGTCAGAGGTGCAAAACCATGCTCTGAAGTGTCCCTAGCCTCTATTTGCCAGAAGTTGGGAATGGGTGACAGTGGATGGATCACTGGATGATTACCTGTTCTGTTCATTCCTTCTGAAGCACCTGGCATTGGCCACCATTGGAAGACAGGATACTGGGCTAGATGGATCATTGGTCTGACCCAGTATGGCCATTTTTATGTTTTTATCAATCCATAGATCACTGACAATAGTTTGTAAATGAGAGGTCGTATAACTAGATTATATGATGTACATTGTATTATGAGTTATATACATATAGATTCTTTTAAAGTATAGTGTTCATGCTTTAACTATGACTTGTGTGCACAGTAATTATTCACTGAATTTTCCGTATCTTTGTCAATTTAATTTGAAAATAAACCAAACTTAAAAGACAATGCACTGGTGCAAAAATTCTGTTTTAAGGGATGTAGTGGATTGCTTTAGGCACCCAAGTGTATCTGTCTTAGGGGCTGCTGCATGACATTTTCCTCCTATGAAGAAAAGTGATTTTGTGAGGCTCTGTTTAACAAGCACCTGTTGGAGTTGAGAGAGTGTTTGAAAGCAAGCTGTTTCTAATTTTTTAAATAACTTAAATGCACCAAATTACTAAGAGTATGAAGAGTGTATCAAGTTGTTCATGTTTTGAAGTATTAAAAGAAGTTGGTCTGAAATGTGGTCTGAAGCCTTAAAGCCAAGTTATACTCTCTCTTGTTGTTAGTATTTATAATGGAAATACTTACAGGGGGTGAATACTAGCATTTATTGCTATCTCAGTGGTTCCCAGCTGTGTGTTATGTAAAGGAAAAGCCATGTAGTGTGGGTAGCAGGGTCTCCTGCTTAAGTGGTTCATGGTAAGACAGAGCTATGTAGTAGTAGTTGCATGATCTCCGAAAAGGATTAATTCTTCAAGGATTTAGGAGGGCTTTAAATAGATTAATTGATACTCTTCAGTTCTGTCTTTTTTGTACCATAATCTTTCCTTATGTGGGGAGAGATGCTGCTGTGAGCTTTGGGAAGATCACAGGACTCTTTCTCAGAAATAATTACTTACACCCAAATAACTAGTTCATTTTGCCTCTAGTGGTAGTGAAGCTGGGACAGCAGACCAGCAGGAGAGTTTGGCAGCATATTGCTGCAAATTGTTCTATTTCGTTTCTGCAACCCTTTAGCATTTAGTGCTGCAAGCTCCTGGATTTGTCTGGGGCTATCAGAATAGAAGTCTTCACTTTTAATGACTGTCTTTTTTTGTGATTACTAGTGGGTTTAATCATCTCACCAAATAGAACTTTTAAATTAGGAGCAAGCCTGAGCATGAAATTTACAAGCTATTTCTGTGTTGCAACATTTTTCTTCCTGAGCTATTTTCTTTTTATCTTTCCCGCCATTTGATTTATTTATAAAACAACCAGATATGTGAAATATTGGTCTGCCTCTTATTTGGCAGTGCAGGGAATGCTTAGAGTAGAGCAACACTTACCGTTCAAGTTATTCTTATGTTCTGTAAAATGCCGTGTGTGAGGGGCGGGCGAAAGAGTGGATTTCTTGTTTGCTTTCACTTAAGGGCATATGTGTACTTCTGTATGCTTGCCAACTGCTAACTTATCTATAAGCATTCTGTAACTGCTGCAGTCACTCAGTTGCCAACCTCATATTCAGAAATTATGATTGGTTTAAAAATTGATTTTTAAGCCAAAGGTTTTTTTTTTTTATTAGCTTTCTGGTTTCTGAATCTTTACACTCCAGTCATGTTTTCAGACTTTTCCCAATAACCATGAGGCATAGAAAGTGTGTTGTAAAAAATGAAAGTTGAGAGTCAAAGGTCTCCAGGATCTGGGGCTTTAAGAAAAACATAACATGTTAGAAAACTACACTTCAGATGTTCAATCATTTTGTGCGCTTCAATTTTGGGGTGCCTAATTTGGCATCTTGCACCTGATTTTTCAGAGGTGCTGAGGATTCACACCTTTCATTTAAGTCAGCACTTTAGAAAATTGAGCATAAACTGTCTGAAAATGGGCACGATTCATGGACACTTATGAAAATTTTGGTGTTAATGACAGGACTCTGATATTCCCCCCATAACATTGTTGAAGTTGAAATAAAAATTTCTGGAGGTTTCTGAACACAAGAAGTTAGAGAGGGGGAAAATAGTTGTGTTTTAATTCCATAAATGCTACCAAAAGCAGTTTTTACTACCTTGGATTCCTTTTCTGACTATTATGGTTTTCCTTACGTCTTCTCCGTTAAAGGGATGTTGAGAGATTTAAACACATCTATCTTAAAACATATGCCTTATCTGTACTACTACTAATGCTACCATAAATTATTAAAACATGAACAATTTTTTTAAATATCATTTAGTCTTAACTGTTTATGCTGTTTTACCTTTTTTTGCACTTCATTTTGCTTGGAAAATTAAAGGACAACTCAATTTCACTTCATGGTTCTCATGCAATAGTACAGTGGTGCAGCTTTTGGGTTATTAATGCTTGAATCCAATCAACAATTATTATTGAAATTTCAAAATAAAATTTAAAATAATTTAACGTATAGTAAATGACCTTTGAAAACATAGCTTCGATTCTAATAGGTTCTCTGTCCCTTCCATCACCTCCCAGAGTTTGGCCCTGAAACCATTCAGCAGTGTCCCATCAGCTGTTGCATTAGCTTGTGTTCCAGGGCATTCTTTCTCAGTCTATAACTAATTCCCAGTTTATGAAAACCACATCTTCAAATATCTATATCTATATCGATAGATACATAGATATATTTATATATATAGATATATATTTTCTCTAGTTTTGCTATTGAGTGCATGGGGATGTAGCTTATTTGACCAGCACAAGTGCACACTTTGAGTACAGCCAAACATATCTGAAGATATGCGCACACAGAGTACTGACAAACAAGAGGTTAACAATGGAGTCTTATGTCCTTAATACACTACATGTTTTTCAGAGGTCTGCTGTGTGTATCTGTGCATCAAATTTAGCTTTTAGGCCCTGATTCTTCTGTGCATGCATGCAGAAGACCACCCGTGTGGAGTCCATTGCAGGATGGTGGCCTTAGTCTGTAACCTGCCTTATTGCACCTTGCTATTAAAGGACTTCTTGATGATGATGATGATAATTGGTGCATAGTGGAATGTTTTCTTCTTATTACTGAATGATTAAATGTATAGCCATTATATAATAACCTTAATGTTAATTGAGCCTGTGCATTCATTTTCATGGATTTTAAGGTTAGAAGAGAACTGTTACTTTTATCCTGCATTTTCTGTGCATTACAGTTGATAGTGCCCTCATATTGTAATGATATTTTAATCCTGGTCACTGCTTATATGGGATAATAATGGGGTGAGATTTAACTTGCTCTTGTTGGATTGTTATGTCATTAATAAAGGTATTTTGGCATGGTTTTAGACTAATTTTCCATGATATTTCATTTAATATCTTGGTATACAATGGAGGAATGGAAATATTTTGTTTAACTGTAATATATTAGAACATAATTTCTTTCCTCTCTTACTTTTATAGAGCATGTTGGTGCCCTGGATGCCCAAAATATTGTGTCTGTTTCATGTGGAGAAGCCCACACACTAGCATTAAATGACAAGGGCCAAGTGTATGCTTGGGGTCTTGCTACTGATGGACAGCTTGGCTTGCCTGGAACAGAGGAATGTATCAGAATACCCAGGTAAATAAAAAAGTGATCAAAGTAAAATTTGTGTATATTTTTTGAAAGTAAACTTGTTACATTGAAAGACGTGTAAGTGAAACTGCTCAAACCATTCCATAATTAAAATATTTGTCAAGTAATTCTGTAAAGTATAGAAGGTTACTTTACAGCTGTGGAACCTGATAATTCTTATTACCTCCTCCCCAATCACTCTGGGTTCTTGCTGATAGGCACACTTGGTAGATGAATACGCTGGAAGAGAAGGGTGGATGTTTTAAAAACACAAATTAAGATAAGTAGATGCTACTGGCTTTTATTTTTAAAACAATTGATGTGAATTAACCTTTTAGGAACTTAGTTTTTTTTTATTTTTATTTTTAATACTCATGTTGGTAAAGGAAAATGGATATGGTTGCAATCTGATCTTTATTCTAATTTTACCCCTGAAGTACTTAGCTGAGTTGGACTAATATACCTTCTGGTTATGTAATCAAAGTGTGTGTGGGTGTCCCCCCCCTGAAGGGGGATATGCTTGCTTTGCATCTCCACCAAACAGTCCTTATTAACTTAAGCAATATTTGTAGTATACCACCTTATGTTCCAATCCAGCACATGCTTCAACTTTACTACCATGAGTAGTTTTATTTAAATCAATGGAATGTTGAAATCATGGTGGTAAAGCTAAACATGTGTATGTATTTGCTGGATTGGATTCTTAAGCATCACTGTTAAGCTGTCTAACGTGGCTCAAGAGTGTAAGTACCAACTTCAGGACAGACTGTTAAGAAGCAGGGCACAAACCCCAAACTGATTGTAAATTCTGTACTTAGATTTCACCAACCAAGTATCGAGAGTAAACTCCTCAGGCACTTTAACAGCCTAACATGGAGTCACAGACAGTCCCCTTGGGTACTCCTTCTCTATCCTGCCACCTGTGCAAGCTTGCTTTTGTGATAGATGGTCCCTTACACCAAAAATCACCACAATATTAAGGTCATGCCGAATCCCACGTTAATTCCACTTTAAATCTTACAACAAAGACAACGCTGGTAGCCAGTCCTATCATAAATTAACTGAAGGTTATTAACAACTAAGAAAAACAAAGTTAGTTATTTACATGGTTAAAGCAGCTAAACATACACATACTAATGAGTTAGCCTTAGGTTTCAAAAGGTGACAGAAGCTGCTGTATATGCAATCTCTATATGTCCTTTAGGGCCAACCCAGCCTAAGCAGCTAGGGATCTCTGATGTATGCTTAGTAATCTTGCCCTCTCAAAGTCCAAGCAGCAGAGATACAGTTTCTTCTTGTGGGGTATTTTTATTCCTTTTGCCCCAGAGTTCAAGCTGATGGGATGAGTTCACGAACATGTCTCTCTTCATGGGTGAGGGGAGGAATGCAATTAACCAAGTAATTGTTCTTTGATGTTTCACAGTGCCTCGTTGGGTTCAGTGGGTTTCTTGGTGGGTACGACCTAACACCTTCTGTAAGAAGCCAGCATTTTACATTAAGTAAAGCTCCTTTTGTGTTTGATGTCTGAGGACTTGTTTACACTTACAGCACTCCAGGGGCCAATATAGTGCTTAGTGAAGATACTACCTATGCTGGTGGGAGAGCTTCTCCTGTTGGAGTAGATACTCCACCTCTGGTAGTAGCTATATCAACAGGAGAAGTCCTCCTGTCAACATAGTTCTGTCTGAACTGGGGATTAGGTTGGTATAATTATGTTGCTCAGGAGTATGGATTTTCCACATCCCTTAGCAACTTGGTTATAGTGACATAAGTTTGTAGTGTAGACCAGGGCCCATATAATTACAGAGGATTACAATGCAAACACTTACTATAAATTTATAACAGGAGGTGCAGATGTTCTAACTGAGATTACTACATACAGCGTCCTACAAACATTTAATCAACTCTGAACACATTCTTATCAACTTAACATATATGGTAACAATACTAACACACAGGTGAGCCAGACTGGTTTCCAGCTATCTGTTGATCAATGTTCAATTGAGGCCTAGAGGCCTTGGCATGGGCTGGCACCTGGTCTGCCAGCATCACAGTCACAGCATTAGTTTAAAACAAAATGCTATGACTGATTTCTTGCGTCTTTATATACACTTACAGGTTTTTGAGTAAGATTGTCAGGTCAAACAGCTCACGTAAACTTGTTATATTTCTAGGGTGAAATTCTGGCTCCACTGAGTGTGGTTTCAAAATTCACATTGACGGCAATGGAATGAGGATTTAACCCTCACATTCAAATGTATGTGGCATAAGGAAAAAACAATCTGATCCTTATAAACCCATTGGAATTATTTGGCCAAAAAGTTGTATTAACATGGTGAAGAATAACACATTTTAAAGCTTTTGTTAGATCTAGGAGGCTAATCTTCTTTTGCATCTCCCTTTCAGTGTTAGATCTTCAGGTGGATGACATCCTGAAACAAGAAAACACCAAACAAAAGTCCTAATTCTGTAGAGGACTCGCTAATTTATTAATAAAACTCAGTAACAAACTTCTGTGTGTTTCAGCTAGCCAGAGTTTTGGATTAATATTTTTACAAATTACATTAAAAGATGTTTTATAATATTTAAAGTAGGTTTAGCTCTACTTTTGTGGAAAGGTTTAACTTGCATTTCTGTATTATTCCTCCTTCAGCTGTTGTGCTGTTTTGTAGTGCCAAGATCTGGTGGTTTAATTCCTTCTCCTTTTTAATCCCATAGAAATATCAAAAGCCTATCAGATATACAAATAATGCAAGTTGCCTGTGGCTACTATCACTCACTTGCACTCTCAAAAGGTATGTAAAGTTGTTCTGCAGTATTTATGTGAATTCCTGTTAGGTAATTCGGAAGTTTTTTTTTTTTAAACAGAATTTTTTTGAGAGAACCACATTTTAAAATATATCTCCAAGGTGCCTTTAACACTGTGCCAAGTTCCACCTCCTATTGCCTTAGCTATGTTATCTTTTTATTATTTTTTTTTAAAAAAAGAACATTCTGAATTTTTTTACTTGATATTTATTATAAAAACATAGCTCTGTCCTGATAGCCCTAGAATTATAGTTCTCTGCTACTCTTTAATTAAAATAGGGTTAAAAGAAAATAATGAAATGTATGACAAGTCTCCAGAATACAGAATTATTTTACTGATGTTCTTTGGGAGTATTATGGAAATCAAAATGTGACAATCCAATTTGTCACTTTGATCTTGATGAATGAGAGCATTTTACAATGTTAATTATGGCCCTAATTCTGCAGACATTTATGGATCTGCATAATGTCATGTGTATGAGTAGTCCCATTGATTTCAATAGGTCATTCATGTTCTCGTTTTTTTTTTCAGTTGTCTTGAACTGAGTCTCGCCAGCTTTGTCAGTGATGATTGTAAAGTGCCTGGTCATTAGCTGATTGGTTCATACTAGGGCTGTCAAGCGATTAAAAAAATTAATTTTGCGATTAATCACACTGTTAAACAACAATAGAATATCATTTATTTTAAATATTTTTTGATGTTTACTACAGTTTCAAATATATTAATTTCAATTACAACGCAGAATACAAAGTGTACAGTGCTTACTTTATATTTATTTTCATTGCAAATATTTGCACTGTAAAACACACCAAAAAATTATTTTTCAATTCATCTCATACAAGTACTGTAGTGCAATCTCTTTATCATGAAAGTTGAACGTACAAATGGAGAATTATTAAAAAAACAAACAACCTGCACTCAAAAACAAAACAATCTATAACGTTAGCGCCTACAAGTCCACTCAGTTCTACTTCGTGGTCAGCCAATCACTCGACAAACAAGGTTGGTTGCAATTTGCAGGAGATAATACTTGTTTACAGCGTCACCTGAAAGTGAGAACAGGCATTCGCATGGCACTTCTGTAGCCGGCGTTGCAAGGTATTTACGTGCCAGATGTGCTAAAGATTCATATGTCCCTTCATGCTTCAACCACCATTCCAGAGGACATGCTTCCATGCTGATGATGGGTTCTGCTCAATAACGATCCAAAGCAGTGCAGACTGACACATGTTCATTTTCATCATCTGAGTCAGATGCCACCAGCAGAAGGTTGATTTTCTTTTTTGGTGGTTTGTGTTCTATAGTTTCCGTATCAGAGTGTTGCCCTTTTAAGACTTCTAAAAGCATGCTCCACACTTCGTCCCTCTCAGATTTTGGATGGCACTTCAGATTCTTAAACCTTGGATTGAGTGCTGTAGCTATTTTTAGGAATCTCACATTGGTACCTTCTTTACGTTTTGTCAAATCTGCTGTGGAAGTATTCTTAAAACGAACATGTGCTGGATCATCATCCGAGACTGCTATAACATGAAATATACGTAGAATGTGGATAGAACAGAGTAGGAGACATACAATTCTTTCCCCTAGGAGTACAGTCACAAATTTAATTGACACATTTTTTAACAAGCATCATCAGTATGGAAGCATGTCCTCTGGGATGGTGGCTGAAGCATGAAGGGGCATACAAATATTTAGCATATCTGGCATGTAAATACCTTGCAATGCCGGCTACAAAAGTGCCATGCGAGCGCCTGTTCTCACTTTCAGGTGACATTGTAAATAAGAAGCAGACAGCAGTGTCTCCTGTCAATGTAAACAAACTTGTTTGTCTTAGCGATTGACAGAATAAGAAGTAGGACTGAGTGGACTTGTAGGCTCTAACCTTTTACACTGTTTTGTTTGAGTGTGGTTATGTAACAAAAAAAATCTGCATTTGTACGTTACACTTTCACAATAAAGAGATTATACTTCGGTACTTGTATGAGGTGAATTGAAAAATGGTATTCCTTTTATCATTTTTACAGTGCATGTATTTGTATTAAAAATAATAATATAAAGTGAGGACTGTGCATTTTGTATTCTGTGTTGTAATTGAAATCAATATTGAAAATGTAGGAAAACATACAAAAATATCAGTTGGTATTTTATTGTTATAAGTGTGATTAATGCGATTTAATTTTTTGAGATAATTTTGTGAGTTAACTGTGATTAATTGACAGCCCTAGTTCATACAATTTACAGTATCCACTGAAACTCAGCCTGATATTTTAAAAAGTAGACTTTTTTGCACCTGTTTTGCACGTCAATATTCAATATGCAAATGTGTATGCGCTTGTTCACTTCTGAAAATTGACTCCCAATTTTTAACTTTCACAAGATCTCTGAAGAATGGATTTAAGCCAGGGGTGGGCAAACTACGGCCCGTGGGCCACATCTGACCTGCGGGACCCTCCTGCCCCGGGAGGCTACTTCTGGCCCCCCCCATGCTGTTTCCCCCCTCCCCCGCAGACTTAGCGCATCCCACCGCCGGCGCAGTGCTCTGGGTGGCGGGGCTGGGAATTCCTGGGGCAGTGCAGCTGCAGAGCCTGGCGTGACCCGGTGCTCTGGGCTGCATGGTGGCGGTGGCATGGCCTGGCTCCAGCCGGGCGGCTCAGCTGTAGCACAGTCAGCCACCGGTACTCCAGGCAGCATGGTAAGGGGGCGGGGAGCAGGGGTGGTTGGATAGAGGGCAGGAGAGTTTGGGGTGCTGGTCAGGGGGCGGGGGTGTGGATAGGGGTTAGGGCGGTCAGAGGGTGGGGAACAGGGAGGTTGAATGGGGGCAGTCAGGAATGAGAGGAGGGGTTGGATGGGGCGGCGGGCGGCAGTCAGGGGAGAAGGGGTGGTTGGATGGGGCAGGAGTCCCGGGGGGGGCTGTCAGGAATGAGAGGAGGGGTTGGATGGGGCGGCAGGGAGAAGTCAGGGGTGGGGGTTCCAGGGGCAGTCAGGGGACAGGGAGCGGGTGTGTGTGGATGGGGCAGGGGTCCTGGGGGGGCTGTGAGGGAACAGGGGGGTTGGATGGGGCAGGAGTCCCGGGGCGGGGGGGCTGATAGGAGTTGGGGGCCGGGCCACGACCCCTTCCCCTAACCGGTCCTCCATACAATTTCCGAAACCCTCAGGCCAAAAAGTTTTCCCACCCCTGATTTAAGCAGACATTTGTGGAACTCCCAGAGAGTGAAAATTTCCCCTTATAGTGCCTATCTATTCAGTGTTACAGAATGTCACTAGTTACAGCAAAGGTTTTTTTTAGTAGATGCATTTCTAGATTTTTTTTTCTTTTAATGATACACTTGTCACCCCAAACTTCTTATTATGAAAAGCACAAAGTCAGTGTTCATTATCTATACCTCTTCCTGGTGCAGACCATTAACTTAGAGTTAGAGCAGCATAGACTTGTTTCATGTCTGACCAAAATTCAGTTATTCTTGCTAAGGTATGTATGAATTCTTTGTGGCATTATGGAGCACAATTATTCCCCTTTCAAGTCTATTACCTTCCAGAATAGGGATCACGTAAGTGATAGTTTTTTAAAATGCATATTGAGTTGTCTTCTGCAAAATAATGGTTTAGAACTGCAGAGTTGTAAGGAGAATGTTCAAATTCTTTATCCAAGAATTGCATATTTGCTTGTCTTTGAACTTACTTCTGCCCACAAAGGTAAATAATTCAAGTCAACATAAAGTGTATGCGCTTTAGGATGTGTGCTTTCAAACATTGTCGGATTTATTAGTTTAGTCACATATCCAGTCAAGTATTGTAATTCAGTCTTGACCATGAAAGTGAAGTACCTGTTTCAAATATGTCGTTAGCACTTGATGAACTTTCACCAGTGGAAAAATTTCTTTAGTTTTCTAGCTAGTTATTGTGAAATAAAACAGGGTTAAATATACTGTTCCACTGAATGTCTCGTTCAGGAGGCAAGAGTACTGTTTTCTGGCTGCTACTAATAAAAGGACTTTTTTTTTTTTTCTGGCAGGACAAAATGTAAAAATATCTTACAATACCAGCTGCTTGGTTGAACACAATTGCTTTATCCAGGCTTTGAACACTAAGTTTAATAAATAGATACTGCAAGTTATCTGCAGTGCTAGTTACATGTAAGCTAATTATAGGAGATTACACATCTAAGTGCTGTTGAGCAGGAATGAGTCTAATTTCTTAATATTTTCACTCGAGTACAGTAACTCCCCACTTAACGTGCTCTTACGTCCCTGCTCAATTACAGAACATGCTCCATTTAAAGTTATGCAGTGCTCCTCTATTATGTTGTTTGGCTGCCTGTTTGTCTGCAGCTGGCAGCTCCCCTACACCCCCACTCCCCCCAGTGCCTCCCGCCCACCGGCGGACCCCGCGGATCAGCACCTTCCTCCGCCTCCTGCCCATGGCAGTCAGCTGGCTTGTGGTGTTCAGAAGGCAGGGAAGGGAGCGGAGAGGAGCGAGGATGCAGCGTGCGAAGTAAAGGGGGAAGAGGTAGGGGAGAGAAGAGGCGGGTCAAGGGTGGGGGCTTGGGGGAAGGGGTGGAGTGGGTGGGCTGAGAGTTGAGCCCCCCGCCCCTGGTGCTTGCAGAGTAGGGGAAGCTGCCGCTGCTGCTTTGCAACGTGCTTCTCCCAGCCTACAGCACCTTCAGCCTCCTTGCCAGCCTCATTGTCTCCAGTGCCAGTGGGCCGTGCCTGTGTGAGGCAAGGCGGGGGAACCTCCCAACTATAGTACTGTACGGTATGGCAAAAAAACATTTCCCTGGAACCTAACCCCTCTCCCCCCCCATTTACATTCATTCTTATGGGGAAATTGGATTCGCTTAACATCGTTTAACTTAAAATCGCATTTTTCAGGACCATAACTACAACGTTAAGTTAAGAGTTACTGTATTGGAACAGCCAAAATATTGAGATCAAACATTGACTGTCACTTTGTCACAGGTAACACATTCATTTGTTGTCTCTGATCAGATTAATGTTGAAAGTTGAACTGCATATCCTTTAGGGAGATAAATTCAGTGCAGATTGGTAATGCATTGCATAGTGCCTAGTGTGGCCCTCTAGGTATGAGAAGGAGGGGAAGTCTTGTACTAGAAGTAGAGTTCTGGATGCAAACAATTCCCCCTTCAAGGCAGGCGATACGGAAGCAGCACCAAATGACATCTGTTAGCCTATAGAGATGTTTTAGGGAAGGATGCATTATAGGGTTAGACTTGGGTGTAGGCCACAGTGCATCCCAAAGTGATATTCCTGTATGATTCCCAAACAGGCCCATCTGTCATGAGACAGTAGTGGCCTGAGCTGGCTAAACTCCACTGTGTTCAATGGCAGGAGTCTTTCTGGAGTTCACTTTAGGTGCTCCAGGCACTTGTATAGGCCAGAGAAGGATCGGGTGAAATTAGGCAAATGGACCCAGTGTCTGAGAAGATGGGAAATATTCGACTAGGCCTGGCATAAACACACACATTGAACTGGTTTGACTAAATTTGTTTTAAAACTGGTGCAAATGCCTGTGTGCCACTTAGATCAGTTTACAACTGATTTAGGGAATGTCTACACAGCAGCTGGGAATGTGCTCATCAGCATGAGTAGACAGACATGTGCTAGCTCTGTTTGAGCTAGGGCACTAAAAACAACAGTGTGTCCAAAGCGGCACAGGCAGCAGCTTAGGCTAGCCACCCAAGTATGTACCCAAGGGGTTGGGGGGTGTAATTCGAGTGGCCAACCTGAGCTGCCATCTGTCTTGCTGCAGCCACACTACTATTTTTACTGCACTAGTTCAGGTAGAGGTATGTATGTCTGTCTGTCCACACTGGGAAGCACACTCCCACACATTGTGACCTGAGCAGCATCCCAGTGCGAGAGTGCAAAGGGCTGACTTATATCTGGTAATAAGTGTCAACTGGCATGACCAATTCAGTGTACCGCAACTCACTAATAATCTGTATCAGAAGGTGTCATGTAAGATATCAATAGAAAGTTAACAACATACTTATCATTAATATTGTGGCATGGTGTATGTATGGAGGAAAAAATTACAAACATATAGGAAATTATGTTACCAAAGTGTGTCTGCTAGGCAGGACTAAAGTAACCCTACCCCAGACAAAGTGATTCTGTCACCTGGAAGATATTTCCAAGGTACATCAAGAGACAATGGGAATACAAATTACATAGAAGGTAAAACAGGACCATCAAGCCAACCAGGGGAGGAGATAATCACTTGGCATCACAGCAGGGGGAAGAGGTTTCAGGAAACAGATCAGTTTGCATTTTAGTAAACAACGGGAGTGTTGGGAACGAGCAGGGAACTTCCTTCACCAGTAGACTCCAGGTTGCTATCTTTACAGCTTGAATGAGTTTTATTTTGGGGGTAATGTTCAAAAGAATCCATTTCATAGGTTTACTGGACTATAAAAGAACTTGGGGTTCTTCTCCCCTTTATCTTTCACTTAAGAAGACAAAGGAACTAAGCACGTTGGCCTTTATGGGAGATCCTGACTGGAGGGTTTGGTCAGCCATCTTGCTGGAAGGTAGTGTGATGAGAATCTTACCTTGAACCAGTACTATAGTTTTGTTAAATCTTAGTCTCTAGAAAGCATTTTTCACTTTATTTGCTTGTAACCATATCTAACTCTATCAGCTATACTAGAACTCACTTCAGATCCTATCTCCTTTTGTCAGTAATCTTGTTTTACTTTTAATCTAAACCAACCCAGTGCTGTGTTTGACTGGAGTTAACATTCACTTTAAATCAATGTGGCAAGCTGCCGGGTATTATATCTTTAAAAGAACAAATGAACCTTAATCTCTCTCTGAAGGGTCCAGAAGAAGGCTGGACACTGCAGAGAACATGGCATTGGAAAAATTTGGGACTGGGGAATGTTGGGGTCATCTTGCCAGGTGTAAGCAAGGCTGGTGGAGGCCAGAGTGTGGCAGTGTTATAACAAGCAGGCTGTTGGAATCAGGATTGCTGAGCCAGAGCTGCTTAAAACTCACTCACTGCATGTCTGAACGCTTCCAGCCAACATACAAGGTAGAGAGCTACAGGAACAGTCAGGGTTACAGGGCAGCCAGTGACAACCCCTCGCTGGTCTGGAGTACACCTTATGTTGGGTTAGTGTGTATCTGCAAATTTATGCAAGGGCAGTTCTTGTTGCGTGATTGGTAGTATCCCTTGACGTATGCTTCTTTCCATGATATGAAGGAAGTTTATATACCACGATGTGTTAAATCTTCTCCATGCTTTACTTGCCTTCATCATTGTTCTTCACATCCTACATAGTCAGCTTATACGAACCAAACCTTTATAACAGTTGTTGAATTGGTTTTGTTTGGTATATATTGAATTTAATAATTTGGGACAGGTACATTTTGGTTTTTGATATATGCTATTTGAGAGTTAATTTCTGACAAGCTCGGCAAAAAAAAAAAAGTTGTATACCTACAAAGGGCTATTATTCTTATAGAACATTTAGTTTTAAAAACGAGCTCAACACAACTGCTGTTATCTTTGTCTACATTAGGGAGATTTTTAAAAAATGTATGACAGTTACTAGTGCTGATTCAGGTCCACCAGTGTTAGCAACATTGGGAGTCATAGTGTAGATGGGCCTCTAGTATTTTTAATAGTGTCATCTAAGCTGCTCAGAGCAGGTCTAATCAATGCCTGTGCTTAAAAAGCCAATGGCCCATCCATTGTAGGGCTTCGCAATGTTGCTGACATGTGAGGAGTTGAAAAAATGTTAGCAATAGTGAGTAATTTTTGTAAACTTCCTTACTATAGTGGACAAGTCTGCTATTTTTGTAATTGTGTATAGATAAGTATTTCTAACTTGAGCCAATAAAAGTGTGAAGTAGTGATCTCTCTGAGTAATTGGATAATATTTGAAACATTGTAACATTTACTGAAAAGGCTTCAAAACTTCATGTAATGATTCTTTTCTTAAACTATCCAATAGGTGCCACCTATTGTGGATAGTAGAGTAGGTTACAGAATGGTGGTTCATGCTGTAAATAATCATTTCAGTAGCAAAGTTTATTAAGTTTATTCGAGACTAATTACATCAATATTTGTATTCATTTCAGTGGCATTTTTAATAAGTGCTGGAAGCACATACTGTTCCATTTCCATCTTAATTGATAAGGCTCATAATTAGCTGGTGCTGCTGATGTGAAAAAGTGAAGTGCAGCCGTGAAGTTTTTGAATGGATTTAAATATTATTTTCAAATTGGTCTGACATCTGGGTTTAACTTCAATCTCAAGTTACAATCAGTTTGAGTTTGAAAGAGCAAATCAGTAACAATCTCTGAATTATTTGAATTCCATGTACAAAATAGTCTAGCTGTTTAATTTTTGAAAAGTCATGAATTTGTCCTTTTTGTTAAAGGGATTGAACACACTTTTAAATTTATGTTTAAAGTATGCTGTTCCTGCTTCATCTTAAATCTTTTTCTCTTTAACAGGAAGTGAAGTTTATTCCTGGGGACAGAATAAATATGGCCAACTCGGTATAGGTTATGAATTTAAAAAGCAGACTTCACCTCAACTGATTAAATCTTTACTGGGAATCCCTTTTGCACAAATTGCAGCAGGAGGAGCACATAGTTTTGTACTAACTCTTTCCGGAGCCGTTTTTGGATGGGGACGCAACAAATTTGGTCAACTTGGTCTTAATGATGAAAATGGTGAGTAGTTGTTACTTCAAAATATTTCACACTGGAAGTCTTTATTGTGGCTCTGACTTGTACTCAGTGTCTTGGAATAATCTTCAAATAAGAGTTCTTGTCAGCATCATTGACTAGCAGAGTTATATAAACATCCTGTTAAGTCAGTGTCTGGTTTTACATTCACCATTGCCTGGGCACCCTGGGATTGAGTTTGTAACTCAAAACCCAGGACAACTTCCCTCTTGACAGACTAAGGATGTATTGTAAATTAGCAATTAAGGCCCTGACTGCAACATTTGCATATGTGCTTAGTTTTTATCAAGTGGGACTAAAGTGTGTAACCTGTGTTTTTTTTGCCCACTCCAGAATGAGGTCAGGTGTAACTGGGTCCCTGGAAATGGGACAGGATCATCCAGACAGTCCTGTCAGATACTGCTCATAAGAGCTGAAGTCATAGTTACATACAAAAGAGAAAATAGAACAGATATTGTCTCATTGCTTCATGGTAAAAGCTCTCACTGACAAAGTTTTTTCCTGTAATTTTGCTGAGTCCCTTTCTGTTTATGAATGAAAAAATCTACTTTGAGCTCTCATTCTTTTCTTTTTAACCTTTCTTTTGCTCTTTTAAGTTAACTGAACAAGAATCATTCTTCAGTTACTTAGAACTTGAACAATCCACCTTTTGGTAAATGATCACATTTTCTGAGACTGATTTTAACCAATACAGTCTATTAGATAATAGTGTATGCAGACAAATTTAACATATCTTTTTCATTATATATTTGCCTTGTCTTCTGTCCTCCAATGACCCCTTTTGGGGACTGTATTGATTATAAAATATTTCCTTTGTTTGGTCTGTTTATTTAGTAATAATTCAAAAACAAACTATGTGATGAGGAAAAATTAATGTCCCTTTCCTCTTAATGGGATTTGCCAAACAGGATTAATGAGGCAGTTAGTTATGGAAATGATGATGTATGTTGGTTCCATGTTAGGTGGAGAATGGGGAAAATGTATAATTATCTAAAATTTCTCAATAAAAATGCAATACAACTGAAACTTATTTTTGAAGTAATAGTTTTAAATATGGTTGTCCTTTTTTTTCCAATGAGAAAATTAGACTGAAACTGGTTTTTAGTGGTCATGTTTTCATAGTTAATCAGTCTGGAAAATGAAAAATCATTGTTTGGAAATTTCATAGTCTTTGTAGATGCGCTTTAGAATCCACATTACCCCATTTTTATCAGGCACTGATAAAGCATACATTTTTAACTTACAGAAAATTATTTTTAAATAAAGTTATACAATTGTCAGTGTACATTAACAATACTAAAGAAATGTTAAAGTTTACAAATTTTCACTTGTGCAACTAGATGACAATGCTGTTTTATTCTGTTATCTGCAGGGAAATTAACTTCTGCCTCTAAACCGAACATGAACTCTAAAATGATCTATTGCTATAACAGTATTTCATGTACTGTGTATAGACATTTTTTTTAACTCTGTACACTTTTTACTTTTTAAAAGAACAAATTAACATTTTTCATCATCTAAAACATATGCATGGGATAATCTCTCCTGCATTGTCCACCTTAGGTCTAATGTACTGCATTGTATTTCATGATTTGTGGGATAATATTCATGAGCCAGTGCCTTTAATTTTAAGGAGTGTAATCCTTTGCTTATCAAAACTCAGGATGAATATTTTTTTATACAATGTTTCTATATGGTACCTCTCACTTAATGCTGCTTATAATTTTTGAATCCTATAAATGTGGGCTAAAAGATCACTAATTTTTAAAGTTAAATCTGGAGACGGAGCTCTTTGATGCAACTACTTTTTCAAAACACGTTAAATGTACTGACATCATAATGTGACCAACTTTTTATTAAAACTTTCAGACAGGTATGTTCCTAATCTGCTGAAGTCTCTAAGATCTCAGAAAATTATTCACATCTGTTGTGGAGAAGATCATACTGCTGCTCTTACAAAGGTACAGTATATAAAGTATCGTCTGATTTGTTAATTTAGGCACTTCATGTAGCAGTGAACAATGCTCTTTTAAAGTCTCTAAATGCAATATTTCTATTTCTTAAAAGTTAGATGGATAAAATATGGTCTGTGAAATCATGATAATAGTAAAAGAAAGGTTAAACATTTAAATAAAGATCCACATTCTTCATAAGTTACATAAACCATGTTTATAATACAGACACTTCGGTGGCACAGCTTTGGTGCTGCAGCTATGCTGCTGTAGCGCCATAGTGTAGATGCTTCCTACAATGATCGAAGAGGTTTTACACGCTCCTGAGTGCCGTAGCTATGTCAGCCTAACTTGTAAGCGTAGACCAGGCTCCAGTCTAAGACAGGTTCCCAAACTTGGTTCGCGGCTTGTTCAGCCCCTTGTGAGCTGCGATACACTTTGTTTACCTGAGCGTCTGCAGGTACGGCCGCTCGCAGCTCCCCAGTGGCCATGGTTCGCCGTTCCTGGCCAATGGGAGCTGCGGGAAGCAGTGCAGGCCAGGCCACCGCTTCTCACAGCTCCCATTAGCTGGAAACGGTGAACCGTGGCCACTGGGAGCTGCGAGTGGCCGTACCTGCGGACGCTCAGGTAAACAAAGTGTCTTGCGGTCTGCTGGGGGCTTAACCTGAACAAGCCGCGAACCAAGTTTGGGAACCCCTGGTCTAAGATGTGTGTCAGCTTTACTAAAGATGAATTTGCAAGATTTTACATTATTAAAAACACTTTGTGACCACGACATCACTTATGGTAGTATTTAAACTCTGCGATAGTTGTGCTTTAGAGTGCACTGTTTTAAATACTAACATAAACTTCTGAGCTGGATGGTTTTACTTTTACTGCATTTGTCATAAAGTTTTCACTGACAAGGTTAGTTCCAAATTAGATTGTACAGTTGTTGGATTTTATTTTAATTTAGTAGCAGTATTGCTTGTAAATAGTAAGTAATTAGCAATAGTGGAAATTGTCCGACAGGGTAACCTACTGTGCAAGCAGTTAGAGTATGAGCTTCCTTCAGGGTTTTGCCAATAGCTTCAACCCTCTCATGAAAGAAACACCCTTTATTTGAGGGGTGGTTAGTTTTATGTCATTGTAGCTCAATACTTTACAGAGGTGAATAGCTGAACCACAACTGACACTTACCCTTCAGTTGATATGTTTAAGTACATTATTTATTGTAGTCTCTTTTGTATTTTGTATAAATTAATTTATAGAAAATGTTCAAATAATAGAAATCTCCATAATTATAGGAAAAGATGTCCAATAGAAGCAATTATTTATGAACAAATATTACTCTGCAGTGTGTGTGAACCAAATATTTGCACCACTATAATCCTGAAATTGAAACTGATTTCACTGATACTTATCGTCCAAGTTGAGACATGCATAATATAAACAAAGTAGTGATCAGTAAACTGTATTTTAAACTTTTTTCCTTTTTACTAAGGCATTATTAGTAAAATAGTTAAATCAGATTTACAGAAAGTTTAAATTGATACTATCACTTTAATTAAAGTGAATGGATTAAGATCTGTTAATTTACTGTAAATACTAAAACTAACATGATTTTTCTGTAGCCCCTTCAAGCCCAGCAGTCCTTCTGCGTGTTGTACATTGCAAAATTAGGGTCTTAATATATTAGTGTGTGTAGAGTAACTGGTTATATGTGAGAGTATTTTAAAAGCCCTCCAGAATTTAGAAGTACCTGGCACTGTTTATTCTAATTCAGTGAATGGGGCTGTTTTTCTCAGCGGATGCTGCCATTTTAATGACGATTTCCAGCAGAGATCCAGTCTGGTGCAGAGTAGAATTGAAAGAATCAGCTTTGCAATTTGAAAGCATTTGAATATGGAAATTTTCACAGTTGTTGTAAGGTAAGTTGTGTAATTTTTAAAAACATTTTTGGTTAACATTCTTCTGTTACGGTTTTTGGTTAATTTCCTGTTAAATTAATCAAAAACAATTTTTTAAAATAATTTAACTTGCCTTACAAGCGTGTTGAAATTCTTTGATATCCTGTGCTTTCAAATGATAAAGCTAATGCTTTCAATCATACGCTGCATCATTTCTTTGAGGAGGGAAGCTTCTTATTTGGAAATTATTATGAAATATATTTATGAATTACGTTTTAGGGTTTTCTTGTTTTTTTGAGTTTTTATGTGCAATTGTAGTTCATCTGTGGAAAAAAGGAAAAACAGGGTTTAGTATCCTATTAATGTCACAAGTTAATGGCAGAATTATTGTGTAATAATGTGGACATTTCAAGAACATTATTTAACAATTGTGTAATACATGATAGGTTTACTACATTTTCATAAATGGAATTAATTTGTAACCCTTGTATAGATGAGTACCCTTTTTTTTTCTATTCCACTATCTTGTTAAAATTATATAAACCAAGAAAGGAGTACTGTACAATAGATGACTGTCTTATTGTTAGATGTATTCTAATTTTAATCCAAATATATTTGTTTAGGAAGGTGGGGTTTTTACATTTGGAGCTGGAGGCTATGGACAATTGGGTCATAACTCTACCAGCCATGAGATAAACCCAAGGAAAGTTTTTGAACTTATGGGAAGCATTGTTACACAGATCGCTTGTGGGAGGTAAGATCCATTCTGTACTAGAGCTATGAATGGCAAAAATATTTTGTACACTGAGCGTCCAGTTGTATAATGAAGTATCTGAACTCTGACCTTACAGGTAAGGGGCGAGGACAAAATTGTTAGACTTGAAGTACTTAAATGTGTTATCTTAAACAGTATTAAATAAAAAATTAAAGAAAATTGTACCATCAAGATGTATGACTGTCTACACAGAACAACTGCAATAATCATTAATTTTTAACCTGTGTCCATCACTGCCTCCCTGATTTTGGTCCTTGTATGTTAAGTGAAGGCAATAAACAGTATCTAACAAGCATTTAAAAACAAACAAACCCCAACTCCTGAACAATTAAGATGTGTACGTGCCTTTCTGAGTGTAACACAAGGGCTAGAAACATATTTCTTTTTTTTTTCTTTTTCTTTTTTTTAAATAAAAGGAGCACAAGATGATGGCTTCAGGGAAGTGGGTGTCCAACATATATCTGTATGTACTCCTAGTTCAAGCCAGGGAGGATATTTATCATTGTTCAGATTGTGGTAGCACCCAAAATGTAGATGCTTCCCAGACACAGCTGAAGACATTGTTCTTGTCCCAAAGACTTGGTAATCTAAAAGGACAAAGACAAAGAATGGAGAAAAGATACACATAGGAGCAAAATTATTGTGCTGGTGATAGGGATGCTTTGTTTTTTAAATATAAATTGTCCTCAATTACCATTCTGTCTATCCATGGTGACCATGACTGGACCATTCCCTGTTAACAGTCTACATTAATTCATGGCTGTTTATCCCGTGCTGTCCCCTCCCCTACCATGAACTTTGGCTGCAATTCTTTTTCCTCTCAGTCCTATCTGGCAGAAACTTTAAATTCTAAATGTCCAAGACCACACTCCAGGTCATGCTTTGGGTGGGAAGGGATGGCAGGCTCCACATGGCTGCTCTGTCCCCTAATGTTCCAGGCAGGTCCTTTTATTTCACTGCCTTGGAACGCATGGTTTCTGGTAACATGCTGAAGGACATTAAATATACTGCTAACAGTCCTATTTTGACCTGCACATAGCATGTTACAGTGCTTGCATAATTTATTTTAAATTTTTATCTTTGGTGTAGGCAGCACACCTCTGCATTTGTTCCTTCATCTGGAAGAATTTACTCCTTTGGTCTTGGAGGTAATGGACAGTTAGGAACAGGATCAACCAGTAATAGGAAAAGTCCCTTCACGGTAAAAGGAAACTGGATTCCTTATAGTGGGCAGTGCCCACCAAGCACAGGTAAATGTGTGACACTACATTAACTCTTTAGACTATTTCTGTTTGAGCTTTGGGAGGTAGCCAACTATGATTTCCCGGTGCAGTTTCTCTTCTGTCAAATTGTCTCTTCCTTAGAACACTGGGATATTGGTCTTTATATCAGAGAAAAACCATTTCCATTTCCCTAAAATCTTTTCTGCACTAGGAAATGTTTGCTGAAATCTTACAGATGATGCCACTCATTTAGCTCCTTTGGGCGTAACAACAGTGAGTGTGCTAGTGTAGTCCAGTGTTTCTGTGGCTGCTGCTATTTTAAGCACTGTGTTGTGTAGACCGGCTTTGAGCAGGGGTGATAACATACTGTTTCCTGCAGAGACACCCTTCTTGATTGCTTGATTATTAGACAAGCTGTCATTGTATCAATTGCAATGTGATATGCCATTTCAAACTAAGATTTGGAATTAACTAAATTTTAATTTCATTGCAGACAGTGAAGAATATTATTGTGTAAAGAGAATTTTCTCTGGTGGAGATCAAAGTTTTTCACACTACTTTAATCCACAGGTAATAAATTAAAATACCTTGAATCAGTTTCAAAGCCTATAACCAAGGTTCTGTCCTATGTGGCATTTTAGACCTAAATTATGTGACAGGAACCTTAGATTTATGTACCTCTGCCTCCCATGTCTTCTTCCCTTCATAGCACTCAGCCTTGGTCCAGAACAGCACAATCAGTATAATAATATGTTGTTTGTTTAATGTAAGTTGAGTTTATTTTGTGCTTATCTCCCCTGTCTCCCACTCCAATTTTTTTTTCTATTTTTGACCTGCTGTTGGTTTTAGTATTGAAAATGCATAACTGCATAGTACAAGTTGTAGGGGGAATCTGGAGGCTTTCGTGGCTGGGTTAGTTCACAGTTGGGATTTTGGACGCTCAGGAAAGTGGAAAGCCAGTTGTTGTTTTTGGCACCTAGAATGCACTTGAAGCTTTCGGTAATGGGATGCATGTCCTCTTTCCCTTTCAAGCAGGCTCAGACGTGAGTGGGGTTTGAACTTCTTGTTTTCTGTCGCTTCTCAGTAACTCTCTTACCAGCAGCTAACTGCCCTATTGTTCCTTCCGCCAATATCTCGTATTCTGTCCAGCAGTGATGGATAAGCACGTTTAGCTGATCGTTTCTGCTACAGTGATTAGTAGCCAAATAGTTTATTGCTGACATTTTAAATGGTCATCATTAGATTTTTACAGTCTTAGACACTGTGCCATCAGCAGTTTGAGACTCTCTAGCGCCCTCTTTTTGTCCTATGACTGCAGAGGGGTTAGTCCTTCACAGCATGTGCTAACTACTTGTGCTAAACCGTCTATTCCACCTTGGGTTTTGCTGTGATGCTGGGAGTATCTTTCCCAGACCTGAAGAAGAGCTGTGTGTAGCTGGAAAGCTTTTGTCTCTCACCAACAGAAGTTGGTCCAGTAAGAGATATTATCTCACCCATCTTGTTTGTCTAATATCCTGGGACCAACATAGCTACAACTGGACTGCATAAAACATTACCTCAGTCATTTTGCTTGTTTGTTGCCTCTCTTCACAATCAGTTTTTCTTCTGCTTAAACTGTGAGCTCTTTGGGCCTCAGACCTTCCTTCTTAAATGACTGTGAAGTGACTAGCACAGTTCTCTGGGTATTATAGAAATAACAACACCTTGACTCAGATGAATGTGGGCCATTCATATGTTCCCTGGATTTACTGTAACAGGCTGTCTGTCAACTCAGGCTGACAAAACTGCGTTGGCTTACTTTGACTTAAGATTCTGAAGTTTTTCTTCACAACCGTAAAGGCTAAAAATGTAATTATTCTTAAATGAACGCTTAGATTACAAGCATAGTTATATAGCAGTTAAAAAAAAAAGACAATTATGTATTCATGTGCAGATCTACATTGTCTAAATATATACAGTGTCTTGCTTAAAACCTTAATTTTTTGTACTATTTTATTTGTTCAAAACAATAGTTGCCAAGAAATCCAATTTAAAATGCCATACTCCAGACCTTGGCCACAAAATTGAACAAAACTTTCATATTATTTTCTTTGTGATTAAGACTATGAATATTGTAATATTTTTGGAATTCTAGATGAAGCACTAGAAGAAGTTTAGTTCCAACATAAATTTTAACAAGTCTTTGTGATTTTTCTTATTCGTTGTTTTGCCTTCAGCATCTGGGAAAAATATTTTAAAACTGAAGCAATGTAGCTTGCTCAGTATTTTAAATAGAACTGGAAAAGAAACAAAAACATTTATATGTAAAAATGCTCAGATGTCTTTGGTATTTATATAGTTGCAGTGAGGTGGTGGTGTTTTTTGTAGATAACATATTAAAATCAATTCCTATAAACTGCCAAAATAAGTTTTTAAGTACTTCTTTACAAGAATTAGCTGAGGTTAACTGGAGATCACTGATGCATGAGGAACTATTATCTATCTTTATTTTGCTCTATAATAAATTCACGAATCCATAAAACTTTAGGTGCTGTAAGCAGGGTGCTACTTTAGTACTCTTAACAGTTTAACATTTTGTTGTTACATATTTGAAAAATGTTTGAAAAGTATAAGCAGGAATTCCCTGCATAAGCATATAAGGCACTGTTCCTAGGTTTTAGCAGAAAGCAACCTTACAGAAAATAAAGAAAACACCCTTCTTGTCTCACTTTGTACTCTTTCCTTTGTGCAGGCACACAGATACTGTGCATGATTAACTCTGTGGTGTGGAGGGAAGCAAAAACATGTTTGTTAGTATATTATTTATCAGGCATCCAAAAGTGTGTTAGGACCCTCTCAGATATAGAATAAAGGTAGTTCCCTGTCCTTAAGAGCTTACAATCTAAATAGATAAAATGGACACAGGATAGGATAAAGGAATGACAACGTATCAAATTTCAACTAAATCATGTTGCTTTTTATATGTCGTTCCACAATTTTTTCTTAATTTTCCTTTTTTAATTTAAATTTCTCCTCTGCCCTTTTTGTGCTCCCTCTTGCTGCCTCCAGCCTTCTTCCTTTAAAACAGTGCCTTTCTTGCACACCACCTGTCTATATCGTTTTTCCCCGTCATAGACCTTGCACAGAGAATGAGAAGGTTTCAGTATGAGCAATTATAACAGGAGTTGAGGCAATGCCCTTAGGAGTTGCAAGTGTTGAGAGTGTTAAAAGTTATAGATGTGAGGTTTGATGGGAGCAGGAGGAGTAGGGTTGCCATGTTTCTAATTGCTGGTAACTGGGCCCTCAAGGCACTGCCCCCTGCTCTGCCTCTTTCCCCAAGGCCCCTCCCCCTCAACCCCCTCTTTGCTTGCTGGATGGTATTCACCCCAACCCCCTCCCCCAGCTGGGCTTCCTCTGCTCCAGGGGTGGGGTGGGAGCTGCTGCAGCCTGACGAGCCTGCCTGCAGGTACGAGACAGCCCTGACTGAGCAGGGGCTGGCACAGGTTAATGACCCAGCACCTCTCCCTACCCCCACAGTAACTGGACTTTTGGTGTTCGCTCAATGCATCTGAATGGACGCTGCCGCGTCCCCCTATTGACCATACTTTCTGGCTGAAAAGCGGGCAGCTGGCAACCCTGGCACCAGGAAAACAGAAGCCAAAAACTGGACTCTCTGAGTAAAACGCGGATGGGTGGCAACCGTAAGGAGTAGGGGCCACTGTTTATCAGACAAAATTGGAGTTGGTCAGAGAGGAAGTCAAGCTCCTCTCCCACTACAGCCTCCTTTCACAGTGTTCGAGGGAAGTTCTGCATAGCATTTGGGGTTGGGGGAGGAGGTTAGTCAGAATAGCTACTGAATGTGTTGACTAACATTGTCTGTATCTTCAATTCCCATTGGAGGGTGGGAGCAGCTGGAATTATGAATTATTCCACTAAAGGAACCAATGGTAGCACAGCAATTTAGCAAGCCATTCTGATAGTATCTGGTTTGAGATTGCATCTGGGAGACTCTTAGGGGAGTGGATATTTAGTATAGGTTAGGTCAAGTTCTATGGAGTTTGCCCTGGGATTTCCTTGTAGAGAATTTTCAGCCTCAAGAAACCAAGAGTGTTTAAAATGTAAGTCCCCTCCTTTTCCCTGCCTCCCTTTTCTTCTTGGTGCATATCTTGTGTGTAAAGAAGTCAGTAGAATGCTTCCAGGTTTTCTGCAGAGTTCCTTTCACTGCAGTGGGGGAAGCATGTAATGAAAAATGAAATAATCCCACTATCCTAGGGAGTTTCAGTTGAGCGTGTATTAATCTGTTAAGAAGAGCGTTCCCTTGTGAGTGTTTGAGTTACTGCTCAGGAGTGGAAAGCTATTTGAACTGTTTCTTAAATTTACCCATGATCAGATTTGCTCATGATATCAAAATGGGTGCTAATCATAGTAAGCCAAAAATAAATTGCAAAGTGACCTGTGGTGATTAAAATGGTGAGGACTGCAGACAATAAAAGGGATTTAGTACTAAGAAATGTAAAATCTAGCACTAAGTGGAAGAGGAAGGGGGACAGCAAATGAGGTAGAGCTAGAATTTGACAAATATATATTTTTGTACTAAAGTGAGTTTATTTTCATCTTGCCTCCTTCTTCCTGTCCAAATACTACTTTTTTCATGTTACCAAGCACTATAGTTCATAGTCTTAGTGTTTAACATCATCTAGTCTGATCTCCTGTATATCGCAGGCCACCACCTCCTCCCAGCATCTGCAAATTAACCCAACAACTGAAATTAGACCAAAGTATTACAACCCAGAGGAGTCTAGACTATTATGTGCCACAGGCAGAGACTAGAAGGCACTGAGGTGCACCAATACCTGAGGCCCTTGCAATGTCAGGTCAGTGTTTAAATGAGATATTGCCCAGATAATCCCAGCAAGTGACCTGCACCCACATGTGTCAGAGGACAGTGAAAAACCCCCAAGTTTATTGCCAGTCTGATCTGGGGGACACTTCCTGACCCCACATATAGTGATCAGTTTGATTTTGAATGCGTGAGCAAGAACCACCCACCCAAGTGCCAGAGAGAGAATGCTCAGTGTTACTTCAGAGCCCTGGCCTTCCCTATCCAATGTCCCCTCTCCATCTGTGGCCATCCTTGATGCAGAGGGCGCTATAAAAAGCTGCCTCCCCCTGTACTCACCCGGTGGCGCTTCGGGTCTTCGGCGGTACTTCAGCGGCTCACTCTGGGTCTTCGGTGGTACCCGCCACCGAAATGCCGCTGAAGACCCGGAGCGCCGCTGGGTGAGTGTAAGAAACGGCGCCTTTTTTAAGTACTGCTAAAAAAAGGCGCCGCTTCTGCTCAAGGGGGAGCGGCCGCTCCCCCTGCTCCCCCCCGTCTACTGATTCCAGTAACATATTCTGTACGATTTGAAGGGATATTATAGTGTAACTTAGACGCCGGTTGCAATCAACATTCAAAAATGTATTTCCCAGCTAGAGCTAAAAGGCCTAACACGAAAGATACTGTATTCAAATGAATGTTGTATAATCTGGTTTCTGTCCTCTAACATGGTATTTCACTACGGTTATATTCTCATTGGAACATGAATGTATGAATAAAGAGTTTTGTCAATTACATTTTAGGGGGTCGCTTTCCTCAGTAAGACTGATAAATAAGAAAATTGTTTTGTTTGACATGCTGCTTCTACATTTAGAATGTGATGCCACCAGATGACTTCAGATGTCCTGACTCTTCAAAGCAGATCTGGACTGTGAATGAAGTATTTATTCAGAAATTGCTAACTTGTCCATCTGGAAGGCTTCCAGTAGAGATAGCTGAGTAAGAACAAATTAAATTGTTGAGAAAAATATCTGAAAACTAAATTGAATTATAATACATATACGCAGTTATGAAAGTTTTACACAAAGAATGTTTTAATTACTGTCTTTGCTGTACACATCAGAGCTTTACTTTTGACTATGCTGCTTGTAATGCAATTTAAAGCCTTATAGTAGTTCTACTTCCTTCCTGTTGAAGCAACTAAAAAAAAAAAGTAATTACAAACTTTCAAGATACAAAATGTGGACTCAAGGTAGGGATTATGAGATATTTGTGGGGTAAGGCGTGCATAGGGACTAAGGTAGGGGAAAAGGCCTCTTAGGTTGTCTAGGCTGGGAAAAGTGGTTGAGGTTAGGTAACCTTGATCTTTTCCCTTGTTTAGATCAGGGGTCCTCACACTTAATTGCACTGAGACCCCCTTCTGACAACAAAAATTACTACATGACCCCAGGAGGGGGAACCGAAGGCTGAGCACACCTGAGCTCCACTGCCCTGGTTGGGGGGGGGCAAAGCCTGAGTCCCACTGCCCTGGGCAGGGGAGAAAAAAGCAGAAGTCCAAGGGCTTCAGCTTCAGGCAGGGGGCCTGCAACCTGAGGTCCACCATCCCAAGCTGAAGCTCTCAAGCTTCAGCTTTGGCCCCAGGTGGAGAGGCTCACGCTTCAGCCCGGGCCCAACAAGTCTAAGCTAGCCCTGGTGACCCTATTAAAATGGGGTTGTGACCCACTTGGGGTCGTGACCCACTTGGGGTCCCAACCCACAGTTTGAGAACCGCTGGTTTAGATCCATGTTAACTCCTTTTATCTCAGTACAGCTAGTTGAGATCTACCTTGATCACTTTTTATCACTTCTTATACAGACCTTTAAAGAACAGTAAAGTATTGGGAATTTGACATCAGGAGAGGTGACTTGAGTGGGAGTATTGACAGAAAGTTGGTCATCAAAGTAATGGCCTCAGTAACACAGATGGAGAGCAGGTCAGGCTTTTGAGGGAGAGTGACCTGAGAGTCTCAAAGGGAAGGAACAGAAGGGTGAACCAGGCTATGTGCTACCAGCTACCTTCATACATATGTGAAACTGTGTTTTTGTAATTTTTTTGTGAATTTCAAGTTTGCTGCCATTCATAACTAATAAATGAGTTGGGACAAAATAAATTCATCTATAAATATCAGAGGGGTAGCCGTGTTAGTCTGGATCTGTAGAAGCGACAAAGGGTCCTGTGGCACCTTATAGACTAACAGGCATTGGAGCATAAGCTTTCGTGGGTGAATACTCTCTTCGTCGGATGCATCCGACGAAGTGGGTATTCACCCACAAAAGCTTATGCTCCAATACCTCTGTTAGTCTGTAAGGTGCCACAGGACCCTTTGTCGCTTCATCTATAAATGCAGCCTGTAATACAAAGTACTCTTCTGTTGTCCGCATCAGATTAGAGTGTCGAGCAGTGTTGGTTGTCTCGGTCTGCAATGTACTCTTGCACTTGATTCAGAAGTGAGAACATCATCAAAAAGTAGTAGTAGCCACTGACTTTTGAATGAGGACCCTACAGGGGCTGCTCCTGGTGGGACAAAGCAAGTGAGAAACCTGCTCCTTTGGCAGTTCTAAAGAGACAGATCTCTCAGCTAGAACACAGATTATTATTATTATTTTATTTATTTAGTTATTTATTTTTTTAAGATGAGCTTCCCTGGGTTTCAGGAAATTTCCCTGTTCCCTGGTAGGCCAGGCTGACCATGGTTATTTCTGAGTGTAGATGGCCCTTCCCTATTGGACTGAAATACCTATAGTTACAGTATAACATAAAGAGAAATCCAAGCAACTGAAATATTATTTCCTCAAACTTATTAATGCAGAGTTCTGTGGATTTATTATTGTATATGTGCAGTATATTCTGTAGCTGTTCATTGCGTGAGATATAATGTGCACGTAGTTTCCCAGTTTTAACATTTTTTTTTTTTAGTGAATGATGCTAGCTATTCATTGATGTTCATTGACTTTTTTAGCCCTCAGAACAAATTCATACTTTGTAAATTAGCAAAAATGTTTATATTCACAAACCTCACATCTAACAGTATGCATCTAGGAATAGGTTGTGAATGAATTTTCTCTTCACGCATTCACTTTGGTAGTCTGAAAGGTGTATATACAATATGTAATAAAATGACAGGCCACTTGTAAGAGGGGATCTTGTACCACTAACTAATTTGTGTTTTGGTTGTGGATAAAGCCAGGGCCCATTATCAGTTTTCATAGATCAGATGTCTAATAGCACTGGCAAAAAGATATCTATTAGCATTTAAAGTCCACGAGAGTGCTTTTTAGGCAGATTCTATGTAAAAGTGAATGCCTGAATTCAGAAGCATTTTCCTGTAGAAAAATACCAATTTTATACAGGTTTATTTTTCTTTGAGAAACATTCAGAACTTGGGGTTTGCTGTTTCAGTTCCTATACACAAAGCTGTCCAATGAAAATTGTTTTGTTTTGACTATCTCAAATTTGCATTTTGTCTTATCCAACTTTGTTTACTGATATTGCAGATAGGCATGATTAGATATTATGTGAAGTGTCAATGGGGTATAAATAACAATTTATAGTAAAACAAACTTTCATTTGATATGTAAATCTAATTTTTCTTATGCATATATTTTTTAGTGAAATAGATGGAACATTTTCTTCAGCTGGCTGCCTAAATGGGAGTTTTTTAGCTGTCAGGTGAGTGGGTAATTCTTGTAAATTTCAGATTTTAAGATAGTTTATTGAAGCAGAAATAAAAATGTTGGGGGGCGGGGAGGGTGAGGTGGGTATAGGAGGTGAATGCAAAATTCTTACATCCTTTTTTTTTTTTCCCCTCTTCAGCAATGATGATCACTATAGAACTAGTGCTCGATTCTCGGGGGTTGATATGAACGCTGCTAGACTACTATTTCACAAACTTATAAGTCCTGACCATCCTCGTATATCACAGCAGGTTTGTCCTGCAAATCTTCCTTAGATCTAGTTATACGGATTCATAAATTCTGTAGTATTACACCTTGATCTGGTTCTTTAGTATAAAAAAGTAACCTGTATACACCAGTTCTAAGTTAATGAGGAGTTTGTAAAAGCATTTTGTAGTGGCGGCAGTAAACTACACAGTACATTTTCTGTGTCTAAATATCTGTGATTTTAATTCCATACCTTTTCTATTTTAATGCTGTAATATGTACATAGATGATAATAGAAGATTATAATGTGTATAGTAATCTAGGTCTGTTTTTTCTAAATTACCATGGTTTGTGTTAAGCATTGTATATTATCTGCACTATAACCTTTATCTTTCCACAAAGCACACTTTAAAGTGTTTAACTGTGAAGGTTTTGCTGTGGAATAGTTACTCTGAGTTTATCTGAGGTAAACATTGGTACATGAAGCGAATAGCTTCGCTATTGTGCTTATGCACATGCATGCAGTAATACTATTTTCAAATTACTACTCTGCACTGCACATCTGCTAGTATCATATTAGGATCAAGCCCTTGCATTAACTTTGTGTTTATATTTTCGGATGTTTGCGTATTCATTTTTTGTTTTAAAAAACTGAGTTTACTTCTGTGCCATGTTGTAGGTTGCAGCTAGTTTGGAGAAGAACCTTATTCCTAAATTGACTACTTCCTTACCTGATGTTGAAGCCCTAAGGCTGTATCTCACTCTACCAGAATGCCCACTGATGAGTGATGTGAACAATTTTACAACATTAGCTATTCCTTTTGGAACAGCTGTTGTAAATCTAGAAAAAGCTCCACTGAAAGTACTTGGTAAGAATTTTTAAAAAATCTTCTACGTTGAAACTCTCTCACTACCGATTTTCAGCTAGAATGTGGAAATTGCAGAAATGAATTAATAGGATCTGCAAACATTTCTCTCTCTATAGTTCTGTAGAATCCCTCAAAGAAAAAGTTAGGAATCTAGTTCTTTCTCTTCTCTATACTCCGTCACCAAGAGGTATGTTCCTAACTGCGTAGGAAAGTGTATATCTTCCTTAATGTCTGGGTGAGCTACTTGCCAGTCCATAAAATGGATCGGTTATTACTGTCTTCAGTCTGATTCCTTTTGAGAGTGAGAATCTCTGTGGTTCATGGATTTATTTTAAAGGATTTAGAGGGTTTTGTGCTCCTGTTGTTAGACTGATGTAATTAGTGTTTACATTTTCTATGTCCTCTTCATACTCATGATTATAAGTAAAATTTAAATCTTCATAATCAGGTGTGTTTTCACTCATCTTCACTCTTCAAAGAATGTGGGTGGAGGGAGGCGGTTGTTTTTCCAAGTAATCATATGGTTACACTGCTGTCGTGCTGGAAGAGTCATAGCTCACCTCTCTTGCCAAACAGCATCCTGTAGGCAGTTTCCAGGATTTTTAAAGGACAGACATTGAATTCACATCTTAGATTTACTTTGACAAAGCATTTTACCATTTTCTTCAATAGGTCCCACCAGTGCCACATAGAGGGATATTGTCTCCCTATTCTGAGCCAGGATATACGTGCTATGTTCGTATACAGCCTAAAACCACTCTAGCTTTCTTACTCTGTTGCATTACAATTTCATATCCTGTTAGCTGTCTTTATTGCCTCAAGATCTTTTTAGACAGTGCAGCTTTCACTATATCTTCCCATTGAATAGCTATTTGACACGTTTTTCCCCACAGATTTTCTGGCTTTAATTTACATTTGAATTATATCTTATATTTTATTTCCTCTGTTTATAACAAAACTGATTCCGTTAGAGTGTATTGTAATTAGGTAGCTGTTTTATTATGCAGAGTTAATTTATAATGAAGGAATGTTCAAATGTAAAGACTTAACAAAGTGTTCTGCTAGGAACAGCTTGGTACTTCAAAGGTTTGCTGCACTCCCATCATGTTACAACCGTTTCCGTAGAAGGGGGGGGCAGTGCTTTAGGGATAGCTCTATAGCTCCTCTCCCCGACATTTTTCTGTCTCCACACGCAGCTACATACTGACAAACATGCAGCTCTTTTGGAATCCCCTCTGTCTGCCTATTCAATATGCTTACCTTGCTGCCTCTTCATCTCCCTTCAAAGTTGCCCCAGTGTAATAGATACTAGCATCCATATTTGCCACTAACTTCTGTTTTTTTTCAAAATTCCTGAATTTAAAAAAAGCTCAGAACATTTCAGCATAATGTCCCCGTGTCCCTATTTTTAAGCCAAGTATCTGTCATTTCTTCTTCAAGTGATTGCACATGTCCATTCCACTGTAGGTATGTGCATGTCTTGTACACAGATGTCAAGAGATTTTCCCCCCGCAGCAGTACCTGTTGGGGTGGCTTGAGCGCCCTTTGTCACCACATGCCACTGCATGCTGGTATAAGAGGGCAGAACCACCTTGACTCCTCTCAGTTCCTTCTTACTGCCTGTGACGGTTGTCAGAGCGATCTTTTGGTTTTGTTAACTCAAGTGCCTTCCCCCTCTCATAGATAGTTGCAGTTATTGTTTTTTGTTTTCTTAGATAAATTTGTGTTATGTTTCAGGGGTTTTTTTGGTATCCTTTTGGACTGTTTGTCCTTTTTTTAGTACCAGGCTCAGTACTGAAAAGATGCCTTGCTCCCCAGGGTGTAAGTTCTGTGGGACTTCTCCAAAGCCGATGTTGGTTAGTGATTCCCCATCCAACCTGCTTTAAGTGCTTGGGTGAGGCCCACGTTAGTGACAAGGGCTTCAAATCCTGGTCAAAGAACGACAGAGCAGCAAGGCGTAAGTGCTTGGTTATGAAAGCAGCACTGAGACTCCCTTTGGAATCATCACATGGGGAGAGCACCCCAAATACTTCAGTGTCGGTATGGAGTGCTCCATCAAAAATATCTTCGGCTTCTCACCAGTGCCAAAGAAGAGACGCAGACCTTCCTTGGGCTCAGCGTCTCGCCCATCAACCTTGGTATCAGACAAGACAGAGTCAAGGACCCTGCTAAGCGTGTGGCAGAGAGAGCTGCTTCAGAAGCCTTGCCAGCTAAAAGGGATTCGTAGTCTCCTGAGCTGATACCACGCCTCTTGGGGCTGTCTCTTGAGAGACAGCTGAGGAACCGAGAGGGATATGCAGCTGCAAGGGACTTGCTCAGCCTCTTAGTACTAGTTTTACCAGCTCTCTGCCCCCCAGCTGCAGCCCTGGGGCCGGAGGAGCTGTCATCTCTCCCCTTCTCCCCCCACAGCTCTGGGGCTGGAGAAGCTGTCAGCTCCCCACCACAATCAGCAAGGCTGGAGGTTGGATGTTTGTTATAGCCCAAGGTTCGTTATTTCCAAGGGTATTATAGCGAGGGTCTACTATACCAGCGTGTAGTGGCGTGTGTCCACAGAATATTTAAGCCACCCCAGTGGGTAATACTGAGGGGGAAAAAAATCTCCAACATCTGTGCAGGAGGTGTGAGCCTACACATCTTGAAGAATAACAGTTACGGAAAGGTAGATAACCATTTCCCATTCTAAACAGTTTTTCTACACCAGTTCATTTCAGTAGAGATAAAAACTTTGTTCCTATTTCTCCACCATAATCTCTTTATAGCTTTCAATCTCTGGGAGGTATAATTTTTAGGAAGAAGGGCAGTATAACACTGACAGTTGTGATTGTAAGTTTTACATTTATATGTTCGCTCTTTATTGACAGAAAACTGGTGGTCTATACTTGAACCTCCATTGTTCCTGAAGATAGTGGAGCTGTACAAGGATGTTGTGGTCCACCTCCTAAAATTATACAAGATTGGTATCCCCAATTCTGAAAGAAGAATCTTTACCAGTTTTCTACACACTTCTCTCAAAGTTCTGGAAATTTTACATAGGGTATGTCCTGAGCTATTTTAAGCTAATCGTTGTTTCTAAATTGCTTATTTTGTCAACTGTTGTGCAGTGTTAATTAAGTCCCTTTTATTTTGTAATCAGTGAAGGAGTGAAAGTGCTCTGATTTAGAATTCTTCTATGGATTGACACTGTATAGTTTTCTTGTTAGCAATGCCTTCTGGATGTCTAAATCACTGGAATACTACATTTTAGTTTAGCTCTCATTGGCTAGGACAGTTATCAGTTTTCATGGAAACGCAAATTTAATGGAGTAATTGTATTTGAGAGACTACAGTAAAATACATTAGAAGACTCAAACTTTCATTTACCATAATAAAATTGAGACTATAAATTGATGTGCAGTTATTTTAAGACTGCAGCTAAAAAAAATGAGATCCTTTGACTTTTAAATGAATAAATATGAGATGGCCACCCAGAATGTGGTTTCTAGTGGATCTCACAAGGCTTCATTCACTCTAAAGTCTGCAGTAATTGTAAAATGACAGCACTGTACAGTATGTAACTATACGCTGCAGCTATCGCTGTTCCATTTTTCTTGCAATTTCATGGGATTTCTGAATAATCTGCATTTCAACCTCCTGTATGTCCTTTCTTCTGTTCTTGTGGGCATTGGACACCTTTAATGTTTACTCTGTTGTGAAGGAAAACCTCTTTCCTAGTTTTTGTTTGCTAAGGTATCTAAGTTCAGTTAGACCAGGGGTCAGCAACCTGTGGCATGTGTGCCAAAGGCAGCATGCGAGCGGATTTTTAGTGGCACTCTGCTGCCAGCCTGGGTTCCGTTCGCAGGCCCCGCTCAGCCCACTGCCGGTCGGGGGTTCCATCCGCCGGTCCCTTGCCAGCCGGGGTTCCAGCCGCCGGCCCCGCTCAGCCTGCTGCTGGCCTGGGTGAATGGAACCCCAGGACGGCAACGGGCTGAGCGGGGCAGGTGGCCGGGACCCCGCTCAGCCCGTCAGACCCCGGCGGCTGTCAGGAGCCGGCGAACGGAACCCCAGACTGGCAGTGGGCTGAGCCACTCAGCCCACTGCTGGTCTGGGTCTTCCGGCCATCGGCCCAGCTCAGCCTGCTGACGGTCTGGGGTTCCGGCTGCTGGCCCGCTCACCTCGCTGCGGTCTGGGGTTCCAGCCACTGGCTCCCCTGCCAGCCGGGGTCCGGACCTCCAGCCCTGCTCAGCCCGCTGCCGGCCTGGGGTACTGGCAGCCAGCCCAGGGCTCTGCTCCTGGCCTGGGCCCAGTGCTCTGCAACCACCCCCAGCTTTGGCCCACTGGCCCCAGCCTGGGGCAGTGAGGGGTGCAGACAGGGACAAGAGGGGAGCGCAGCTCAGCACCCCCATCTTAAAATTGTTCCAGGCCACTGAGATATTTTTAAGTCCTGGTTTGCTGCTTATATCAGACCACATCTGCGTTTGACCTTGTGCATGCCCTTTGTCGCCATTTTTTTCCCCCCCACTTGAGAGTTGAGGGGAACATTTGACAAAATGGCAGCTTCTAAGAAAACAAAGTTAGATGTCCGTTCATTTCATTCTTGGACAAACACAATTGGATTTATTCAAAAGAAGGACCGTGCTATTTGTGCTTTCTGTTATTAAAGTGTTTGTCACACATCAAGTGTTCGGCGACATTTTGAAACGAAGCACGAGAGAACCTTTCTGGACGAAGCAGACAAGACTGAATCGATCAGAAAGGCAGTAGCAGGATATGAGAAGCAAAGCACTGTTTTTAAAAGCTTAAGTGTAAGTAAAAATAAAGCTACAGAAGGAAGTTACAAGGTTGCACAGTGCATTGCAAAAAACGGAAAGCTGTTTACAGATGGGGAATATATAAAAAGTTTTTCTCAGCAGTTCGGAGATTTTGTTCAATTATTTGCCAAATAAAGATACACTCATACCTAGAATAAAAGAACTGCCTGTCTCTGCCAGAACAGTTGAGAGACGCATAAGCAAAATGGCAGAAAACATTAAGGAAAAGCAGACGACTGCATTAAAAGACACAGCAGTGTTTAGTGTTGCAGTTGATGAGAGTGTGGATACAAACGACGTTCCACGTTTGGCAGTTGTTGCAAGGTATTGTGCTTCCAGTGAAATCCAAGAGGAACTTTGTTGCCTAAACCCCTGCATGGCACAACAAAGGGGGAAGATATAGCGGAAAGTTTTGTAAACCATTTTGAAGAACGAGGAGTTGACATTAGAAAAATATTGTGTGAGACAACAGATGGTGCTCCTGCCATGGACGGAAAACAGAAGGGATTTGTAAAGTTATTTGAAGATCAAATTGGCCATCTGACAGTCAAATTTCACTGTATAATCCATCAAGAAAACCTGTGTGCTAAAATTTCTAATTCAGACTTTAAAAATGTGATGAATACAGTGGTGCAAACAGTGAATTTTCTTGTTGCTCGATCTGCTTTGACTCAGACAGTTTCAAGCACTGCTAGAAGAGATGGACAGTGCTTATAATGGCATTCTACTTCACAGCAACATTCGGTGGCTAAGTTGTGGCAAGGTTTTGGTGCGCTTTGTAAACTGTTTTGATGCAATCAAGGCCTTTTTGTCGGAAAAAGGACAAAACTACCCCGAACTGGATGATAACAAATGGCATGTGTAAACTCGTGTTTCTAATTGACATCACCGCTCACCTAAACGAACTCAACCTCAGTCTCCAGGGTGCAGGGCAAATGGTTCTGGATCTTTATGAAGCCTGAAAGGCATTTGTTGTAAAACTAGCAGTTTTTTCTCAGGATATTCAAACTTCTACTTTCTGCTACTTCCAACACACAAAATTGCTATTGACATGTTGCACTGTCAGTGTCGATGAGATTGGAATGTACATGCAAGAACTGGAATCAGAATTTTCTGACAGATTTTCAAGATTTCCAGTGATTTGGCCCAATGCTTTCTTTTGTAATTAAACCTGAAAAGTTCAACGAAAACGACTTGGATTTGTCTGTATTTCAGTGGATGGGTGTTGAAGATTTTGAAATGCAACTCATTCAGTTAAAAAGCTCAGAATTGTGGGCATCAAAGTTTGTAGATCTGCGGAGTGCACTTGAAGCTACCGAGAAAGATCATGGAGCCTCTGTTCTGACCTGCTGGACGTCCCTGCCAGTGAAATTTAACTGTTTGAAGAAAATAGCGTTTGCAATGCTTTCAGCATTTGGATCCACATACCTGTTTGAACAGGTATTTTCACACATGAAATCTGTCCTCTGTCCCTCTCGGAGCTGGTTAACAACTGATCACTCAGAAGCCTGTGTGCAGCTTAAAGTATCCTAATACATGCCAGACAGTGGAAGACTCAGCAAGGACAAGGATCACACTAAACCAGGGGGCGGCAACCTTTCAGAAGTGGTGTGCCGAGTCTTCATTTATTCACTCTAATTTAAGCTTTCGCGTGCCAGTAATACATTTTAACGTTTTTAGGTCTCTTTCTATAAGTCTTTAATATATTACTAAACTATTGTTGTATGTAAAGTAAATAAGGTTTTTAAAATGTTTAAGAATCTTCACTTAAAATTAAATTAAAATGCAGAGCCCGCCAGACCGGTGGCCAGGACCCAGGTAGTGTGAATGCCACTGAAAATCAGCTCACGTGCCGTCTTTGGCACCCGTGCCATAGGTTGCCTACCCCTGCACTAAACTGATAAGATCTGCATTTTAATTTACTTTTAAATGAAGCTTCTTAAACATTTTAAAAACCTTGTTTACTTTACATACAACAATAGTTTAATTTTATAATATAGATTTATAGAGAGACCCCTTCTAAAAACGTTAAAATGTATTACTGGCACGTGAAACCTTAAATTACAGTGAATAAATGAAGACTTGGCACACCACTTCTGAAAGGTTGCCGACCCCTGAGTTAGACTGACCTAGCTTAAATGGTTGTTTTTTTGTTTTTTTTTAAATACTTTTTATGTTAAACATTAGAGACTGAGCAAACTTTTTGTATCAAGTAATAATGAAAAATAAAAATAATGAAAAGTAAACAATCATACTTTTCTTCAGGTAAATGAGAGAGGAGGACAAATTATACAGTATGACAAATTTTACATTCATGAAATACAAGACTTGATAGACATCAGAAATGACTACATCAACTGGATCCAGCAGCAGGCATATGGAATGGTGAGTTTCCTGTTTCTTTGTGTTCCCTTTTAAAATATGACTTGTAGCTTCCCTCTAGTCTTTCGGTATCTCTTGTTCTTTGTAAAATGCCTGCAAAAATCATGGTGGCTGAATGGTGATTGTGTTAATAAGGAATGAAATTGAACAACCTTAATTTTATATTAATGAAATTTTTAGTATAGAAAGAGCCCTTACTGGTCTAATGCTTCATCTGCCACAAGGGTTTCAAAGTCAGCTACACAAGCAATTATTCAAACACATCTCAAAAGGTAGTTGTTAATGAAAAACCAACATAGTATTTTGAATGAAGTTCCACAGGGATCTGCACTAGGCCTGATATTATTCAACATTTTCATTAATAATCTGATTTAAAATTTGTGGATGCCACAAAGATTGATGGAGTGGTAAATAATAATGAAGGCAGGGCAGTCACACCAGAGTGATCTGGGTCACTTGATAAATTGGACCTATTCAAAGACAAAGTCATCTTGGAACAAAGAATACAGGCCATACCTACAGAATAGGGAACTGAATCCTGGAAAGCAGTGACTCTAAAAATGATTAAGGGGCCATAGTGGACAACAACTGAACATGAGCTCCCAGTGCAACACTGTCAAAAAGGGCTAATGCAGTCCTTGAATATGTAAACAGGAGGGTAGTGATGAGAAATATGGAGATGATTTGACCTCTGTATAGAGCATTGGGGAGTCAGACATCTAGTTCAAGTATCTGTATTTTTAAGCATAATATTGCAAAATTAGAGGGGGTGCATAAAAACCATAACAATTATTTGAGGGCTGGGAAAAAATGCCTTGCAGTTAAGACTTAATGAACTCAAAAGGTTTAGACAATCAAAGAGAATAGTGAGAAGTGACTTGATTATAGTGTATAAGTACCTTCACAAAGACAAAATACCAGATACTAACAGATCCTTTAACCTAGTGGGGAAAAGACAGCAAGAGCCATTGCATGCAAGTTAAAGCCAGACAAATTCAGATTAGAAATAAGGCACAGATAATGAAGGTGATTAACGTTTGGAACAAACTGCCAAGGGAAGTGATGTATTCATCATTTGAAGCCTTCAAAATTTGATGTCTTTCTGGATGACCTGCTTTAGTCCAACACAAATTATTGGGCTCGGTATAGGGGTAACTGAGTGAAAGTCTGTGGCTTGTGCTATGCCAGAGGTCAGACTGGATAATCTAACTGTCCTTTCTGGTCCTAAAAATCTATGAACTTATTAAAACCTTCCCTTACCGTGTATATGTTTTTTTATTATCTGACTGTCGAACCTGTAACTGTAAGTCTGAGTTCTTTATAATTGTTACTTCTCTTGTTAAAACTTTGGGACATGACTGTTTGCTCAGTTCCTTGGTGAAGTTTGAAAAAAATGCCAATTGAAGCTCTGAGAAATACCACTTTTTGTCCATCACAGATCCTTTTTTTGTACAAACTGCTTGAGGTGAAGATGTGTTCCAAAGAAATGAGTTTTGTTCTTACTTGGCATATTGAGCCAGTAAGTGAGGGGGATATATCTTTTATCTTTTGCTTATGAAAAGTCCTAATGGTCTGTTGTTCACTTTGTTCCCACCTTCATTCTTTGGAGCACAGTCCAAATTAAAACAATTCTTTAGCACTGAGCTTCATACCAAAGAAATCCTTGATGGTCCTTTTAATGGGAGGATTTCTTCTGTCAGCACTTCTAATGTGGCTCCTATTCACTTAGTGCTATTTTCAGCATATGCATTAATGGTAGGGAGTTCCTCAGGGAACAATGCCTCTCAGAGTGGGCTCCTACATACTATGGTAATACAAATAATAACGGGCTTTTTTTATCTGAGTGTCCAAAGTCTGGCTTATTCATGGATGGACTGAATCCATTTCAGGTCATCCTCCCTGACTGTTCTTTCATTCCTGGGTCATTCTTTCAAGGTACCTTGAGGGAGAAGTTTCAGTTTTGACACCTGGTAAATTATTTCCCTTACTGGTAGCTGAAGAACTTCAATGGTGAAGAAAGAAATACAGAAAAGATTTCCCCCACTGTAAAAGTTTCATCAAAAGTTGATAAAATCTCTTCTCCTTTCTGTACAATCTCAACTTTTTGGGACCTGTTTTTTATTGATCAGAAGAGTGTGTTCCTATCTTAGCCTCTTCACCCAATATGTGTGCCTGTATTCTAGATCTCATTGCAGGTGCATTTTTTCATCCTTTTGTCCAATTCAGATGAAACCTCTTCATTGGTGGATATGTTCTTTATTTTTGGATCTACAGAGGTTTCCTGATCAAACTTTTGTTAGCCTCAGCATAGGAGGATTGTCATGCTTTTGTGATGGCTTGCTTGTTAGGTTTATGGGATTGATATTTTTTGCTGCTATTGCTTTCATTGGTTTCTGGGCTCAAATGCTCTGTGAAAAGTTGATAACCCTTGTTAGGTACTCTATAGCAGGGGTCTCAAACTCAAATTACCATGAGGGCTGCATGAGGACTAGTGCATTGGCCCGAGGGCCGCATCACTGATCCCGCCCCCTCGCTGCCCCTGGCCCTGCCCCCACTCCACCCCTTCCATTAGGCCCCGCCCCTTCTCCACCTCCTCCTCTGAGCGCGTGGCTCCCCACTCCTCCCCCCTCCCTCCCAGAAACCGCGAAGCCGCCAGACAGCTGTTCTGGTGCCGGGAACTTCCTGGGGGTAAAAATAGAACCTTAGAGCAGCGCGGCGGGAACGGGGATCTTAGCGGCCACAGAACGTAACTGGGGGCGGGGGAGAGGGGAGTTGGCGGCCATAGGACGTAATTGGGGGTGGGGGGGGGTGGGACCCCGGCAGCCCGCCTCTTCTCTTCCCCCTCCTCCCCCATGTGCGTGCTTCTAGTGATGGAAGTGTTTGTCTTCTTAAAAATACCTTCTGGTGGTTGACTTGAGACCAAATGAAATGTTCTATGAACACAAATAGCATATCGTATTATAGCTTCTATTTGGGAAACGCAGCTTGTCAACTCCTTGGGCTCTGTTCCAAGTCATTGGAAGAGCTTTGCCAACGCCAGCCTTCAACCATGAGGTAGACATGAGTTGGAAAAAGACCATTACAGTCTAATAATAAAATACTAATATAAAGAGTTGTTTTAAAAGCAGTTAAGATGCTGTTTAAAGGACATTACTGTAGTCTGAGTGATTAGGGAAAAAATAACAGGTGCCATGTGTACACAAAGCTCCACAAATGTGCACTTTCACATGCATTATATTTGGCAAACTTTTAGGTCAGCTAGTGTTTCAGAGAAGGTAAGGTGTGTATGTGTGGAGTATGTGCGTTAAACAAACACCTTTTGTAGTTCTCATTTTGGCCATTAACTTTTATAAGTGAGGGATTCAGACATCCTGGTCCCTTGAGATTTTTCTTTATAGTACTATTTTTAAAAACTTCTTGGTGCTATTTAAATTTATTTTCCATTTTCTACCCTTGGGAAATGTCTGTCTTAGCATTCAACAGAGGGTGACAGGGAAACATGCAGGAAAGAGAATTTAAGTGTTCCAGCAACATATGCCTCTTCTATCACTAAATTTCCCTTCAAGTCCATCCAAAAAGTTGCACATTCTCTCTTAATCTTTGTGTACAATAAAATAGTTACAGATTATGGACATTAATGATGATTTATCTAAACTTATGTTCTAAGTGGCATTTGTACCTTGAAAATCAAAAAATGTTGTACTAACACTTTGTTGCATTTAACATATAATATGGTATAACAACTTGAGAGTCGGGAAGAAGCAAAAAGCTTGCTTTTTACATAAAGACTCTTAGTGAGCAAGTAAGCATTATATGTAGAATGCCAGTATTTAAAAAAATTGATAACACTACTGTCAATAGAACATTTATAATACATTTCCCATAATTTAGCATTTATTATTTTAGTGCCGTCCATCCAAGAAAACTTTATTGTAGCACCGCTTTTTAAAGACCCCAGATATAGTAATTTAAAGTGTCTGGTTATAGTCTGTGGATTAATTCTAAATGCAAAATTTTTGTTTTTATTTGCTTCTCTAATAATTCAGTTTTTAAAAATACTGTAGCTAAATATTTTTGCTGGTTCAGAGAAGAATAATTAATGCAGACACTAATGCTGCTTTTTACTCTTAATTATTGCTACCTTTGTGCATTGCTGTCATAGGACATCAACCATGGATTAACTGAGGTAAGATTGGTTGTAATCTGGCTTCCTCTTCAGAGTGTAAGGAAATCAGAAATGTTGATTAAGATCTAGTTCTGTCAAGGATTAATTTTAGAGTATTAGATGTAAGTAAGACTTTAAAATTTGTGTGGGTATAGTCAGAAAAATGTCTTCAGAAAATTGTGCAGCTATATTAACTAATCAGGTTAGATATAGAAGTCATTGACGGAGTATAAATATAAGGCCTTGTTTACACTACACAGTTTTGTTGGCAAAAGGCAGCTTTTGTCCACAAAACAGTGGAGGTGTACACACTACAATTCTACTTTTGGCAACAAAACTCTCTCCTGTTTTGCCGACAAAATAATCACCTCGACGAGAAGCATAGTGCTTTTTGCAGCAAAGTTAGAGCGACAAAACGTCAGTGTAGTCACTGTGTTCCTTACGTCGCCGTAACTGGCCTCCAGGAGGTATCCCACAATGCCCACCATGACCGCTCTGCTCACTGTTTTGAACTCCACTGCCCTGTATCCAACTACAAAGGCATGTACCCCTCCCCTTTCAAAGCCCTAGGAAGTACTGAAATTCTTCAGCGTGGAGCGCTCACATAGCTACAGCCCAGCTGAGCATGCAAGCTTCGGCAGCAAACGCACTCCTGCCTGTACTACAGTGGAGCGGGGATCATCTTGATCTGTGGGGAGAGGAGGCTGGGGTAGTACTCTGAGGGAATCTCAGAATGAAAACGTTAACTCTGAATCGTGCTCTTCTTGGCACTAGGAAGAGCAGGCTTGGCAGGCTGCTGCTTGCAGGCGGGGGAAGAGACTCAGGGAGGCAGGGTCTGATATTGAGGGTGTCCCCCTCCCCCTGCCTCAGGATTCACTGCATTCAGTCTGAACTTAGAGACAGCGTGCTGACACATTCACTCACCCACAACACACACACTTCCTCAACACGCACCCTGTCTTTCTCACATACACTGTCCCAACACGCACCCTGTCTCTCTCTCACACCCCACACTCCCTGTCACACTCTTCCCCCCCGCCACACACACACACACACACACACACTTCAGTTGAAGAGGGGCTGGCAATCTAGTAGGATGCTCCTGGAATGATGAGATTGAGAAACCTGCATAATTTGATGCCGTACCTTTGCTGCATTGCAAACCCTTCCCAAAGCACCCTGCAGCCAGTTGCACAGTGGGATAGCCACCCACTGTGCACGGCTCTTTGTTGATGCAAGAGCTGCTATTGTGGATGCGCTCTGCCGACAGAAGGAGCATAGAGCGGACATGCAACAGCGGTTTAATTAAAGCGGTGGCTGTATGTCGGCATAACTTGCATTGACAAAACTCTATAGTGTAGACAAGGCCTAAACACTTTTAAAACTGTAAGCAATGCAAGCTCAAACTAGGATCTGTAACCAAAACACTTTCTAACCTCATACCTATATCAGTAATAAAGATTTAGAAATGATCTGTTTTGTTGATGAAACATAAGAGAATTCAATAATCCACTCCCTTTCCCACAGCAGAATTGGCCCTGCACTGACAAGTAAAATCTTTTGTCATAAAGCAGATATATTGAATGAGAGAGAATCATTTTTACAATCCCATTTTTTTCCTGACTATAACCACACCCTTTAAGTACCATATGATAACTCTGTGCACTAATATTTTACTTTTTGGTTCTAGCTAACAGAAAATCCAGTTACAATTTGCACATACCCTTTCGTGTTTGATGCACAGGCAAAGACTACGCTTTTGCAAACAGATGCTGTCTTACAAATGCAGGTAAAATTGTATTTCACTCTTTCTAAACATCAGGTTTTTAAAATATCCAAAAAGGACTAAAATCTATCAACTATTTTGAGATCTAGTTTTCTCTTCCTACTTTTGTACAAGTAATTTGCATGATATAAATTTGGGGTAGTTTACTTTTCTCCCCCTTTTTAATGTTTTGAACGTGGTTGAAATTGTATTGTTTGGTAATCTGTGTAAATTGTTCTCTTTTGTAGCAACCTCTCTCCTTTTCAGTAGCTAGGTGACACTTTTTTACCAGCCAACTGATTGCTTATCTCAAACTGTAATAAGTATGGTTTTACCTACATCTGTAATGCAGTGGGAGAGAGCCAAGGCTTGGAAATAGTTCTAAATGTATTTTTTGTAGAAAGGTGGGCCTGAATTTCTTAATCTGGAAAAATTGTTGCAATATGGAGATTTCATTTTTAATGTTGATCATCATTGATTCTTTCCCTATTTGCTGCCATCAAATTACATACTTGCTAATGTTAGTAATTTCAGTTTTGCATTAATCTGGATAAAGCTAATTCGTAAATATAATGGTTTGTAAAACATGTACCCTATGTTGTGTCCTTTTATTTCTAAAGCATGAGTTATGTTCACCTAACCGTATCAGTTATGCATTGGAATCCTTGTTTATTTGTTGTTTTTGTTTCTATCTGAACAACACTGAAATGTGTGATGTGACGAACAATTGTTGAACAATTGGTGATGAACAGTTGGTCAACAATTGGTATTCTGTATAATACATACCTGCACAGCTGTTGTAAAGGAGTCATGAATTATGAAAATCACATGTATAAAGGGGACAGAGTGAGTGAAGGAAAAATAAAAGCAAGTGACTGAAATAATAGTTCCAAACTCTGACTACTTGAACTGCTCCCCGTCCTCCACATGCCCATTTTCATAGTGCCTGTTTACAGTGATAAGAGCCTATGTCTTGAAGTTGAAGATAGACGGGAAAGAGGCACTGTGCTTGTATGACATGCACTCCTGCTGAAAAATATGAATTCCTGTAATCACAATAAGTTAATAAATACAATTTTGAATGTGTTTTTCAAAGCTTGTATTTACCACTGATGCTCAAAAATCTACAATTGTTATGTGAACAGGAAAATGAATGGAAATTCAAGGAAAATGTTCATCCTATGCCTGTCTATTTACAGAATAGATTAATGATCTCTTTTAGTAGATATTTGGCAAGCTTTTAGGATCTCTGTGCCATAATCTGAATACTCATGACACTATTTTGTTTAATATGATCTTTCATGTTGAGGAGAAGGAAAGCAAGTGAAAAGATTGTTAGACAGTGGAAGAAAATACAACTCAAATGATATAAACCAAACCGCTACGATAAAAATATGAACAAATCTTTCTCTCTGAAACGACTTCTTAATGCTTATTTATGCCAGATTAATATTTACCTCCTCAGCCTCCATTTGCCAGTTGTTTTCAATAGATTTTGGATGGGTTGTAGTGTGTGTTTGGCTTTTTCTGTTATACAAAAGTTTTTAATTGTTAAAAACAGTAACTTAAGACTTATGGAACTGTTGAACAGCACTGTTGAATTTGTTGGTGCTAGAAGGAAGCATATTTGGTGAGGTTAAAAGGATGTAAAGTGTGCTAAACTTAAAATTGTAGCTCCCAGGTATGTATGCTAAATAAATACATTGATAGAAGCTCTTAAATGTTGGCTTTTTCATGCATGCAGTGTTAGTTGTTGTTGTTATTATTATTACTAAGGCTTTTACTTGGTTTTTCCCAGATGGCTGTTGACCAGGCTCACAGACAGAATTTCTCATCTATTTTTCTCCCTGTATTTGAATCTGTCAATCCTTGTCTAATATTAGTGGTGCGCAGAGACAATATTGTAGGAGATGCTATGGAAGTCCTAAGGAAAACGAAGAATGTAGATTACAAGAAACCACTCAAGGTATAGCCAGTTTATACTGCTTAAATTCCCTTAATCTAACATTAAATCAGATCATAATTTTTATTTTAGTATCTTTTATACTTTAACAAATTCAGTATATTTTTAGATTAAATGTAATTTGTTTTGCATTTCCTTTTTATATTCTGTGCTAACTGAAGTGCCCATTTCAGGTTATTTTTGTAGGGGAAGAAGCTGTTGATGCAGGAGGTGTTCGCAAAGAATTTTTCTTGCTCATCATGAGAGAGTTGCTTGATCCCAAATATGGAATGTTTAGGTACTATGAAGAGTCCAGGCTCATCTGGTTCTCTGACAAGGTACGCTTTACTGTGCAGTGAATGAATCCTCTTTTGACTCATAGTGGACTGCACTAGATTTCTAAGGAAATATTTCTAGAGAAGCTGAATAAAATGGCCACAAAGGAGATTCACTCCTCACCATTGAATTAAAACTCCTCCCTTCATCACACGTTCTGCTAAGATTCTGCCATTCCCCACTAATTCTCCCATAATCCTGACAAGTATAGCAACCAAAAATGTCAGGAAAAGGAAGGTGGTACAAATAGCTGAAACTCCATAAAGTAGGATAGCAGAGAAAAGTAGGCGACATCATTTGACAGCTTCCTTTCCCTTACGTAGCCATGTGTTTGGAGCTTATGTAGACAGTGAAGTCAAGAGACCTGGCTTCTGTTCCTGCTCTGTTATTAACTAAATCTGTGAGCAAGTCACAAAAGCCCAAATTTTCAAGTGTTCACCAATTCGTTGCCTCCGGTTTTGGATATACAAGTTGAGATCCAGTCACACCACGATCAAAACATTAGCGTAATTGCCTTTTGATAGTAGATCTAGAGAGGTCAATAATGGACATACCTAATATTTTTAAGTGGAAATTTTATACCATGACCCTAATTTTCAAAGGATTGAGTAATCAAATTTTAGTCCATTAAAAGCACTGTTCTATTAGAATACTTAAACAGCTTTGACACTGCAAGAACCCCCCATAAACTCAAAAAGTGCTGAGTAAACACATTCTTCTAGTGCTTGCTCATATTGATTCTGTTGTAGGTGTGTGCACGCTCATGTGCACAGTTGTTGGAGACTTTTTCCTTAGTGGTATCCGTAGGGCCAGCTGTGGCACCCCCTTGAGTGCCGTGCTCATGCCTCGGTATATCGGGTACCGCTGGCTCTACGCTCTCTCAGTTCCGTCTTACCACCTGTGGTGGTTGGTTGGAGCGCCTCTTTCCCTTGCTTCACAAGTGGTCAGCATTTTTTTCCTACTCTTTGAATCTTGTGTTCCAGCTGTAAATAGTTTGTTTATAGTAGATTAGTTAGTAAGTAGCTGTTAAGTGCTGTTGTTTGTCAGTTAGGGTCCGGTGGGGAGTTTGACCCAGGCGGGGTATGCCCCGTCTCTGACTGCAACAGGCCTGTGCCTGTTAGTGACCCGCATGGAAGCTGTTTGAAGTGCCTGGGGGAATCCCACGTTAAATAGAAGTGTCAGAAGTGTCGCAGCTGTAAGAACTTTCATCCCAGGACACAGAAAGAACACGACATTCACTTGAGGGCCCTCCTCATGGAGGCCGCTCTTTGCCCAGCCTTGGAGCTGGCCCAGCTAGGCGCAACACCCAGCACTTCGGCCTCGGTGCATAGTGCACTGCTGGCATCAGACTCTTCTTCGAGTGCTTGCTCATATCGATTCCAATTAGGTGTGCACGCGCTGCGTGCACGATCGTCGGAAGATTTTTACCCTAGCAATACTCAGTGGGTCGGCTGAGGCGTCCCCTGGAGTGGCGCCTTTACGGTGCCGGATATATGCCCCAGCCGTCCCAGCGCCCCCTCAGTTCCTTCTTACCGCCCGTGACGGTTGTTGGAACTGTGGAGCGTGGCTTAGCTGATCTCCACTCTCCCTAGCATTCACTAATAGTGATTAGTTGTTAATAGTTGTTTATAGTTGTTAGTAGTTGTTAATAGTTACTTGGGATAGTTAGTTTAATTAGTGGGGGGAACGGGGTCTTCTCCCTGCTCCCCTACCCTGGCACCCGGGCCCATGCCTGGGTCTCCGGGCTTCAAACCCTGCTCGGCTTTCCTGAAGCTGATGCCAACGGGAGACCCTCACGACTCTTGCCTCAAGTGTCTGGGGGAATCCCACCAAGCGGACAAGTGCTGCATTTGCAAAGCCTTCAAGCCGAGGACCAGAAAGGAGCGGGACTTTAGACCAGGGGTAGGCAACCTATGGCACGGGTGACAAATTTTCAGCACGGGCGTGCTGATTTTCAGTGGCACTCACACTACCTGGGTCCTGGCCACTGGTCTGGGGGGCTTTCCATTTTAATTTAATTTTAAGTGAAGCTTCTTAAACATTTAAAAAACCTTATTTACTTTACATACAACTATAGTTTAGTTATATATTAAAGACTTATAGAAAGAGACCGTCTAAAAACGTTAAAATGTATTACTGTCACGCGAAACCTTAAATTAGAGTGAATAAACGAAGACTTGGCACACCACTTCTGAAAGGTTGCCGACCCCTGCTTTAGACTGAAGCAGCTCCTCATGGAGGCAGCACTTAGCCCGGTCCCTTCCTCCGTGCACCGGGACTCTGCACCGTCGTCCTCCGTACGGAGTGCCCCTGCGGCACCGACTGGTCCGGCACCGTGTTCAGACTCTGCTAAAGACTCGCGCCGTCAGGCCTCCCCGGCACTTCCGTCTCCATGGCGCCGGTCCCTGTCTCCGGGCCAGAAGAGGAAGCAACCCAAGCAGGAAGCAGGTGCTGACTGCCTCTTGTCCGTTGGTTCGGCAGCCACTGACGCCTTTCGCACCGCAGTTGACGCTGCTTCCAGTGCCGGAGCACGCAGGACAAGTGACAGCTCCTGCACCGTTGACTCCGGCGCCGCAAGGACCGTTGAGCATGTAAGCTCCCCAGCGCAAACCACGGTCGAGCTGAGACTGCCCTCTACACCGGAGACCTTTTCAACAGCACGAGACCTGATCATGCTGACAGAGCTGACTCTTCTGCAGCCAGCGGCACCTCTGATGCGGGCGGTGCTGTCGAAGGGGAAACCGTCCCTGATATGACCGCCGTCACTGAGCAAAACAGGACGGCACCCGTCCTAGTCCCAATCTTGGTCCCGGCACCATTCATGGCGTCGCTCGCAGTCCTGGCACCAATCTCGTTCCTGGCGCCGGTCTCACTCGCGACGCCGCTTGCAGAGACAGCACCATTGTGACTGGGCTCGAGAGGTAGCAGCTGCCGCAGCGATGCCAACCTGCCAGTGCAATGGCCTTACTGGAACACTTGGGGCATGCCGGTTATGCCGATGCCCCCATCTCACGGTGCTTGGTCACCGTATCGGACAAACGCCAATCGGCCCCGGGTTCGGTGTAGGAAGCTCTGGTGGGCGCTGTGGTGGAGGGACAGATGCCCACCCTGATACCCCCTTCCCCTGCGGGGAATGATGCCCCGGGCCCTCCCCCGGTGGTTCAGTCATTGTTGTCGTCTCCAGACGAGGTGAGCCCACCGGATGACTTTAAGGAGCACCAAGTCCTGCTTTGACAGGTGGCCACTAACTTAGGCCTCGAGGTGGAAGAGATAGCAGAGCAATCGAACACATTGTTCAATGTGCACTCTGTGTCCACACCTGCACGTGTCGCACTCCTGGTGCACGAAGAGGTTCTGAACATTGCCAGATCTATCTGGCAAACCCCGTCCTCCATCCTGCCCACTTCAAAGAGGGCCGGGAAAAAGTATTTTGTTCCCACCAAGGGGTTTGAATACTTGTATAGCAACCTGCCCCTGGGGTCATTGGTCATGTTGATGGCCAACAAAAAGGACAAATGGGCCTGCTAGTTCCACCCCCAAAAATAAGGAGGCCAAGAGACTGGATCTTTTTGGAAGGAAAACTTACTCCAAGGCTAGTCTCCAATTCCGGGTAGCGAACCACCAGGCTCTTTTTTGGGGTATTATAATAACTTGTGGGACTTCCCTCCACAAGTTTAAGGACTCCATGCCCATAGGTGGCCCAAGAGTTGGGGGGCTGTTGTGGAGGAAGGTACCGCAGCAGCTCGGTGCTCCCTCCAGTTGGCCTGGGATGTGGCTGATTCAGCGGCCAAGGTGGTCGCCTCGGCGGTGGTTATGAGGCGTAGCTCCTGGCTTCCGACCACCGGCCTGTCCCAGGAGATGCAGTCCTCCATACAAGATCTTCCGTTCAATGGAGTCACACTGTTTTTTGATCAGATGGATGTGAAGCTGCAAGGTCTGAAGAACACTCAGGCCACCCTCCGTTCCCTGGGGATGCATATGCCTCAGTCTGCGAGGAAGCCATTCCGGCAGCCCCGGCCGCCAAGGCCTACGAGGAGAAGGGACCCTGGATTCAGTTGCCACTGCCCTTCCTCCTCCTATTCACCTGCGCAACCTGGCCCAGCGAAACACCATGTGGGCCAGAAGCAGGGGTTTTGAGGGCGCACTTGAGAGCGACGCCCCTGTCACCTCCCTGGATCTGCCCCCATCTTTTCCTCAATCATCTCCATGCCCACCATTTGGCCTGGTCGAGAGTCACCTCCGACTGTTGGATGCTAGAAATTGTATCGCTGGGCTACACCCTTCAGTTTTAGGCCACCCTCTTCCCTGTCCCTCTTCAGGGACCCTTTTCACGAGCAACTCATCATTCAGGAGGTAAGCAGTCTCCTATGACTGGGGGTGATGGAAGAGGTCCCTCAGGAAATGAGGGGGAAAGGTTTCTACTCCTGCTATTTCCTGATCCCGAAGGCAAAATGGGGCCTGTGTCCCATTTTGGACATGCGATGACTCAACAAGTACCTTGGGAAGTTGAAGTTTCGCATGGTATTCCTGGCCTCCATCATTCCCTCCCTGGATCTGGGAGACTGGTACGCTGATCTTGACTTAAAAGATGTTTATTTCCATATCTTTATCTTCCAAGGACGCAGACAGTTCCTCCGTTTTATGGTGGGCCAGCACCATTTCCAGTTCACAGCACTGCCCTTTGGCCTCTCCTTGGTCTCAGGGGTCTTTACAAAATGCATAGCCCCAGTAGCTGTTTACCTGCAGCTGTTTACCTGCAGATGAGCCAATCTCGAAGATTGGCTCATCAAGGGCAGATCGCGGGATCAAGTGCAGAGCGGCCTCAATCTGGTGCAGTCCACATGCCGTTACCTGGGCCTGTTAGTGAACAAAAATACCAGTGCAACAGATAGAGTTTATCGTGGCGGTTCTCGATTCCACATGGGCTAGGGCATTCTTTCCGGAGACCTGTTTCCGAGTCATGTCGGATGTAATCTCCTATGTGAGGGGCCACCCACTCACCACCGCCTGTACTTGCCTAAGGCTGCTAGGCCACATGGCTGCTTGTACTTACATGGTCCGTCATGCCTGGCTCCACCTCCGGCCACTGCAGGCGTGGTTGGCGTCGGTCTACATCCCCAAAAGGCACGACCTGGACCTGGTAGTAAACATGCCGGACCACATCTGGACATCACTTGCATGGTGGCAGGACCCCGCATCGGTGTTGTAGGGAGTTTCCTGTGTGTCCCTGTCACTAACTCTGATGTCTGACGCCTAGGACCTAGGCTGGGGAGCCCACATGGACGAGGTCAGTACACAGGGCGCTGGTCAGGGATTGACCACTCCCTTCACATAAATGTCAGGGAGCTCAAGGCTGTTTGCCTGGCCTGCCAGACTTTTCGGTCCCAGTTACAAGGCAAAGTGGTTCAAGTCCTGAACACTGCTACAACGTTTTATATTAACAAGCAGGGCAGAGCCAGGCCATCTGCTCTCTGCCAGGAAACCCTCAGATTATGGGACTTTTGCCTGCAGCATGCCATTCATCTCATGGCAGCGCATCTCCCTGGAACAAGGAACATGTTGGCAGATTCCCTCAGCAGAACCTTCTTGTCTCGCTATGAATGGTCTCTCTACCCCGATGTGGTTGACCAGATCTTCCGAAAGTGTGGGGGGGTCTTCCCAGGTGGACTTGTTCGCGACTCGCCAGAACAGAAAATGCTTGCCAGAACAGGTTCTGCTCGTTTTGGGGAGTCGACAGGGGCTTCCTGTTGGACACCTTTCTACTTTCTTGGTTGGAGGCTCTGATGTACACTTTCCCACTGGTGCCACTGCTTCACAAAGTCCTCATGAAGATCAAGCAGGATAAGGTTATCCTGATAGCTCTGGCTTGGCCTTGCCAGCACTGGTTCTCAGCACGCTCATGGACCTGTCAGTGACGATCCCGATGCCACTGCCCCACTGGCCGGATTTCGTTTCACAGAATCGTGGCCAGTTCCTGCATCCGAATCTGGCAGCACTGCACCTCACAGCTTGGTTGCTCCATGGGGAACTACTGAGGAGTGGGAATGTTCGACCGTAGTCCAACAGGTCCTACTGAGGAGTAGAAAGCCCTCCACTAGAGGAACCTACCTCGCCAAATGGAAACGATTTATGTGCTGGGCCTTGGCCCAAGAGGTTAGGCCTGAGCAGGCCTCGCTGCAGCTGATCCTGGACTACCTTATGCATCTCAAGCTCCAGGGTTTCTCCCTTTCATCAATTAAGGTCCACTTGGCTGCTATATCTGCCTTTCACCCTCTGTTCCAGAGCAGATTGGTCTTCGCTCATAGCATGACAGTCCGGTACTTAAAAGGTCTGGAGCAGCTCTACCCCCAAGTCTGAGTCCCAGTCCCTCCATGGGACCTGAATCTGGTACTTGTGTGACTCATGAAAACTCCCTTCAAGCCTTTGGCATCCTGTTCCCTTCTTCTGCTCTCCTAAAAGGTGTCATTCCTGGTGGCGATAACGTCTGCCTGAAGGATCTCCAAGATTATAATATAATATATGCCTGTCTCATAGAACTGGAAGGACCTTGAAAGGTCATCGAGTCCAATCCCTTGCCTTCACTAGCAGGACCAAGAACTGTACCCTGACTTTTTTTATTTTATTTTTTATTTTTTTTGCCCCAGCTCCCTAAATGGCTCCCTCAAGGATTGAACTCACAACCCTGGGTTTAGCAGGCCAGTGCTCAAACCACTGAGCTATCTCTCCCCCACGATTAGGGCACTTGCATCAGAGCTGCCCTATACAGTGTTCTTCAAGGACAAAGTCCAGTTGCGGCCACATCCGGCTTTCCTGCCAAAGGTGGTTTTGCAATTTCACACAAGCCAGGACATATTCTTGCCAGTCTTCTTCCTAAAGCCTCATAAGTCGGAGAAGGAACGTAGCTTGCGCTCCCTGGATGTCAGGAGAGCTCTAGCTTTCTACATTGAGAGGACCAAGCCATTTCGCAGTTTCATCTTGGATCACAGCCTGCATCCGATTTTGCTATGATCAGGCAAAACTGCCTCTGCCTGCTGTCGTAACCATCCACTCAACTAGAGCACAATCTTCGGCGGAGGCCTTCCTGCCCCATGTGCCAATTTCTGATATTTGCAAGGTTGCCACATGATCGTCCGTCCATATGTTCACATCTCACTATGTGCTTACCCAGCAAGCCCGAGATGATGCTGGCTTGGTTTTACAAGCCGCTAAACTGTGAACTCTGAGCCCACCTCCAGGAATATTGTCTGTGAGTCAGCTAGAATGGAAGTGACATAAGCAAGCACTCGGAGAAGAAAAAACAGTTACCTACTTTTCATAACTGTTCTTTGAGATGTGTACTGTAATGGGTTGACCCTTTGGGAAGTCACCTGATGTGCTGAGATACCACTGAGTCTACCTGTTCTGCCAGCATGGGTCCCCTTTAACCTGTCTTGCTGAGCCAGGCTCTTAAAACCTCCTCTAATACACACAAAGGCAGGGTCACACCCAGCTGCAGATCAGCTCTGGGGAGACTCCGCTTAGAAATCACATAAACTGGGTTGTATTATAAACCAGAAATAAATTTAACTATAACAGGTGTATTTTAAGTAGTTAAGGAGGTAGCCGACAGAACAAGGCGGATTACTAAGAAAATAAAACAGAGCACGCAAACTAAGCTTAATACACTAAAGAAACTGGTTACATGTGATTTCTCACCCTAAATGTGGTTCTAATAATTTTCTTCACAGGCCAGACACCCTTCCAGCCTAGGCCCAGTTCTTTCCCCCTGTTCAGTCTCAGTTGTTTCCAGCAGTCATCTTGGGTGGGGTAGCAGGGGAGAACCGACCTACCAGGTTTACCTCACTTCCCACCCTTAAATAGAATTTGCATAAGGCGGGAGTCCTTTGTTTCCTAGTTTGACCCTCCTTCCCTTACTGTGGAAAGTTACAAGAAGTCCCAGATAATGTTTTAGTATCAGGTGACAAGACCACCTGACTCTGTACTCTTGTAGCCATTCTTCACAGGCTGACCAACACCTTCACAGGAAGACTTAAGCTCTTTTACAGTCCATTGCCCCTGTTGATGGGCCATCCGCCCTGTCTGGCTTTTCCATTGTTGTACCTGAAGTGTTGGCAGTGGGCGTCACCTAAAGTAATATAGTTGAAATACAGATACATAGTCAATATTCCTAATTTCATATACAGAAATGATACATGCATACAAATAGGGTAATCATTCAGTAAATCATACCCTTTCCAGTGATATCTCACATGAGCCATCTTGCATAAAGCATATCTCAGTTATGTCATTCATATCATAAGCATATTTTCATAAAGAATATGGAAAGACACATCACAGTGTTGCTCAAGTCCATTCCATTACCTGCCCTCCTGCCCCTCTCGGAGTTGCCGGCAAGAAGGAAGTGAGGGGGCATAGGGCTGGTGGTGCCTGATATACCAATGCATGAACGTGGCGCTCAAGGAGGTGCCACAGCCAGCCTTACGGATACCGCTAAGGCAGAAGTCTCCCAACAACTGTGCACTTGGGTGCGCACACACTTAGAATGGAATGGACATGAGCAACACATCTTGAACAGTTACGAAAGGTTAGGTAACCGTTTTTTCTCCTTGGATTTCAGTCGTTCTCGACTGGTTAAAAACTTCCCTGTTTTAACAATATCTGTGAAATAAGATTATATTTTTATTTATAGGAAATATAAATGAAATAGAATATAAACCTATTAAAAATCTGAACAATTTTTCTTTTTTTAAGTTGACAAATGTTTTAACTCTTAACTCTTGTATTTTCTGTTCATCATAGACTTTTGAAGACAGTGACTTGTTCCATTTGATTGGTGTTGTCTGTGGGCTAGCAATATATAATTTTACTATTGTAGACCTTCAGTTCCCCTTGGCTTTGTACAAGAAGTTGTTGAATAAGAAGCCTTCCCTAGATGACTTAAAAGAGTTAATGCCTGATGTTGGCAGGTGAGCCGATATAAATTGAATGACAAGATAACCAGTGTATCATCTTTCTTGTTAAATGCACCATGTAGTTTCCTGTAATGTACAAGGAATTGAATAAATAATATCTCAATAAATAGACAAAAAGCTCTAGCTAGAATAATACAGTTAGGCTAAAAGTTGAGTTTGGATTTACACTACTGTTTTATAAACCCCTACTTTAAGGTGCTTAGTTTTGGGATTAATAATTCTTTCCTGTTTGGAACTTAATGTCCCCAAATTTTGAAATTCTTAGGTTCAGACGTGTGTGTTGTAAATATAACTCTTCTTACTTTGAACATACTCTCAGTTTTAGGCAATTTCTTCAGTTTCTAATGAGGACACATTGATTTGCATATTTCAAAAAACAAGTGCATGTTATGAATTTGAACTTTTTTTTCATTTGCTGAGGATATATAGTTAATATCAATTTTTGGAGTATTTGAAACCAGAAAATTCAGAGAAAACCATTTAGTTTTAATTTATTGTAAGTGTATTGTTCCCATCTTCATTAAACAAAATTAAAACAGAACATTTTGATCAATTGGCAAATCATACTCTTTTGGGGAGGTGTCACAGGGTCTGCACCGGTTTCCCCCTCTCGTCCCTGCGCCCTGTGTTTGGCTGGTGCAATTAAGAGTCCCAACACCTGTTGTCCTGGTTCACCCAAGTGTCTTTATTTATAGTGCATGTGCAGTTCCCAGTTCCCCCAACAGTTAGTGCCCCACAGACCCTCCCCAGGGTCTGCTAGCCCTTTGAGGTTTCCCTCCACTATAAGGAGACAGCTAAACCACCTTCCTGTCTCCTCCCAGGCTAGCCCCCTCTCTCGCGTTTGCCCTGGGCTTTATAGCCCTCCTGCCTCCACCCAGCTGGCAGCACTTAGCTCAGCCTGTTCCTCTGAGCTTGCCCTCATTAGGGTTTGCAGCTGGGCTGCCTGCTGGATACCTGCAGCCCTACCCCTGGCCAGGGAGCAGGCCGCAGCCAGCAGTTTGGCAGGGCTTTAAAGGGGGATTTTACCCCTGCCCTGCCACAGGAGGATACAAAGGTGCTTGATGGGCTATTATACATTTTCCTCAACGGCTCTTAACTGTAGTGTCCCATGTTCTCATCCACCTCTATTCGACGTGTGCAAGGCAATTAAGAGAGATTAAGATATATTTTTGGGTTGCAGCTCTGCCATCTTCCATCAACCAAAGGAATAAGTGCAGTCTTTTGTGTTATGCCTAGGTCTAAAGCCAGACTGCTAGGAATGAAGAAGAGTTAGAGAAAATATTTTAAGAAATGTAATAGCATATAAGGTCATAGCAAAAATTAGGAACCAGAATTCAACAATATAAATCCCATTTCCAAAATTTAAAAAGAGGACCTAAAGTTTAAGCTCCTAAATCTATATTTAGTTTCCTAACTAAGCTTGAATGGATTTTTGAAATGCTGAGCTCCCATTGAAGTCAGTGAGAGACTTCTTGTAGAACTCACCTTTCATTACTAAATATTTTCTTCTTCTATAGACTTTTCACTTACTCCACAAACAGTATTGAAACATACATTTCAGGTACTGAGATGAAGGATCAGGCTGCTATCATTCTACTTCTCTCAGTACCCTGCCTCTTTTCCCATTTTGGTGAGCCCTCTTGTTCCTTTCCAACTCCAAAATAAGAACTCTCTCACCTTGCTTCTGGAGTAGACAATTGGAAGGAATTAAGGACGCCAGAAATGAAGGAAAAACAAGAAAATGTTCAATCAACTTTGTGCTGCATTGCAACTTAAATGAAACATGAATCAGTGGAGGTTTCCTAACTTCACACTTCTGAATGCTAGTCATCTAAGTGAGAAATCCAGAGAAGATAACTGTAGAAAGATACAGAACTGACAAAATACTGAGACCACTTACTCAACATATGTTAATTTTTCAGTGCATTATGATGAAGACTAAATACATTGTTTTGCAGAAGTATGCAGCAGTTACTGGACTATCCAGAAGATGACATAGAGGAGACATTTTGTCTCAACTTTACGGTAAGCTTTTGAATTTTTTAAAGTATTTTACATGTAGCTTTAACTATCCATTACGATTACCTCTAGCAGAATATATGTTACCAAAAACACTAGTTGCTCTCCTATTAGAATTTTGCATTCAGGTGGTATTTTAATGTTAAGCTTATTGTGAAACACTGCCCATGGCTGAGGGCAAGTCTATACTACAGCACTACACTGGTGCAGCTGCGCCTCTGTAGGGCACCTGGTGAAGGCGTGCTGTGCTGACAGGAGAGTGCTCTTCCGTTGGCATAATTACTCCACCTCGTCGAGAAGCGTAAGCTACGTCGGTGGGAGAGCATCTCCTGCCAACATAGCACCGGTGTGAGCAGCACAAAACTTGCGTCGCTTGGGGAGAGGGTGCTTTTTTGCACCCCCGAGCAACGTAAATTAGATTGACTTAGGCAGTAGTGTAGAGTTGCCCTGAGTTGAGGGAAATGGTCTTTTGGAACAGTAAATGAAGTGTACTCTGCATTTTACTTTTAAACAGATCACTGTGGAAAATTTTGGAACAACAGAAGTAAAGGAGCTGGTTCATAAAGGTGCTGACATTCCTGTGGTCAAACAAAATAGGTAAGTGATTTAGGTGTAGTGGTCAGTTAGTGCTTCAATTTTAGCCTGTTTCTGAAAGGTATAACTTTACTAAACACAACTTACTCTCATCCAGAAATTAGCATATTTGGTATAGGGGTAAAAAGCTTTTATTTAACATGATGAGTTCTTCCAGCTGCTGAGAGAACATAATTCTTGCTGTAATTTATTAGTTGCTATTTGAAGTATGTTGTTTCAACTTGAATTTTTAACTTGAAAGCTATGTAGGGCCCATTTAGACAATTCTCTTCATTTTATAAGGTCAGGTTGTTTGCTAAATATGCCTCCCCAGGGAAGGTCTCTTAGTAATGGTCATAGACTGCTAAATGGTTAACATAAACAAAACTGCACTGATCTGCAAGGAACTTGAGTATAATTAGAATTTGCTGAGTAGCAATCAAAGCCTCCTTTTTGATACAGTTTTATAGCCTCCACCAATTTGGGAAATGTAGTTCTGGGGGGACATCTTTTTCCTTTGCAGAAAAGGTGAATGAGTCTGATGGTAAGGATCTTGTAGCATTTTCAGGCAGACATTTTTGTCATGGAAGTCATGGATTCTATTACTTCTCTTTAAAACAAACTTTTTTTTATTAATTCCCACTCCACTCCTTTCAGTATATTGGCAGATGGGGATGGCACCACTTGTCCCTTTGTGGAGGGCTCTGACTTAGTTGCTACCAATCCCGCCCCCCCCCCCCCCCCCCCCCCCCCCCCCCCCCCAATCCATTCTCTCCTTCCCCTTCCCCATATTTTTTTTTGTTCTTTTTTTCCCCTTGGCTTTTTTGTGTATTCATTTTTCTTTAGTTTTTCTTTTTTGCATGCTCCTGTTTTTGCTTCCTTTTCATGGACAGGTGGTGCAGAGGACATGTTCCTTGAGACCGTGACGCGCTTATAGCTGAACTGAACTGTTTGTGAGGACAGGGAAAATATGCTTGGCTGTGCAGATTGCTGCTTGAGCCTATAGTATTTAGTTAGTCCTTTCTGGACCTGCTGACTCAGGAGAACGACAGTATCAGGTATCCCATCCTGGACTCTCTTGACCCCATAGCTTGATATTTGGATGGGTGTCAGACCTAGAGCATTCATGTTTGGAGGCCATTCAAACTATTCATAATCACAGCAGGAAATGTTATCTAACCAAATGGAGGTGTCTCTCTGGGTGCAACAGAACCAGTTATAATCAGGGCCAGCAGGTCTTGCTTTTATTTTAGACTATGTCGTCACTGTCAAGACGAATCTTTCCGTTAGCTTGCTGTGAATCCGACTAGAAGTAATCAGTACATTCCATCTGCCAGTAGATGACTATTCTATTTTTACTCACTCGGTAACAACCAAATTCCTAAAGAGTCTGACTAGGATTTCCCCACCAATAGTGAAGCCAGCACCACAGTGGGATCTTACTCTCATACTTTCAACACTTAACAGGCCATCTTTCAAACTATTGGCCGTGTTCTTGATGTCCCATCTTCTATGAAGGTTGCCTTCCAGAGGACCATTACGTTGGCCAGGAGAGAAGGGAAGCTGGAGGCCCTCATGGTCTACCTGCCATACACCTACATTTCATAAAGAGAAGGTATCCCTTTGCCTCCACCCAAATTCATCCTGTAGGTAACTTCTGAGGTCTGCATAAATCCAGTTGATTTGCTTTACTGGTATTCTTTGCCTCATGCCTCCAGTGAGTAGAGGAGACTTTTGTTCTCTCGACATCAGATGAGCATTGGCATTTTACTTGCAAAGAGTAAAATCATTTAGAAAATCACCTAGATTGTTTGTTGCTATAGCAGAGTGAGCCTGGGGACAAGTGATATCTGCGCAGAGACTCTTTAAGTGAATTTCTGGCTGTATTCTCCTTTGCTATCAGTTGGTGCATCTCCCTTCTCCAGATGGGTTGAGGGCCCTTTCCACTAGAGCACAGGCAACCTCAGTATCATTTCTTTGAGAAGTCCCTCTGCTAGACATTTGTAAGAGAGCAACCTGGAATTCCATCTGCCCTTTCAAGAAGTAGTATGCGTTGCTACAAGCCTCTTCTGCTGATGCAGCCTCTGGAATTGCCGTGTTACAGACATCTGTACTCCTGCATCTTCATACCTCCCTTCCTATTTGACTACTACTTGCCAGTCACCCACCATTGGTATCGAGCACAAGGAGGTCCAGGATGCAGGCACACACCAACAGACATTATTTTCAAGATTTTCTGGTCTGAGATGCATGTGCTTGTATACCTATGTGTAGAATACAGATAGAGACCACACATCTTGAAAAATCTTAAATTACAGGTGAGTAGCCCCCGCCCCCCCCCTTTTAAAAATGCTTGGCTGATAGTAAAGGATCACTAGGGGTGCTACCGGTATTTGTGGGATTTTATTGTTAAGGAAGTATCTGTTGTTTCATGAAGATGTCTATTCACTTTTTTTGTTTTCCTGCTTAATTGTTGTATATTTACATGAATTGGAAGCATGCCAAGAGATTCAGGTACTGCCTGAAGTGTACTGGGAAGGTGTGCCTTATCAATAATTTTTAGTACTGATTATCGTCTGACACTGACAGTGTTTTGAGAGTTTTTTTTCAGTCTATCATTTAGCACCTTTTATTTTCCTTTGTATAGGAATCTCAATTACAGTCTTAATAATATTGTGAATATTGCAGCAACTTTACCTAGGCAAAAGGTAGCATTGTAAAGATTTGCATGGCAACCGCCCAAACAAATACCGGGCTGTTTGCAGGTGCATTCAAATGATCCTTCTGAGATAAATGATGACCCTGATAAAACACAAAAATACTATGGATTTCCCTGAAGAAAATATATTGGTAGGGTATTGGAATCTGCTAACAGAAATAATGGCAGCATGATTGAACCACTTAGTGCTGACTAGACTGGTGTAAAAATATTCACAGTCTAAAGTAAACTAGTAAGTTATTGGATTTTTGAGATCTGTACTTGAGTGCAAACATTTCAAGTATCTTGCCTGAAATGTTCATGCTCTTTAGTAACAAGGAGTAGTTCTCATAGTCAAACTATTTCCCCTAAGCCATAATTAACCCTTTCTGTCTGACCCAGACACTATACAGAACATGAGATGTCCATGAGAGTTATGAATTTGTCTTCCAACACTGAGCATACACAATCACTCCCTAAAACTGAAAATAATCCTTTTTATTAAAGGAACAACAGTGACTTGAATAATTAGTTTCAGACCACTATACTGTGAATCAGCATTTTAAGAGGCAGTGCAAGTCTCCTGAAGAGCCAATTCATTGTGGAGGGTACAAATAATTAAAAGGCTCATGTTGTCTGAAATGCATTATTTAATGTTGTTGTTTGTCCAGTCCATACTCTCTCTCAGTTTTGGGAAGAACTGAATTCATGATCTGCTCATGGTCAAAGGATCTTCATTGTGGCCATAGCAAAGATCATAGGCAGAATACAGTATCTTAAAATCAGTATTTTGTGCTAGGTTGACCATTGATTTATTTATAGAGGAATGGTACTTAAATATCTTCAGTTTTTAAAACATGTTTGCTTTTGTCTTCACTCAATAGGCAAGAATTTGTAGATGCCTATGTGGATTACATCTTCAGTAAATCAGTGGCTTCCTTATTTGATGCATTCCATGCAGGCTTTCATAAGGTGTGTGGTGGTAAAGTTCTTCAGCTCTTCCAGCCCAGTGAGCTGCAGGCGATGGTGATTGGGAACACAAATTATGATTGGAAAGAACTGGAGAAGGTAAGTGCTAGTTTAGTTAAAATATATTAAATTAGTACACATTTAAAATGCAAAAGCAAAACACTTGATGGTATTGCCTTTCCAGCACTTCCTGCCCCGACATTCCTATGTTGAAGTTAAGCTTTCCAGTTTCCCTAAAGATGAGGAAGCATAATTTTGCTAACAGTAAATGGGGTCTCTTTAATTTCCACAGATTGATCCTCACCGTTAACGTTTCATATCTGATCTCTCTAAAATCTCTTGGACAAACCTTGCGGAGAACTGAGAGAGAACCATATATATTAAATTTTTAAAGGGAAAAAGTTAACCAAAAGTATGTTTATTAACACATGAACTTCTGTGTTCAGAGAATTTAGGTTTAAGGGTCTCTGGTGGTTTCACACATCTTTTGTTTGAATGATAGTTCCATCTACTCCAAAAACCATCACAGAGCTCTGGTTTTACACATCTCTTGTTTGAATGATAGTTCCATATACTCCAAAAACCATCACAGAGCTCCATTTACTGGCAGGTTACCCAGATGTGAGTGGTGGTGGTGGTGTTTTTTATAGTGCCCCTTATTATCTAGACACACAAACCAGTAGGAATTTTCCTTATTGTAATATGCAATGCATTAGTCAACAAGTGACCAAATACATTTTAGTGCATGGATATGATGACAGGGTTGTGTAGTCGAAACAAGTTTTATATTCTGAATTACTTTTGTATGTTGCTTTATGAAGTCATGCAGGCAGAAAGGAAATATTTTTTAAAATGTTTATCCAGGTGTTTTTATAAACTGAAAAAAGGCCCATTTCCTTTTTTGGACTATAAATCCTTCAAACATCTTCTGGACATTACACAAGTTCCATTTGTGTTGTTTGGTATATACACAAGTTCCATTTGTGTTGTTTGGTATCACAAGAACCCGGTGTGTGGAATTTCCTCCCTATCCCAGTGCCATTCATTTTCTTTTCTTTCAAGTCTCTCCTTATACATCCACAAATACTAATCCATGCCATTAATGAATGGGGACAGTAGTTTTATAGCATTAAAAACAATAGCTCTAATATAGAACCTTCCACTATGTCTCGTAGTTCATTTTGTGTTTTGTGGATAAAAAGCTTGGTGATGAAGAAGAGGTGCCTTTCCCTGTACTCTGTGTACCATGGCTTAAACAGTAGATGTTAACGAATAGTAATACACATATATTTCATAGACTTCTCATGTGATGCTACAAATCCTGCTTATACTGGATAAAGTAACAGAAAAAGACACCCAGTTCTAGTGTTCAGTGTAGTAGATGTACACTTTACTGGGAATGGTTTAGGATTTTTGTTAGAAGCTGGGATTTTACATTAAATGCACACTAGAAATTTCTTAACTTTCAGAAAGATCCCAAAGTCCTTTATGAGTCACTGTACATCCACCACTGAAATGCGCTGGTGGTTAAACAATGTTACTGTGTACAGTCAAGTAGTTCAGAACTAGAAGTAAATAATAATGTATTCAACTGAAAGTGCAAGAGGCATTTATATAGGCAGAGTGTAAATACCCTGATTAAAATTTTACTGCTGTTAGAATTATTTTAATAGTAGGATGTTAACTGGTATCCAATGTGGGAGAAAACATATCTTTAGAGATAAAAACATAAAAAAGTAAACTTGGTGAAAAAAATAAAAATGCATATAGAACAATGACATTTGTAGTTATGTATAACTCAGTAGCAATGTGTTGTATCTTTCTACATACAGTATTTACATATTCAGAGTGTCCTGATATTTTGTGAATTTGACTAATAATCACGTTTTGGTCACTTCAGAATACAGAATATAAAGGAGAATATTGGGCAGACCATCCTACAATTAAAATCTTTTGGGATGTCTTTCACGAGTTACCACTGGAAAAGAAAAAACAGTTTCTGTGTAAGTATTTGAAAGTAGTGTATGGAAATAGGAAACCTAGTAGGATTACTGTAGCTTGATGCTTTTCTAGAAGGGGACAAAAACCAATTGCACCTAATTTTAATAACTAATAATTATATCTACCCACTTTTTAAGGTGAACGCATCATGGGGGAGGAAGTCAGTCTAAGCAGGGCATCTTTGTCAGTAACTTTGTGTGTGAGTCTTGTAAGGTCACAAAAGGTTTGAGTTGTGAGGCTCTGAGTTGGTATTTGGAGGGCTATGGTCACGTTTGGTTAGTTGTTGGGTAGTCAGCAACGGCAACCAATCTATTGTGCTTCATTAGTTGGTGAGTGGATGGTCAACAATGATAATGGTGTAGCTTGTTCTGGATTTCCTTATTTGAATGACCCCTTGATCACTTCATAGTGGCCAACAGGGTAGAGCAGCACTGCCATGCACTTTGATATTTATTTATTTATTTTAATATATTGGCCATCGCATTCACCACTGGATTCACCAAGTCTTGATAAGTGGATTTATTTTGGGTGGTGGATAGCCTGGTTAATTCAGACTGTTCTCATTGGTTTGCTGATGCAAGTCCCTCCACAGTGAAGAAATTTCAGGTTACTTTACAGGAAAAAAATCAAGCACATTCAGATAGAACTGTTTACACCCTTCTCTCTCCTCATGCAGTATTGCTACAGCTGTGACCAATTGAAGTGCTCGCTCTGGAGCACCTTTGGTTTTGTAGCGGAGCTCTCAGCAGGACACTTTTCAAGAGAGCCCTTGTTGATTTCCCCGTTCACTCAATGATCTGTAATAGTCCAAATTTGTTGCCCTTCATAATATGTTGCAGTGCTCAACTTTTTGAACAAGTGCTTGGGGAAATCTGAGGTGGTTGGATTATTATTCATAGCAGTCAGTAAACTTAAAATAATCGCAAAAAACTGAAATCACCTTTCTCATCTGTCCAATAAATCTAGGAATTTTGTCCATCCTGGAATAGGCTCCTTTTCATTACCTACAAGACTTACGTTTTTCTTAGGTGGAAATATCATTTGATATCACTGATTGTAAACGCTAAAAGATTGTAGCTATGGGAGAATAATCGAAAACATATCCAATAATTTCCTTTCTGCTTGTAGCATCTACCACAGTTTTGCTACATGTTAGTTATTTCCCTCCAGTGTACAGTTCTGGAGGTGGTTCAGAGCTGCAGCACAGCTTGTTCTGGCCCTTTCTCTGGCTGCTGCCAGATGATTCTTTCTAAAGCTGGGTAAAAACTTGTGGAAAATAGTAACAGTAATTCCAATGCCAACCAAGTAACTATACACAGAAGACCTTGCTTATAAGATAACTTATACAAATAAAATGTTGACCATTGGCTGATGAGCAATCCAGGATGGGTAGAATTGTGGGGGAGACATAGTTAGCAGAAAGAAAATTATTAGGTAAGAAATTTTCCATTCTGCAGCCCAGCATCTTCCACAATTCCGCTATGAATGGGAAAGGGTGAGCCAGTGAATAGGGATAGGGGAGGGTAAGAGAACAAACAAAAGGAAAAGGGCAGGGGAAGCCCCTCCCTTTTTATAGCATTGTTCAAGCGTTGTCCCGCAATGCTCTCCTGCGGGAACTTCTCCTGTTGTTGCATGGTGACAGCGTTGGAACTCACCACTGCGGCACCTCCTGCTGGCACATTTGGGAATTAGCTTAGTCCTCTGCGGAGCGCCCTCTGCTGGTGTTATCCCATCTGTCGTCTGCTGCGCTGATCTCCGGCCCCTTGTTGATCCCCGCTCGGCGACGGCCGTTTCAGGACAGTGCCCTCCGGCAGTGCCCCCTAGTCAACCCTCGGCCCCTTCCGGGGGTGGGGGGGTGTTAACAGCAGTCATCCCGCTTGCCCCTGCCACTGTGGCCAATCACAACCCAAAGTCTCACCCCTCTCTGCAGGGGTATGTTGCAGTCTGATATGGCCACTTTCCCACGGCCAGGTGCAGCGCAAGGGGGAGAGGGGGTGACCCAGGCCCACCCACTATTCTGGGTCCCGACCCAGGAACCCTCTAGTGGCTGCCTCTTCGCCCTCCTTCTCTCCGCTCATCTGTCCGTCCTCCCTGGGTCACTTTCCTTCTGACTCCTTGCAACTTCTAGGCCCTTCTCTCAAGGCCTGCAGTCTGGCAGGTATTGGGCTGGAGCTCCCCTCTGCTCCCCCGAGCCTGCCCAGCACTGCACTGTCCGGAATGCTGTTCTCCTTACTTCAGGAGACAGACCTTCACCCTTGAAGGCCTGGGAGAGACCCCTTGCTCCTCTCCTGGGCAGCCTTTATATAGGGCTGAGCCTGGCCATGATTGGCTGCCAGTCTGTGCACCCCAATCTCTCATAGGGGTGGGGCGGCTGCCCCACCACACACGGCCGGAAGTTGGGAGATCTTGTTCTGGACCAGCTTGCACTTTTGCAGGGTCGCGGGAGATTGGATGAAGAAGGGATTGGGTGGAGCCTTTGCTCAAGAGAGTATTCCTGGAATACACTCACCTTTCTGTGGTTGAAACAAGCCATTTATCTGAAAAATGGGAAATCCTGCTGCTCAGGTCTGGGTGGAGGCACATTTGCTTGTTGTCGTAAAGGGCTTTTGAAGGTTGCAGGAGCTCCTCTAGATTTTCCTCTTGTTCCTTGGTTCCAAGGTTTTCCCTTGATGTATCTGTATCTGGTTTTCTCTGAAACCTCTGTTAGGAAGATGGACAAAAAGAGCATATCTGGGATTTGTAGTGGTTTGTAGTCCCTTCTTAGAGTACTAAGTTGAGTGGGGAAGGACTATTTGGTTTTAGTCACATTTTCAGTCACTGTCTTGTCCAGTTTTTCTCTGAAGGAGATATTGTGAATTTTGAGGAGCATGGGACATGTTTGAAGTGTCTACTTTCAAGAGACAAAGCCATATGTGTCTCCTAGCGGTGGAGCTAGATGCCATGGTCCTGGCAGAAAACCCTGTAGTATCCATTAAAGCATCTACCATTAATGTTGTTGCTTAAGATATTTTCTTAAGTATAGACTTAGTAAGTTTGGTTTCTGTCCTTAAGGGCTTTCAGGTCCTCCAGCCCCATGACATTGTAACTTAAGGAAACCAATTCGCTGTCAGAAATGCTCTGAAAGTTGGTGAGGAAGCATCAAAATCCCTTCTGTGGGTAACTTTTACCTTATCCATTGGCTCCTTGGGAAAGAAGTTTCCTTTGGATGGAATAATCATATAAGCTAGAGATGCTACTGCAGCACTGACCTTAAGCACATCAGTTATGACATATTGGCTCCTGGAGCTTGTAGAATCTGAGTGTGTGCCTGTTAATGTGCTTGCCCTTTTCAGGAGCTTCCCACTTCTCCCTAATTACCCTCTCAAAGGATGGTGCAGAAGAATTGCTGCCTCTGGAGAGGATTTAACAGGAAGTCGTGCTCTGAGGCTTGTTCTCAAGGGGCTGCTCAGTTTGGATGTATATAGTTGATACAACCTTTATGCACTTCGTTGCAGAGTCCTCAGGGGAAAAAGCCTGTGCTGCATTTTGTCTGTTCTGCTCAGAATCAGTCTGGTGGCTCTCTTTCCTCGGTAAAGTAGGAGTCTGAATTGGAGGATTAATATTTTTGGGGGCTTTTTCTTACCCTTTTTGTTCTTTTTGTATTTCATTTTTAAAAAATTCATACACTTTACTGGTGTGGCCACATGGCTAGCCTTGCACAGGGCCTGAACCCTCTGGAAAATTCTCCCTTGGAGTCCTCTCCTGTAAATTCCCACTTTCCCAGGCTGGGGATGAGGACTCACTGCAAGAGTTTTCTGACTCAAGCTGGGAGGAAGCGGGAGGGGAGGTTTACTGATTGTGAGCCCTGCTTCTTTCCCCAGAACATTTGGAACCAATTTCAGGACTTTGTGGTGGATTTGGTGCCCTCCTAGGAACTTATCCTTGTGGTCTTGAATTGCTCCAGGACTCAGCCCCTTCCTGAATGAAATTTTCCTCAACCTTAGAGCCTCTCCAAGTTCTGCTCAATTTCCCTCAGTCAGGCTTTTCTGTGGTAGAGTTGAAGCTTTTTGGGGGGCAAATGGGACCTAACATGTCGTCCAACTCAGTGCTGTGCCATGGTGGTAGGATCAGCTGGCTGAGAAGCCAGGGCATAATTCACCCTCCATGCAGCCTGTTAGTGCTCCATCTGTGAGGCAGCCTTATTTGGGCTTACCCGTGTGCTTGTGTGGCTACTGTGCCGTTCTTGAAAGTGGACGGAGTTGCCCAGCCACTGCATTGCTGACTACCCGGACTGAGAGGAGTAGAAAACAAAGAATGCTGCTCACTACTACCCAAAACCGAAGAAAATGGAAAGACAAAGGAAAGGCCAGGAGCAAAGAGAACTGTGATTGACTGCTTCTGCAGAGGCAGCAGATCTGGCAGCAAGCTGGAGAAAAGGGAGTGTGGCCAGCATGGGCTGTGCTGCAGCTTTAAACCACCTCTGGAACTGCACAGGAGGGGAATAGCCCAGGCATAACAGAATTGTGGGAGATGCTGGGCTGCAGGAACGTATAAAAGGAGGACAATTGCGTACAACATTCCCTTAGTCAGAAACAAAGTTGTTGGTAATGGCTCATGCAGACATTTCCAGGGCAGACACATTTAATTGACATTGAACAAATTAGAACCTAGTTACTTAGTTACCTGCAAATATGATAGTGTCCACAAAAATGATGTGTACTCACTGCTCTTAAAATAAGTAAACCTTGGCATAAGAGGGACTTTGTTCTATTTGATACACATTTAACAATATAAACAGAATAAGACATACGTAAATCAGAGTTTATATGTACAAAGCAGCATTCATTTACTATTTTTAATTAAAAGCCATGCTTCTTTCATGTAAAAAGCTAGTAGCCATGTAATAGAAGAATTGAAAAATGAAAATAGTGATTTAGAAGTGTAATATTGCATGGAACTATCATTGTGAAACAGAGTAGTCACTCTTTCTTCAGCTTTCATTCTTCTGTTTTCCTTGGCAGTGTTTTTAACAGGCAGTGATCGTATTCCTATTCTTGGAATGAAGTGTCTTAAACTAGTCATCCAGCCAACAGGAGGTGGAGAAGGGTATCTTCCAGTATCTCACACTTGCTTTAATCTTCTTGATCTTCCAAAATACACAGACAAAGAAACCCTAAAATCTAAGCTGATCCAGGCAATAGATCACAATGAAGGCTTCAGTTTAGTATAACTTTAGAAATGAGATATTGTAGATATTTAATGTGGGAGCATTAAACTCATTCTTTGTGTCTTTCTTGTGGTGGTAAATTCAGTGGACAAATTGACAATGTAACAACCGGTTATTTACAAAATGTTCAGTGATATGAATTTTCATGGAAGCCAAAAAGTCCTTACAAAATGAGCTGTTAATACACAGCTTGTATAGAACCATGTTTTTGTCATCTTAAAATAAAAATGAGACTGTGAATGAGACTCAAGTTTCACTAACATGAATTTCAACATTTCATATATTATAAAAGCAATTTAGCGTGTGAGTGCATGAAAGACTTGCTTAATTTTTTTCAATCACAGAGTGAAAACACTTTTTCCTATTATGATAGTCCCATTTGATTATTTTTCATTTTGTAAATAAAGCTTTGTAATGAAATAGTTTCGGTTCTGATAGCAGTATGGTTTCTATTGCGTGTAATTAAACCTGCTTATTTTATGACTTTTAACAAAAGAAGTGTGATTCTGGAGATGTGTTTTTCCAGTGGTTGGGTTGTTTTTGGTTTGTTTGTTTTTGAAAACAATGATGGTTGAAAAGACACTGCCCTTTATGATGTACGGTCCAATTTCCATGGTGCAATCACTTATTCGTGCTGGCGCAAAACTGCAAATTTGGCTTCTGTTAAGATGGACGAGAAGACTCAATAGGCCATTTCATCTTATTACTGAAGGTATAATTAAATTGATAAAATTATAAGGAATTATTTTAGCATTGGGAATCCAACCTCTGCAGCCATAGGTTAAAAACATAAAGGAGGAGCAAGACAGTTGCTATCAAGAGTTTAAACATTTCATTTTTAAATGTTGAAAGTGTAGTTTTTGGTCACTTTTTTCCAGCTAAAATGCATTTGAAATACCCGTTTAACCCTTTTTGGAACTTCTTTTGAATTTTAATAAAAGTACTCTGAGATGACTGCTTTATGGAACGTTTTCAGATTTGACTTTCCTGGTCTGGTTAAGTTCCAACATACTTATGTCTTATTGATACATATGTGACTTTCAGCTGTGAAACAAATATTTATTTTTTTTTAGATTTTTAAAATGCAGTGAAAACAAAGCTAAAATAAAATACTTGAATGAAACCATTTGTTGCTTCATGTATGTGTTCATGTGTATGGATGCACATATCATGCATATTTCTTTTAATCAGAATGCAACTTCATTAAGCAAAAAACTAGTTAGAATATTGAGACCATCGTGGCTGTGGCTGTTGTATTGACACAATTCAGCACAACAGAGGGAAAATGTAAATAAGGCTATAACCATCTCCTGGTGGTGTATGATTGCAACCGTGACACTATACGTGTACGTGCTTATAGCTCAGGTGTGACCTCTAACTTTCTTCACATACTACTGTTGGCAGGCATACTCCCACCATGTGAGAGTCAAGAAACCAACACAAATGAAAAATGTTTGGGTCAGAAGTGGGGCCCTACCAAATTCACAGTCCATTTTTGTAACTTTCACAGTCGTAGCATTTTTAAAATCTTGAATTGCAAAGTTTCAGATATTTAAAGGTTAAATCTCATGGTGTTGTAACAAGCCATGAATATGTATTTACATGTTTATATTTTGTTGTTTTTAAAAGTCCTTAAGACTCAGCGTTTCTCGAAGTGGGGATCCTGACCCAACACCGCGTAACAAGGCTTGCTTGTGTGTGATGGGGGGGGGCGGGGGGGGGGGGCGTTCGTGGTATTGCCACCTTTACCTTGCTGCTTTCAGAGCTGGACACCCAGCCAGCAGCAGCTCTAAAGGCAGCACCACTGTCACCAGCAGCGCAGAAGTAAGGGTGGCAATACCGTGCCATGGCAGATACAGGGTAAAAGTATACAAGACCAGATTTCACAGGGGAGACCAGATTTTTCATAGTCCATGATGTGTTTTTCATGGCTGTGAATTTTGTAGGGCGTTAGTCATAAGACTAGAAATTTATTAGAGATGGGAGAAAGAAAACCAACCCACATTTATTAACCAGTACTATTAGAACACTTCTTCCTAAACTCTACTCTGATTTATTCTCAGTTTTATAAAGGATGATAATCCATGACACACATTTCTGCAATGTTGTGCATTTAGTTTTAATTAACCTAGGGTAAAACAAGATTAGAGTTTTTAAATGAAATCCAATAGAAACCAAATATGAAGGTAGTAAATATTTTGCATGCAGATTTAGTGCACATCATATTGTGCAGCTTAGACACAGTGAAATCCGCTTTGGTTCAGTTAAATAACACAGATTTTCAATGTGGGACATCATGATGGACGAGCTTGTAGTGAGCACCACATGATGGGCAACGCTGGCTTTCTCCTGCATGCAACCAGAACCAAATGACAGCAGAGTTGTCCTCCTCACCTGGTGTGAGAAAGGAAAAGCAAAATTAAATATTCATGCCTCTTTTGTTTTGTCAGATTCAGGTCTTCTGTCACATGTGCAATGAAAGCATTGTGCATTCTACAGTGCCCTGTGGGCTAGAATTCTTAACCTAGTGGGCATCTTAACAGGAAGTTTCAGTGAAGGGTTCAATAATTGAATCAACATAGAAAATGAGCAACCCTGTCTCATCATTCCTTTTCTGGTGTCAATGGCAATTTCCATCACTGTTGGTCTATATTTTAATGTGCAATGTATTGGATTTTTGGGGGAGGTGAAACAGCAAGTGATGAACTTGAAGGCTTACTTGTGGCTGAATAAGTAAGTGCATGGTGATCATTCTCATGGGAGGAAAAAAACTAGCTTTTGGGAAAACTTGCATACACCTTAAAATGCTTAATCTTGCACTGGCCAGGCACCTAGAATGTAGCCCTAGAATGACCTCGTGATACTTTTGTTGTCTTACTGAAAAATATATGCTTTTAAGGAATCAGTAAAAGTAACATGACCACCATGATTTCTATAATTTTTGAGACCCTAACCCTTAATCAAAGTGGGACCATTTTCATAACTAATGGAAATAGAATAGGGTATCTTGATTTTCATTGTCATGTCTCAGACACCAGTTATACTAATTTCCACTTTGTAAGCTGACCATTACAATACACCCTTGCTGGTTTGTGTCTGGTACTGATAGATAACTTCATCCCTGCATATGCACCTCTGCAGCCATGAAGTTCCAAGCCTAGTGAGCAACTTTCCTTACCTATAGAAATTCCTTTGCTAGCATCATATTGCAACGGCCGCCCCGACATTATTTGCAGTGAGTGCTACTCTTCACTTACTGGTTTTCCAACCTCAACTCAATTTAATGCCTGAAACAGTAGTTGTTAATGCCAGTGCTTTGACACTCCTTATGGATAACTCGCCCCAAATAAGTGCTCTTTTAGAACTAAAAATCACATTGTAGGTTGTCATATCTCAGCTTATAAGTAAACATGCTCCAAACGGCTAACTCAACATGCTTTCTCTCTGGCAATGATACATAAATTCTACAGTCCAAATTATGCCTTAATTTACACACAACCCCTATTGTTTTTAGATGGTGTGTTCAGTGGTACTTGTACAACCCTCTTTCCTTCAAGGTGGTTGCAAAGGTGTTAACCAATCCTGAAATCAGAACTTCTTTGATACACAAGAAGGAATAGAAGCTAGCTCACTCCTGCTTAGCTATATTCACTCTACCATGTCAGCAAATGCATTAAAAAAATGAAAACGTATTTTTGTCACTAAAATAGGCAGATATGACTCAATACCCATAGAGAAAAGAGAGGATCAATTTTGAGTGAACTTTTTGGAAGTATTAATGTAGATGTATTAAAACAAAAAGCTACTACAAAATGTTTTATAGCTTTAGATCGTATGTGATCTAAAAGAACATACACAAAGTTGTTCTGATACATACAGATACAGCCTACTAGCCTCTTCTTGTTGATGGACAGAACAATATGAGGATCCTCTCTAGTTCCTGCATATCCCTTGGGTTTGAGTATACTATATGGATCCTTGAGAGAAGAACAAAACATGAATCTCAGTTACTAGACCAAGAACATTGTTAACCAGTAGTATCAGAGAGAGAGAGAGAGAGAGAGAGAGAATTGTTGCTGTTCTATCATCCGAACACAGATAGATCATCTTCAGAATACCAGCATACAGGTACATGAAACTAATAGAAGGGAAGATGAGGAATGTCAAACCTTATTGTGTTAGATGCTGATTTGTCAAGTGGAAGAGAGTTAATATGTTGAAGTTATTGTACAGGGTGTCAGTTCACATGCAAGCATCAGTTTAGAGTATCAACTATTAGTGGCAGCTTTTGTGCCACTAAAAATACAAGTTGAACTCATGACAGCATACTATTTGCCTAAAGCTATGTGCTATTTATAGTGCCTTTTTATGAAGGCACATTAGTCTCTTCCTAGTCAGGGTTGAACACAGTACTCCAATACATGATTATTTTGATTCCCCCTCCTGACATTCAATAAAGGCCAATCTGCCTGAACTTTCATGTGCAATATTATGCTAAAATAGAAATATTCTTAGAAACCTGAGAGAAATGAAAAAGTATTTGAGAGTTTTTCAAGAGATTTTTTCCTTCTGCTTTTTGTAAACAGTTTTGTAACTTTTACTTCTGTGAGGGTGTTTTGGCTCATCACACATTAAAACCAGCTTACTCTAGAAACTTGATTTGTCTTGTTCTATTGGTCCATCTTCAAATAGTTTGAAGGGTGAGGCTCATTATTTAGGGCCCAATCCTGCACTGCGCTCTGCACAAGTGCAGTTCCTAAAAGCAGTTTGTGCATTCTTTACAAGCCTTACTTTGTCCACTAAGTAGATGCAAACTTCCTAAAGCACTCTAAGAATTACTGAAAAATTAAGTCAGTTACACAGGCCTTGGGTGGGAGAGAAGGAGACCTTTACAGAAATAGTATGTTTGTGTGGAGAGGGAGTTAGCAGGGAGAAGAAATAATGGAGAGGCAGTGGGGTCTATTGAATTGCATGGAGGGGTAGGAGCAAGGAACTTCTAAGTTCTATTTGCTGCTCTGCCACACATGGTGGCTTTATAAATTCTTATTTTCTATAAAACAACCTTCATCCTAGGTTCTGTAAGTGCTTTAAAACATTGATGATGCCTCAAACATCCTTGTGAGAGGCAAATATTACAAACCAGAAAACTCTGTGAGAGTTAAGGGAAATGGCCAAGGCCACATAATGAGTCAGTGATCAATCTAGGTTTGAAACACAGGTGTAACACCTAGTCTCATACCTAATCCACTGTAGCACATCACGACCAGATAGTTCACTTAGGTCCCAATCCTGCAACTGGAGCTGCATGTGTGGATCATTGACCAACACAGAGCCCTCCATGTGGATGTGTGGTGGCCCATGGGGATCCATCTGCAGAATCAGGGCCTTAGGCTCTCCAGATCTGCTTCCTCAACAGAAAATGGTACTTTGTAGTTATATTGAACTTTTCATACAATCTCAAATGTATATTTAATTATGTTTTACAGCCTCCCTGTAAGGAGATAAGAATGCAAAGTTAAGGTTTAAGGGACCTTATTTCTGCATTTGCCAAATGTTTTCATACTTACAGGGTGCAAATTAGTATATTCTTAACTTTGAATATCTTGCCTTACAGACTTTGATTTGTTTTTAATTAGAATATTCTATTCAGCATTTCCCTCCTTCAAATTACTGATATTTACAACCTTAACTCTAATGTAATGCTTTTTATTTTGTCTGGATATTAATTATTCAATATTAAACTTACCTGTCCTTTTTTCATAGCCTCTAGAGTTTTCCGTTCAAGTCCAGTTGCCTGTTCCTCATCACTGGGAACACCTAAATAGGAATAAAATACAGAAGTATTCTATATATTTATCCAAAATTCAGATTCAGCTAATGACTGAAGCAAACCATTAAACTCATGTCCTGGACAGCATCATAAATAAATGTCCATTCAATTTTTTAGTTGCAAAACATTTTTGATTGAAATAAGACATTACAAAGGAATTACCATAAGGATCAGAGAGAGGTCCATCTAGACCTGTATCCTGCCTCCAATAGTGATCAGTACTAGATGCTTTTGGAGAAAGGTATGAGAACCCTGCCAGAGATAGATTTGGGATAATCTGGCCCCCACATTAGATGTTAGATATTGTACTATTTACAGCCATGCCATCTGACACTTCTTTGGACAGTGGTTCTTTTCACATTGCCTGGGGCCTCTTCTGTTATAACAAAGGGATAGTTCAAAGCTATCAAATCAGGGCAGTGCAGGCTACAGCCCTTGCCATATAGAATCCCCTCACAATGACTGTTTCCACAAATGAGACCATGCAGCAGTTCAGACACTTTCATTTTTTGTCACCTGTTCTAATGAAAAAGTAAGTTTCAGCCTTGGCTGATAGTGTCCAAAAGTTAACATTTAAGGTAGCATCAGTCCCATCCCTAGTGGACAACTGCACATCTAACAGAAACCACCACCACGGCTTGCACCCCTTGTTAGCAGTCACAGAGGCCAATCATAGAATTTCAGAAATGTAGGTCTGCAAGTGACTTCAAGATTCATCTTTCCAGGCAGAGGCAGGATTAAGTATACGTAGGCCATTCTTGACAGATGCTTGTCTAACGTCTTCTTAAAACCCTCCCTGTTCTAGTGCTTAACTATCCTTATAGCTAACCTAAATCTTGCTTGCTGCAAATTAAGCTGATTACTTCGTTGTGGACATGGAGAACAATTGATCACTGTCATCTTCAAATACATCACGGGCTGTTATAAAGCCTTCTCTTCAGCCTTCTCTTTAGATTAAACATGCCCAATTCTTTCAACTATACTTCATGGTTTTCTAAACCTCTAATAATTTGTGTTGCTTTCTTCTGGACACCAATTTGTCCACATCTTTTGTAAAGAGTGGCACCCAAAACTGGACAAGAGTAATCCAGCTGAGATCTCTCACCAGTGCTGAATACAGTAGAACAATTACCTACTGTGTTTTATATATAACACACTTGTCAATGCAGCCCAACAGTATTGTATTGTTGACTCATGTTCAATTTGTAATCCATTATAACCCCCAGATCCTTTTCTGCAGTATTGCTGCTGATCCAATTATTCCCCATTTTGTATTTGTGCATTTGATTTTACATCTTCCTAAGAGCAGAATGCTGCACTTGTCTGTATTGAATTATATCATATTAATTTCAGACCAGTTTTCCAATTTATCAAGATCATTTTGAAATCTAATACTGTTCTCCAAAGTGCTTGCAATCCCTTCCATCTTGGTGTCATCCACAAATGTATACATATATGCTCCATACCATCAGCTAATGAACTATCCTCCTGCACTGAAGTATTGTTCTTTTACACATATTGAAAACACAGTTACAAATTGGCCCCTGAAACACTCACCTTCTCCCTCCACCCTCTGTAAAACGCCAACCCTTTACATTCCTCCCAATATCCCCCTCTGAAAATCCCATGTGAATAGATGGATCTTGCACAGCGCTTTAGAGGTCAACAACTAAGGCCTCCAGATCTGCAAGCTGATTCATGCAGGCAGATTCATGCACCTGTGTGTAGTCCCATCATAAATTAATTACACTGTGTGTAGTTAGTGTGACTCAAGACAAGCCTAAGGGCACACCTCCATGGAGCAGCTTGCAGGATTGAAGCCTTATGCTTTGTTGGACCAAGAGTGAGTTCCAGAGTAAAGGGCCTCTTGTTGAAAGCATCCTACTCCTGGATATATTCTGTTGGTTAAAGCAGCCACATACACAAAGTTTAAGCAGGATTCTTGTTGATACTGCACCAATGTGATAGAAGAGCAATTTGGCTTCCTAGGTGCATCAAATAGCCCTAAAAGTGGGAAAACTCCTAGCACTGATATATTTCCATTTTCACTCTGTCTCCTAATTTAATAAGGTTTGTCTACATTAAGGAATTTTGCCCCAACTACACCAGTGCAAAATCCCAAATGAAGACGTGTCCCCAGAGAGCATGTCTATTGGTTTTTGTTTTGATTTGTTTTGTTTGCTTTATAGTTTTAGCCCATTTTCCATCTTAAATACTCTGTGTGACAGTTTATAAATCAGTAACTTGATTTGAACCTTTCTCCATCGATGGCACCACAATGAGCTCTCACTCGGCCACAGAGGCACTCCAGATACAAGGAATTGAGCTCAATGTCACGTATGTGTGTATGAAGGGCTTTCAGTGCTTCTGTGACGTGGCTGAATGGCAAATAAACATAAAGCCACATCCCTAAAGCCCTGGATGAAAAGATTTATTTTAGTCCTAACATAGATTCAGTGCCACAGACTAATTGGCTAGAACTGAGGTGGAGGAATTTCTCTCTTGCCAAGATTGTTCACCCTCTACACACCCCTAAGGGGCTGACACCTTATCCCTTGCCCCCAGGTTCTCATCTCTTGATCACCAGCACTCACTCATTCCACGTTCCCAGCCATCACTCCCCTGCCCCCATTCTGCATGGCCCACTACTATAACCCCTACCAGCCCTCACACGTCCCTATGCACCTATATTGCCCACCCTACCAGCTTTTACATGCCCCATGCACTTATCCTAGCTGCCCCTACACACCCCTCATACACCTATCTCCCCGCCCCTACCCGCCTCCTACCAGCCCTCACACACCCCACCTATCCCCCCCGCCCCTACCCGCCTCCTACCAGCCCTCACACGCCCCATGCACCTATCCCCCCGCCCCTACCCACCTCCTACCAGCCCTCACACGCCCCATGCACCTATCCCCTCGCCCCTACCCACCTCCTACCAGCCCTCACACGCCCCATGCACCTATCCCCTCGCCCCTACCCACCTCCTACCAGCCCTCACACGCCCCATGCACCTATCCCCTTGCCCCTACCCACCTCCTACCAGCCCTCACACGCCCCATGCACCTATCCCCTCGCCCCTACCGACCTCCTACCAGCCCTCACACGCCCCATGCACCTATCCCCCCGCCCCTACCCACCTCCTACCAGCCCTCACATGCCCCATGCACCTATCCCCCCCGCCCCTACCCACCTCCTACCAGCCCCCCCCACACCCCATGCACCTATCCCCCCGCCCCTACTCAACTCCTACCAACCCCCCCACACCCCATGCACCTATCCCCCCCACCCCTACCCACCTCCTACCAGCCCTCACACACCCCATGCACCTATCCCCCCGCCCCTACCCACCTCCTACCAGCCCTCACACACCCCATGCACCTATCCCCTCGCCCCTACCCACCTCCTACCAGCCCTCACACGCCCCATGCACCTATCCCCTCGCCCCTACCCACCTCCTACCAGCCCTCACACGCCCCATGCACCTATCCCCCGCCCCTACCCACCTCCTACCAGCCCTCACACACCCCATGCACCTATCCCCCCCACCCACCTCCTACCAACCCTCACACACCCCATGCACCTATCCCCCCGCCCCCTACCCACTTCCTACCAGCCCTCACACGCCCCATGCACCTATCCCCTCGCTCCTACCCACTTCCTACCAGCCCTCACACACCCCAAGCACCTATCCCCCCGCCCCCTACCCACTTCCTACCAGCCCTCACACACCCCATGCACCTATCCCCTCCACCACTACCCACCTCCTACCAGCCCTCACACGCCCCATGCACCTATCCCCCCGCCCCTACCCACCTCCTACCAGCCCTCACACACCCCATGCACCTATCCCCCCGCCCCTACCCACCTCCTACCAGCCCCCACACGCCCCATGCACCTATCCCCTCGCCCCTACCCACCTCCTACCAGCCCTCACACACCACATGCACCTATCCCCCCGCTCCTACTCACCTCCTACCAACCCACCCACACCCCATGCACCTATCCCCCCCACCCCTACCCACCTCCTACCAGCCCTCACACACCCCATGCACCTATCCCCCTGCCCCTACCTATCCCTACCAGCCCCCACACACCCCATGCACCTATCCCCCCGCCCCTACCCACCTCCTACCAGCCCTCACATGCCCCATGCACCTATCCCCCCGCCCCTACTCACCTCCTACCAACCCACCCACACCCCATGCACCTATCCCCCCGCCCCTACCCACCTCCTACCAGCCCTCACACGCCCCATGCACCTATCCTCCCGCCCCTACTCACCTCCTACCAACCCACCCACACCCCATGCACCTATCCCCTCGCCCCTACCCACCTCCTACCAGCCCTCACACACCCCATGCACCTATCCCCCGCCCCTACCCACCTCCTACCAGCCCTCACACGCCCCATGCACCTATCCCCCCGCCCCTACTCACCTCCTACCAACCCACCCACACCCCATGCACCTATCCCCCCGCCCCTACCTATCCCTACCAGCCCCCACACACCCCATGCACCTATCCCCTCGCCCCTACCCACCTCCTACCAGCCCTCACACACCCCATGCACCTATCCCCCCGCCCCTACCTATCCCTACCAGCCCTCACACACCCCATGCACCTATCCCCCCGCCCCTACTCACCTCTTACCAACCCACCCACACCCCATGCACCTATCCCCCCCACCCCTACCCACCTCCTACCAGCCCTCACACACCCCATGCACCTATCCCCTCGCCCCAACCCACCTCCTACCAGCCCTCACACACCCCATGCACCTATCCCCCCGCCCCTACCTATCCCTACCAGCCCCCACACACCCCATGCACCTATCCCCTCGCCCCAACCCACCTCCTACCAGCCCTCACACACCCCATGCACCTATCCCCCCGCCCCTACCTATCCCTACCAGCCCTCACACACCCCATGCACCTATCCCCCCGCCCCCTACCCACCTCCTACCAGCCCTCACACACCCCATGCACCTATCCCCCCACCCCTACCTATCCCTACCAGCCCCCACACACCCCATGCACCTATCCCCCCGCCCCTACCTATCCCTACCAGCCCTCACACACCCCATGCACCTATCCCCCCGCCCCTACCCACCTCCTACCAGCCCTCACACACCCCATGCACCTATCCCCCCGCCCCTACCCACCTCCTACCAGCCCTCACACACCCCATGCACCTATCCCCTCGCCCCTACCCACCTCCTACCAGCCCTCACACGCCCCATGCACCTATCCCCTCGCCCCTACCCACCTCCTACCAGCCCTCACACGCCCCATGCACCTATCCCCCGCCCCTACCCACCTCCTACCAGCCCTCACACACCCCATGCACCTATCCCCCCGCCCCCTACCCACCTCCTACCAACCCTCACACACCCCATGCACCTATCCCCTCGCCCCTACCCACCTCCTACCAGCCCTCACACACCCCATGCACCTATCCCCCCGCCCCCTACCCACTTCCTACCAGCCCTCACACGCCCCATGCACCTATCCCCTCGCTCCTACCCACTTCCTACCAGCCCTCACACACCCCAAGCACCTATCCCCCCACCCCCTACCCACCTCCTACCAGCCCTCACACACCCCATGCACCTATCCACCCCACAACTACCCACCTCCTACCAGCCCTCACACGCCCCATGCACCTATCCCCCCGCCCCTACCCACCTCCTACCAGCCCTCACACACCCCATGCACCTATCCCTCCACCCCTACCCACCTCCTACCAGCCCTCACACACCCCATGCACCTATCCCCCCGCCCCTACCCACCTCCTACCAGCCCCCACACGCCCCATGCACCTATCCCCTCGCCCCTACCCACCTCCTACCAGCCCTCACACACCCCATGCACCTATCCCCCCGCCCCTACTCACCTCCTACCAACCCACCCACACCCCATGCACCTATCCCCCCCACTCCTACCCACCTCCTACCAGCCCTCACACACCCCATGCACCTATCCCCCCGCCCCTACCTATCCCTACCAGCCCCCACACACCCCATGCACCTATCCCCCCGCCCCTACCCACCTCCTACCAGCCCTCACATGCCCCATGCACCTATCCCCCCGCCCCTACTCACCTCCTACCAACCCACCCACACCCCATGCACCTATCCCCCCGCCCCTACCCACCTCCTACCAGCCCTCACACGCCCCATGCACCTATCCTCCCGCCCCTACTCACCTCCTACCAACCCACCCACACCCCATGCACCTATCCCCTCGCCCCTACCCACCTCCTACCAGCCCTCACACACCCCATGCACCTATCCCCTCGCCCCTACCCACCTCCTACCAGCCCTCACACACCCCATGCACCTATCCCCCTCCCCTACCCACCTCCTACCAGCCCTCACACACCCCATGCACCTATCCCCCCGCCCCCTACCCACCTCCTACCAGCCCTCACACGCCCCATGCACCTATCCCCCCGCCCCTACTCACCTCCTACCAACCCACCCACACCCCATGCACCTATCCCCCCCACCCCTACCCACCTCCTACCAGCCCTCACACACCCCATGAACCTATCCCCTCGCCCCAACCCACCTCCTACCAGCCCTCACACACCCCATGCACCTATCCCCCCGCCCCTACCTATCCCTACCAGCCCTCACACGCCCCATGCACCTATCCTCCCGCCCCTACTCACCTCCTACCAACCCACCCACACCCCATGCACCTATCCCCCCCGCCCCTACCCACCTCCTACCAGCCCTCACACACCCCATGCACCTATCCCCTCGCCCCTACCCACCTCCTACCAGCCCTCACACACCCCATGCACCTATCCCCCTCCCCTACCCACCTCCTACCAGCCCTCACACACCCCATGCACCTATCCCCCCGCCCCCTACCCACCTCCTACCAGCCCTCACACGCCCCATGCACCTATCCCCCCGCCCCTACTCACCTCCTACCAACCCACCCACACCCCATGCACCTATCCCCCCCACCCCTACCCACCTCCTACCAGCCCTCACACACCCCATGAACCTATCCCCTCGCCCCAACCCACCTCCTACCAGCCCTCACACACCCCATGCACCTATCCCCCCGCCCCTACCTATCCCTACCAGCCCCCACACACCCCATGCACCTATCCCCTCGCCCCTACCCACCTCCTACCAGCCCTCACACACCCCATGCACCTATCCCCCCGCCCCCTACCCACCTCCTACCAGCCCTCACACGCCCCATGCACCTATCCCCCCGCCCCTACTCACCTCCTACCAACCCACCCACACCCCATGCACCTATCCCCCCCACCCCTACCCACCTCCTACCAGCCCTCACACACCCCATGCACCTATCCCCTCGCCCCAACCCACCTCCTACCAACCCTCACACACCCCATGCACCTATCCCCCCCCCCACCCACCTCCTACCAGCCCTCACACACCCCATGCACCTATCCCCCCCCCACCCACCTCCTACCAGCCCTCACACACCCCATGCACCTATCCCCCCCCCACCCACCTCCTACCAGCCCTCACACACCCCAAGCACCTATCCCCCCACCCCCTACCCACTTCCTACCAGCCCTCACACACCCCATGCACCTATCCCCCCACCCCTACCCACCTCCTACCAGCCCTCACACGCCCCATGCACCTATCCCCCCGCCCCTACCCACCTCCTACCAACCCACCCACACCCCATGCACCTATCCCCTCGCCCCAACCCACCTCCTACCAGCCCCCACACACCCCATGCACCTATCCCCCCGCCCCCTACCCACCTCCTACCAGCCCTCACACGCCCCATGCGCCTATCCCCCCCTACCCACCTCCTACCAGCCCCCACACACCCCATGCACCTATCCCCTCGTCCCTACCAGCCAGTGATTTCCCTACACCCCCCCCCCCCGCTGAATTTCCCCAACACCCCCCGCCTAGTTTTGTGATCTAGTTACATGCCAATTTAGTGACACCCCCCCCCATTTCAATTCCTGGGGAGGCCACTGCTACCAGCCCTCCCGCGCCCCCCAGCTGTACGCACCCCCGGCGCTCATGGCCCTGGCGCGGGCTGCGGCCCGCCCGCCGCCGGGCAGGGCGCGCTGGAGGACGCGGAGCAGCAGCCGGGACGCCATGGTGCCTTCGCCAGTGCAAGGTCAGAGTCCGGCAGCTGCCGCGGGGTCACCGCGCTGACATTCCCGGCCAGCCCGCGGGCGGGGCGGGAGCCGCTCGGCCCCGGCAGCCAACCCGGGCAGGGCGCGGCAGGACACGCGCGCGCGGGGGTATGGAGATGTCGGGGTCCACAGAGAGCAGGCTGCCGTGGAGGGAGGTAAGTAGCGCGCGGGGCTTGCTGTCTGTCGGGCAAATGACAGCCCGGGAAAGTTACTGCGGTTTAGAACCACGTTGTTGGGGGCAGGACGAGCAAGTTCGGTGTTTTCCCTCTGGCATAACTCACCTTTAAATAATAAATTGCTGGCTGGACTCGGCAAATCAGTTTTTGCTTCCCTGGCTAAGTAGCTACGCCCAACTTTCTCCTAGGGTAGCTTATTCTGAGGGACGGGATATTCCTCCGTTAGAATGAGCTACCGCTCCCCTTTCCCCACCCCTGTAGTTTACTGTAGCTACCCCAAACCCCTTCTCCCCAGGAACTTCCCGGAAGGAAGGAGCCTAAAGACCTTTGGGCCATAGTATCCTAACTGAAATCAATTTCTCCTTCCCAAGGCTTCTGTCCCTTTGTTTGGACTTAGGAAAAAAACAGAACACAACTGCAATATAAGCACATGGGTTACATGTGCGGGTTAAACATTTTCAGGACAAGACCCCCAGTGATTGAGAGTGTTTTGGGTTCAATGTGCGTAGCTAAACTGGGTGGATTCATTGTAAAGCATGATCTTCTCCACGCTGGCTGAAAGTTAACCTTTCCCTGGTTGCAAAACAGGATCTAAAGATGACACCGTTGGGACAGCAGATTGCTTGAGCATGCGCTGTAACAGCAAGATCGCTAATTTTGATGGGTAGCTGATTCTAACACCACAATGCATGCACAGTTTTGTTTGGTACTTTGTATCTCAAGGTTGATAACTTATTTGATGTTACATCTTTCCCGTTCCAATGTTGGTGCACTGAGCAGAAATTAATTTCCTCTTTGCTGTTGCTTCCATCCGCTTTAAGGTGTAGAGATCGACTGCTCTGCTCTCCGTAAGGTTTCTCTTGGGCGCCCTCATTTGCTCGCGACAGTTTGTTTCCACTTGAAGCTTCATATGGGAGTCTGTGTTCGCATCCAAAATACATGCCCGAGGGCTTCCTTCTGATTCTGGTGAGCTGCTGGTTGGTTATTTCTTGGATCTCTTTGTTGGTGATGAAGGTTTTCCAACCAATGCCCAGAATCTTTTGTAGGCACTTATTTTTGAAGGTCTCTGGTTTTCTGTCTAATGTTTTGGTAGATCTCCAGCTCTCATAGCTGTAGGTTAGCACTGAGACCATCTGAGTTGAAAATTCTCAGTTTTGTTCTGATGCTCGATATCATTGCTTTCCATATGTTAAGTTTAGTAAATGTTGTGGATGCCTTTCCTGTCTTTGATGTCTCTTCCTTCGTGAGGTCGCCCTTGGTTAATATAACTTTGGTAACTTGGGCGAAAAAAATTCTTATTTGCTGTAATGTATGTAAGAAGCTCCATTTGAGGATATGTCCTTATGGATTCAGAGACGAGTTTTTAACAGAACATTACAACTTCCAAAATATAAACTTTTGGGATTACAGTTCATTTCAAAGAGAAGATGCCAACAGAAGCAGAACTCTCATTAGTGTTTATTACCAATAACATGTATAGCTGTAAAGAAAAATTTTAAAAGACAGTAACTGAAAATTGTGAGAATTTTTAGCAGTTCTTCAACTTTGGTCTAGCATTGATGCAGCTCCTCTGCAGGGTAGCAGTGGTGGAAGCTGGGGGCGGGGAGCGGGGGGAAAGAAATGCTGAGTTGTTTTTGCTATGTTTAGTGGGAAAGAAAATAACTCCTCATAAATATGGTGTCATCAGTGGGAGATAAGAAACTGTGAACATGGACTAAATGGGAGAGGTCAGAGGAGAAGAGTATCAGTATAAAGGTATTGGAAGGTTAGAGGAGCAGATGATATCTTAAGGGAAAAGCCCTGGGGAGTACCAAAAGAGGGGAGGAAATAATGAACACACTGCCGAGGGATCAGATAGCAAGACAGATGATGACTCAGGAAAGGACAGAGACCTATAAGTCCAAGTGGTGTCAAGGTGAACTGGCCAAAAAAATGCCAACTTTTGCACAATTTATTCCAGTTTTTCAGTAAAAAATTGAATCCTCCTCCCCCAAAATATCCAGTATTTGAAAATTTTTCAGTAACTCTTTCAGATTTTTTGAAACAGGAAAGCCAACATTTTTTAACAAAACTTTTTTGATTTTCTGGTATTTCATGCACAAACTTGGAGAATTTTAAAATTTAAAAAATTTTCATTTGGATTTTAAAGCCAATTTTTGTAGAAATAAATGTTTCAACAAAAACATTTTGCCCAGCTCTAGTCTCAAGGAGTAGGTACCTGATATCAACAGTAGACGAAAGAGTGAGAATGATGGAGAATATACCCTTATACGTTGAAAGGTAGAGGTCATGGTGACTGAGGGCTTGTCTACAAGGTTGGTTTAATTGCAACTTTTCAAATTAATCCACTTTGAAAATGCTTTCATATACACAGCATAACTCATTGTAGTGTACTAACTGCATTTATCGCAAACGCTGGAGTCCAGTTTCAAGTGCAACCTTTGTTTCAAAGTGACTGTTGTTTGTGTGCACACAATGTAGCTGCGAACTACTTTGGCAGTCTTCTACTGGCTACCCTACACTGCTTTGCGGGTGACCATTACTGACTTGCCTGTTTACCTGTGCCTCCTCTGGGGCCAAATTATGCCTGGCTAGGGTGGCCAGATGTCCCGATTTTATAGGGACAGTCCTGATATTTGGGGCTTTTTCTTATATAGGTGCCTATACCCCCTGTCCTGATTTTTCACACTTTCTATCTGGTCACCCTATCCCCAGCTGTCCTCTCCCCCCATCTATAAACTGGTGCGTAGTCAGATTTTGTCTAATTGCTCCTGGATTCCTGTTTAATCACAATACCTGCAATATTTCAGAAGCCTTATAATGTGCTTTGAGCAGCTGCTTGAAGCCTCACCGAGACCCTGGGTCTCATTGCCTTCTGGGGAGAATTGTTGGGGCAGGAAGCTTTTGTGGCCAGCCACTACAGTAAATACTTTTTTTGTAGTTATTGATAGGCCGATGTCTGCTGGGGCCATGACGGAGACGCCAAATGGTGCTGGATAAAAAGCAAACTGCTCAGTAGCACTTATGTTAAAATGAGGAACAGGAGGAAAACATCTAGCAGGGGACATGTAACCTGTCAATTTTTTGAGGAACTGGACAGGATTTTATCAGACTACAGGACCACCTGCCCCAGGCAGCATGGGGAAGCTGCTGGCTGCAATCTCACTCCACACACCCCTCCTCCCCAAGGAAAACTAACAAGACTCATGAGCACAAGGAGGCCAATGAAGAGATCTCCCTGGAAAGCCTGATCTGTTGGGACTCAGGATCCTGCTGCTAGCCAGGCTGAAGAGTGATTCCTGCCCTGCAGCAACCAACTTTGATTCCCAGGCAGCAACCCAAACCAGGACGGAGGAGGCTGATTCTATAGAGGGAACCTCAACACATACATTTTAATTTTTGAAATGATCTTACTTTTTTATTATTATTATTCTGCTATACTGTCATGCTAGCTTCTGTTCTGGGTGCCTCATGGCTGCAGCCATTGCAGGTGAACGCCAGCTCGAAGCCTTTCTAAGCCCAATGTCCCTCTCTCCCTCCATTGACCCATGCTGTCCATTCTCCCACCTCTCCTCCCCCCCCTCTGGTACCCCTTTTCAAAGTGATGGCTGCTCCGGCTGGACAACTGGTCTCGTCTCATGCTAAAGCCCCAATTACCAACTGTTGTCAGGCCCATGTTGAGAAAGGCATGTGCCCATGTATTTATTTTTCCCCCCTTCCCTCAGCTGTTGTGCCTGGTGGATGTGCCCTTCCCCCCCCCCCCCAGCCAAAAAAAAAAAACCCTCACCAAAACCATACACAACCAAAAATAAAATGTGTTCACCACCTCAAGATGGCAACCAGCAAGATGATGCAACGGCAGTCTCTACCCCACCCGCTCCCATAAGAGATTCAAATAAGGAAAACATTATTTTGTGTGAAATATAAAGTTTATTCAGAAAGTGATTACAAGAAAAGAAGTTTGGGTGGTGTTCTCATTTTACATGAGGTAGACATTGACATTGCATGCCTAAAGCCACAAAGAGTACAGCTCTTCTGTAAATGCCCTGTAACATACATGCTTACAGACTGGTATCAGTGAATGCTTCAAGTAATCATCGCAGGACCCTATCTATTTTTCTCTGTACTTTCAACATGTCTGCGAAGGAGATAAAGCAAAATTTAAGGCTAAGAAATTGCTTAGTTTTTGTTAGATTATGAGGAATAGCCGCACAGCCTTTCCCTCCAGTATAGTTCATGACTCCCTTCCACTTCTGGAGGGGGGTGGGGAGGGGGAAGACAACCAACCATCTTGGTGAATCATTTCACAGTGTATCTTGCTAGTATGCCCTTTTTGAATAAGGCCAGTCACAGACTGCTAGTCACTCACCTCAATGTATCATCATCCAGAGTCAGGACAGGCTACAGGGGATATAGAGATTATTGTTAAACTCACCCCAAGATTCACCTGATAACCCCTCCTATACCATATAAACATCTCCAAGGCAATGCAAAGCCAGACTGGGAACATAATTCCCAATGCCATCCCCAGATCATGAAGATAATTCCCACCCCAGCCTCCAAGTCGCAATGGCAAAACCACACAGCATGTACGGCACAGACAGATATCCCTGTGCACACATCACTTACTGTCTCTGAGATTCCCCCAAATCTGGGGGGGAATCTCAGAATGGAAAAGCCAGAAATGCATGAAAAAGGAATGCTATCACAGCCTCCCTAGAATATAAACAAATAACTGCTTGCCTTTTTAAAAAAATAATAATCCCAGAGCTATGGCACTGCACTGGCCAGAAATTAGGAGTAAGACTGAGCAGCTGACAAATGTGAGGGGGAGAAAATGGGAAAACTTGTGATGAAATGTTTTCAGACATAAGTTACAGAATCAAAAAACAAACAAACAAAAAGTGGAGAGGTGGAAGCAGTAACTGAAGGCAGGGAGGGAAACTGATAAAGAGCTTTCCAGGGAGATCATTGCAGTGGCAAAGGACAGCATGTTAGGTGCTAGAGAAAACATTGTCATGGCCAAAGACAGTATGGAGAAAGACAAGGAGATGCAGAAGCAATGCAAAGCCAAAAGTTGCAGTGCACGTTACCAGCAATGCAGTACTGCAGACCAGCATCCAACCATGTTATGCAGCCCCTGGACAGCACAGGCTATTGTAAACAAAGACTCCCCTCCTCCCTACTCTTGCACCACAGCTCCCAGAGGACATTCCCTTCCCAGACCCCAGCCCAGGACACCAAGAACTACGGCACCTGAGACCCCAGCAATCTTTTGATCCCTCTATCATTCTGGTAACTTTGACATGGCACTCCATGTCAGAAGTCCCACAAAACAGAAAAGAAGGAGCCAAGATGTATACTTGCCTGTGACTTTAAGCCCAACACCCCACTTACATTGTGCCCTGTACCGCACTGTTACACGTGCTTCTTCCCGCCAGTGAAGGTGCATCGGAACTGCTTTGCTGCAGCTCTTCCCCAGAACTCTTGTTCGTTCAGTGTATGGTACCTGTAGTTAGCAGTTTGATTAGTTTTAGTTTAGTTTAGTTAGTGCGCTCAGGCCGGGGCATGCACCATGCCCTGGGTTTTAAGTCGTGTGGCACTTGTAGGCGACCGATGCCAGTTAGTGATCTGCACGTGGACGGTTTACGCTATTTGGGTAAAACCCATTTCAGTGATCGCTGCAAGATTTGCAAGTTGTTCAATCCTTGGACCGAGAGAGAGAGAGAGAGAGAGAGAGAGAGAGATTAAGCTCCTGGCCATCCTGATGGAGTTGGGGTTGAGCCCGACTCCAGCGCGCAGCTCTGAGTCAGCACCGGGTACCACGGTGTCGGTGCGCCAGTTACGGAAAAGGTAACTGTCTTTTTTCTGTCTTATTATCTAGCCCTTCTTAATGATTCCCAACATTGTTCACTTTTTTGACTACCACTTCACATTGAGGGTATGTTTTTAGAGAACTATCCATTACTCCAAGATCTCTTTCTTGAGTGCTAACAGCTAATTTAGACCCCATCATTTTATATGTATAGTTGGGATTATGTTTTCCAATAGGCATTACTTTGCACTTCATCTGTTTGTTACATAATAGGTTGTTTAATAATTTTTTAAAATAATTCATAAGGAGTCAGTTAATTTTACACCTACAATAATAGTTTGCACTAATTCATAAGGTTTTACAAACATGTTGGCAAAGACACAAGGTACAATAGGAATTGCCACAACACTGTACTTCCACCCCCCATAAACAACACTGAACTACACAAAATACTTCCACCTCACCCCATCCCTACATGGGTTTACAGCTGGATGTCCAACTACACAATTTCAGGCCTGAAACTCAAAATAAGAATAGGCACCACTGACAAAATTGCCCCAGCTGTTTGCATTTTGTATTGGATGCCTTGCTGGCTGCTCAAGCCACTGAGAAAATCTTTGCACTTTAGCTCACACCCAAGGCTTTCCTCCTTACTCTCACAAATATTGTGGAAAATACAACATGCTGCTATAATCTTTGGCATGTTTTTTTCTGCTGTGTCCAACCTATTCCACAGAGTGTCATCTACCTTTCAAATAACTAAATGCACTATCCACTGTCATCCTGCAACTACTGAGGTTGTAGTTAAACTGGTCCTTCCTTCTGTTCAAAAGGCTTGTGAATAGCTTCATTAGTCAGGGAAGCAGAGCATAAGCTGGGTCCCCCAGGAGCAATGACCACACCATCAATGTCCATAGTGTTTCCAGGAATAAACAGTCTTTTCTCCGTTAAATAGAGCTGAGTTCTGAAAGATCCTAGCATTGTGGAACCTTCCAGACCACCCAGAATTTATGTCCATAAACCTGCCATGGTGGTCAACAAGCCTTTGGAGCACCAATGGAGAAATATGCCTGCTTGTTTATGAATACTAAGCCCTAATGGTGGGGGGAGGGGCAAACAGTATGCATGGGTCCCATCAATTGCTTCAGTACAGTTTGGGAATCCCCGGTGTGCAAAACCATCAATAACCTGAGCATTACCAAACTTTGTAACTCTAAAATTGTGACTGGTGTGGAGAAAGTGAATAAGGAAGTGTTACTTACCCCTTCACATAACATAAGAACCAGAAGTCACCCAAATTAATAGGCAGCAGGTTTAAAACAAACAAAATGAAGTACATCTTCACACAATGCACACCCAACCTGTGGAACTCATTGCCAGGCTATGTTGTGAAGGCCAAAAGTATAACAGGGTTAAAAAACAAACTAGCTAAGTTCATGGAGGATAGGTACATTAATGGCTATTCATCAAGATGGTTAGGTTTGTAACCCCACATGCTGGGTGTCCCTAGCCTCTGATTGCCAGAAGCTGGGAGTGGATGATGGGATGGATCACTCAATGATTGCCTCTTCTGTTCATTCCCTTTTAAGCACTGGCATTTGCCACTGTCAGAAGACAGGATACTCGGCTAGATGGACCATTGGTCTGACCCAGTATGGTCATTATGTTCTAACCCAATGCAACAGTACCTTTTCCATGGCACCACACAGCTGCATGACAATGGTCCCAAAGCTGATTTCACCACACCAAATTGGTTCACTGCAAATCAACTGCATTCAGGAGTGGCCAGCTTCTGGATGGCAGTTGCAATCAGCTTGTTCATGAGTATGGGGCACCGCATGTCAGTATACTGCTTCTGCAGCTCCTAGGTTAGTTCAGCACAGATCTCCAAAAGAGTTGCTTTCTCTATCCTGAAATTCTCTCACCACAGGTAGTCATCCCAGGTCTGAAGAATGATCTTTCCCACCAATCCACACTGGTTTTCCAAGCCCAGAAATGGCACTTCATGCTGTGAAGATGCTTCAGGAACTGGTCCTCTACTATCAATTGCTTGGGATCTTCTTCTTCCTCATCCCAGTTCCACTGCCATTGAAGACCCTTCTGATACTGGAGGAGCTGCTGCTGCTGCCAACATATCTGCTCAGTGGTGCAGATGGTGAAGGCCAAAGTCAAACTCATCTGGCTTTACGTGCTGAAATACATGCCAAGCAGCCTCTATATATTTGAGGTTGACAGCACAGTGTCATGGAGCAGTTGGGTCCATGCTGGCCAACAGCAATTCAAAAATGGCACTAGCCCAACCATAATGGAAGTATAGGATGAAGACAGCTGAATCATGGAATTTTTAAAAATTTGAACTAGCCTGGCATCCACTATGCATCCAATAATGCACACTCAGCAGCAAAGGCCCATGGGATATCCCCTAAGAATGCCATGCCCTCAGTCCATAGCACACCACTGCTGTGTGTATACAACATGCACTTAGAGGACACACCAGCCCTAGTACACTATTACTGAGGCTTCTGTGCAGCATGTTATCTGATGTACAGAAAAAAAAATGGGTGTTGTGTAGATAAGTACTTAGTGAGATCTGTTTCAGTGGAATGGAGCAGATCAAGGTGTGGGTTAGAGTAGAAGAAGTCGAGGCAGAGGGAAATAGGTTGATAGAGATGTCAGGTTGAGTTAGGTCACATTAACAGCCCAAAGGTTAAAGTAATTGACATGCATATAGAAGCAGCTGGAGACCAGAAACTGTTTTAATTTGCCTGGATATACACATTAAGGACCCAATCCAAGTTATGTCATAGGGCTCAAATAAACTCTTAATAGACAGACAATGGGTAACGGCTGAGTTAAATTTAAGAGTTTAAAATTGCTAAAAGTTACAGTTCTGGTCCCAAATATATAGATAAGTACTCTGTTTTTCATTTGCATGTTGTGAAAGGATAATGAAGGTCCTTAAAATGGATTTGGAAAATAGTTAGCTCTTCACAGAGTGGGTTTTAAATTTTAAAATAGTAGAGAACAGTAAATGACAATCAGCAATATCTTTTGAATTTCTAGACATTAGAGTCAGTATAGAATGCTGATCACTCGGCAAACATGAAGAACTATGAGGGTCAATATTTTTTTCCTGGAAATTTGTCCTGTAACTAGCTAAAATATGTTAACTTAATTCCATTGATAAAAATGTTTCATAATGTAGTCACATGCTATAGAAAAATAGTGTCCAAAATGGAGGGAGAGGGCATGATTTGTTTTGGGGCTCTGCTGCTGCCAAAATATTGCTGGAACAGAGCCATTAAGGAGCAGAAGCAGCACTTGCTGAGTCAGAGATAAAAACATATGACAGCTCTAACTTAATTTCCCCCCACATCTATAATTAGTTCTCATCCACACCTGTAAAGCACTTTCAGAATTGTATGACTGATGTGTAAAAATCTGTGTCTTATGCTTTTATTGCTACACTTTCAGATTAATGTTATTTAATTAATCTCGTTTGCAATAAATGGTGGTTACATAATTTCAGGATGCCATAATTAAATTCACAGATAGGATGGGATGGTTTAAGGAAGAACATTCCTCTCTCCCCCCCCCCCATGTTTATTTACCCATATAATATATACATGCACTTGGCATCACTTTTCAGACTATATTTCATAGGATAAGGGAATCAACGAGTTCAAATTCCCCATCTGCTACTTTCCATCTGAGATCACAAGAGCACTCAGCATAAACCAATGGCACTTATTCAGCATCCTACTGCTGCATTTCAAACTGCTGCTTATGCTTTTCCCACCATCCAGAAAATGCAAGCCTTAGTTCAAGAATGAGACAAAGACTGTTCACTTCAAATGAGAGTAAACAGGGCTGTGTTCTAGTAATACTCTGTAATTTGCTAGTGTAGACAATCGTCATGAAGGTAGGGTGAAATGCTAATTGTGAAATGAAAGGCTCTGAATTCAGAGTGCAACCCTGAGCCAGTCACAGTCAATTCAGGCTTGTCAGTTTAAATGCTCTGACTTTACAGTACTTTTAAGGGACAATGTGCCTCTGTATTTGATTTTCTTACCACTATCTTTTTTATTGGTCTCAGGATAGCAAGTCCCACGCCAGGACTTGGACAAAGTAATAAGAGGTTACATGCTGTTAGACTTCATCCAATGTTAACATGTGCCTTGGGGTAGACGGAAGTAAAACAGCCCTTTAAAGGAAGAGTAAAACACTGGATCTTACCCTTCCCTAACTTAAAAAAAAATCCAAAACCACCCAACACCATAAATCTAGGGTGAGTTATTGCTAACTTCTAATTGGCTAGATTGCTACTCTACACACAGTTACATATCCCTAGAGCAGTTACTTTGCAAAGAGTTGGCCTTGGGTACTGTGCTGAATGTAGTGACCAAAACAGATGTCTGCTAATGTATATGTGTTAATGTATTGCTGCCCACCTTCACCTAAATGTTTTCATAGCTTACTGTATGTGAAATTAGCCACAGAGAGAATGGTTCTGTCTGTCTTTACTGTTTAAGAGGTTAAAGATTTCATGGAAATTGAGAGTAGGCTGTTCAATCTCCACTCCTGCTTTCTTTTTCAAGGGGCCACTCAATGGGTAAGGGGAAAAAAAAACCCCAAACCAACAACCTCATTGGCACTACTGTGTCTGTCTTACACAGAGAAGCTCTGGTGCCAGCACTTAGCTATTTTTTCACATTCACTGAAATAAATTGTAAGGGAGAAAAAACCACACTAAATGTGTTTCACAGGCTGCACCTGTAACTATTTCATATGACATCAGTTGACAAATTTAGAACTTTGATAAGACACCTTAAAGCTCTGTACACAAATTCTTAACAGGCACAAAGTCAAATGACAATTTTAATAGACTTTAGAACAGTGTATGAGTATAAAACACTGGTTTGTATTTCAAAAGTTGCAGGAAGAGAGCCAGTCATTTTAAATAGTCTTCTACAAAACATATGCCAGTAGATTACATAAAAGACGCTATATACAATATAAAAGAGCAGAAAACAATCCTCACTGTAAAAATAATTTAAAACAAAATCTTTCAATTTAAAATATCTCCTATAGCACAAACTAATACATTGTGACATGCAAGTGAAAACTAACATACTGCATTCTTTAATGTAGCCAGATAAAATCTGTCTTAAAATTTGGACCATGAGACAACATGCCAACATTTTTTAGATGAACACAGAAGGCCATTCTTAATACATTTGAAAGTCTCTGAATTACTTAACTGATTATTTTATGTTTAAAGAACAGCTACTATACATATTCCAAAATGTAATAAATATTAAAGCAAAGTATGAATAATCTACATCTGTAGAATTCTTTTGGGTCAGTGTTGCAAGAAAGTGGTTTATAGAAAACAAATGCTTCACTCACTACTATACTGTGCAATTTTACAAAATATTTAATTCTAAAAGCATGGAAACAAATCTGCAGTAGAAAAAAAATTGTGACATCCAGTTTTAAGGCAATCTAGCATTTGAAGATACACTGTAGGAGCTAATTTCAGTAGGTGCTTTGCTTTCTAGTATAAAAACACTGAACTAGTAGGTAATAAGGTATCTCATTCTCCAAACAAGAAAGAGAACCTCAAAGAGGCACACTTTCTGGTTGAGTTATGGTTACACTGCATTTTACCAATTACTTTAGAATTGTAAGCAGTTAACTTTTTGTGTAACAGAAAGGGGAGAAACTAGTTCAAATGATAAGCACTCAAATGTTTGGGAAAAAAATCTTCCCCTCCTTATATTCTCCTAGAAGTTTGAGATTTACAAATTCATAATAGCTTGCATTTTAACGTTTTGGCAGTTTATCAGAAAGGATTTATGCAAGCTGTACTACACTGATAGACCTTTTATACAATAATTTGAAAAACTTCTGTACTTAGAAACAAATATTTTCATAGTATTTCTTATTGTCTTGTTATAGTTTTATGAGCCAATACAGACAATGCTTCATGTCCACAGGAAATATCAGTCATCCTTCAAAAATGCTAATTAAGCATGATGCTCTTCAAAGCACTTTATAGAAGTCTCAGAAAGGCAAACACATTTTCAAGTGCTCTCTGTCTTGTTTTATTTTTTATCTACCGACACTGTCTCAAATATACAAAGTAACAAAGCAAAAAGTAGCTGCCACAGAAAGTCTTGGAAAATGCCAGTGTTTAATGACAAATTATAAAAGAATGAAAGATTTAGCAGAAGCACAAAGAGGTTATAAATAAACCAAACTGTTATAAACCACAAGGTGTAAAAATACCATTCTTTGGTCTGGATTAGCTGTTCCCTTTATATTAGTTTAACATTCCAATGGCTTTTTCAAAAAACTGTTTAAAAATAATATATGTTGAAATTCATTAAGCAAAAATACTGTGTGTGTGTGTGTGTGTGTGTGTGTGTGTGTGTGTGTGTGTGTATATATATATGTATATCTACCTACACACACAGATGCCTGATCACACAAATGAACTTAATAAAAGTGAACATAGTGACAATTGCTTAAAGATACTCTTAGTACCTTTTTTAAAAATAAAAAAAATTAGTGTTGAATGCAGTTACAAAATATTGAAAAAAGTTTAAAAAACTGCATGAAAAGATGTTTTAGTTGTTTATGAACATTACATCCGTATGGTTTCCTTGCTCTAAGTTCAGAAGTAAACATTCATTCCAACATGCCAAAGCTCCTAATGCTGGTGGAAAAGTTCCTGTAACCAGTCAATGATTACTTTACAATTTGTTTGATGGACGATCAATTCCTGCAGCTTCATTTATATAAGCTGGTTCACCAACTGCATCTTGAACAATTCCATCTTCCCCAAATCCAGTCTCCTCTTCTCTCTCTGGAGCATCCTCCTCCTCCTCCATACCATTATAGAATTCTTCAATCTCACTTTCATCTTCTACATCTAAGCTTGGACTATGACAAGAACCACTATCACTACTACTTCCACAAGAACTAGAAGATAGGACATCGTCTTCAGAGTCTGAGTATACCTCTGCCCCATGGAAAATGTAGCGATTTGGTGGTAAAAATAAGTATTGAGTACCTGGAAATACATTTAATCAATGAAGAGTAATCTGCTTAATTGTTAAGTAAAAATAAACTATGCTGCAGTGCAATCTTTCTAATCACAAAACTTATTTCCAAATGTGCAATATTATGCAGAAATCTAACAGGAACAAGTTATAAGACCGTTATAGTCCAGTATCCTGCATCTAGCAGTGACAAATACCAGATACTTCATAGGAAAGCAAGGTATTCCTTTCCTCCATCTTCCCATAACATATACTTGTTAAATACAAATTATGCATTACTGTACAAGAAAGGGATAATGCTTTCCTGATACCCACTTGTGATCAATTTCAGCTCTAAAGCATGAGGCTGAGTTACCCATAACAGTATTGGTTTTCAAGGCCTTCAACATTATTCATGACTATCCCCTAAACCTCTTCTCTCCATTCAGAGAAGATAGGCATATTTAGGAAATTTCTTAAATGATGTGTACTTTGTTTCAGACATCTTGTTTGCCAGCTTTCCATCTAATCTGTTTTAATCTAACTGAAGTTTCATATTCTTGTAGCGAGTGTTCATCTCATCAGTTCTCTTGCTTTGGTATACTGTCCACCAGTTCCATATTGACTCACTAGAGTACCTTTTCTCCACTCTGAGAAGCAATGATTAGATTCTAAACTCTTTAAAATAAGGAGTGTTGGTTTTAATGAGGTAAAACATCATGTATGCATACTATACTGCATAGTTTAAAAACAAAAGAAAATTTCACTAACAAAAGAATGGTGGTGTGTTTATAGCCCAGTTCTTTTCATTACTTTCTTACAGCAAGCAGTTGTCTTTCCCAGATCTATAAATGTTTTCCTAGACTCTTATGCACTATTAAATATTACAATAGCACAAAATCCAGACTGGGTCCCCATTATACTGGGTGCTGTACAAACAGAGATAAAGACACAGTCTTTGCTGTGGAGAATTGACAGTCTAAAAACTTGTCAATGCCAATTCATTTTATAACAGTGAAATGGTAACTTCTATATATTTCATGTCACCAGAACGTTCAATGAGCTATGCAACAGAATTACCATAGAGATTTGCAGGAACTCTAAAGTTTCTTCAAACTATTACAACTAAAAATGAGTAGGATGAGGTGCTGGTATTAATATCTCACAGCATCTCTATTACTGTGTGTGACAGTTTGAGAAAAGTAAATGTCACGAGATTTGCTTCCCCCTCAATATCATGCTTTCGTCACCCAAAATATTGCAGTATAGCCATTATGCTGAAATGTAAATAAAACTTCTGTTCAATGTTTTTATAAATTTAGTGTGCAAAAGGATTAACAAATTAATGTTTCACCAAAAGTAACTTTGGCAGAGCAATTAAAAACTGTGGTTTTTGATAATCTCCAACTCCCTGAATCTTGCTTTTCCCCCATATTACGCTTTAATAACCCAGTTGTTTATTTCATGTAGGAAAGAGGAGAAAGGATTCTTCAGTTTTTCTTCAGATTCTTCCCACGTCTCTAGTAAAATCTTTCATTGTCACTGCACATAGACTTATTCCTGCTTGCTTCTCTAAAATAGACTTTACTTCATATATTGCTGAAGTGTCTTCTGAAACCATGTTCTCTACTACCTCAAATAAATTAACATTTTATTGCCTTAAAATTCTTCAAGATCTCATATCCTACATATGAAAATCAAGATGGTTACAGAATGTTTACACTTACCATCAAGCCGCTTGCTAATTTGTTCTTTTGCAAATCTGTTTGCCAAACATTTCCTCAATGTTTCAGCAGATGAAGTTATTTCATTTTTCTCTTTATTTTCCTCCTTGTTAGATCTATTATCCTTCATATGTTCTGAGTTGATTAACTGGCCAGTAATACTTTCAGAGTTTTCTGAGCATGCTTGTACTTCTTGCAATTTATCCTCCATGCAATTCCCTTTAGATTCTGAGGTAGGATCAGAATTTTCTGCCTTACCTTCAGCTGGATGCTCTGAGAGTACCACTAAAGGATCTGGTGGTGTCATTCTGTTCGGTGAACTAGAGTCTTCAGAAATTTTTAAAGGGGTAGGTGGTAACTCAGCTGAATGCATTTCAAGTTCCTTGTGCATTCGTGTGGGTTTTTCCGTTATTTCTGAAAGTTTTACTGAGTTATAGCAAAGTTTTGTATATTCACCACCTAGCCTTTGACATAATTCATTAATAATGACATCGCAGTCTCCAAGAAGCTCCACATCAAAGTGTAGATGAGACAAAGGTTCCCTATTAATTAAGATCTGAGGCACTCCATGGGGGATGGAACCTACATACAGAAAAGATCAGTCACCGCAAAACTTTAAAAAAACAACTTTTTTCTGGTAAAGATAAAATTTTTTAACAGCAGCTAGAATGCACTAACATTACTGATAACACAAAAGTTTGTTCTCCAAGTTCTCTACATATGCCCACTTAGGAGACTAAAACAAAGAAGTTTGAGAAGTAAACAATTAACTTAAAATCTAGTCAATTAAAAAAAAACACAGTAATTTTAGGTGCTATACCTGCCATTAGTCTATCAACAATTTTGTGGCTTTATAAAAAATAAAAGGAAATGACTAAACAAGTGTTCCTCTACTCTGTTACTATGTGAAAAACCTATGCAAACAGAAGAAACTGATTACAGTGAAACAAGTTTCTGTCAAATAATCAAAGTAAACAAATAGAAGAGAGACTTCTCTAATTTCTTGGAAAAATTACAGTAATTTTATGAATTACTTGAAACAATGCAAAAATTTTCAGATAGAAGTGTGACTTTCAGTTAATGATATCCCTTTAACTAGAGCAAAAGAAATGTTCTGAGACTGCAAACTACATTGCATGCAAAGGATTGCTTAACCTGCCTGCCTTTTCATATTTGGAACAAAAAACTTGCTGACCCATCTTTGGTTCTTCAGATAGCTGACTAAAGACATCCAACTTTATCCAAGGATGAAGTAAGGAGAGAAATGATCTATGAAGCAAACCTTTTCTCTACGGTCATAATTTCATGCTCCCCATTCAGCCTAAATGACAACTTACCTATGGAGGAAAGAAGGCCCACAGATAAAACAAAAAACAGACACTGTAACAATGAACAACTGACCAGCAATTGTTCCGAACTAACATTTTTTAACCTGACAAGGCGTTCGTTAGTATCTCTTCACAAATGTGTACAAACAGAAAGTAGTATTTTTGTGAAGAAATTTAATATTTTAGATTTGTTATTTTGATACATTCCTTGTCACTTGTTTAAAAAAAAAAAAAAAAGATTTTGATTTTTTGTGTCCCTCTTATCAGATTTGTATAGGCAGCTTTCCCTAATTATATGCTTGAATTAGAAAAAACAAGATAATCAGTCCAGCTTCCACACTGAACCAAAACCAAGGAAGATCTCAAACATTTGTTGGATTGTTTGGAACAGAAGCTAGATGATGTGCATTACCTTACATTTTTAAATTTGTCTTTGCCAGAAACTTTTGCATCAGAATGCTTTCTCTGTTATTCCCCAAAATTAGCAGCAATAGCCACTTACTTGGAATCAATGCTACTGGTCTTACTTTCAGTGAAGACCCAATAACAATAAGGAGATCAACTTCATCTTTATCATACTTCATGGCCCTATGGAACTGCTCAGGTAAGTTTTCTCCAAAGAACACTATCTCTGGCTTCATGATGGCAAGTGGTTCATCAGGTGGACACCTGGGACATCTTGGAACAACCTGCATTATAAAATATTTTATTAATAATCATGGATCCAACTTTTTAAAGAGAATCTCAAGTTTGAACAATTCATTTATTGTCAAAATGTATATTGTGAAAGGTATTAAAAGTAGTTTCAGTAATTTATGCAGTCTCCTCACTCTGTTTTTCTGCTCTCTGCAGACCTCTTGTGCATTCCAAACTCTGCTGCTCTGCACACAGGATAGCATGTGAGTGACAGGGCAGTACTGGATGGGTAGGAGGGCTCACTTTGTGCTTTCAGGTAATTTTAAAATCAAAGGAAGTACCCAAGAAAATATAACCCATGATCTTTATTTAGCAACTTCTTTACTGAAGTCCAGGACTTAATTTCACACTTATCAAACATGGGCTTGGTCTACTCTACGCCAGCACTAGCTAAATACATTACCATCAAGCAGAATTTATTCTAATATTGTTCTGACTAAACAAGAGTTATTAACTGCCAATTCCTGGAAGATGTCCCAGTATAAAGCAGCCTTTCCAATCAAAGTGTATACTGTAATAGTTTTACATTTATATAACCTTTCATCCTGAAGATTTCACAAATTACATGCATATAGCACCACTGAACTCTAGCAGATAGCCAATTAACCACATGCTGCATAATAGTACAGGAAAGATAAATTTTGCATTTTGACACCAGGGTAGACTCCCATTGTAAATTTTCCACTCCTGCACAGGACAGAAAAATGCTGCTCACTAGAAATTAATTCTTTGAGAGTGTTGTCTCTATCTACACTTGTATAATGCCCACTCCCCTGCAGCCACTGAACTTTGGGAGCCTTCTGGAAAGCAGTGCCTTTTAAGGATGCACAAAGTATCCTCTCTCACAGCTATGAATGTTCGGAATGGCGTTTACAGAAGGTTGATGCAGCCCTAACCACCTCAGTTCTTTCTACTAAGACTTGAATTTAGGAAAAGAGGGAAAGGAGGGTGAGGAGTGTGAATATACAGAGACAACACTCTCAAAAAACTACTTACTGCTGAATAATCTTTCTTTGAGGTGGCCGCTGCAGGTTCCCATTTGTAGTCTTGCACGCAGTACAACTCATAGGAAGGAGGGCTGAGGTGTTCTCATTAAACAAAGACTGCAGAACTGCCCTCCCATAGCAAGCATTAGATCTCAATGGCAAATCAAGAGACTAGTGCTGCATAAAGGTGTGAAGAGATCTCCAGGCAGCATCTGCAGAGTTTTAAGCCAAAAATTTTCTGAGAGCCAATCTGAAAGCTATATGGAAAAAAGACATCTTTTAAGTAGAGAACCGTGAACTAGTACTGTGGGTGAGAGGCAGAAATAATGGAAGCCATTGTCAGTATGTGGAACTTGAATTTTCTGATTAAGCTGGTTGGTTTCTGGAGGTCCACAATAGGACAAAAGCCCTCTCTGAAAAAACAAAAATAGATTTTTCCCCCTTTGTATTGAGGCACTTTCTCCACAATTCCAGTCTTTACACAAGAAATCCACTCCTGCTCTAAACAAATTGTCACAAGAGGGATCCCAGAGAAGCAAGATGGCATGAGGGCTGGAAGATGGTATGGACTGAAATTGGATCACACATCCAAACCAAATGGTCTATAGGATCCCAAGCCAAAGGGAAATTAAACAAGTGCTCCCCAAAGGGGACAGAGGAAGAGGAGGAAGTTGAAACTTGCTCTGGGCTCTCACAGAAAACTTCAGATTTGATGTACTGCTGATAAAGACGATGACAGAGCATTTAGCTGCTCTCTGCCTGAAGAGTTTTACATTACTCTGCATCCTGTTGATGCCAATAACGGCTCTCTGGAACTGCGGTTGGAAACTTAAGGATATGTAAGGTAAAGTCTTTTGTATAAGAAAGAAAATGACATGGAGGCTTTCCCTCTTTTGATCTAGATTAAGGAGTCCCAGAGACCAAGTAACGGTATCCTTCATTTTCTCCAGATCTCATTCATCTTAAGGCTAAAAAACCCATTCACATGGGCCTGAATCTCAGACAAAAGGCTCAATGACTTTGTGACAAAAATATTCTCTCAGTGAAACAGCTGATGCCACTATCCAGTCCAAAGTGTCTGAAGCATTATAAGTAGCCATGCTTCAGTGTTATACATCTTTCTATTACGAGCTTCTCTGCAAATTCTCAGGAAGAGGATTGTTAAGAGGGAACATCTGTTTCAAAAGCAGACATTTGATACTGAGAAGTTAAAGCTAGGATAGTTGGTCACTCAAATTCCCAGGGTACCTCAGAGTAAACTTCTCCATACACCCCAACCTCCCCCCCCCAAATTATTCCTGCTGGCATCCTTGCTGTTGGGAAGGAAGGTCCAACCTGACTTGGAGCGTTTCACTGTTCATTGACATTACCAACGGACCAGGGAGAGGATGAGTAAAGAAAAAAATCCTTTTTTTAAGAACATCCAAAAGTTGGTGCATCTTTTTCTGGACTTGTTTCTAATTCTAGAACCTTTGCCACGTGTCCTAGTAACTCTTGAAACGGCCTGAAGTAATTAGAAGTAAAACAGAAATGTCCTCAGGAGAAGTTGAAGAGAAAACTGTATCTTCTTGCTCAAAGTTCATTCCAGGTCTACAGCCCCTTCTTCCTCTTATCCAGATAGGTGGTCGTGGATACTGGCCAGCAAAGAACACAATGCCACTGGTGATGTTAAAGGTGGACGACAACACTCTAGCTGTTTTAGGAGAGGCAAAGAAGTAGGAGCAGAAGAGTGAAGTAAAACAGCAGAATTAAGAGCTCTTTTACAATCCTGTCTATCATAGATTAAAAGGAGGTCTCTGCCGATAAGAAGCTCTCTGGAATTTTCGTTTCCTAGCCGAACATCCTCCTTTGAAATCATGGAAGTCATGAAATCTGGTTGGAGAAGGAGCAAGGCTAAAAAAAGGCAAAATTTCTGTTAATTAAAAGTCACAGGAAACTGGCAACCTCCAAGTTTTTATCTAGTAGGAAGCTGGAAAGAGGGGAAAAGAAGAGTGGAAACAGTTTTCTATAAGGACTTAGGACTTAAAGCTATTTATCTGAAAGAATAAGGAAGGAAGTCCTTGTTAGAGGCAAAGGGGCTGCTGAAGTAGAAAACCACCTGGGGTTTCTGAGCTAGGTGAGAGTTTCCTCTATGGAGGGAGCAATTAACTGGCCCCTAAAATAAACACTTTGGAGAGGCAGTGGAGAGCTAAGATACAAAACCAGACAGGATTGGGGACTGGAGATATATCATTCCTCCCTGGGAAGAAGCCTGCTATTGGAGCAGTTTGACAAATGGGAAGGAGTAAAACCAAATTTTGGGCATTTTCTTTTCCTCTGATTTTCCTCTGATTCCTTGCTCTTGGAAGCCATGTTCAGCAGTGAACACATTAAACTGCAACAGAAAACACACACACCCCGGGAGTATTTAAAAAGTCAGGTCCTGCCACAGGAAGATAGTCCTAAGTGGCTCCAAATAGTCTTACTGCACTGCTGCAAACAGAAGGAACTGCAAGTGCATGGATGTGAGCCAGAAAGAGAAGCCCTTTTGATCTTACTGCTAGGCACTGCACTTCTAAACATGCTGTAAAATTCCCAAAGAAAATGCCCATCTTCCTTAAAGTTTTCTAGGATACAATCTACCAGCACTACTGCTAGAATACAAGGAGATGTTGCAGGGACGGGAAGTGGAGGCAATAGCTAAAATAATATTAATCCTGACTGGATAGAATAGGGAGAGCTCAAAGAGAAGTGTCTGTTTTTCTGGTACAAAGGCAGAAGACGAGGCTCTGCCTATCTGTGCAGTGATCTAAGTGTATCAGCAGAGGGAGAGCTGGCAATTAACAATCAAACAAACGAAGCCATGAGAAGCCTCAGTGATGTCAGATTTGAAGTTGAAAACCCACTGGTTCAGAGCTGAGGGAGCAACAGGTTCCCAGGCAGGAGAAATAGTGCTTGGATAGAACATTCCTAATAGCAATACAAATCAGACTTCATTCATGGGCATTACTGCATACTTCAAATATTACAAATAACCCTCAGAGTGCTGCAGTCACCTCAAAAAGGCCTGTCACATCTCAACTATAGTTCTATTTTTCAATTTAAACTTTACAGTAAACTTCCTATTTTTCAAATAATCTTCTTCCTCTTATATCATATCTGAGACTGAGTTTGAATGTTTATGGTCCTTAGTCTTAGTTTCTCATTTAAAAGAGCAATTGTGAATACACTAAGCATTTGCGGCAGAACCATCTGAGAAGTGGCCTCTAACTAGACAGGCAGAGACCCACCTCCTAGGCTAGGACTCCACTTGTGTAAACAAGTTCTCTTCCCTTCCCAGATCCTCCTGGCCAGCTAAGCACCTCTTAGAAACCCCTCTGTTCCTTGAAGGGAAGGGGATAGAGAGGGAAGCTGGGGGTAGAGTCTGTCCAATACAGTATTGCTCTACATTAGGAAGAGTAGTAGGAACTACTTGGCCTAAATCTGGAGCATGTCACACAACACAGAGGGCTAGAGAGAGATATGACAATAGCTTCAAGCAAGCCTTTGAAAATGTGTGTCAAAGGGCCCATGTGATTCATCATCTTTTTAACAAAGGACACAAGAACAGCTTTATAATTTTATCAACTTTCTTTACATATGTCACGTGCTGTTTATCAAATTTTACCCAGACTGAACAAAACTTCCTTGGGACATTTAAAGGAACACTCAGGTTAAAAATATTTGAAGAGTTCCTTACCTGCATTACTATCATCTTACATTAATAAAACCAAGACAGTGTTAAATCCACTTTATTTTTTTTAACCATTTGTATTATGTTCAACTAATTATACAGTGAAACTAGATAGTGAAATTAATTATAAATTTATCTGGTTCCCATATAGTAGTATTTGGATTGCAAGTACTGCAGGAAAATCTTGAAATATAAATGTAAGTGTTTTGAATTTAATGAAACATTTCTAGTGCACATTTAATACATATTTTAAAAAGCAGAAGCTGACAGTTGTCCTTGAAGTAATTGGGGATGTTTCTGCAATAGACTTTGACCAAATATATATATATATTTTTACCTGATTAAAAATGTCTCCTCGAACAGCTTCACAGTCAACTTTGTATTTACAGATGAGGCAGGAAGCTGTTGCAAAGGAACCTGAAAAAAAATATGGATGAAGGTGATGTGTGTTAAACTATGCAATAGTGACAGTTTGACAAGAATATTATATGGTCTCAAATGATTACTTACATGTGGAATAATGCTAAAAAGGCCTAACAAAGTTCACTAATGTCACACACACAAAAGTCAGTTAACTGAACTGAAAGACGGAAACACTTATTCGGTAATATACTTTGAGACAAACCCTCAATTTGAGGCATATGGGCTATGCCTCTCTTCCTATAAATACCAAGAGCAGTTCAGGCTTGGTCATGTCATGCCCCTTCCACTCTTGTGTCAGGTGAATATTTCCAAAGCGTTAGGGGAAAAACTAATTTTTTAGTAGATTAGAATATAACATACTACTACTTTATTTAAGCAGAGCTAACTATATACAGGAAACCTGAAGATGCCTTCATATAGATAGCTGGAGAATTTCTTGTAGCGCAGACTAAGGAATGGGCACAAGGATTAGTTACTGAAAAGTAATCACGAAACTAGTTTTCCATTTTGAATCTCTTTTTTCTAGTCAGAAATACTTGGGATGCAGCAAGCAGTCAGTAAAAGTTAGCAAGGAGAGAGAGACCAGAATAAAGTGTTCAATTTCCCCCCAAAGTAGTAGTTATAAGTAGGGCCCTACCAAATTCACGGCCATGAGAAAACACATCACGGACCATGAAATCTGGTCTTTTGTATACTTTTACCCTATACTATACAGAGTTCGCAGGGGAGACCAACATTTCTCAAAGTGGGGATCCCAACCCAAAGGGAGGCTATGGGGGGGTTGCAAGGTTACTGTAGGGGAGCTGTGGTATTGACACCCTTACTTGTGGCCCAGATCCTCAGCTGGTGTAAACTGATGGGGCCCCATTGACTTTGTTGGAACTACATCAATTTACACCAGTTGAAGATATAAGCCAACGTTCAACTTCATTGGTAAATTCTACTAAAGTATATTTCAACTACTCTTCACGCATTTAGCACATGCCATGCTTTTTCTTATAGCTGTTGACACTTTGGGTAAAATGAAGGAAGAATAACTCTTCCTTTTACAACTCACAGAAATCAGTCTTACTGGAGTCTTACTGCATTCAAGAGATTTGAGACTCTTCTTGTCATCCTAATTGTGGCCTGCAAGCTTGTCTTTATGAAGAGGAAATACAGGGAATTGGATTCCATAGGTTCAAATGTATGGGTTGCGAGAGCTTATAATACAGAAGGTCAGATATACCTAACTGCTGATTTGGCATAGTGGTCTAGGAATTTAGGTAATCTACCAGACTTTTGTGAACCCATGTTTACAACACTGGGTTGCAAGATGTTTTAGGACCAAGTCTAGACCTTCTTGTAAGAAGTTAAATGCTTAGTTTTGTGACATTGATGTTTTTACCTTGACGCTAGTATGAAAACTTTCTTCAAACTCTTCCATCGGTCAAAAAGGTGGAAAGCTTGAATGAGTGTAGGAGAGCGTATTACTTTGAACAAAGTATCCCATCTTGTTTTGAACTTAGCCAGGCTGTCAGGCTCCAGTAGTGGTTTCTGGGACAGAAGATCCTGTTTTCTTGGAAGATGAAGTGGCAGTGTGCCAGCTATATTCTGTCCAACTACCACAGTCTCCTTGGTCAGTTAGAGGTGGACAGTAACTATTACTGCTGCCTGCATTTTCTGAATCACTCTTCATAGTGCAAGGAGGATGCAGTAGGAGGGGAAAAGGCATATAGTGAACTTTAGTCCGCTTCCCTGTTCTAGTTCCCTTTCCTTTGTGTTGACTGGGTGCAATAAGATCCACTTCAATGTGACCTAGTTCCCTGGATATCAGCTGGAATATTTCCTTTGGAGGAATGGTGGTCATGTGTCCTCTTTTCTTGTATAATGTTTTGGTGTTAACCTTCTTGGGAGCAAGAAGGGAGGAAAGCTGAACGTTTAACTCCAGCACTCCTCCTCACATGATAAACAGTAGGAGTGCAAGTGCAATGTAAAATCCCCAGGAGAACCAAAATCTTGCTCTTGGATAGAGCAAGAATAGAAAGGATGCCAGACACCTTGCCAAGTGACTCAGTTAAGAACCTGAAAAGTTTCCCTTTAGAGCTTGGACTAGGGAATCGGGGATTTTTGGACATACTCCTGAAGTCTTTTATCGGCAAGCATGTTTCAGTTTACTGAATCCTGACAGCTAAAGAGAGCTGCCCTAGCAGAGGTGCTTAGACTAGTACTGGTGCAGGAGAAAAAGCACAGATCCCAAGAAGCCATCCAGATTCTCAGTCCCTTCCTCCAGCAGAGCAAGGGTCTGGGAAATGGGAACTACCGTGGAACACCTTTTGGTTCTTGAGCATCTTGATGAAGGCAGAGCACCTTTTTGCAACTATTTTCCTTGATCCACCATAAGAAGGGAGGGTGGAACAAGCACAGGCAAAAGTTTGTCAAGGGGTGTGAGAGGAACAGTGCCCTTGAAATTTCTGCCCCTTAGGGAAGAGAAGAGTGGGGGAAGTTCTTGCTCCCTACTCCTCCAAAATTTAGCTTTAGAAGTTCAGACTGCAATATATAGTACTGAACTGTTATTTTGTTTCACTAGCAAAGGCTATCTGGCTGGAGGACAGAAGCCTTATCGATGGGTCTGAACTGCCAATTCTATTGGAAGAGAGGCATAACTCCACTGTCAGACTGGGAGAAAGACTAGGATCTGGAAACGGTGTGTAATTTATGTATGGCCTCAAGACAGAGTAAACAGGCGTACAGCCTTTATTATAAATCCAGTTGTTCCTTTATTTAAAAAAACTGAAAATATACTGAACTAAACAAGTGAATATGGACAGTGTTTAAAAAAATGTGAGGTTGAAGTTGTCTGACTTTGTGCACGATTACTGACAGAATAAAACAGTACCAGTGAGTACAGGAGATAATTAATACAAGGAGACTGAAAAGCACATCTAGAGAAACATGATTTTCCCATCTGACATCTAAAGTGGATTCAGATTCTTCCACCAACACATACACACAAAGTGGTAGAAGCCCCGATGAGCAAAAACTCTGCTGAGAAGATAGAGATGAAGGTTATGTGTCAGAAGACTGCTTTAATTTCTCTTCTGCTGAGGGAAGTAAGGTAAGGAATACACACATTCACTTAACTTCCATTGGCAGAGATCCTGACAGCAATTTACAGCTGCTCCCTCCTTAGATCAAGCAGAAATTCAAAGGGAAGGCGGGTAGCTGCCCTTCCTAGAAGTGACTCTCCAATGAGAAACAGAGTTCCAGGTTCAATTTAAACCTCCATGTGGCAGCTTGGGTGAATCCAACCTGTGAAGTTAGAATCTGTACATGGTTCCCTTCCCCTCCCCTCCCTCCCGCCCCCAGTTTTGGTGGGTGGGATAGTGTACAGTGAATAGGTAGAAAAGAAACAGGTTTCCTCTTTACCAAAATCCAAACTGGATATTCATTTATTCACTTCTACAACCTATGGCACGTGTATAAATGATAATTTACCAGTAGGTTTTAGTCAAATATTTAAGTGCAAAATAATACAAAACAGTAAAAAATAATAATTAAAAAAAAAGGTAGGAGATTAAATCTTTAAGTTAATATTTACTATTTTACCTGTTTAAACAAATGAAAAGTTACTGTATTTTTTTCCTTAAAGTTGATGTGCACCTTCATCAAAAACAGTTAGGCATCCGAAAGATTCAAATCTAGGTTTAACTGGTAAGTGAAAGATGTACAGTTTCCCCACTGTTTTTTGTCCCAAAAAGCTTTCATTCATTTTTGGGGGGGCTTAGCAGGGGACAAGGGGCAGTGAAAATTTACCAATCGATTTAAAAAAATAAATAAAAAAAAAGCTATATGCATTTTTCTTAGCCAATAGTCCAGGATTCAAATTAAAAAAAAAAAAAAGGGGGGGGGGGGAAGAATGTATACATCTTATGAAACAGAATATAAAATGGTACTGGCTACAGCTCGAAATCATAGATCTGATGTAGAAGTTGTCATTTTTCTTCCAGACATTTGGCTGATTTTCAGTATTATGCCTTCTAGTAACTATGATTTTTTTAGTTCAAGATTTTGAGATGCAGAACCATCCATGCTAGAAGAGACCATATGACTTTTTCTTACCATTTAGGGAAACCACACAGGACACACTATCAGTTTTATGGTTCACCATTTTGTTGTTCTTGTTTATGACCTCTTACGATGGCCTTGTGTATTTTTACTTTGTATTTTTAATTCTGATTTAGTTGCTATATTGTTCAAGCTAGGCTTGCAGTACAGCAGACAAGTTAATCATATCATTCGGCTCTTTTCTCACAACCTTAACTTTGCCTTGTAGTGTCACAATGAAGAAACCCCCCCAAAAAAACTTAGCATCTTTAAAAAGTCAGTTAAATCTAATATGGGACTACAAACACTAAAATGCCTTTAACAATCATATGGGCATTACAGCATGGAGTCATTACAGGGCAGAGCTAAGTGGGTGCCTCAACTAAGCATTTCAATACTTTAACATAGTTGGATTTCTTTTAAGTTTAACCTTTACTCTGGATTTCCTGAGTTTAACACCTGTGGTTTTGGGATAATTGCAACATCTAATGTTTTACTTCAAGTAGGAAAAACATTCTGAGAGATTACTTGTATTATTATATCATCTATGAGTGTACGCTATCTACAAAAAATGCAGTAGTTTTAAAGTTTCACTGACCATGACATTGAATTATCCTTTGGATTCCTGCAACCTGTTCCAGTGTGTCTATGTTCTGAGTATAGTTGCGAAGTAGTTTTCCTTCTTTGTCCATCAAAGCTATGAATTTATGACAGAGAGATGGTTGAAACTGTCCAGGATATATTTCCTGCAGAATTGAGAATTACATTAGGATGTGTAAATAAATGCTAGAGTAGCATTTTCAGTTCCTGATCCAGCATCATATAGGAAGATATAAAATAAACCATTGCAAGCACGGAGACTCCTCTTATTTAGAGAGCAATATATCACTGCCAGTTAGTCAAGCCGTTATTGTGATTATTCCCTTCCCATGGTCCCATTTCTTTCAAATTCAACCCTTATTTCAATTGCTGCATTTTGACCATTGTTCACCACTCCAAGGTTTCCACTAAAATCTGGAATACTAGTTTCTGATACAGATCAAAAGGAGATATGGGGTGGATTTTTTGTTTTTTAAAAAATTATGAACAAGGGAAAACGTGGCTTTTGAAATGTAATGTAACCTTAACAGTAGCATTTGTGGTAGTAAATGTTATCAGATTGTTTAAGCATCAGAACTCTGACCAAAAGTTTGATAAGGAAACTGGAGTTGAATCTTAGGCTTGGGACAAACAGTAGTTCTGACACATCAGTAATGTGAATGAGAAATCAGTCATTCTTGAAAAATTAATACCAGGAAAGCAACAGCTATCTGCTGGATATTGAGTAAGTTTGTGGAGCCTCCTTGTATAAAAATACTGAATATCAGCATCCTGCTTTCAACTTGTATTCATTCTTTGGTTTTGCCATATGCCTCTAAGTCATTGTAACTCTGGAAAGTAGGAAGCTGCCTTAGTTGCAACAGCTTCTCAATATCTTTCAAATGCTTAATCTATTTAAAATTATTTCAAATTCTATTCAACCACTATTACTGATAAATTGGAACCGAGGGTGTAATCTTGAAATAGTAAATACAGTGTAAAATTCTTCAAGACTAAGCATTTACTGGTGAAGAAACCAAGAAAGCTATTTTCTACTTATATCATTCCTATGAAAACAGCTATTTATAATGCATGTAATTAAAGTTTGACTCTCAGAATATTGTTGATGAAAGATGGGTTAAACACAGTCTGCTAAAATTTCTTAACTTGAAGGACAGGATAGATCTTTGCAAACATCTAGAAAATAATAAGGTGATAAACAGTCAGCATGGATTTGTCAAGAACAAATCATGTCAAACCAACCTGATAGCTTTCTTTGACAGAGTAACAAGCCTTGTGGATAGGAGGGAAGCAGCAGAACTTGACTTTAGTAAAGCTTTTGATACTGTCTTGCATGACAGTCTCATAAACTAGGGAAATGCAACCTAGATGGAGCTACTATAAGGTGGGTGCATAACTGGTTGGAAAACTGTTCCCAGAGAGTAATCATCAGTGGTTCACAGTCATGCTGGAAGGGCATAATGAGTGGGGTCCCGCAGGGATCAGTTCTGGGTCCGGTTCTGTTAGATAATGGCATAAAGAGTACACTTATAACGTTTGAGGACAATACCAAGCTGGGAGGGGTTGCAAGTGCCTGGGAGGATAGAATTAGAATTCAAAATGACCTGGACAAACTGGATAAATGGTCTGAAGTAAATAAGATGAAATTCAATAAGGACAAATGCAAAGTATTCCACTTAGGAAGGAACAATCAGTTGCACACATACAACATGAGAAATGATGGCCTAGGAAGAGGTACTGCGGAAAGGGATCTGGGGGTCACAGTGGACCAGAAGCTAAATATGAGTCAACAGTGTAACGCTGTTGCAAAAAAAAGCGAACATAATTTTGAGATGTATTAGCAGGAGTGTTATAAGCAAGACAGGAGAAGTAATTCCCGCTGATTAGGCCTCAACTGGAGTATTGTGTCCAGTTCTGGGCACCACATTTCAGGAAAGATGTGGACAAATTGGAGAAAGTCCAGAGAAGAGCAACAAAAATTATTAAAGATCTAGAAAACATGACCTATGAGGGAAGATTAAACAAACCCAATTTTTCTCAGTCTGGAAAAGAGAAGACAGAGGGGGGACATGATAACAGTTTTCAAGTACATAAAAGGTTGTTACAAGGAGGAGGGAAAAGAATTGTTCTTCTTAACCTCTGAGGATAGGACAAGAAGCAATGGGCTTAAATTGCAGCAAGGGAGGTTTAGGTTGGAGATTAGGAAAAACTTTCTAATTGTCAGGGTGGCTACGCACTGGAATAAATTGCCTAGGGGGGTTGTGGAATCTCCATCATTGGAGATTTTTAAAAGCAGATTAGACAAACACCTGCCAGAGATGGTCTAGATAATACTTAGTCCTGCCATGAGAGCAGGGGACTGAACTAGACCTCTCGAGGTCCCTTCTAGTCCTAGGATTCTATGCTTTTTAGAATTTCCCTTCCATTCCTAGTGTCTAAAGTCTTACTTTATGATTTTGTACTGTAGTACTGAAAACTATACAAGAGAGCTACATATAATATACCCAGTTTTCACTGATAGTTGATTTTTGTCACCATAATTCTTTTTATTCTTACAAAGTTTGATAAGAAAAAGACAAAAGAAAAATAATTAAACAGTCCCTGCCAAGTAGTTTGTATTCTAAATTTAAATTTTATTGAAAGGTTTTTGCCTTGTCTATTTTCATTCTCCAAGCTGAATGAAATATGAATAAAAACAGCACCACCAATTACAGATTTTTTAAGTGTCCAGTTTGAATAGGCTAAAGTATTAGTAACACAGCTATGTAAATATTTAAAGTTATTTTAATCAAATGATGTCCACTGGAACCTCCCATATACACGTAAGAGAAAAGGCAGTCTTTTCCCTCAAAAAATAAGGAAGATATATTTCATGGTAAACACTGACCATAATTTCAGATTTTTACTAAAAAATTAGTTTAAACAGAAAACCAGAAGTTCTGTACATACACATCAGTAAACTGTTAGTTTAACTTCTCCTTGTGCCAGTTCTACCTTTGACTGCTGTGTAACCTTCCATACCACTAGAGGCAAATCAATAAGCAGGGAAAGCAATTTATAAAGTGGATTCCCATCAGAAAGGATATCTGCATAGAAATTGCAGCAATGGGCACTGATGACCTTAAGTTACATCACAGATTACGATCAGGCTACGATAGCTATTATTAAACATTTATCTAGTGCAGTTAATTTACATCGCTCTTTACAAGCTTAGATGAGATCTATCCCCTGCCCCCAAATATTTATAATCCAAATAAAATAAGATACAAACAGTTTAGTGAAAAGGAGCATGTTGAGATTATTAATGAGAAGAAAAGAGGAATAAATGTTTGAGATGATTTTAAAGGAGTGATACAAGAGCAGGAGAGAGAAACAGAAGCAGCATGGTATAAAGGCACAAATCCAACAGGTAGGAGATAGAGAAGGTAGAAAAGCAAGAAAACTAGGGGTGAGTGTATTAGGATGAATATAGGAAAAAGTAGGGCGAATAGAGCACAGTAAGACCAGAAATGTAGGTTGGTGCAAGACTATACAAAGCTCTAATGACAGGAATAAAGAATTTGAATTTGATAAAATATAGAAAGCCCATGGATAGAGTGAAGAGGGAGGGGAAAAAAAGGGTGACACTGGCAAGGGTGTGGCAGGAGTAAGGAGTGATTATTTTGGTAGCAAAATATTGAGCAGACTGGAGGTAAAGAGGGAATAAAGAAAAAAGGGGAAAAATTACAGTAATTGCTCTGAGAGATGCACAGACAAGGGTTTTAGCAGTGGGGCGGGGTGAATTTTGTAGATACTCCTGGGTGTCTAAAGGATATGATTGGATTAGTATTTGGATGGGAGACTTCCAGGAAAACCAAGATGCTGTAGGATGTGATGTTTCTTCCCCAACCTCTGAGTTAGTACTCAACAGTGCTTTAGCGAGAGGGATGCACCATGTTAATGATGGTGCTATGTTTCAAAAGTCCTTGCCACTCCTCTAGAGATCCCATGGTATTTCATTTTGTTTTTGATGGAGTAGTTAATGTTAATGTTCTGAGGAAATTCCAAACTGGATATAATTGCATTTTGCTTCTGCATCTGAGTTTTCATATTATCACAATTAGAGAGATTTACAAAAAAAGGGAGGCTATTTAGCTTCACTGGCATTGTTCTAAAAAGCTACTGCATCCCATCCAATATATGACAGAAGTGATCCCTATATACAGTTTGTATTATTTAATTCTTTAAGACATCTTTATGCTTGCAGAAGGAGCTACATAAAAAACCCAAACTAACAAGTCTGCCAGTGTATGAAGACTTCCTCCCCTACTGGATTTTATGTCACCTGGTGAAGTCAGAATGTATGCTATGAACTTGTTAAGTTGCCAGGTGTAATAAGCATGTCAAATAGGTCTCTGAATACATGTTCATTACACTCATGTGCGGCCAAGAGTCCCTCATGCTCCTTATTTCTCTTCAGAGGACAACACCTACTAAGGGCTAGTCCACACTACCCGCCCGATTCGGCAGGTAGAGATCGATTTATTGCGTCTCATCTGGACGGGGGGAGGGATAGCTCAGTGGTTTGAGCATTGGCCTGCTAAACCCAGGGTTGTGAGTTCAATCCTTGAGGGGGCCATTTAGGGATCTGGGGCAAAAATTGGGGATTGGTCCTGCTTTGAGCAGGGGGTTGGACTAGATGACCTCCTAAGGTCCCTTCTAATCCTGATATTCTATGATCCCAGAAGCGCTCCCCCGGCGACTGTGGAACTCCTGCTCGCCGAGAGGAGGAAGCGCTGTCGACGGGGGAGCCTGCCTGCGCCACGTGGACCCGCAGTAAGTATACTTAGTTCGATCTAGGAAACGTCGACTTCAGCTACGCTATTCTCGTAGCTGAAGTAGCATTTCCTAGATCGATCCCCCGCCCCAGTGTGGACCAGCCCTAAGAGTTTTTGTGCCATTCCTTGATAATGACACACCATGCCACTTAGATAATCACATTCTTGGCAAACATTTTCCAATACCTTCCCTGAAATAAGAGAACCCAAATTAGAAAGGTTGTGTTAGCATCCCTATTACAAAAACAAAGTATTGTAAAATTAGAAACATTTTACCTTTTATTTTTTAATTATAAATATTCCTATTGAAAATAACATATGGCTTTACCTAGGATGAGATACATAATACTGAGAGTAATGATACTGAGAGTAATGAAATTTGTTAACTGTAATACTGGCCTTTTACTTTATCTTAATGAGGGATGGCCTTAGTTTCACTTCACTACTGGTGACTAAGGCCATTCCTCATTCAGATAAACTCAGTAGCTTTAGGATTTGTCCTCGTTCATGAAGAAAAAGTGAAGGCAGAACTATCTTCTGTCTCTAACAGAGGCATATCTTTACTGTCCAAAATAATAAAAGCAGTTGGAACACAGTACCTTTGCAAACTTAAAAAATGGTCTTGGATCCTTTCTGAAGTATTCTATATCAAACATTGTCTGAGGATCTGGAAGGTCTGGGAAATCTACTGCAAGGCGTGCATAGATGCCATCTCTTGATCGAAAGTCAGGTATTCCACAAGAAACAGACACCTGAAATACAGATTTACAATTTGTAGCCTGAAATCAACTGCATATTTGGATATGACGGCTTGCTAGCATATGCTATATTTGAGAACTAGCTTTGTGTGTGCTACCAACTTTTAATATCAAACAATGAGAACAAAGGCAATTTGAATAACCCATGTCTACTTTGATAGACTCCTTTTTGACAGAGCAATGTAAAGTTTTCCCATGAATGTGCAGGAAAACGTGGGGGAACATTAATTTAGCTTTGAGGTCACAAAAACCTGTACAGCAATTTACATGTCAGGGACCAGCAGTTTAACAGAACACTGTTTAATATATATTTTAAATACTGCATTATAAACATTGTAAATACGAGTACCCAGACACCTAAAACGAGAACACTGAATTTGGTTTCCTAAAATGAAATTCACTGATCTCCCATAGTAGTCGTAAACAAGAAGATTCATTATTTTTAAACGTATACGTATAGTAGCAGATCAGCTTATTAACATTACTTTATTTACGCTAGGCAAATAAATGTTAGGGTTTTTTTTTTTTAAAAAAAAGAAACTTGAGCACCAAATTAAGATATTATGTATGCTATTACTTTAATAAGTATAATCATGATTTCTCTTGCCAAAAGTTTTCAATTTGAGGGCTTAATAGCCATTACAGAATGAATGAAACTAGGCAGTACCAGGGCTGCTTCCATCTCTTATGGGCACAACGGTTTGTCTCAAATTGCTCATCTTACTTCTTATCACACTCCATTTTAGGGGTCAAGAGGTAACAATCTATCACATCTGTTCTCTCTTGAGCCAGTCATGTTACAACAGGAACAAAACAAAGCAAGCAACTATTCCTGGACTTCTGTGCCATGACATGGTTGGTATGCAGAAAGACACAAACCTAAGAACTTTTGACTGTAGCAATATGTACTGTGTTTGCAGGGCTGGCCTTACTATGAGGCGAACTGAGGCGGCTGCCTCAGGTGTCAGACTGGGGGTGGGGGTGGGGGGTGGGGGTTGTTGCCACTAGGACCCAGAGTGTAAAAAATTGTGTCTGCTGCTGGTGCATATGTATTCTCTCTTCTCTAGATGCACAGAGATGGAGGAGTGCTGTGCTGGAGGAAGGAGGTCACAAGAGACATAGCAGGCAGGAGAAAAGGTGAGAGGGAATAACAGAAAGAAGCAGGGGTTGCAGGGAGAGAGGAGGAGGAGCCTCTTATGTACCTCTCTAGCACCCCCAGGAGCCTAGACTGATTAACACGAGCTTCTCAGGGAGCTTCCTGTTTCCTGCTGCTTCCCTGAACCCACTTGAGGAGAACAGGCAGTCAACTGAAGTAGTAGGAGCCAGTTAGGCCCTTAAGATGCTGATATCTTCCCTCACTCACACCCTGCTACCAGCCTGCTTATTTGTCCCCTTCAACTGAGTGCTGAGAGCCACTATAGCTGGCACAAAACAGCAGTCATGAGTGAAAGAAGAAAACGCCCCTCTGGGGCAGCATTCTGAAAAAGCAAGCAAGCAAAGGAAGCTTTTCTATCTAAGCAGGAAGGAGCTCTCCTGAGATACATAGACACAAATGTTCACAGTGAGCCTTCTGGCCCCAGTGAGGATGAGAGTGGTGAGGAGATGCCTGATCTTCCAGTTAGTCAGACTGCAAGTGATTTGACAGCTACTGCAGCATCCATATCTCCATCTCAAATGGATGTAACCATGTACATTCCTAGAAAAGTGTAGATCAGAAGAGTGTGGTGGAGGCGCAAGAAACAGCTGCTGAGTTTAGTTCCTTAAGTCTAGATGATCCAGGACTGTGGACCCACTTGAGCAGTAGCCTGAGGGACTTCCTTGTACTGCATGGGCTACAGCAAGTGAAAAACTTCATGTTCCCCAAAGACAATGAAAATAGAAGTTTCCATCCAACACATTACTGGTGTGAAATCCCCAATGGTGCAAACTGGAGAGGCCATGGCTGATGTACTCAAAAACCCAGAATACTGCATACTGTTTTTGTTGCAAACTCTTCCAGTCTAATGTTCCAGCCACATTGGGTTCTACAGGAACAAAGGACTGGAAAAATCTGGCCAGAAATCTGGCATGAGAAGGCAGCAAATCACCAGAGAGCATTCCACAGGTGGAAAGAGCTTGAGCTGAGACTAGGGTTAAAGGCCACCATAGCTGATCAGCATCAAGAGAAGATTGCATCAGAGTCTCTTTACTGGCAAAATGTTCTGAAAAGGCTCATTGTCATTGTGAGAATGCTTGCTACCCAAAACCAAGCACTGTGTGGCACTTCAGATTAGCTGTATGTGCCAAACAATGGAAACTTCCTTAAAATTGTGGAGCTGATGGCTGAATTTGATGCTGTACTCCAGGAGCATTTAAGAAGCGTCACCACCCAAGAAATGTACATACACCACTACCTTGGGAAAACAATTCAAAATGAGATCCTACAGTTACTGGCAACAAAAGTCAAACAGAAGATTGTGGCAGATCTGAAGTCAGCAAGGTATTACTCGGTTATTCTGGACTGCACACCTGACATCAGCCATATGGAACAAATGACTTTAATGGTGCGTTTTGTAACAACAGAACCTAGTGAAAATGTCCCTGCAATGGTGACTGTCAGAGAGCATTTTGTAGAATTTATTGACATTGATGATACTACAAGAGCTGGTATGACAAAGAACAGAGGAGTGCAGACACAGATCCGAGAGTTAAATCCTCGAGCTTTTTTTGTCCCATGCAGTTCTCATTCCTTGAACTTGGTGGTCAGTGATGCAGCATCAGCTTCTAGTGAGGCTGCTAAATTTTTTTAATGTAATTCAAAGCATCTATGTATTTTTCTCTGCATCAACTCATTGATGGCAAATTTTGAAGCAACATCTGGGAACATCCTTTCTGACACTGAAACCCCCGAGTGCCACACGATAGGAGTCGAGTGGAGGCGATAAAGCCTATCAAACACAAAATAGGGAAGACAGATGATGCCATAGTTGCCATTATGGAGGATAATGCTATGACAGGAACTGTTTGTGGGAGAACAGTGGCAGGGGGAAATGGAATCACCAGAAACATACATAACTTCAAATTTCTATGTGGCTTAGTGTTGTGGCATGACATACTGTTTGAAATAGATGTAAGCAAGAGACTTGAAGGTGTTGACCTTGATATATCTGGAGCAATGGAACAACTGGACAAAGCAAAGTCATACCTACAGTCTTACCGGTCAGATGAGGGATTTCAAAATGTTCTGAAGAGTGCACAGAAGTTGGCAGAGGAACTTCACACTGAAGCTATTTTCCTGCCCATTCAAGAATACAAGAGCCACCGAAGAAGACGACATTTTGATTACGAGGCACGGGATAATCCCATAAGAGTCCCCACACAACAATTCAAAGTTGAATTCTTTAACCAGGTGCTAGATTGTGCAATGCAGTCAGTTGAAGAACATTTCATGCAGCTCAAGGAACACAGCAGTATATTTGGGATGTTGTATGATATTCCAAAAACTCTTCACTATACCTGAAAAAGACCTACACCAGCAATGCAGGGCACTAGAGACAGTGTTGACACATGATGGCATGCGTGATATTGATGCGAGTGATTTAGGTGATGAACTGAAAGCCCTTTCAAGATACATTTCAGCAGGTTCAACTCCAAAGGCTATTCTGGAACATATATGCACAAATAAGATGACGATCCTCTTTCCAAATGCTTTTGTTGCTCTGCGCATACTTCTAACACTTCCTGTAACAGTTGCCAGTGGAGAACGCAGCTTCTCCAAGATGAAGTTAATAAAACACATCTACGCTCCACAATGACACAGGAGAGACTGGTCGGCCTTGCAACCATCTCAATAGAGCATGAGCTGTCCCAGACTGTGGACCTTCAGGAAGCAGTTCAAATCTTTGCAACCAAGGCGGCACGGAAAGTACCACTTTGATTAGTCAAACAGTTAAAAATGCCAGTGTTTACTATGCAGACAAGAAGTTACATTTGCTGTTCAGGTGTTTGAAAGTTAAGTGTTACTTAAAATTTTTGAACAAGGCATTTTAAATTGTTAGTTCTCCTTTATTGGGGTAGGTAGCAGAGCAGTACCATGAGAGGAGTAGACCAGGAAGAAGGCAGAATTGAGACCTTTCAAAGTATTGGCCCAATTGAGGGGGCATGGGGTCGTCATTTGAGCTCTTCACCTCAGGTGCCAAAATGTTGTGGGCCAGCCCTGTGTGTCTGATTACTTCTTAGAGTGCAACAGAACATTGTATCTGGTCATTCGATCAAAGAAAGCTCAATCCACTGCCAACCTAAGTTAACAGTAGTTTTTCATCCAATGGAAGTTTTATCAGGCCCAAAGTAATTCAACAGAAAAATCTCAGTATCTGTTTCAGCAACACAAAGATAGGGATAGAAAATGAGTATTGCAGAACAGGTACATAGGGATTAAAAAAAATTACGTCTGTTGCCTTTAGATGCTAGACAAGTTAGGATACAGTTGTCTAAGCTAAGGCATAACAATATCAAGCTAATTTTATTTCTCCAGTATACAAGATCTGTAAAATTAAATGTATTTGATCAATTCTAAGTTTAGGCCTTGATCCTGAGATGTATAGTGTCCAGGTGGACTGCTGCACCCATTCAGAGCACCACTGACTTCAGTGTGGCTCTGAATGGATGCAGCCTGCTGTAAATTGTTGGATCAGGACCTAGGTAGTTATCCATTTATTTTCACACTAACATATTTTAGATGTACATACCCCAGCTCCAGTCAAGACAATTATTTTTTTGCACTCTTGTAAAAGTTTCACAGCATCCTCAATGGTATTAATATCTTTTCGTTTTTTCCTTTTTGGTGGTTCCGAAAGAATGTTTATAACAATCTGCCACAGAGTCATATCATCCAGTTCAGGAGGAGGGATTGTTTCTGGTAGCAAATCCTTCAGAATTGTCCGTGGGTCTGTGCCTATCATGAGATGTTGTTGAACAAAAGTGTAGGGACCTATTATAGAAAAACAAAAGTATATAAAATCTGACTTAACATTCTGAATCAAGGAAAATTCTCTAGACATTTTAGCTGACTGTTACTACTTCTCTATCTTACTAACACAATTAAGAGCTTTTTCATCAACAGCCCTTATCTATATAACAGACTATTAGACTCAGATGTAGTGGTGCTGTTTGTTCACTAAAGATAGATAAATTCTTAGTGAGTTATCTAGAAAAACCTACCAGACAGATTTGCTAAGGCAGGGCTTCTGTTGACATAAGATCCCATCTCTTATTATGCTTGAAGCCTGCACAAAATCACATATTAGAACCCTAATTCCCAAAGTAGGTTTCCTTTTAAGAACTCTCATTCTGTATAATGCTTCCAACATTTTGGACCATGTTTTCAGGAAATAAGATGTACTAGAATCTTGTTTTGGAAGTGCTGGTAGACAGGATTTGGCAATAAATCTAACATTTTGTGACATGTTACATTTGGTGAAGTGCATGATATTTTTATATAGTGGTGTGATGTTTGAAAGATGCCATATAATATATTTTAGCTGCTTTATAGTAAGAAGGCTGAGGAATTTCTTCTGTTCACCTTTAACCATCCAGACTTGATACAATATACTGCCCACAACTGCAACCTCCAGAAAAGTAGCAATACAGTAGTGTCAAAATAGCCTAGTGGACTCTTGCAACAGGAAGAGGATAATCAGACATTAAGTAACAGTTAAAAGTAAAGAATCTTGGAAATGATACATTATATAAACTTCTACCTATACGTGGTCTTGGAGTCCAGTCACTAGAGCTTGCATGTGAGGTTCTGTCATCTTCATCACTATCACAGGAATGGAAACCATTGGCTACAATTTCATCACTAAAAAGGATGTCATCTGCAAGACAATACAACAACAAAATAGTATTATTCTTGAGTCACAACACTCAATTTTAAGCAGAAACATCATTATAAAAGGTTACTATAGCTTTAGAGATGACCTGCAAAAGGATTTTTTTTAAAAATTGGCCTTTTACAGAGAAGTTGAGAAAGGTTTCGCTAGTTAGAAAAAGAGGTGCAGGGGATAAACTCCCACTTGCTTTAAAAAAAAGCTTAGAAATATCAAGTTTGCTCTTCCCTAGTTTTACTGGATATTTCAGAGGATTTATTTTGTTAAATTTCAGCTCTCCGTGGGGTGGTGGTGGGTGGCGAATCTAATACAGTTTTTTTTTTAGAAAACGTTAATCACTGAAGATACATAGATGTTAATTCTCAACCCTCCTAAAAAAAAAAAAAGAAAAAAAAGTAAAAACAAAAACAAAAAACCCAGACACCAAAAACAAAGATGTCGAGTTTTAGAACACTCTTACTAAAAATCCCTTCCTCTCAACTCCCACTTCAACTGCTCAACTTTTGTTTTCTTGAATCCAAGAGGTCAACATTGCATTCGTTCACCAACATAATCCTTATCTAGACTAGGATTTAAAAGTATGTCAGAATGCTTTAGCAAATATGTAAGAACAGTTCAGGGAAGAAAAGGCATGCTGACTTTAATAGTGCTTACTGGGTTGAGTTAAAACCTAAGGGGGCGCCTAGACTTTCCAAATACATTAGAACCTCAGATCTCCAACAAAACCAGGGAAGACCAGCTCCAACATGTCTGATTATTAAGTTGAAGAACAAGGGAAGATAAGTGGAACTCACTCCTCACTACCCATTCCTTAAAAAAGAAAAAACAAACGTTTCATTTTCGTTATCCTAGTCTGGATAAGGCCATATTCTTCTAAACTACATAAATCCTCATTTTCTTATGTAAAAAATCAAGCAGAAAACACAGCAGGCACCCTTGATACAGGAAAAAAAAAAAAAGTAGTAAAAACCCTAGCCCCATCCCCCTTTGCAGATTACCAAAATGGCACTCATACTTTTAAAAACTTACAAGTTAGAATTTGAAATTTGTCTCTTCTCCCATTCCTTGTTCCTGTTCACAATAGAGCTTTAAAGGTAATCTCTCCCCTCACAGTGTCTTTTCTTATGTGTTTGGACAGTTTCCACTCTCATCTCAAATCTTTATGCATAAATCAGAGTACAAATCCCATAAAGAAACAGAAGATGAACTGATAGTTGGTACACATTAGCATACACAAGATGTAGGCTTTGGTACACACTCCTTAATGTCCACGAAGGGGCTGATTAATTTCAATGAGATGTTTCACATGAATAAAGTTAAGGAAGTGTTTGAAGGATCAGGGCCTACATTGTTAACAGTTTGGACCCTCTGTAGACTCTCAACAATACTTCTCATTATAAACAGTGTAAACTGTTTAACTATGCCACCCCTTGCATTGTCAGGGGATTACTCAAACAGGGCAGTTTCCAGAAAGGTGTGTATGCCTATTGAATCATGGATTCTCAGCCATAGCTCTCAGCACTGGGGCGAATTACAGAAGGAACTGGCATGACACATGCTCAATGGATAACATCTGATACGAAATTTATTTTCAAGAAAAAAAATTATTGAAAGTAAACCAAATACAAAAAGGAAACAAAATAAAAAGTGACAAGAAAACTGAATTTTTAAAACATTCACTTTTAATAACTAAAGATGGTGCTACTAAGAAATTTGTTTACAACAAGACTTGAATCAGTCTCCTTTTAGAAGTTCAGGAAATAAAACTGAGAAAATTACGATGTGAAATTAAGAGGGTAAACTGAAATTGGTAATAATGGATGCATACTATACACAATACATGCAAAATTGTCTAGCAATAAGTAGCATAGAAATTAATGTAGCAATGTAGAGAATTACTAGTAAGTTTGATATATATTGGTTAACAGTTCCACAAGCAATGTAGCAATTTGTATGTCTATTGAGCTGTTTATTGTACAGCCCATAAAAATTATAGAAGTTGAAAAAAAATAATATTTCACAATCCCCACACATAGTAAGTGACCATTTCACACAGGAGTACAAACCAGAGGCAAAATACACCACTTTTCTACATCTGCAAGCCTAAGTAGATGAACAAGGATGGAGCAGAAAATGTTTGTGTAATAATACACATGCTCAGCACACACACTTAACCATGTAAAAACAATGTGCAAAATGTCCATGTAAGTGCAATAGCAGCATTTGGGGATCAGCATGTAACAATAAGCACACTCAAACGGCATTTGGCAAGCATATATGTGCAAAGAGGTGAAACTGGGCAAGAGCTCAGAGCCTGTATGCAAAAAAGATGTAGTACACTAGTGAGCAAGAGCTTAGCACCACTGTCCTTAATAAGGTACAGCTGTTTGGTAGCAATTATACAACTGAATAAGCAATGCAAGAGGATAGAATACTAAGCATGGCTGGTTCTTCTCTGTACCTCCAAACACGGAGTGTGCGTGTGACGCTTCAGCTTCCCACCACCTAACACCTGTGTATAGCAGGTGATTCAGTGGCGGGTTGAGGAATTCATTTGCTTCTAGCAAGCCCGTGCTTTATTACACTTGGAGGCTAGAAGAGGCTGGAGGTTAATTGCGCCTCTCCAGGCCGGGGGAACAGGGCGAATTGCGCTCCCCAGTGCCGAGTGGGCGTGGTAGAGGGTTTGGGCAGGTTGCTCGTCCCCCCCCAGGTGTGTGTGTGTGTTCGGTGGGGGGCGGATATCGGTGACTCGTGTCACACATAAGCGGGGGAGGCTCGTAGCGTAGCCGCCTCCCCCTGTGAGCTGTCAGTACTGAGGGAGGCCGGCCTGCGCTCGGCGGTTGGGGTTGCGGCCGGGGATATCACAGCCCAAGGCGGCAGGAGGGCGCCCCTCCCTACTGCGAGGACAGGCCAAGGATCCTCACCGGGATGCGGGGCAGCTGCCTCGTATGAACACTGCGACCGTCTGCAGCCAATGGCCGTCTCCACCGCGTCTCCACTGGGCGCCGTCTCCGCCCCCTCCCCCTGCTGCTGCTGCTGCTGCGGGGGCGGCTCCTCTCGGGGCAGGCCCCGCAGCCCGGCCCCGTTCTCCGCGCCGCTCCAGCCCGCTGCCGCCACCTCCCCCTGCAGCCTCACCGCCGCCGCCCCAGCCACGGAGCCTGTGCTGGGCGCCGTCCCATCCCCTCGTTCTGGGCCGGGGCCCTTCCCCGTCACCGAGCCCCGCCCGCCGCCGTCTTCCGAGTCCAGGCGCTGGCGCTTAGGAAGGGGCTCGGCACCCTCAGCCGCAGCGCAGCGGCCGCTACGCGGTTGGAGGAGCAGAGTCTCCTCGTCCGCCATCTTGGAGCAGCAACCGCCGCCTCCCCCAGTCCAGCGCAACAGCGCCTCGCTTACACAGCCCCTTTTCCCGACCCCCCCTCCCTCCAGGGAGAGATTTAAACCCTGCACGTGACCTCGCCACCGCCCACGCGGGCACCCTCCCCGCGGAGGCCGCAACAACAACAAACCGGGTCACGTGAGGGGAAAGGGATGCGGGAGGGGGGGGGCATGCCGCCGTCACGTGACCCTGCACTCGGGCCTAGCGCACCTCGTCGATGCCCTCCCAGGTTCTCCCCCTCACGTGACCTAGCCGCACGCTTCGCCCGTTGCCCGTGCAAGGCGTTACGTAAGAGGAGCGCATGCAGGCGGGGCTGAGCAGCTGTGGTTCCGTGAAGGGTGCGGGGCTTGGGGACGGAGGGAGTGGAGTAAGGGCATGGACGGGGCAATAGCTGGATGTATGGCTGGAGGTCACGTGGAAAGAGGAAAGGGTCACACAGCTGGTAGGTTAGAGGGGCTGGGTCGTGTGACTTGAAAGGAGGGGGAGCAATTCAAGGGGCACAGCTCATGTGAGGAGGTCTGTACCATTTTAACTAATGGTGCGTGTTAAAACTAATTTAGTTAAATGAATGGAAGTTTATATTTTAGATGCTTAGTTCAGCTGAGTATTTGTTTAATTTAATCTGTGTTTTTCAGGATTTAAACTAAACCCCAAATAAGCCACTATTAAATAGATGTATGCATGTGCAAACTTGCACAGGTTTAACTAAATAAGTTTAAAAACACACCTTTAATTAAACTGGTACCACTTTGTGTAGACAAGCCTAAAATCACTGGGATTCCTGATTTTTTTTTAATCCCATCAGAGTAGGAAAAAAGGAAATCACTCCTGTCTGAGCAGCCAGGTTGGAGATGGGAAGAGAGAAATGGAGATATTACACATTACTGCCAACCAATAAGTGGCTTAAAAATTAGACTTTAAAAAAGCCCAAATTTATTACTTTTTAATTTGCCTTGTTGCTTTTGAGCCTCATGTTTTCAAGCTTTTCTCTGCATCCTTTAGGGCTAGAAATTCACTTTTTTTTAAATGAAAGTTAAGATTCTCATAATATACCTGCAGATGACCAAGTATTATGAGTCTTGTTACAAAATCTTGAGCTAGCAACACTATTAATAGCAATTATAAAATGTTATATTGCTCATAAGGCATTGGAATGGCCATCTCCAAATAGTAACAGACATTGCTATTAGTGTACGTTGGACATGTCTACATTATGTGACATAGCTATAATGCCCATAGTGTAGACACTTCCTATGTTGATGGAAAGAAGTTTTCCATTGATGTAGGTGTAGCGCCCCTCTCCACCTGGTTACCCCCAAATCCTATTAAATTATTTGGCAGTGCCTCCACCCCCCTCGCTCCTTCCTGGTCACCAGGGCAGCTTGGGCGGAAAATTTTAACTACAGAATAATCCCCACCTACTTGCCAGATAGTTGGAGACTTCCAAGAAATAACGCAAACACACAAAAATATATTCAACACAATAATTATATTAAACAGGAGAAAAATACAACATAACAGGGTAAAACACTATTTTTAGGGTCACCAGTGCCCACATTGAAAATACCTGCTACTTGATGTAGCAAATGTAAGATTAGTGTCCCGTTGGTATGCATACTTTGCTGGGGCCCTTGATGACCTATAATCACGAAATTCTTCTCTGCAGTGGTTTAGCAGTGTGGCTAACTGGGTTCAGTACAGCTCAAAGGACTCAAGTGGGAGAAGGTGGTAAATCCCTCCACAGGCATAATATGCAGCAGGTTATAAAATCCTCAAACCCTTACTCCCTGGCCTGAGGACACAGTTCAGGGAGTAGGGGGTCCCCAAAACAAATTACCTAACTAAAAGATGGTGCACTCACAAACTCCATGAATGATCCTCAGGTTCAAAGCTGACTCTGGATTCCTCGGTCACTGCAGAGGGGCTGCTCTCCGCTGGCAGGGATCCTCTTCAGGCAGGAATCAGGCTGCCTCGGTCCCAGGATTTCCCCTCACCACAAAAGGGTGCAGGGCTCAATGTGTAGGTTACCCAACTACACTAACATCCACATTGTAGCCTCCTAGCCGAGCCTCCAGACACACACTCAGCAGGCAGCTTCCCTGGACTAGCAGCCAGAGCAGAGCTGACCATGTGGTGACTGGTTTCTCAGGGAGCTGGAGGGTGAACTAAGCATGGCTGGGGAAGTTTCCCAGCAAACTCTACAAACTGGGAATCAGTGGGGAAGGAAAAACCCAGCTAAGGGATCTGCTATCCGGTCCCTAGAGGCCAGTTTGAGAACTGGCCTCTAGAGACCAGATAGCAGGGGGAACCCTGCACGCAGGCCTGGGACTCACCAGCACCCACACAGCCAGTCCTGTCCTTTCCCTGGCTGGCTCCAGACTGACCACAAAATGGCCTCTCCCCCCTTCTCAACTCCCTGGGAGGGCCTCTCACTCCCTATTGGTTGCTGGGCAGACTCTGAGTCTGCCTTGGCTCCCCCTCCCTACCAGGGACAGTGTGCCTCTCCCTGAGCTGCCAGCAGACAGTTCCAGTATCTTTGGGGGTTACACAGGTAATCCACCTTCCTGAGCAGCAGTAGCTAGGTTGATAGAATAATTCTTCTGTCGGTCATGCCACCTGCGAGGGGATTAGGTCAGCTTTACTAAACTGCTCACTGGGGACGTGAGCACCATACGTAGCTCGACAGAATTTTAAGTGTAGACAAGGCTTTAGTCTTCATGCTTTTCCCTTTAACTTTTCTTTTCTGATACTCATTTATAAACACATCTAGTCACCTTACATGATGTTACCAAATGCCTCTTTTCCCTTCAATATATACTTCTAGATGTGGCCAATAAATGATAATTAGCTAATCGACTCCTTGTCTGCTGAAGAGCTGGCTTTGTTCACTGACACGAAGATGTTATTTGAGATTTAAGAAACAGACTGCATTCTTTCTTAGTGTGTCAGCTATTTGCTTTTCTGATTTTATAGTATCTTAAAGTTTGATGAAGTTTTTGTATATGCACATATGGTGGGCTGCATGTTCATAGTTCATATAAACTAATTTTATTTCAGTTTAGTGAGTTTGTCCAATATATCAGATAATGAGGCCATTTTACTTTAGAACGGACTGTCTCAGTTGGGCCTGCATACTAGATTCTACACTGAAATTGTGTGGATTTTTTTAAAAAGCTTTTGTAGAACAACTTGGTTCTTTGTCCTATGTGTAGTGTAGAATCGTCCACTGCAATGGGGAAATATTTCCTGACACTTGCCAATGTTTGTGGAGATATACACGCAATTATTTTAATAAGGGTTTGATAGAGTTTGCTAAAGAACATGGACAAATATGTCCAAGTTCTTTCAGTATCTACTTTTAGCATAAGAACCTAAGCTTCTTGTTTAGTGTTTGATATATTTATAACTTCTCCCATAAATTAGGCCTGTTAGGGCCTCATCCAAAGCCCATTGAATCAATGGGAGTTTTCCCACTAACTCAGGTGAGATTTGGATCAAGCCTACTGCCTAATATAATCCTTTTAGTAGTTTAGATTTTATGCCCTTCTCTGTATAAAGGGTCCTAAATACACACCTTGAATTGAGAGTGTAGTGTCACATCTGGACACGACTGCCTGTCATGCTGATCAATGTTTTCTTATGTCCCCCTGGTGATCTTTCTGCATCCAGCTGTCTCTTGTTCTATATGTAGATGATATGGTCTTTGGGGGGGAGGAACTCCTGGAGGAATTCTGCACTACTGCATGAGCTGCACATTTTTAATTTTTGTGCAGAAAAAAGCTGCTCCTGAAAAGTTGCTGCAGTTCCACCATTTGCCCACCAGAGGGTGCTGTGTTGATAGAACACAGCAGCTGCTCCCAGCCAGCTAGGGAAGAGAAAGAGTCTGCCTTCTTCACAGTGCCTGTCGGGCCAGGTCAGGAGACGGGTTATGGGGCTGCTGGGGGGTCAGACAGAGGCTCATAAGGGCTAGTGGGGGAGGACCGACTGGGGCAGGGGCTGAATGGGACTGAAGCGCAAGGCCACAGGGGGCAGGGAGGTGCAGGGCCACATGGTGATGGGGGAGAGAAGGTGAAGAGCCACATAGGGACGGGGAGTGGCTGAGTGGGGGCACAGACTCACATAAGGGGACGGGGTGCAGGGCCACATGAGTATGGGGGGAGTGGGTGTCTGAGTGGAGGTGGAGGGACACATATGTACAGGGGATGCAAGGACACATGGGGATGGGGGGAATAGGTGTCTGAGTGGGGGTGGAGGGACACATGTGCCTGACTGAATGGGAGAGGCTAGGGATCAGCCAGGGTCTGCATGCGGGAAGCTCCCTAGCAGTCCCTCCCTACCTGCCTCCAAAACCTGTTCCACACTTTGCCCCCATATCCAACAACCCTCCAAGTTCACACCCAGGCTCCTTCCCAGCAATTATTTCCCTCTCCCTCAGCTGCTCCATTACTCCTGACCTCCCCCCAGCCTTTGCACTGCTTTTGGAGGGTGCGGGAAATATGGTTCTGTATTGTAGTTTAAATGAATTATTACTCAGAGTTCTATATTAATATGCCTAGTAAGTAACATTTTCTGAATCTTTTTTGTTGTCTGAATTGTTACAGACATACTTGCTGACAGATATTTTGAAATAAATGATCAAAATAATTGAAACTGGTGTGATTATATTGTGTCATGTTGACAAATAAAATATGCAGAATTTTGCAGAATTTGAAAATATTGTGTGCAGAATTTTTAAGTTTTTGATGCAGAATTCCCCCAGTAGCAGTTTGTACAGTGCCTAGCATGGTGGGGACTTGGTCCTTGACTAGGTCTCCTAGACGCTGTGATAATACAAATAATAAATGTTGACAGCAACATAGACAACGGATTTACTTCAATTTTACTCCCATATCACCTAGCGGCATGAATGTTGTTAAATAGCTGTTATGTCCTAACTAAACCCACTTCCTTTATCTTACTTATTGGATTCTGTGCAAAATACTGCTATCTGAATTCAAAACAGTCTATGGGGAACAACAGGGAAATGACATTTTTACCTCTACTTGTTTGCTTTTTACTAGTTTTACAAGCCCACTTTTTCTAACAAGGGCAAGTTAGCAACCAGAATGTCTATGTTCATGATCCTAAGTTGTTCATACTACATTGTCCACCGGTTGGGTCCCATTAAGATTCTGATGCCAATAATTGTATGCCAGAAGCTAGGACACTGGACTGGGGCTCAAGATACCTGGATTCTATTCCCAGCTTTGCCACCAACCTGTTCTGTGACTTTGGGCAAACTATTTCACCTCTCTGTTCGTCTCCCGGGCCACCCTTTGTCTGCCTTGTCTATTTAGATTGAGTTCCTAAGGGCAGGAACTGTTTCTTACTATGTTGGTATGGTGCCTAGCATAATGCAGCGCAATCTTGGAAGTGGTACTACTAATTGACATTTTCTGGTGTGTGTGTGAGAGAGAGAGGGAAGCTGATAGAAGAAGAAAATGAGAGAAAAGTTACTTAGAATATTAGTGGATTTTTGTTTCTGTGTGAGGAGAAGCTTAGTGGTCTAAAATATTAGATCTTCAAATATCTGATGTCTCCGACCTGCATCAGTAGGATATATAAACTGAGTTCCCTGCAGTTTTCTGTGTGAATTTTTCAGACCAGAACTTAACAATGGAGATGTCATGCATTGAAGAGCTCATAATTTATTTTGTAAGAGTAGGGATTTGCTCTTGTAATATGTGTCACTTTACCCTGGTTCCTACCATTATGCAAAAGTACATGCACTACTTGGTTGCTTCCTTACATTGGTTACAGAAGCTGGTGTTTTGAGTTTTCATGATCTGATGGTTTTTTGTTTTTTTTTTTGATAGCTGTACATAGGAGGATCACTCCTGGTACTAGGTTGTGAACTACCATTGTATGGTCAGTAGCAAAATAATTTTTCCATCTTTGCTTAGGCACAGGGGTGAAAGTAACTATAGGCACTTACCAGTACGGGGCTGGGCTGGGGCCGGCTCTGGCCCGGGGCCGGCTCTGGCCCCCGGAAGGGGTGGGGCCTCGGGAAGAAGGGGCGGGGCTAGGGGGTCAGAGTCAGCTCCACCTCGTACCGGTAAGTGCCTGAAGCTGTTCCCTTTGTCCCCCTTCCCCCCGTTGGTGGTGGTGGGGCAAAAGGGGCAGGGACCTTAGAGTGCTGCCGCGGCAGCGCTTTAAGGGTCCTTTGCTGCAGCAGCGCTTTAACATTGCTGCGCCCCCCCTACAGGCAGGGCCGCCGATGCGGGGGGCGCAGCACTGTTAAAGCGCTGCTGCGGCAAAGGAGCATCCTTAAAGCGCTGCTGTGGCAGCGCTTTAACGTCCCTGCCCCTTTTGCCTTTCCTGTCGGGGGCCCTGATGGTACAGACCCTACCAGCAGGGCCACTGACTGGCGGGGGGGTGGGGGCAGGGGGGGCAAGGGGCAGGGACATTAAAGCGCTGCTGTGGCAGCGCTTTAATGTGGGGTGAATACAGGCCAGTACGGATTCTTACCGGTACGCCGTTCCGGCCCGTACCGGCTCACTTTCACCCCTGCTTAGGCACCAATTCAGGAAAGCACTTTGGCATGTGCTTAAGTCATTTTGATTCAGGAAAGTACTTGTGCACTTATGGTTAGCACTTATGATGAGCTTCACTACAGTGGGACTTTAAGCATGTGTTTAAGTTAAGCATGTGCTTAAGTGCCCTTCCCAAACAGAAACACTTCTCTGAATCAGAGCTTTGAAGGCTTTTTGGATCAGGACCTTTTTTTTTTTCAAGATGTGTGTACAGACCTAGCATACTGGAGACCTGATCCCTTACTGGAATCTCTATGTTCTTCTGCAGTCCAAATATTTACAAATTAAATTATAACATTCTTTACACTGTGTCTCTGTGTATGTTATATACATGATATTGTGTCTATGTTAACTTTGTTTTTGTCTCTACAGGTGAATGCCTTTTCAGTTCTTAGACTATAAGGGTAAGCATGCACAGATTTAAATTGCATTGTGCATGTGTATTTTTGTTTATATATTTCCATAGACAGGTGCCCTGTGTTCAGAATATCTGAAATTCAGATAATTAGAATTTTGGAAAAACAAAATTTTGGGTTTGGGGCACACTAACTAAACCCCAGTTGTCCAAATTTTACAAATCACAGTTGAAATAGAACAGAGGCTGTGAGAATATTGTAATTTAAAATACAATCAGGGCTATCTTTAATTGTTGCACAGTTCTTGGGCACAACAGAGATACCACTGTGAAGGGCACCTTAGGAAAAAATCTCTATTGCTGTTGATTTGTTACTTAAAAATGTGGTATTATATATATTCTGAAATTTTAAAGTATTTCTTATTTGTATTTTCCTCCTGCAAATGTTAATCTATATAAAAACAAAACCTGTACAGAGGAGTCAGCAAATGGTGACCAAATCAATGGCTTGACGTCATCTTCCAGTTTGTTTAGCTGTTTCTGAAATGAGCTGAAGACTGATACGATGCAAACAGTGTTTGCTTTTGAAAAATCAACTCTGAATTTTTAAAGACGCAGCATTGCATTTTTTCCAGTAGCCCGGCTCCCTCCATTCTGGTATTGGCCCAAAGTAGTCTTCATGTAAACAGCTAATTCTAGGGGGTGAAGGTTGATATAGTTAAGCTTTATGATTGTAAACAGAAATAGCGTTTGTTTAAAATATGTACACACACGCATGCACATATATTACTGCCTAATATCACAAGCTATTAACAGAATATCTATGTCAACGTAAATATTAAATTTTATTAAATAAGGCAATTACAACTCCCGGGTTGGGCACCTAGAATCTGTCCTTTTGTTTTCAGGTATTGTTAAAGATCAGTTTTTAAAAAATAAACTTTAAGCCAAAATTTCTCCTGTTCCTTCTTAGTCTGAAAAGTGACCTTTCTGTGTGTAACTTAGGTAAAATTCAAGTTGGTTATTTGAGTTGTCTTAGAAAGAAAAAGGGTTTCTCATGCTCTAAAGATTTCCCCCCCCTGTCATTTTTCAGAAAATTGAGAAATGGGTCCGTTCCAAAATTTTACATTCCCTTGACTAAGGACTTCTTACATTTACTGAAATAACTAAATCTATTTTAATTCATACCTTTTTATTTTGGTGCATGCTTATGTGTGGACACTCTTATTTTGGATTAAGAGAGTCCTATTTTGTTTTAGAGTCATATTTCAATTTAATTGAAATAATAAGGGGGAAAATAGCTATACAGGGCTTGCCTAGTATATTTAAAAAGAAAAAAAAAGAATTAAAACTAGAGTAGTTATTTTGCTGCATATTTGTGTGTAAGACAAGACCTTAGTGTTCGAGTGGAACAAGTGTCTGACATATTCAAGGACACTTAGGTTCTAAGGCTACATTACAAAAATGGGTGCAAAAAATTAGGTTCCTAAATCCAAATTTAGGTCACAGTCCTTATGTGTAAAGTTAAGTATTTGTGTGTGAGTAGTCCTACAGAAGTCGTTGGTTCTGATTCAGGAAAGAATGTACTTAAATCCATCCCTATTCAGGACATCACTAACTTGAAGCATGTGCTTAAATACTATCCTGAATAGATATCCTTTCCTGAATCAGGGCTATATTTTGTAAACACAGCGCTTCTATCTGAAGTCAGTGGAAGTGATCGAACTTCATACAGTTACTGTGGAAGTTCTCTACCATATGAGGACAACCAAAGCACAGAGAAAATATGTAAATAAAGGCAATACAAAATTAAAGCTAGCAAGTACAGTACATGACATTACAAAATCTTTCATATCACACTTCATGTGCCTTGTTTTGGTTTTGGTTTTATTTATTTATTTTTAAAAATATATCCACAGTTAAAGATTCCAGTCTTCCTCCTCTTCTGATCCTTCTTTAAGAAACATAGCCACTGAAGTTCAGTATTTCCTGAGACAGGCTCAGTGCACCAGTCTTATTTGGTAAATTAATGGAAATAAGCTATTTGGAAACTACAAAGTACATAATTACACATATTCAGTTTTCTTGTTTGCGCATGAAGGGCCAAATCATGGCAAAACTCCCATTGCATTCACTGGAACCAGGATTGGACCCTGTTAATTCACATATAAGTAATGCTGTGTAAACAATATTGGAGATAACATTCTGTTCGTAATTAACGAGTACAGAATTACAAATATGAGACTTCGTCATCTGTGCTAAATACGTACACTTATTTAGAAGTGTAAACAGTGTAAACTATGTAAACAGATTTGTAGGTAACATTTTGTAACTGAATGGCAAAACTTCATTTAGCTCTTGCCATTTCGTGGTCTGTGTTATTTCACTTTCAGATAACACTGTGTACATCTTAACAATATTTTTCTCTTTCATTTCCTTTGTATTCATTATCCCTGGGGCAGATTCTGCCATCCTCACTTATGGTGAGTAGTACCTTACTCCAGGAATAGCCCTACTGAAATCTGGGACTACTTGTTGAGTAAGATACTACTTATCCTGAGCAAGGGTGGCAGAATTTTCCACCTATATGTATGTGTGTTAATATGTTATGCTGAACTATCCTAAAGGGGTAGATTATACCTAATGTAGCTATACAGGGGAGAGGGTGAGAGTAAGGATTCTCCCCCACCCCATACATGGCTGCAAAATAAGTAGTTACATAAACAGACACAGAGTAGGTGGAAGCTGCGCATCAGAAGCAGTCATCCCCTAAGGTAGAAGTGAGTCAGGCAGGAGTAGGTAGAGCCATAGCTGTCTTCTGACTCCAATGTGCTGACCAGCAGAACTGACTGGTCACAGGATGGGCATATTGATCAAGTCTCCCATTATGTCAGGAAGACTGCTGTTTACAACCAATAAATGTTATTTCCAGCATAAAGCGATTGGGTACTTTTGGCCAAGCCAAACCTGAGTGGCGCTGTGACCCTGTGCACCTAGTTGCAACGTCACTCAGATTTGAAGGGGATGGGTATAGGGGCTTATGGGCCAGTGGGATGATCATGCTAAAGGGGGCAGGAGTGCCTGAGAGGGGAGGAGGAGGGTCAGGTGTAGGGGGCAAATCTATAGCCCCCCACCTTATATGGCTCTCTGCAGCCCCTAATCAGCTTCTCTTTAGGCTTTATTAGCAAATTGAGTACTACCACAACTCTCCTTTAAATTAATTTGAAAATGTTGTTGGTCAGTATGATGGTGGGAAGTATGCTACAGGTTAATAAAGAGATGCTGTAAATTACTCTTCACGGTGGAAACTTGAGAGAGAGGGTGCCTTTTTTGAGGCATGATGGTTCCCGGGAGCTACTGCACCTATGCATTGCCCCTCACAGATGGCACAGTTTAATTCCTTCTAAATAATTACTAATGTGTGCAGCATTCCATATTTAAACATTAACTAAAGATTTTCATCAAGAGAGCCTTTTCTTTATTATTATTGTTTGGGTCTCTACATCAGCAGTTCTCAACCAGAGGTCTGAGGCCCCCTGATGGGCTGTGAGCAGGTTTCAGGGGGTCCGCTAAGCAGGGCCAGCATTAGACTCACTGGGACCCAGGACAGAAAGCCTCCCTGAGCCCGCCACCCGGGCCTGAAGCTGAAGCCTGAGTAGCTTAGCTACGCAGGGCCCACTGTGGCATGGGGCCGTGGGCAATTGCCCTGCTTGCAACCCCTTAATGCCGGCCCTGGTTTTTATATTCAGAAAAACAGTTCTTGTGGCACAGGTGGGCCGTGGAGTTTTTATAGCGTTGGGAGGAGGCTTCAGAAAGAAAAAGGTTGAGAACCCCTGCTCTACATCCTTCAGTTGGGAACTGGGAGGCAATTTTTCAGAACTGTTGATTTCTTCCAACTATTAAAAAAAAAACACACCAAAAAAACACAAAAAAACCCCAGATAGAGTTTTCAGACTTTTCCTGAGGAGCTATATTTGTGATATTTGTGATTTTAACACACACAAATGTTTTCACTATTGATTCATGATTTGAAATTAATGTTGTCTTGTAATTGAATTAATATTTCCTTCTCTCTATACCATATCTACAATTCCCTGTCCTAATAAACTTTCTGAATATACAATAAAAAATTAAGGAAACTTTTTAGTAAGTTATGGTTGTGGAAGAGCATCTGTTAATTTATAGTATGACAATTTTACTTCTATAGTTATAAAATACCATTTGCAAAGGCAGAAATCATAGTTAAGGTTTCTTAAACAACACTAAATCTGCCTCTGGATCCTTTGCCATCCTCTACCTAAACATATATATTTACATTTCTAGCACGGGCTGCTAAGCCTACTAAGTAACCATATGCAAAAACAAAGTACATAAGATAGCGACTACATTAATTTATTTCACAGAAATTATGTGTTTTAAAAGCTATCAGCAATATTTAATGCCATTAAACATCTTGAGATACAAAGTTCTTACAGAAAAAGGGTCAAACGAAACAAAAAAAGAAAAATTAGCTTCTTAGGTCACCCAATCCTGCAAAGACTCATGCACATATAGAGAGTCCAGCGGAGGGCAACGAAAATGATCAAGGGGCTGGGGCACATGATTTATGAGGAGAGTCTGAGGGAACGCGTTTATTTAGTCTGCAGAAGAGAAGAATGAGAGGGGATTTGATAGCAGCTTTCAACTACCTGAAAGGGGGTTCCAAAGAGGATGGAGCTAGGCTGTTCTCAGTGGTGGCAGATGACAGAACAAGGACCAATAGTCTCAAGTTGCAGTGTGGGAGGTCTAGGTTGGATATTAGGAAAAACTATTTCACTAGGAGGGTGATGAAGCAGTGGAATGGGTTACCTAGGGACATGGTGGAATCTCCCTCTTTAGAGGTTTCTAAGGCCTAGCTTGGATGATTTAGTTGGGGTTGGTCCCGCTTTGACCAGGGGGTTGGACTAGATGGCCTCCTGAGGTCTCTTCCAACCCTAATATTCTATGATGCTATGACATGCTTAATTTTACAAATGAAATCAATGGGCCTTATTACACTTATAAAATTGGGCACACATCTGTGAGTATTTGTCAGATGGAGACCTTAATCATTAATCATATTTTAAACCTGAAGAATTTAATAACACTTGACAGTAAAATGGGTTAAAAGAAAAGTATTTGCATTTAACTCCCAAGAAACACAACTTGCAAGGGATTCTCAATTAGAGGTTTAAAGATCTCCACCAAGAATCTCTTTATTACCCTTGAGAAATCAGAAAGTCCCAACAGTCACCATAATCAAAGAGTACTTTATATTGTCTTCAAATAGTTTTAACATTATGGAATACAGAATTGACACAAAAAAGCCTAAAACAGTGAATGCAATGGTCATTAATTAATTTTCCTAGCCTCTGTGCTCCTAGAAAGATCAAGATGAAATCCTGGCCCTACTGAAGTCAGTGGCAAAACTCTTAATGACTTCAGTGGGTCTGGGATTTCATTCTGAGAAAGTTAGCAATCCTGTGATCATAATTTAAAGTAATTGCTATGCTCCTCCATACTTGATGCATGTTTTTCCCTTGCTAAAATTGAGGCAAAAATTACAATTTATAGCAGAAGAAAAATTTGTTTTAGTAGATTTAGGGCCCAGTCCAGCAAAACACTTAAGCATGTACATAGTCTCACTGAAATCAGTAGGATTACTCCTGCTTAAAATTAAGCCTATGCATAAGTCGTAGCATGACCCAGGCCTGGCCTAAAATGATAGTGAGATTTTATTTTGTTTCCTGAATGCTTTTCAGTCTGAAGAGGCAGATCATACTGTTGAATAATATTTAAATTACCTTGAAAACTACAAATCCCAGGGAGCATTGCAGATACCAGGCTTGTGCAATGTTACAGTCCTCCTGTAAAGAACCAATGACAAACAGAGAATTCAGGAATCTCAGATGACATCTGTGTATTAAAAAGCGCTGTGGGGAGCCCTAAACCAGACAGCAAAAAGCAGTTTTCCCTAGGCTACATTTAAACAATCCTATAAGCTTTCTATTGACAGTTTATACTTTCCTCTTGGTGCGCATCAGCTGTTGGGGAAAAAAGCTATTTGACTAGTCTTAATGGATGCAATTTTGAACTGCAATCTCGATGATATGGAAGATTATTACATTTTGCTAGGATGTGATGAACTATCCACGGTAAAAGAGTAATTCTGTTTTCTTTGACATGTTAATGAGTTTGTTTTGGGTTTGTATGCTTTCAAGGGGAGTTTGAAGTTAATGTTTATCTGTGAATGTTTGATTATTTGAAATGCAACATGTACCTGCTCTCTTACCTACATAATACCTTTGAATTTCTCTTCCTGTATTAATCTCAGTAACTGATTTCTTTGACACAATTAAGCTTTTAGAATATAGTTCATAGTAAAGATGCTCTATAATACAAAGCTGTATTGTAACATCTTGAATAGCTTATTTTTAATGTAAATAATGTTTTGTTTATTAAGTTAGTTCCATGGGTGATGTCAGAATGCACTTTGAAACACTTGTAAAATATTATTTGTAGGCTGTTATACAATATATTGATGTTCTTAAAAGGTGGCAGCAGATAAGTATTGTCAGTGCAACTAGTATAAGAAATGTGAAAATGTTCTCCTCTTTGTCAATAATTAGTAATGATATTCAGTTTCTAAGATAATCATATATCACTTTTGGAAAAATATAGCCATTGCTTGGGAGAGAAAAAATGTGTTTCAAACAAACAAACAAACCCCACCCTATCCCCTCCTTTCCTACCCCAAAATACTGATGTTCAAATGCTAGTTTTCTAGACTCAGTTTGGTAGCAGTTCCATGTCATCTCATACCTTAGGATAAAATCTCTCTCAAAAGCTGTTGGATGATTGTAACTAAAACAAGCGTTCCTCTACTTCCTAAAGTTGTCCTAAATTACATTTTCTAATTTTGTAAATTCCGGAACATGCTAAAATTTTAAAACTAGCTTCTGTGTCAATTGAAGTAGTACTGGATGTTAGGCTTTTTGCTTTCTAATATTTCTGCTACAATTGTTAATATTATATATGGGTTAAATGCTTTGTTCTGCAAATGTAATTAAATACTTTACCAATATTTTATCACTAATATAGACAAAAGTCCTTGATGTGCACCTAAATACATATGTAAATATGGTTAGAAAAATATAGAATTCTTAATCTACTATTGAAAACAAGTTTAAGTATTTTCTGAGAGGAGTTTTAAGACATCCCAGCAGGTGGCAGTATTAATTTTTTTATTTTAGCTTTATTTCAGCTTTTTTTTTAACAGATGAAAAAGGTTAATGCATTAATTCTGGTTTATAGTCTTGGGAAGAGATTCATATTTCAAGCACATACTGTAAACCCTTTTTAAAGTTACTTTGAAGTGAAAAATAATGTGTTGTAATAACTGCTTACAGGTTCTGAAAAGTAATCTGTTACACATTATTTATTCAGAAAAGCAACCAATACTCTTTGTTTACTGTTGCCTTGTGAGTATGAGTTGTATATGTGAGATTGTGACTCTTTTGAGTACCACTATTACATGCCTATAGGAAAAACATATTTTTTTGTATTTTTAAAACATGGCAATATTTTCAACATTTAAAATATAATTTGTATAATAAAATTGTCACCTAATGAAAACATATTGAAAATATGGTTTAAATACAGCAATATAGGCTCCTGTGTTTTCTCTTTCATGCATGTACAGTGGCAAGCCTATTCTTGCAGATCCCAGCTTGGGCCTTGATCCTGAAAGATGCTGAGTACTTTGATTCCAATTTAGCAAAGCACCTGAGCACATGAGTAGTTCCATTCATTTCAGTGGAATTGCTCATGTAGCTAAAGTTGATTATGTGCTTTGCTGGATCAGGGCCAGCGTACTCAGCCCCTTGCAGTATCAATCTTCAAGGGAGTGGAGGAACTGAAGGGGGCAGAGGCATGACAGGGCAGTATAGCAAAGTGCTTCCATAAAGAAGCCCTTTGCATCTCATGAATCTGCAGAGAGAGAGAGGGATGGTCAAATCTATAGCCTCCTACATCAGGAAGTGTTATTTCAGTTTAGGGGAGTCCCAGACTCCTTACTTGGTAAAATCTGTTACTCTCTCTCTATATATCTTGATATTTTTCCTTAGCTTATTTTTATTATCTTATTTTTTTATATTAATAATTCATGTTATATTTAGGTCTGAAAAGTAATGAGATTACATTTTCAAAAAGTAATGTTACTGTAAACAGTGTCATTTAAAATCCCTGCATATAAATAGTTTTTCGAGATGTATTGGTAACTAGTCTCTCTGCTGAGTACCTAGTTCCAACAATCTATATGTAATTGCTGGGTTTTTTAAATTTGTAATTTATTAGATTTAAAAACTGAAGACACCATACTAATGTGTATACATACAAAGAGTAAAAGGGCGCAACAATGCAAAGTGTAAAATCTGTAAAAGTACCATAGCTGTCTGTTGTTTTTCAGGCAACTTGCTCAGTGAAATTGGACTGACTAGTTGAATGACACAATATTTTGTTTTAAAATAAAATCACATCATTCTTAATTCTCAGTAATTCTCAGAAGTTTGTGTTAAAGGGATGAAGGGGTGGGCTACGGATTTTCACAAACTGCCAACTGAGTAATATTTGGTTAAATAGTAACTTGCTACAAGATGTTATCAGAATTTGAGTTTCACTGGAATAGCGTGTTTTAGCTGCCTGGAGCTAAATTGAGGATGCGCTAAAAGCCTTAAATTGGTCCCCAATTCCAGTTTGTTGCTGAATGAGTCCTTAGTCAGCCTGTTTCTAAAGAGTTGGACTAAAATGCTGCATCGGCACAGCTGCACCGATATAGCCACGCTGCTGTAGCACTTTAATGAATTCTCCTGTCAGCATAGTTAATCTTACAAGTGTGAACCTTTACTTATAGTTTTCTTAAAACCAAAGTGTACAGCTATGGAAAAATACATATTCATGAAGAAAAGGGTAAAGACGGGAGTACAGAGAACAAAATTAAATTAGTGACACAGCTGTCAGATGGTTCTTGTTATATATTTTGATTATACAGGATCTTGTAAAATCAAGGGAACAAAACACAAACACCCCAGTCTTCCCCTACCCAAAAGCCCAGTCCCAAAAACCTTTGTATGTGTGTATGTATTTATGTATTTTAAATGTTGATATTCTATTTAGGTTGAACAAATTCTTGCAGAGTTTAAGGTTAAAGCCCTTGAGTGTCACCCTGACAAACATCCTGGAAACCCTAAAGCTGGTATGTAGTCTTTCATAATTTAAAAACAATCGATTGTTTTAAATTATAATTAAGGCATTGAATGCAGCCTAAAAGCCGTCAGTAAATATTGTTTCCCATTTTAATATTCTATAATTTTTACATATATGGAATGTACTCTCTTAAATGTCAAGCCTTAATATTTTGCTGTAATGCTTACACAATCATGGATATTAGAACATGAAGACACTTGTTTGATTAACTAGTTCAGGAGTTGTCAAAATTTTTTATAGGATGATGCACATTATTAAACCAGAGATTGTCTTGTGGACCACATCCCCTCCCATGCATGATTGCATGGACTATCTCCTCTCCCAATGGGAATCAAATGACATATTTGGGTTAACTGCAATAATTTCTCGCATGAAAAGTAATATTAGGAAAATATTTAATGTATTTTAGCTTCTTTTAATGTAAGCAGCTGGAAATAAGGAGGACCCAGCACCATGTGACAGGCCAGCTCTCTGCAGACCAACAACAAACATCAGAAATTGTGGAAATGCTGTCAGTCACGCAAATAATCTTAACCTTGCCCCCATAGCAGTGGCTTGAGGAAAAACCGGATACTCTGAAGCAGGTTTACCTATACAGTAACTCCTCACTTAAAGTCGTCCCAGTTAACGTTGTTTTGTTCTTACGTTGCTGATCAATTAGGGAACATGCTCGTTTACAGTTGTGAAATGCTCCCTTCTAATGTCGTTTGCAGGCTATCAATGGCAGTTCAGCTGTCCCTTCCCCCACTGATATGTGCTGCTCTCCGAAACTCCTGCCTGCTTGCTGTGTAGGGGGGAGGGGAAGAAGAGGGGGGCTAATGTCCCCCTGCAACTTGCTTATCCCATAGAGCAGGAGGGACAAACGAGGAAGGGAGCTGCTGCCTTAGGCAGAAGCTGCAGCTGTGGGGCTTGCTGATCTAATTAAAAGGCAGTGTACTTCTGACGCCATTCTTGATACCTAATTGGAAATGCGCATCTCTATCTCTGAAACACATCTTTCCTGCTGGCTTGTAGAGTGTGAAAGTTAACCCTTGAGGACTCAGTGGGAAATTCCCACCCTCTGACTCCTCCACCTCAACCAAGTATCAGAGGGGTAGCCGTGTTAGTCTGGATCTGTAGAAGTGACAAAGGGTCCTGTGGCACCTTATAGACTAACAGACGTATTGGAGCATAAGCTTTCGTGGGTGAATACCCACTTCATCGGATGCAAGCAGTGGAAATGTCCAGGGGCAGATATAAATATGCAGGGAAGAGTCAGGCTAGAGATAACGAGGTTAGCTCAATCAGGGAGGATGAGGCCCTCTTCTAGCAGTTGAGGTGTGAATACCAAGGGAGGAGAAACTGCTTTTGTAGTTGTCTAGCCATTCATAATCTTTGTTTAATCCTAAAATGATGGTGTCAAATTTGCAAATGAACTAAAGCTCAGCAGTTTCTCTTTGGAGTCTGGTCCTGAAGTTTTTTTGCTGCAGGATGGCTATCTTTAAATCTGCTATTGTGTGTCCAGGGAGATTGTAGTGTTCTCCTACAGGCTTTTGTATATTGCCATTCCTTATATCTGATTTGTGTCCATTTATCCTTTTGTGTAAGGACTGTCCAGTTTGGCCGATGTACATAGCAGAGGGGCATTGCTGGCACATTATGGCGTATATTACATTGGTGTATGTGCAGGTGAATGAACCAGTGATGGTGTGGCTGATCTGGTTAGGTCCTGTGATGGTGTCCCTGGTGTAGATATGTGGGCAAAGTTGGCATCGAGGTTTGTTGCATGGATTGGTTCCTGAGTTAGAGTTATTATGGTGCGGTGTGTAGTTGCTGGTGAGAATATGCTTCAGGTTGGTGGGTTGTCTGTGAGCGAGGACTGGCCTGCCTCCCAAGGCCTGTGAAAGTGAGGGGTCGTTGTCCAAGATGGGTTGTAGATCACCGATGATCCGCTGGAGAGGTTTTAGCTGAGGCCATCACTTACGGTCCTCAGATATAAGGAATGGCAATATACAAAAGCCTGTAGGAGAACACTACAATCTCCCTGGACACACAATAGCAGATTTAAAGGTAGCCATCCTGCAGCAAAAAAACTTCAGGACCAGACTCCAAAGAGAAACTGCTGAGCTTCAGTTCATTTGAAAATTTGACACCATCAGCTCAGGATTAAACAAAGATTATGAATGGCTAGACAACTACAAAAGCAGTTTCTCCTCCCTTGGTATTCACACCTCAACTGCTAGAAGAAGGCCCCACCCTCCCTGATTGAGCTAACCTCGTTATCTCTAGCCTGACTCTTCCCTGCATATTTATATCTGCCCCTGGACATTTCCACTGCTTGCATCCGATGAAGTGGGTATTCACCCATGAAAGCTTATGCTCCAATACGTCTGTTAGGCTATAAGGTGCCACAGGATCCTTTGTCACTTCTACATCTCAACCAAGCTTCACTATCATCATCGCTGTGTACCAGTATTCAATTGTTTGTTTAAAACTTATAGTGTGTTTGTCTGTGTGTGTGTGTGTGTGTATATATATATCTAAGAAATTGGATTAGTTTAACATCGTTTCTCTTAAAGTCGCATTTTTAAGGAACATAACTACAACGTTAAGTGAGGAGTCACTGTACATAACCAACAGGGTCACTGTCATCAAGGACCACAAACAATTTGATTGCCTGCTCTGGCCTTCTTTATGTCTATACAAAATGCACAGAAAAAAATAAGATAAACAGTATATTGAAGGCGATTATTCCCTACTCTTCATTAAGTTTCCACGTATCGCCAAATGTGTTGTTGGACACCGAACTAGTGCATCTATGTATACAAACATCATAGTGCCAGATCATGGAAATTATAATACATGGAAAAACTCCCAAAACAAAGATTAATTTGATGACAGAATGCAACACTTAATATTAGACATGTTTGTATTAAACCAGTTATAATAAGACAGTGCTCTGTGATACACATTTCTGATACTCCACCCAAAAACTCTCAGGCTGATTCTGCCTCCTGCTACTCATATTGAAATCAGTGGGACTATTCTTAGAGTGAGGGACTACATGATGACTGGGACTTTCAAAGTGGTGTAAGGAAATTAGACACCCAAATCCTTTTGAAATTCCAACTACCTTAGGCCCCTTTGAAAAATCCCAGCCCATATTAGTAAGGGGAGCAGAAGAAGGACCTCTTCTCCCAGTTTAAAATATTCTCAGCTATAGACTGCTGAATTCTTAAAGCCCTTTGAAAGCATTATTGCAGAATAACTAAATAAAATGTTCCATTTTGGTTAATGCACAAAAATGCCTATTCAGATTTTCTCTCAGTTTAATTGGAGGCACGCTGACAAACATAGTGGTAGTAACCACAGAGGAGATTAAAGTTTGGGATTCTTGTTGCACAGCACCCTTCTCCCGGAATAGTAGAGCCACTACACCCAAGAGGATGAAAGAATACTCACTGTCTACTGACACCTTCAGATGTCTTGAGAGTGGTATTAAGTTGCATGTAGCTCTTCTTGGCTTTCTGAAATGTGAATCGAGGCCCAGTAGATTGATGGGGGAATAAAAAATAAAATGGGGTGTGATTCTTCATTCTGAGAGGGATCCCTCCAAAATTTGTTGAAGATCTTTTACAAAATGATCTTAAATCCTACTTTCCAAAATATATTTAAACATACTTGAAAGAGCAACCAGATAACAGGACCAAGTTCTTCCGTAAATAAACAGAGGCTCCCCATTGACTTCAATGAGGAGGCAGAGGCATAAGTGAGACCCCAATCTGGTCCATTGCTTGGAATTTTTAGTGTTAAATTGAAATAAAAATAAATCATTTTAAAAAAAAGGGAGCCTAAGAGCCAAATAGTGGAGCAGTCTTATGTATTAAGAGCAAACAGTATATGTTTCATTTACTGGAACAGTCTACTAAATGCCTTACATTTTCACAGTACAGTAAACATTTGCTTTGTCTGATTCATTTCAGTACCAGCATATTAAAAAATAACTATCACCAGACTGCTTTTTATCCCCCCCCAAACTGGTCACATTGGAAAAAAGAAACAGAATTAAGAAAAAAAAATCCTGTGTGTTGTTTGTTTTATGCTTATCAGCTTTGGTTAGTGTTTGAGTTCAGCATATTTCAAAAGAAGTCTGTGCTATAAACTGGAATAAATGAATAATAATAATAAGCCACTCTAATAAAGGTAACTCATAGATAAAATGTAAATCTTTGTAACATTTATACAAATAGTAACACACAGCTGCATCCTTAACAACCATTTGTTAAGGGGGGAGGGATAGCTCAGTGGTTTGAGCATTGGCCTGCTAAACCCAGGGTTGTGAGTTCAATCCTGGAGGGGGCCATTTAGGGATCTGGGGCAAAAATTGGGGCTTGGTCCTGCTTTGAGCAGGGGGTTGGACTAGATGACCTCCTAAGGTCCCTTCCAACCCTGATGTTCTATGATTTTCTAAAGAATTGTTGCTCCTGCAAGAGAAATAAGAGAATTTATTCACACAATCTGGAATTTAAATTAATCTTATTATACATACAAAAGATGTGAGGTTAAGCCATGCCATTAGCTAACCTGTACTATGCTATGTTAAGATTCTTCTGCTTGCTGCTCACATAATGTCATTATGCTTCCTTCTTACTGTCCCTTGGTGGTGTGTTCTGCTCTAACTTACTTGCTGCTTCGGATCATGTTCCTTGTGAAATGCTGTCATGCTGTTACAATGTTGGTTTTTAATTGGGGTGACACCTCATGTGTTTTGCTTTGAATACCACATAATTTTGATAGCCCTCAAGTTTATAAAGATTCAAAACCAGTGATTCTCAAACTTTTTTACTGGTGACCCCTTTCACATAGCAAGCCTCTGAGTGCGACTCCCCAATCAATTAAAAATTCTTTTAAAAATATATTTAACACCATTAATGCTGGAGCTAAAGTGGGGTTTGGGGTGGAGTCTGATAGCTCGCAACCCCGCCATGTAAGAACTCTGCGACCCCCTAAAGGGTCCCGACCCCCAGTTTGAGAACCCTTGTTCTAAACCAAGAGACAAAAAGGCTCCACATTTGCATTGAATTGTTCATCTGAAAGAGGGCATCAATTGTCCACTAAAGGTGTTAGCTGTTGAGTCAGCTAAGACTTCCTCAAAGCAGGAGCAGAACTGCCACATTCCTTCATCATTCTTTTTTTCTCTTTTTCTGCCCCAAGCTGTGTTGCTGTTACATAGCTATTTATTGGTCATTCCTGTTCCACAAGGGAATTAATGTATTTAAAAATAAGTATTTGATGTAACATCTTTTTGGTTTGTGTTTTAGTGGAGAATTTTCAGAAGCTGCAGCAGGCTAAGGAGATTCTTACTAACGAAGAGAGTCGAGCTTGTTATAATTACTGGCGACGAAGCAAAATTACCATTCCATTCCAGCAGTGGGAGGCTCTGAGCAACTCCATAAAAACGGTTGTTTTTTGTTTACCTAAATTTCCTGAGTATACATTAGCATTACGAGATTAGGTAGGTCTATGGGAAGGGAAATTCTCCCATGGGCAAAACAGGATGGGTCAGAGATTAAGGATCTATTCATTATATCAGCCTTCTATTGTTTTTTAATCAGTTTCCCAGTGTTCATCTGATGGAAGAAAGGACACTAATTAGAAACAGTGCTGCTATATGACCAAAAATACTCCCCCAAATTGCTGCATAGCAGTATGTAACAAGAGTGCAGAAAAATACCCCTGAATTCATTAAAAATCGAAATGCCACAAACTGGAAGGCAGTCAGATGATATAGACATTTATGAACACATACATAACAAAACTCTGATAACTGTTTTTGTTCTCGGGGCAATATAGGTTTTATCTTGTATTTCTGTCAATCCCATAGAAACTTTCTCAACATTTCAAAACACTTCAGTCATTTAAAAATAATTTATTTGGGGTTAAAGTGGCTATATGATCTTGGTTAACCAAAGAAATGTATATGATAAAAGACTTGTGGTATATTTTAAGTTAGTTTTCAGAATGATAACTGGGGGTGCAATCCTGGCCTCATTAAAGTCAATGGCATACTGTCATTGACTTCAGTGAGGCCAGGATTTCATCCTAGGAAAATAAATCTTCAGTAATTTCTTTAATGAGAATACTGAATAGATTTTTGGAGTAATCAGCATACCAACAAAAAATGTAATACCGTAGTATCTGAAGTTGTTATGTTTTTTTCCTGTTGGCTATGGGGATTTAATATGACAAACTGGAAATACCTGCATATCTCTAGTATAACCAGTTGTTTTTCTTAACAATTGATAGATTCTGACCTAATAAATAATAATAATACATTATATTTAAATTAATATTTTTCTTGTTCATAAACAAATGATCCTTTCTGGTCATTTCTTTATTTTTCAGAACAGATTTTTGTTTATTTTCTAGTCTAGATCAACTTCTGTTGATTTATATTTTTTATTGATGTTTGTGAAAATGAGTGAGTCATTGCTGTGTATTAATTCTATTGATGTCACCACTGCCCTGAACACCGAGTACTACAATTCATTTTGAGAAGATATACTGTATGAAGATAAATAATCTGGAAGATGCTAATTATGTCTGAGCAAACCACACTATTTGGAAGTTTTGATATTTTGTCTTTGATATGACTGCCAGGTATCAGAGGTATTAATTTGTTGTGTTCAGGCACCTTAGATGTTTTTTCCACAAACTTTATTTCAGGCTAATTATATGTGGCTACACTTGATTTTTTTAAAATCATCTTCCTGGAATTGAAGCTAGGAAAACACATAGAAGTATAGTGGTTTATAGTAGCAGTAGATAACATTCATTCATTTATGATTACATAACATACAATTACATTAGTGTAGGTGTACGTGCAAATTTATTTTTGTACAGTGAGTGAAGCTTTTTAAACATTGTTTTTATCATCAGTGTGTAACTTCCAATAACCTGGAGTAATACAGTGTGGGAGATCTTTCCAGCATAATTTACAAGCCTCTAAATGTCAGAATTAGCAGAATCAATCCTGCCCCCTTTATTTACATCAGTCTGGGAAAGGGAAAAAGTGCCAAATGAGTGGTTATAGTGAAGATACCAAAGAAAGGAACTCTCACTGATTGTAATAACTGGTGTGGTATCATACTTTTATCTGTGCCAAGCAAAGTATTGTATAAGATCATAGTCCAGCATATCTCAGAGGCAGTTGATAGCGTTCTCAGAAAAGAACAAGCTGGTTTTCGGAAAGGGCACGGATGCACAGACCAGATCTTCACTCTACGAAACATAATAGAACAGTGCTTAGAATTGCAGTGGCTGTTGTCAGAAGGCTACCGGTGTGGTGCTCTGCTCTGTTCAATGTTGATATCAGTCGGCTGCGTGCGTGTGTTCCCTCTGTGTGCTGCCACGGCTCTGCGCAGATAGCTGGCACAGCAGACCCTGAGAGAACCCCCAAAGACCACAGACTCTGATAAGGTACGAAGGCACGTTGGCCAGGTTTATTGTCGAAGAGAAGCACAGTGATAGTTTCCCGTAGACTGCACAGGATATACTATGGAATTTGTGCCCCCTGGCAATGGACACAGCTCAGTCAGTGGCGGGACTTTCCACTGCCCCTTAGGCTGGACAAAGACACCGCCCCAGGGCTGTATTCTTATACACAGGTACAAACAAGTTACACATCACTCCTGACGTATTGAGGTGCAACCCCTCTACGCAGGGGCGGCTCTCACAATTTTGCCGCCCCAAGCAGGGGCGGCGGCCCCGCCCCCGATGCAGGCAGACGTAGTGGGGCCCCGCCCCCGATGCCTGCCTGCGTTGGGGGCGGGGCCCCGCTACGTCTGCCTGCGTCGGGGGCGGGGTTCCGCCCCCGACGCAGGCAGTCCCAGTCCGCGGCAGCAAGGGGAGAGCGGCGGACCTGCCGCCCCATTGCTGCCGCGGCAGGCGAGAATGGGGCGGCAGTCCGAGTCCCGCGGCGGCAATTCGGTGGCGGGAAGAGCGGACCTGCCACCGAATTGCCACCGCCGGACTCGGACTGCCGCCCCATTCTCGCCTGCCGCCCCAAGCACCAGCTTGGAAAGCTGGTGCCTGGAGCCGGCCCTGCCTCTACCTAGCAAGGTGCCGCCTCTCACCTTGTACATGTTGGTTCAAACAAAATAACTCTATCATCATATTACCCTTTTGACCCTGTCTTTAGGGTCAGCCTGTTCCTTGTTATCTGTGTGGAATGTACAAGTGTTCTGGTACCTTTTAGGTTTGTGTACTTTTGCAACATCAACCCTTTCCTTTCCAGCGTCTGTGAGCAGGGCCTGCCTCTGGCTCACAGTTTAACTTTGCTTTATGTTAGCAAAGTCTTGACCATTACTTTAGCTCAGGCCTTAGGCCTCATACCGGGCCTCTGATACAAGGGTTTGTGTTTCAGGGCCTCATCTTACTACAATGGCAACTCTACATAAATTTCATAGACTTTGAGAAGGCTTTTGATAGCATTCACAGGACCAGCCTATGGCTCATTCTGCTGGCATATGGAATTCCTTTCCATATAATCAACATCATCAAAAGCTTCTATTTCAACTTTACATGCAGTGTTGATCATAGTGAGCTCAGTTTTGAAGTCAAAACAGGAGTACGTCAGGGGTGTGTCATGTTGGCAATCCTCTTCAACATTGCCATCGACTGGGTAATGTGGTGTACAACAGAAGACATGCCAAGAGGCATTAAATGGGCACTCTTCTCATCCCTTGAAGACCTGCACTTCGCAGATGATGTCGCTCTCCTATCACATACCGAACACCATATACAAGAAAAAACAACTCGACTCAACGCATTCAGCCAGCAAATTGGACTGAAAATCAACCGCAGTAAGACAGATATCATGACCTTTAATATTGCCTCACCATCACCAGTATGGATAGAGTATTATGTTCTCACCAATGTAGAAACATTCACATACTTGGGCAGTATCATAAGCCAGGACGGTGGAACAAGCCAGGACATCCGTATCCAAATCAGTAAAGCCAGGAACACCTTCAGGAGCTTAAATACAGTCTGGAAATCATCAAAATACAACACCAAAACCAAACTCAAGATTTATCAGAGCTGCGTACTTTCAATACTACTTTATAGTGCAGAATGCTGGGGAAAGAGAAAGTATGACATGTCCAAACTGTCTTCATTCCATACAACCTGCCTCAGAAAAATCTTCCATATCTTTTGGCCCAGAACAATCTCAAACCAAGATCTATTGACACAGTGCAGCCAAGAGGATCTGAGCACCATCTTTGCCAGGAGGCATTGGAGATGGATTGGCCATGTGCTTTGAATGGAAACGGATTCCATCACCAGAGTAGCAATAAGATGGACACCTGAAGGCAAGCGAAAACAAGGCTGCCCAAAAACAATATGGTGAAGAGCTGTGGAAGCCGAGCTGAAAAACCTGGGGCACAGCTGGGAAACCATTGAAAGACTTGCCAGAAACAGAGAGGCAAGAGCTTTGTCACTGCCCTAACAGACAGGAGGAGCTTTGTGACTGCCCTAAACGCAATAGGAACATGATGATGATGAAATGTCAGAAGATGTTCTTACAGTCATCAAGTGCAAAGTATTAAAAAATGTGCAACATTCAGGGCTTGGCATAGCATCTATCCCTTGAAAGGATTGTGAAGATACATTATTTGGAAGATACAGATAAGTTGAGATGCAGAAATAATAACACATTTCAACAGTAGACTCTCTATTACTGCAAGATCTAAAATAAGCAGTACAAATTATGATAAGGAGCTAAATGTTTTAAAGGGCACCCATTCTAAGTTATTCTCCAGTCTGTGCTGCACTTTCTTAATGTAACAAATTCATTGGTCCTTGAAAGGTTTCTTTCCACAAATTATATTGTGGTCCTGTCAACCCCCTCTTTGGTTTTACAGTGAAAGACATTAAAATAGTTGACATATGCTAATTTCTACCAACCTTTTTAGGTCAAACAAGGGAAAATATTTAATAGCAACAGAATAACATGATTAGGTAGAATCAAAAACAAAGTAAACTAGTAGCGTATTCCCATCTTTACAAATGGACCAAAATTCTAAATCCAGCATATGGAGAGCTTTACTAAATAGACTGTTTGTTTCAGCTTGAATCTGATATTTGATCAGTCCAAGTGAGTATCACTCACAGATCAGAAGAAATTTTGTTCTCTTCCTGCCTGTTTATTTGCCTTTCTGCTCCTCTACATACCATAGAATATGAGATAAATTTTAAAACCTTTGGGCAGCCTCTTTGGCCTGAAATCTTATATATTATACAGCTGCCAAGTGACCACTATTTTCATTTCTGACACTTATGAAACCGCCAACAGTCTGTAGTTTCAGAAAAGAAGAGAGACAGAATTATTTTCTATAGGTACTTAGATTATTTTAACAACAACAACAACAACAACAGTGATATATGAACACAAAAACATTTCAGGTGCATTTGCTACCTCAAATTTAAATTTTATTTATGTGAACATTTAGTTTTGATGTGTGAGATGACACTAAAAAAAATCACTGTAGGTCTGCCTGTGAATCTGTATCCTCTTGTCTGAAAACCACATCATCATCAGCATCCAGCAGATATTTTTGACACTTCTTGTGCTTTGTATTTTTGGTAGTGATCTAGACATGGCAGTTTTTGAATGAATACTTTTTGGAAATCTTTTTCTCAGAGACATAAAGGAGCGAATTCCCCTGAATACACAATGTTAAAATCTCATTATAAAAATAAATTAAACCACCACTCTCCTTTTCTACACAATAATTTCCCTAACATTTATGTCAAAGCAGGGGAATATTGCTTCAAGTATGGAATAGGTAACTTAACTCTTAAAGAACAAAATTCCTGATTTCATGATTTTTTTTCCCCCTTAGTAATAAAAACAAACCTAGAGAAACACACAACTGAAGCCAAACACTTTCTAGGACAAGGGTAGGCAACCTATGGCACAGGTGCCAAAGGCAGGCGAGCTGATTTTCAGTGGCACTCACACTACCTGGGTCCTGGCCACCGGTCTGGGGGGCTCTGCATTTTAATTTAATTTTAAGTGAAGCTTCTTAATCATTTTAAAAACCTTATTTACTTTACATACAACAATAGTTTAGTTATATATTAAAGACTTATAGAAAGAGACCTTCTAAAAACATTAAAATGTATTACTGGCACACAAAACCTTAAATTAGAGTGAATAAATAAAGTCTCAGCACACCACTTCTGAAAGGTTGCCGACCCCTGTTCTAGAAGGTATCTGCCTTTTTTATGGTTGTCACTTTTCATTTAACTTTAAGTCAGAGCCATTAATAGGATTCATTTTAAGAACACACAGTAATCCAGTCTCCATAGGAATGTATCCCTGTGTGATGAGGAACAATATTGTTAGTTGCTGCATGTGAATTAATAGATCGAAATAGTCTTCTGACAATGGAATAATCTTGGTTTGATAATATTTGTCAGTGGAGCTCTTCAGTCTTCTGAGCAAACTCTAAACTCTTTTGCTGTGCATTGCACCCATCAAATGGTAGGTTGAAACATGGTCCACAGGATTTCTCTTAATCTGAAGATGTTTCCTTATCCCTTCCTTCGTCTGTTTAAATAACTACCATCATACCTCTGTGGCAGCTGATTTCAATACTACACTAGGTCATCTTGCCAGAGGGAGTTTGATGGCGCAAATGTCAGCTAGTATTCCTCTCACACACACACACACACATTGCCGGCAGCCAAAACATATCCTCTCTTTGATACACCTAGACAAACTTATCAAAGGAGCAGGATGCTGAGTTGAGGTGGGGGTACTTTGAAGCCTCTTGCTGCCAGCCAGACTAGCTGACATAGTGACATAGTGAATATTAGTGACAGATGTTTGATCTCCCTGGAAATTAAACTTAGCAGCGGCTTTGCTTCAAATCGCTAAAGAATTATGCAACAATGGCCTTTGGGGATGGGAATAGCATCAGAATGATTTATAAGGACATTCAAATAAAACCAGATGGCTAAAGAAAACCAGTCACAGGGAAGTTTGGGTCTGGACCAGTCTGTGTAGAATGAACTTGTCACAGCTGTTTCTCAAGTAACAATTTCAGCACACTGTGGTGCTGTGGAAACCTTTATCTGTTTTCTAAGTCAGATTGTTAATTTCTAATGCCTGAACACAATATTTAAATTGTTTACATTTTGTTCTACTGCTTATCAGCGGGCTTGCTTCTTTGTATAATTCCAACTATTAAACACAGGTTTGATAGAAATCTGAAAAACATTCTCTTCGAACCTCATGCCTCACATGGGACATTGCAGAAAGCCCTGCTGGCTTGGATTCTGTGTGGCATCCTCTTTTTCACTGATCTTGCTCAAATGAAGCTGCACTACAACTCCCAAGAGCTTTTAAGCTCTCAAAGCTCCATATTGCCACACAGATTGTCAGGAGTTGTAACTCACCTCCATCCTAGGAAGACCAGTTGGCTCAGAAAACAGCACGTTACCTTATTCATCCATCAGAGACTTTGTGGAGTGTCTGAAAGGGCGAGAAGAAAACCAGGATTTAGATCTATTAAGAGGAGGAAATTTTGCCATTGACTTCAGTGGATCTAGGATTTCACCTAGTATGGCTGCTTTTTCTCTTTTTTTAATGAAGCAGAAGAGCAAAATATCACCATTTTCCTTGAAAGGTCTTGTGTAGACACCCCCTCTGCCCCAACCTCTGAAAAGAAAACCTTTTCCATGAAAGACTGTCTTTAAGTTTTCCTTGTAAGTTGAGGAAACCCTACACTTTAAAAAAATGTCTGTTTGAATGAATATGTGTATATAAAGCTATTGATATGGTTGGTGCTTTGCAGACAAACATTCTCAGGATTTTTCCACTAATTTTGCTGGTGGGAATTTTTTGTTGTTGCATACATCTACTAGGTCCCAATCGTGCAATATCATGATCACCCTCAATTCAATTAAAATGAATGTGAGGTGAGAATATATAGTACCATGCACGATTGGGTCCTACTAGATGTGAGCAAACAAATTGTCCTGCATACAAATGTTGTGGAAAAAATGTCTGAGACCATTTGCCTATAAAGCACCATACATAAGTATAGAAGGAAAGGAGGATCAGTCCCTCCAAACTTGATTCAGTTCCAGTTAAAGTCAATAGGAGTATTTCTATGGACTACAGTGGGAGTTAGACCGAAGTAACGCTTCCAGAAATGCCTAAGTCCCATTTTCAAAAGTGACTAAGCTCTGAAATGCCTATGTGACTTTTGAAAATGGGACTAAGCTTCAGAATCTAATAGGTGCTCTTGAAAATTTTACTGAGCAGATGGTGGGCAAAATATATTAATACCTGAGAATTATTTGCTGCATCTCCACTTGTCCTCCTTTATCCCCATCCAGATTTAACTATAGGTGAACATCACCCAAACTACTCAACTGTTAATTCCAAAATTCAATTTCATTTTCCTAATGAGATGTAATTTCCAGAAAGTGTTTTTATAGCATTCTAGAGCAGTGGTTCTCAACTAGGGGTCCAGGGCTCCCTGGGGGGGAGTGAGCAGGTTTCAGTGGGTCTGCCAAGCAGGGCCAGCATGAAACTTGCTGGGACCCAGGGTAGAAGCCGAAACCCCACCACATGAGTCTAAATACCAGGGCCCTGAGCCTTGCCACCCAGGGCTGAAGCTGAAGCCTTGAGCAACATAGCTTTGCGGGGGGCCCTGTGACATGGGGCCCCAGGCAATTGCCATGCTTGCTACCCCCTAACATTGGCCCTGGCTTTTATTTGCAGAAAAACAGTTGTTATGGCACAGGTGGGCTGGGTAGTTTTTATAGCATGTTGGGGGGGCCTCCAAAAGAAAAATGTTGCGAGCCCCTGTTCTAGAGCATACTTATGTTAGTTAAAAAAAATAAACCTGTGTAATTGCACACTAAATCCTTTAAAGTAGAAAACTAGCCTATGTTATGTTTAAAATCTAATGTACAACTAGATTTGTCCATTTGTTATTTTTTAATTTATTTAGTCAATGCACTGGGCTATCAGAAGTAAAAAAGAGCCAATGCTGGAAGCACCTGAGCTAAATAATAGCAACAACATAACTAATGACACTTGGGCCCAACAGACTGAAAACAATAAAGATGGATTGTCAGATGAGAGAAGGGAGCAAGACGATGTTGAGACGTCTGATGAGAAGCCACAATCACCAAAGAGTCCAGACTCTCCAAGTAAGTGGAACCAGTGATGTGACAGATTTCAGTGTCCAGGCATTTTACCTGATACTGAAGTTTTTGCTCATTTTTGAGTTTTTACTCAAGGACTGGGCCTTAAAGGATAAAGTGAATAAGAAATGGGTGACGACATAATTTTTTCAGTAATTCCCATTCCCTTACTTTTCTGTACATTTGCATATGTCTTATTACTTGGTGTGCACCTGTAAGAATATTAGACAGAGAACATGATTTTCAGAACTGTGAGTACAATTAATGTGATCGCTCATGCAGTTGGCCACTTGTATGCATAGAGCGTAACTAAGATGACTTCACATTCAAGTAACTGCATATGTATAATTTTGAAAGTCAGGGTCTGAGAGGTGCAAATTGCAATACTAAGGATTCCAGTTGCTGCAGGCTCTTAATTTAACTAGCTATCTCAATCAGTTTTATACCACTTGTGTCCTAGATTTTGATGTAATTTATTACAGAACTGGGTAACAACTTTTTCATCCAAAAGATGCAAATTTCTGTATTCTTCTGTCAATACAATATTACAAATTGCAGACCAAGTTCAAGTTATGTCTCTCTCAAGGTGGCCCACTTGTTAAATTTTCAAACAAGCACCTTTTGTGCAGGGCAGGCTCTGGCTTTTTTGCCGCCCCAGGCAAAAAAGCTGCCCCGCTGCCCCAGCCGGGGCACTGGCGGGGAGCGCAGCTCGCCCACGGCTCCGCTGCCCCGGCTGGGAGCGCGGCACGGCCGCCCCCCGCTGCCCCAGCTCGGGCGCCGGCGGGGAGTGCAGCACGGCCGGCCCCTGCTCTCCCGGCCGAGGCACTGGTGGGGAGCACAGCTCGCCCACGGCCCCAGCTGGGAGCGCGGCAGGGCCGCCCCCCGCTGCCCTGGCTGGGGCTCCGGGAAGAGTGTTTTTTTGTTTTTTGTTTTTTTAAAAAATAACCCTCACCGCCGCCCACCTCCAGGTGCCGTCCCAAGCACATGCTTGGTTGGCTGGTGCCTGGAGCTGGCCCTGCTTTTATGCTTTCTCTCATGCTGCCCCTCTGGCTTGGAAGGAGCTTCCTGCAAACATCTGCAAAGCTACATCACAATCCTCCTTAAAACTCTCTTTTTCTGTCATGGCTACAAAAAAAACTTGATCACAATTAGACTGCTGGTGTTCTGAGATCACTGCCTATCATGCTGATCAGTATTGTCTTATTGTTTCCTTGTTCTTCCCTGTCTGTATCTATCTGTTGTCTCTTGTCAGATACTTAGATTGTAAACTCGTTGGAGCAGGGTATCTTGTTGTGTGTTTTGTACAGAGCTTAGTACAGTGGGATCCTGGTCCATGACTAGGTCTTCTCAGTGCTACATGTAATATAAATTAATAAGCTAGTTTTGTGGTGTTTTCTGCTCTAAACATTTAGGGGTTAACTAATTCTCATTTACACTAAGGTCCTTTTACACTGCTCTCGCAATGTACATGGGTGTTAAAGTGGGTATAAATGACATTTACACCTAATTCAAGGACCTTTTACACTTCTGAAGAAATATACAGGGGGTCTTAGTGTAAAGAAAAACTCTGGCTGTAAGCTTTAAAAAAAACCCTAAAGGCATAAATTGGAGCTAGGCAACTCTGAACTTATTCTGAGTCCCATTAATTCCTCCACTGCAAAAATTAATACATCTTTTAGTTAGTAAAATACGTACTGTGCGTGGTTCTGTACAAAAACACAGAAGATGACCTATTCCTTGTCTCAAAGAGTTTGTTTATTTTGTTAGAGGGGCTCTTCCATGCTAGATCAGCACAGACTATCTTCTTGTTTTGTTTGATCCTGCAGTGGTTTCATAATTCTGGGTTTAGGCCATCACAGAACAGCAAGTGATTGTAATGTAACGAAGTACTGCCTGATCAAATAGGAAGTGAGGTTGAGCTGTGAGGGATTAAAACCTTGTTTGAAAACAGACGTCTTTGGAATGTAGCAAATATGATAAGAAAATTATATACACATGAAGTATAACTGGAGTTACATTTAACATTAGACAAATGATGCTCTTTAAAAGTTTAGCAGACACTACAATATTTGCCAATTTAAGTCATATTAAGTCTGCATTGCCAGTTTGTTGTTGGACTTTGTTGTTGCTCAGTTTGTTAGTAGTTTTTTTTCAGATGACACCTTTGTTCAGACATTGTGTCTCTCTGTCTCTCTCTCTTCTCCCCCCCCCCCCCCCGACCAAGGACTGAAACTTCACGCTAAAGACCTACATTTGACTTATATTTTAGTCACAATAATCAAGGCCTACTTTAGCCTAAGTGGGCGAGGTAATATCTTTTATTGGACCAACTTCTTTCTGGTGAGAGAGAGTCCAATAAAAGATATTACCTCGCCCACATTTTCTCTCTAATATCCTGGGACTGACACGGCTACAACAACACTATAACTACTTTAGCCTAGTCAGTTTTAAATGTTTCTTTCTAATAATTCATTTCCTTTCCCCTTTTTTCTTTTTTCATAGGATTTTTAGATGCAAATTGCTCGCACTTGCGTTTCCGTTGGTCAGGTGATGCCCCTTCAGAGCTTCTGAGGAAGTTCAGAAACTACGAAATATAAAGTGTAAGCCCAAGATACATGAGAGCATGGAATCGTCTGCTCAACAGTGCAGTATTTTTTGGTCCATGGTTTAAACTTGTTTGTATCTTGTGCCTGTTCACCATTATTTGAATGTTCAATTATGTGGCTTTGTAAAACTGATTTGTTATCACACTTTGTATAAGTATTTTAGGTGGAAGAATTTTTGAGAGGCCCAGGCACTACCTTTATTCAGTATTAGCATAAGTAACAATTATATGCATAAAGTTGTCCAGTGTTTTATATCCGTTTCCTGCGTTCTTCTTTAGTATACAATCAGATGGCTTTTCTGTCCATATTAAACATATAAGAATGTATTGTGCATATATACTTCTTGCAGGATGAAGAACTCATGGTATTAAAAAATAATCTCCCAAACCTGAATGACAACGAATTTTAAATACAGCTATGTGTATTTCTAAATTAGATACTTTGGGCCTGATACTCCATTGCCTTGCACATTGTTTAGTCATTCAGACCTATGAATAGTGGGTGTAAAACAAGTGTAAATAATTGGAGAGTTCCGACTTGGTAATGTTTTGCACTGGTGTTAGTGACTAAATGAGATAGCGGAAAATCAGGCTCATTAAGTTTTAACATGAGCAACAATTAACAAGAAACACTTTGATTCTTTGGGCAATGTTGCAAAATTTTAAGACTGTATTTATTTATTTTGCATTATTTACTTGTCATAACCTGTCCTATATATAGGGTATAATGATAGCACTAAAATGGATTTGTGGATTGAAGGTGTTTTGTCTGTTGGGTGGCCAGCTAACTTTACAGCAACAAAGTTAAGTTACTGTAGAATATCTACATAAATATTGACTGATCTTTAAATTTATTGGATCCAGATCATCCCCTGAAGTTTCCTGCCTACCGTCTCTTCAAATGGGGGAGGTTTGAGGGGGGCCATGCAGAAGAGAAGGTGTGAAGCCTCCCCAAAATCCATGAATATTTGGGAGCTTCAGGGAAGGGTAACCCCAGATCAACGATGTCTCCTGTATCTGTGCTTGTACAGGGAAACCATGCTATTACTAGCTCAGTCACCCTGTGGTTAGCAGCTGCCAAGGAAACCTTGTCTAAATATTATGATTATTGTATCAGATAATTCTTTGGCCAATAGTTGCAATACAACTGTGGAGTTATTTTTGTGTTGTGCAAAATAAAATACCATTAATGCCATTCACATTGTAGCTCTCATTTTCTTGGTACAAATGAAAAAACGTATATGGAACTGGGAACATACTAATAGTCCCAAAGTTTTTTAGACATAAATGGCAAGTTAATAGTTAAAAAATGTCATCTGATGAACAGATTAAAGCTGAATGCAAATAATGTCATTAAAAATTCCAGTCTCAGTAAAATTGAAGGGTGAGCACAATTGTTTCCTGTTTGCTTATTTTGTTCTCAGAATATGATGATAGCTACAGGTTCAATAATAGTAGAAAGTGGCACTGATGACTAATACGGTTATTGAGAAGCTTTAATTTCCTGAAGGCAAGCACTGTTACCTTCCACTTTCATATCCATAAATGAGAAGAAACCAAGATTGCTGGGGATGTAGTGAGTGAAGATGTTATAAAGCTGATGCAATGACATAGCAAATGATAAAATGACTCACAATAAAGGCTTCAGTCTTTCAGATGCTGTGATATGCATTAGTTAGTTCTGTGCTGAGTATTATTATTGCTTCTCAGCATCGATACTATCTGTGTCATCAGAGCCATTAAGAGTCTCATCTGCTGCAGGAGTGGCATAAATTTGGCCCATTTCTTCTTCCTTGTCCGTTACCTCTTGTGTTGACATGGACCAGACCAGCTGCTCTGTTTTTCCCCTCTCAGTTCATGGAGGCGTGTCTCTGGGCTACTGCAGTGGTGACTAGCTGGCTGAGTCCTTCTCCCTCCACTGCTTCCTGACATTCCTGGGCCTGATTTTCCACTGCTTTACACCTTTTGTAGTCCTTTACCATGACATCAACAACATGTTAATGACTACAGAAGGAGTAAGTCAGCAGAGAATCAGGACTGCAAGCTGCAAGACTGATGTACTTTGGCATCACTCCATTGAAGTAAATGGAGCTATGCTGATTTTCACTCCCGATGAACTGGCGAATGGTCTATAGCCATCTAGGTGGCAGATTTATAGCACTACTGCAATAGGGGTTAAAGTGCAAAGAGTTTGAGCAGAGCCAGCAGGAGCAGGTATAGCAGTGTTTTCACCAAAAATTACAGTACACAACCAATAGCATCTAATTTCCACAAGTAGATGAATAATGGGTAGATTTAGGAGGGCCATATGGCCTCTTTCTGTGTCAAAGTTCTTAAATAATGAATCAGTAGTTTGAGAAGGCCAGTTTCTTACAATTGGAGCCTAGAGGGGCTATAGCTCCTTGGACCTAATAATTTCTTCTCTATCGCTTTTTTAATAGTATATTTATTTTGGGTAGTACTACCTCTAAATGCTGCCAGGGCTTACCAGACCTCCAGTCCTGCTTGATGTACAATAGGACTATCAGTGCTCTACAAAGAATGGTTTGCTTACTTATTTGCCAAAAACTGCTTCATCAGAGAGTTGCTGTAGAACCCTCAGTCCTAGAGGTAGTTGGAAGAACTTTGTGGAGGGGAATGGGAAGGATGAGGAAGCTTGGACTCTATGCTTATATCTCTTCTATGGACACTTTTGGCCAGATTCTCCACCGTCTTGCACTTTGTATCATTATTTACACCTCTGCAAAACAGGTGTAAAGAAATGAGAATGGTATAATTTTATACTTAACTGCACAAGTGAAAATAATGACAGCAGAACCAGCAGAGAATCAGCCTAGAGAGGTCTTCAGTTTGCTAAATTGACACATTAACATTATTAAATTCAATTTAGTGGCCCTCTAATTGCTTTTTCCATTGCATTTGAATAATCAAAAGTAAAATGAGATTCTTCTTATACTGCAGACTTGTGGTGGGGAGCATTTACATTTGTTCGGCCACAAAAGTACCTGGGTACTCATTTCCCTTTCACTTGTCTGTTGAAGACTTGAAAGGGAAAAAAATCAGTTACAGGGAGAAAATCTGCAATGAGTACCAATATCTGAAGGAATAAACAGGAGAATGTATTAGGCTTCAGCAGTTTTTGTGATGCACTCTGACTTTCAACATCGTCTTCTGTCCAAGAGAGCTATTTTCCCCGCCCCACATCCTCAATAAACGCCACCAGTGGAAATGACATGTCAGTGATAATATTTATTTTAAAACTCTCATGAACTTGATGCTTTCTTTTCAGGTTTATTAAAGCAATGAAACATATCTTTCTGAAATACAGACTGTAAGGTGGTCAGTAGAGAATTGCTTACACACACAGAGGAAAATGAGGATTTATAACAAAGTTTGCCCATAGTAAAAATACAAAAATTGTTTTATTAATTTTTTATGATTATGGTACTACACAAATTACAGTTTTCTCATATGTTCCAGCTGGAATTTTGTGGTTACATAACTCAAAAATGACTGAAGTTAGAAACTCTAGCCTTGACTTAATTTATAGTTCTGGCAGAGGAAGCAAAATCAATCCAGATATTTGTTTTAAAAAAGTTCAGTGAAATATTTTCTATTTGGTTTCTTGCAACACTCACTGTGATTTAGATCTCAGTCCTAGAAAGATTTATGTATGTGCTTGAAACCTTGTAGCATCAGGGCCTTATGCCTGGTCTACACCTAAAAATTAGATCGACCAAGCTACATTGCTCAGGGCTGTGAAAAATTTTGTGTCCTCCATGATTATGATAATTATGTTGACCTGACCCTCACTGTAGATGCAACTAGGTTGATGGAAGAACTCTTCTGTCAACATAGCTACCACCTCTTGGAGAGGTGGATAACTTACCTCAATGGAAAAACCTCTTCCCTCTCTGTAGGAACTGTCTACACTACAGTGGCAAGTACTTGCAGCACTGTAGCTGTGCTGCTGTAGCCACTGTAGCGTAGATACAGCCTTAGAATGTCAGATCAACACAAGTAGAAATTGCTCAAATACACCTCAGTAAAGGACATCCAGATGAAGTCCTTATTTAAGACTCCTGAGGTAAACGAATGTCTTGGCTGAGGTAAATCTTCCAAATTAAGCTTAGGTTGGCTAAGGCTTCCAGATTTAAAGAGGCATTAATTAAGACTTCCTGGTTTAAGTATATCTTATTTAACAGTTTCTTCCTTACCGCCACTTAAGCAGTTCGGGATCTGTCACTTATGTGTATGTTACTAATATAAAGTAATTTAGAAGCATTAAAGCTGTTCTAAAGGGATATATCAGCCCTGAGATGCTCCTGAAGAGTTTTATCAGCAGTGAGGCACTTTAAAATGCTTTAGCAGCTAATTGTCTGATTTCTTTCTCTCTCTCTCATGCACACGCACACCCATGTCATTATTTTAAGGGTGAGATAAAATGCACACACAAAAAAATCAATAAACTGATATGTTAGGATTTCTAAAAGAACAATGAGTCATGTTGCACTTACATTTTATTCTTGTTTTCTTAATGTATACCTTAATAGTGAATAGTTTGTTAAAATTATTTTGTAAGAGACATAGACTGTGGACACTATGGACACTTTTGAGTTAACATTGCTTTAAAAACTCTAACTTTTCAATTTGCTAAATTAGCATGCTTGAGTTCTCAATGCTGCACCCTTAGTTGCTAAATTTACACCATGCATTTAACCCCCCCCCCCAAAAAAAACTACTGTTACTTGGACCTCACTCTATAGTGAAAGAGACACTATAGTCAGGACTTGTTTACACTACAAAATTAGGTCAACTTAATTTAGGTTGACCTACAGCCACCACAGTAATTCAATCAGCTGTTGGTGTCCCCACAACCCTGCTGCCCGTAGTGTGTCTTCACCAGGAGCACTTTTACCAACTTAATTGGGGCATTGGGGGGAACAGATAGCTGAGTGTGGGGCACTGAAAGCCACTTAGGGCTAACAGCGGGAGCCCCCCACCCATCCTGGGCAATAGCCCAAGCTGTGAGCCCAGGGCAGGCTCATTTTCGCAGCACCTAGCCTACCAACCGTGAAATTGACTTTCTTGTCAGTGTCACAGTTTCAGCTGTGAGCCCCCCTGCTGCTCTGAGACAGAGGCCACCCTGAAACCGATAAGAATGACAGCCAACAACCAATGTAAGTAATGCCGTATCTACTGGACACTGCATCACTTTAATTACACCAACATAAGTGCTACACTTCTTATGGAGGTGGAGTTATATCAGTATAGCAGACCCTTAGGTAAAAGCAGTGTTCTAGTATAGACACTCAAATAATTAGTGTAGACCAAGCCTCTGTTTGGGCTGCAGAATTCAAATAAAGGATGTTTTAAATCCTTTGTCTGTCTCTGAGTCTCAAATATATTTCTTCCTTTGATGACTTTAAACAACTTGAAAAATCTCAGTGTTCGTTACACAAATATCAACAGGATAGTAAGTTCAAACTGAGTGCTGATAGCAGGGTGTGTACTCCAGAGCATGGAGACACCAGTATTGTTGGAACTTCCCTTGTCATCTTTGTTTTCCTCCAAGATGAAATTTTGCCCAAATTCAAGGTGTTTGCAAAGCATTTGGATTTCAACAGAACTGCATTTTGAAACACTTGGAAACTGCAGTATCCCCACAGGTTTCCTGTCCAGCTCTCGGGCTCTATCACCCCCATCTAATGTAACCAAGCATTTATATCAGGAGAGGGCAAACTATGGCTTGCGGGCCAGATCCGGCCTGTCAGGGCTTTCAATGCGGATTGCCAGTTCCATGGTGCCCTGAATTAAGGGGTTTACAGATTTTTAAAGTAAGTGAACAATTAAGTAGACAATGGAAGGAAGCTGAAACACTGCCCCAAACGGAGAGGAAGGGTACCATCAGGCCAGGTGCTAAGTATGAGCTGGTCATTACTTGGCTACCTTGACTCCCTGCCTGTCCTGGCCCCGCGATGCTCCTGGAAGTGGCTGGCACCAGGTCTCTGTGGCCCCTGGGTGTGGTGTGGGGACAGAGGGCTCTGTGCACTGCCCTCATCTGCAGCCACTGCCTCCTGCAGCTTCCATTGGCCAGGAATGGGGAACCGCGGCCAATGAGAACTTCGGGGGTGGTACCTGCCCCACCAGAGCTGCCTGCCCCACCCCACCCCCAGGAGTCACTGCCGGATGTGTTGGCCACTTCTGGGAGCGGCGCGCAGCTAGCACCATTGTGCACTGCTGCTACCCCAGAGCCGCTTGAGGTAAGCGGCACTGGGATGGAGCCTGCACCCCAAACCCCTCCTGCACCCCAACCCCCTGCCCTGAGCTTCTTAACCCCCTGCCTTGAACCCCCTGCTGCACCCCTTCTGCATCCCAATCCCCTGTCCTGAGCCCCCTCCCACACCCCACACCCCTCCTGCATCCCAACCCCCTGCCCTGAGCCCCCTGCTGCACCCCAACCCCCTCCTGCACCCCAATCCCCTCCCTATAGCCTCCCCCTGCACTCTGCACCCCCTCCTGCACCCCAATCCCCTGCCCTGAGATCCTTCCTGCACATCACACCCCCTCCTGCACCCCAACCTCCTGCTGCAGCCCTCGGGCTAAAAAGTTTGCCCACCTCCGATTTATATCCAGGGTCATCAAGGTAGCCAAGTAGTGACCAGCTCATACTTAGCACCTGGCCTGAGGATGGTACCCTTCCTCTCCGTCTGGGGCAGTATTTCAGCTTCCTCCCATTGTCTACTTAATTGTTCACTTACATTTAAAATTTGTAAACCCCTTAATCCAGAGCAGGAGGAGTCGGCGCAGTGCTAACATCTGAGTAGCGATCCGCCACTTACCTGTGGATACAGAATCCTAGTCAGCTACGGGAAAACGGTTTTAAATGAAAAGAAAATATTGATCCCTTTCGTTCCGCAGCGAGCAGGGTTCGAACCTGCGCGGGGAGACCCCATTGGATTTCAAGTCCAACGCCTTAACCACTCGGCCATCGCTGCTGCTGAGAGCACAGTGCGCCGGTAAGGTACTTTACCAACAGGAGCTTTACTTGCGGCTTCCTCCTTCCGTTTCTCGTGGGGCCACTGACCAATGAGGGGCGCTCCGCACCGCCTTCCCACAGCGAAAGAGGAGCGGGCGGGCCCCGTAGCCGCCCCCGCCTAGAGTTGGAGACACAGCGGCCTAGGACTTTATCTTCTCGTGCTTTGCTCTCGGCCCGGCCCGGCCCGGCCCGGGTAGCGAGCTGGGTACAGTTGCTCCGCGGCAGCCTGTGGGAGCAGGGACGGCGGGGGGCCCTGCCAAGGAAGAGCCGAGCAAAGAGGAGGGGCAAAGGCGAGAGCCGCCCGCCCGCCAGCCTCGTGCTGCAGCGGAGGCAACGAGACAGGCGCGGGAGGCCCGGGAGCTGTTACTAGAGAGTCTGACACAGGCAGAACCACCTGCCCGCAACAGCCTCCCCACGCACCAGTGTCCCAGAAGAACCCCCCGCCTCCAGCCCCCACAACTCCACCCACAGCCCCGAGCACTACTACATCGCTCCCCGCCCCTCCCGCCGCAGAGTTACAGTCCCCAGCACTACACCTGTCACAGCCCCTTTGCCTCAGCACAGCTACAGCCCCACCCCTCTCTCCCATCTACAGCCCCAGTACTACTGTCACAGCCTCTCTCCCTCAACACTAACCCCACACACTGCTACACCCTTACAGCCCCTTTGCCTCAGCACAGCTACACCCCCACCCTCCTCTCCCCTAGCACAGTTATACTCCCCAGCACCACCTATCACAGCCCCTATCCCTCAGTATGGCTACATCGTCTCCACAGCCCCTCTCCCTTAGCCCATCTACAGCCCCCAGCACTACACCTGTCACAGCCCCTCTCCCTTAGCACTAACCCCACACACGGCTACACCCTTACAGCCAGAGCCGTAACTACCCATTTTTGCGCCCGAGGCAAGAAGGACCCTCGCCGCCGATATGCCGCTGCCGACGGTGGCAGCGATTGAGCTACCGCCGAAATGCGGCCAACACGGACGCAGAGGTGGAGAGAGCCGTGGCACGGCTCAGGGCATTTTCTGTGCCCCTCACCTTTGCGCGCCCGAGGCAAGTGCCTCACTCGCCTCACCCTTATTACGGCATTCCTTACAGCCCCTTTGCCTCAGCACAGCTACACCCCACAGCACTACACCTATCACGGCCCTTGTCCCCCAACAGAACTACACCCCCACAGCCTCTCTCCCACAGCATAGCTACACCCCCACAGCTTCTAGCACTGCTACACCTATCACAGCTCCCCCTCCCACCAACACAACTACACCCATCATAGCCTCCTGTCCCCTAGGAACACTTAACAACCTTCATACAACTACATACCCCACACTGTCTTGAAACCCCCCCCCATCAGCTCCCTCACACTACCCCTGTCCAACTACAAAAATTGCTGCTCCCCAGAGCCACCATTCCCACAACTCCATCTTGCCCACTCCATATAACCACAACAGCCTCCCACAATTATAGGCCCACACATAAGACCAGGGCAGCACACCCTCCTCACAAATACATTTGCTCCCTATAACAGAACCACAACAGTCCCCTACCCAGACCTTTATCCTTCCCTGACACCTTTCTTGCACCATAGCTATATACTGCTGCACTTCTCTACCATACACATCCCCATCTTTACCGGGTACATCCCCTTACTACTACAATTCCCTGCTGTCATGACAACTACAACACTCACAGCATCCCCTCCCACAACTATGCTTTCGTCACCACCACCACCCCCAACCTAAAGATACTGACATTCTTTGGAAATTGCTTTGCATTGTACTGATGAAAGGCCCTATATAAGAGGTAGCTAGGTATTATGATTATTTTATTTTATTATTGCAGCATTCCTACAGCTACGTCACAGTTACTAAACTGCACTCCTTGCTACAAATAACATTGTGCGTCACAAAACCCCTGCCATAACTATAGTACAGCATCACAAATAACAGTTTGTGCCCACCCACCACAATTGTTGCTTAACTACTCACCCACAATCACACAACACCTTACATAGATGACAGCCAAAATTAAGGTTTTTTCTCAGTTTCTTTTTGACCAAGTAGTAATTGTAAACCAGGATGTGTCTAATGGGTTTTGTGAAAATATTTTGTTTTGTTTTGTTTTGTTTTTATTTTCATTAAAATATTCAGTTGGCACAAGAGTCATTCCCAGTACTGTCTGTCAATAGACATCCAGGCAACAAAGTAAGGAATCTTGTGATTTAAATACTTGTTTCACTTAATGCATTTTATGCTATGGTATTCTGTGTTTATAGGTCTACATGTTTTAACTATTGAAAATATAAATGGCACAGGTAACTCTGTTCCCTTGCATAGTAACCCAAGTAAATTTTGTTTGTATATTAGAGTTTTAGCCAATTTAAGAATAATAAGCACTTATTTCTAAGTGTCTGAATTTATCAAGGTTAAGACATGTCAAGAAATAGATCCAAATATATGTGTTACACGTCTGTTTGAAGATGTACTCATTTTTGCAATGGCTGTGCCTTAATTATTTTCTGATTCTTAATTTTTTTCTAGCAATAAAATCATCTCAGCTATTACATAACTTCTAAATATGAATTAATGCACTCTTGACATTTTAAGATCCATGTATGTTGATTTAATCCCTTTTATAATACAGTTGATATGATAAATTTACTTGGCCTTGTACATATCTTGCAATGGGTAATATATTGTTTTTTGCTTTCACCTTGTCTGGCATGTTTATATATACTATGAGATATATACTATGAGATGGTGGAATTTAATCTTATCTTCCTTCCCAGTTGTTCCTATATTTTTTTCCTGCTTCTTCAACTGCCACTAAAGTAGTGCTGATTAATAAGTTATCTTTTTTTTCATTCCTAAGAACTATCTGTCAAGCAGTCTTTTGAATGATCTCACACTCTCCTCAGCAACAAAAATATTAGTGGATGAATAAGGTTGTTAAAGTAGCCTAATAAACATAGTCTTTAAGAAGGTTCTCTGGAACCTTGAATGGAGGGGGAAAATGAACTAAAAAGGAAGAGAGACATTAAAATGCACATATCCTTTTAATATTTAAACTATTAAAATTAAAATTAATGTTAATGTATTTCAGAAATGAAATATTCATTAAGCTTTTGTTTTTGACATTTTTTATTTTAAATTGTCAAATAACATGTTTGGAGTCATTATTCTGATGTCCCTCAATCATTAGTGTGAGTAAGGCAGTTGGAGTATGTTTTGGAATCTTTGTTATGCCCTTAGAGTCCAATCCTGCATTATTGAAGTAAATGTGAGTTTTGTCATTGATTTAAGTGGGAGCAGGATTGGGCCCTAAATGGGTTACTAAGGGCTTGTCTACACTTACTGTAGGATTGAGGCGTGGTGATCAATGCATTGGCAGTCGATTTAGCGGGTCTAGTGACGACCCGTTAAATTGACCGCAGATCTCTCTCCCGTCGACTCCTGTGCTCCACCTGAACAAGAAGTGCAAGGGGATTCGACGGGAGAGCGCCTCCAGTTGACATAGCGTAATGTGGACCCCGCGGTAAGTAGATCTAAATACGTCGACTTCAGCTACGTTATTCATGTGGCTGAAGTTGCGTAACTTAGATCTATCTCCTCCCGTAGCGTAAATAAGACCTAGCTATTTGAAAAATGGCTATGGACTCTTAATTGCATGGGGCATCATGTAGCAGATAAAACTTCAGTTATCTCCTTAGAGCTGTGGTATGAGGGATTGAGAATGATGTGGAAATTTAGCTGTATGTGTTGGGTTATTTTTCCCCAGATGTATTAGCATTTTATGGGGTTGGATCTCATTTTTTCTTCTGCCCATGTTTCTTCTCTCTCTACAGTATGTCCCTTTGTCTTATTTTGTTGTCTTCATTGGTATTCACAACTCCTCACAATTTAGTATTTTTTCAATAATTCATTACTGTGCTGTTTACTCTCAGTTGTGGATAATTAATGAAGATATTTCGTAAGAATGAATCTAATAGAGGTCTTTGGCAGTACTCTACTAGGAATTTCACCCGGCTTAATATTTTGCCATTTATCATAGTCTTTGTTTAGTTCTTCAGCCAGTTTTTCCTTCCACGTGCACATGCTCATATCCAAGGTGCTTTAGATTACCTTTATTAAAATCCATATATACTACAGCATCTGCTTTCTGGGTATCTTTGTAAGTCTGTCATAATAATGTGTCTGACAGGATTCTATATAAATCCACATTGTTCATTGCTTTTTGCTTTACATATATTAGAAAAAGGGAAAAACCTATTATATCAAATTATTATGTGAGGGTTTGTATCTACTACATGCTCAACCTGGCAAAGACGGAGCAGAAAGCCTGCATGAGGAGCAAGTAAGAGAACCAGCCCCATCCTGAAAAAAACTGCCTGGAGGTATCAAGGCCATCCAGATGGAGCTTGTTAAGGAAGAGGGATACACACTGTTAGACCACATCCGCTAATGAGGAAACAAATAATTTCTTAGCTGTGAACAGGAAAAGGACTTGGTTTCTTCAGCTAGGATCCAAGAAGAACTATTTACTCTCTGAAGTAAGAAACCAACTTTGTTTAATTTTTTCAAGAACATTCAGCTAAGCTGTTTGCTTCCTCATGTAAGGGATCTGCTTTTAAGTTTATTTTCTCTGAAGAGAAGAAACTATTGTTTAAAACCCATAGGCATAAAAGACTTTCTGTTAGATACCTTAAAACAAAGGGCTGATTTTATTATTCAAAGCTGGAAGAACCTGTGTTGTATGGCTAGGAATTAAACCTCTGGCCCATGTAATAATACCCTAAAACCAGAAGGCAATGGAGGGTCTGCACATGAAACAAACTCTCTTGACACTTGAGATTACTTAATGACTGCTAGGTTTGTGCAACAAAGAGTTAGCCAAATTATATGGCCATCTGATGATTCTTGCATGTTATTTGTAAGAATTCATTTTAGTTGAAAAACATAATTGATAAGATTAAAAAAAAATTAGACCCGAGGGGTCTCTGGAGCTGAGTCTTGTTCCAGGGATACCAGGGCCAGGAAATACAACAGGGGAATCAGACCCAAATGCCGACACCTGGGAAAGAACCTCGCCCCACAGGGAACGCAGGGAAATGGCGACACATCAGATGTTTCCTCTGTGTGGGCTGCTGGAGGCAGAGAGAAGCTCCTGGACTGAGACTAAAGAGGGGATCTGAGGGCTCTGGACTGACCCAGCTGGATTGTGCTGGAATTTTCAATTCTCTATGTTAAGTAACAACTTCCTACACTGTGTTCTCGGGTATAATTGTGTTTTGCCAATTATAGAAGACTGTGAAGAAAAGTCTTTCTCATCCACATGAAGTATATAAAGTTTGCTTTCCCTTTCATCAATATGGACTACACTGTTCTCTTGATTCCATGTTCTTGTTCCCATTGAACAAAAAGGCAGAACTTCCATTTACTTCACGGGGATTCAGACTGTGTCTTCAGAGTACTGAAATGTTTCATATATCCATACCTTTTAAAATTCTACTAAAGTATTTCATCTAATAGTTTAAATCAAATGGTCCTATTTTTTTGGATGTGAAAACATATTTTTGTGCATTTTAACTATGATTAAAGAAGCACTCAAATACTACAAAGCTGGACATGGTGGAGAAATCTAGATAGAATTTTCTTATGTAAGCAGAGTCAGAATGGGCTCTACCCTGACATCTGGTGGTGAGCTGTGGAAAAGGACTTTGGGGCTGATCTCTTTTGCATGGGTATACCCACCCTGCCTAGCATGATGGTCACTTTGGCTGCAGTGGGATCCCCAGTCTCCTTGTTATTGGGGCAGGATGAATAAAGTGTTGTTATCCTGGTTATGTGAATCAAGGACAGTAGAACTGTACCTGGCATTTTATGATGGAGGGACTTGCCCTCAACTAAGTAACACTTGCTAGGCAAGGGACATGGGTTCCAAAACCCAGTGAACTGAGAGAGGCTGGGGACAGGTATTTGTATCTGGTAGTGTGGGCCCCTCCCGAAGGCCCTAAATGCCATGTTGACCCCTCCTCTCTCCACTGTGTAATAACGGAGCTGATATTGACTCCATGAGAAGTCTAGTTACATGCTACAGAGCTGAAATCACTGATACCTAGGTCTAAGCATTGCTTTGGGCTAGTAGTGCACCTGCACTGAGGCTCCGCTACTACCAGCTGAAATTGCTAAAGTTACTAAGAGCTGAAATCACTGAGAGCTGTGTTAAGTGGGGGGGGGGGGGGGGGGCTGAAGATATATTGGTGAGCGGCTAGCAGGATGGCTGGCGGAGAGGAGCGGCTTGCGGTGAAGACTGCAGCAGAACTCCACGGTGAGGCGTGGCAATTGGCCATTGATACGAGCAGTGGAACATATAAGGTACCCCCATATCTCTCCTCCCCTTTCTGCCCAGGCTGGGAGGTAGACTCTGCAGATGAACTTTTGAACTCTGGGTGACTTTGGGTTCCTGGACTCAAGAACCACTCTGGGGCTGCACTGACCAGGGACAGAAACTGTGGGAGGGGTGACTTTGGGTTGCTGGACTCAAGAACCAAAGGGAAAGGATATGGTCCAATCTGCTTGGGGGTGGGTCTTCTGGTTCACGGTTTGTGTTTATGAATTCTAGTTGTGGTGTTTTCCCAATTTAATGCTGAGTTGTTTGCCTCATGTTATTAAAGATTTTTGCTACACCGAGACTCTGTGCTTGTGAGAGGGGAAGTAGTGCCTCTTTGAGGTGCCCAGGGGTGTGTGTGTAATTTTCCCAGGTCACTGGGTGGGGGCTTGAGCCGGTTTTGCATTGTATTGTTGAGAGGGAACCCCTATGTACTGAACCCGACCCTTGCTGCTATCAACTTGGCCTGGCAGAAGGGTTACACTTACAATATTTTATGACAGGAAAGATCATATTTTAATATAGGTTTGCCTTGGTGTACACAGTGCATTTTAGAATGCTTGTCTAAGAAGACATGGTCATTTTCCTAGTAATGAGATGTACAGTAGCTTACCCCAAATTTAATATCTAAGCTGTCTAAAGATATTAAAAATGATTAACCATTCTGTAGATTGCTAAATTTTAGTCTTCTAATGCTAGAGCTATTTTAAAAAAAAGCTGTCTAAGGAACAAATGCAAAAAATTATCAGAAACCACTACATTTTCTTACTATTTTTACCTGGCTTTCATTACAAGTGAAAATTATTCTGATTGTATAATTCTACAGTAGAACCTCAGAGTTACAAACACAAGAGTTATGAACTGACTAGTCAACCACACATCTCATTTGGAACCGGAAGTATGCAATCAGGCAGCAGCAGAGACTAAAAAAAAAAAGGCACGTACAGTACAGTGTTAAACGTAAACTACTAAAAAAATTAAGGGAAAGTTTAAAAAACAAGATTTGACAAGGTAAGGAAACTGTTTCTGTGCTTGTTTCATTTACATTAAGATGGTTAAAAGCAGCATTTTTCTTCTGCGTAGTAAAGTTTCAAAGCTGTATTAAGTCAATGTTCAGTTGTCAGCTTTTGGAAGAACAACCATAACATCTTGTTCAGAGTTATGAACATTTTAGAGTTATGAACAGCCTCCATTCCTGAGGTGTTCGTAACTCTGAGGTTCTACTGTAGTTCCTAATAGACAAATACCCAGATCACCAAAGCACTGCACGCTATTTGGTCTCTGCTCTAGGGAGAGCCCACACTGGAATAGCAGGGTTCGTGCAGTTCAAGAATGACGTTAATTGCCATCATTACTACATTATAAAACCATGTTTTGAGTCTTATATTTTGTATTTGATCTCTGTGCCAAAACACATGTTTCAAATCTTTTGAAAATTTATATTACAAAAAAGTCACATTCAGGAACCATTGGAAGTGTAGACAACCTCAAACAACATCCAAAACAAGATAGTTACAATATGGTCTCAATCAGAAATGATTTTCATTTACGTGGAAGGAAGGGAGGGTTGAGAGTGAGATGTCACAGGTTGAGCCCCGTCGTGGACAGTCACCAGCTTGTGTTAATCAGACCCAACTTTTTGATGCCATGTGGTTCCAAGCCAGCTGGGTCTGGGCAGAGTTCAGACATTGTCTAGCTCTGGGCCCCTAAGGCACATTCCTGTGGTGCAGACTCCCAGTCTGGAACCTGTCCTTGGAACATGGGACCCTGCAGTCCAACTTTCCTAGGCCCCAAGAAAAGTGCAGAGGCTTCCCAAGACTCTCCAGTTGCTTTGCACATTCCCTTGCAGTTTAACTCCTCAGGAACCAAGTGATAGTTAAATCAAGGAACATAGGCTTTTCGAACAAACGTCTTATGCACACACATGCTTTATTCTTAGACAATACAGAAGAGTTACAGATCTATGCAAAACAATAAATGCATGAATGATCCCCACCTCAGAATCCTCACCACTGCTGAGAGTCCCTGGGTTTTGGTCAGTATCCTTGGGGGAAGACAAAGCCCCATTTGCCCTCATTCCTCCAGCAGTGTCTTCTATTTCTGGTGATGGCTGGCACACTTGCTTACAGAGCATATCACTTTTAAAAGCAGGTTCTGACACCTTTTCCCTTTCTCTTCTTCTGGTAGGGATTTTCCATGCTGCAATCTCCCTGCTGGTTGCTGGGTAGAGCGTCATTACAAATCAATGGTTCTTGCAAGAGCAACTCCATTGTCTCACTAGTGTTGATGGCACCTTGATGGCCATGTTTCAGCTTCCCAGGGATAGGCTGTTTCTGCTACAAAAGGGAAGTTCTAATCCTCATTGAAGGTTACAATCATAAATGCTATTAATAAAAAGAAATTCATAGGTTGACACAGACATTCCCCAAACTGTCACAAAAGCCAACTTGATTGAGGAAAAGAATAAATTAAGCAGTGGGGGCTGCTTGTTCCTTCTACCTCTTCTGGCATTCCCTGCCTGCAAAACTCTGCCTGAAGTGGTTACTGCGCCTACTATTTCTATTTGTATTCAACAAAACTAGTTTATTTTCAACCAGAGCAGGGCTGCACATACAAACCAATTATCATAAACCTTTGGAACAGGGAGACAAGTAACATGCGGTATTGTGGTAGGAAGTTTCCAGGAAGATCAATGGACTAAACTACAAAAATGAAGCAAACCCTCAGGTACAACATATATGCACTAACCATGACTGATCATTCTTTCCTCTTTTGTGGCAGTACTAAAACCCAAGAAGTGCAAAAGTATTATATTTCATTCTGCATATCAGATAAATTAATATCCATGAACCTAAACTTGAATCTAGAAGCGTGGATGGTAATTCGGTACACAGCAGACATGATTCATAGATTCATAGATTCATAGATTCTAGGGCTGGAAGGGACCTCGAGAGGTCATCGAGTCCAGCCCCCTGCCTTCATAGCAGGACCAAATACTGTCTAGACCATCCCTGATAGACATTTATCTAACCTACTCTTAAATATCTCCAGAGATGGAGATTCCACAATCTCCCTGGGCAGGTTATTCCAGTGTTTAACCACCCTGACAGTTAGGAACTTTTTCCTAATGTCCAACCTAAACCTCCCTTGCTGCAGTTTAAGCCCATTGCTTCTTGTTCTATCCTTAGAGGCTAAGATGAACAAGTTTTCTCCCTCCTCCTTATGACACCCTTTTAGATACCTGAAGACCACTATCATGTCCCCTCTCAGTCTTCTCTTTTCCAAACTAAACAAACCCAATTCCTTCAGCCTTCCTTCATAGGTCATGTTCTCTAGACCCTTAATCATTCTTGTTGCTTCTCTGGACCCTCTCCAATTTCTCCACATCTTTCTTGAAATGCGGTGCCCAGAACTGGACACAATACTCCAGTTGAGGCCTAACCAGCGCAGAGTAGAGCGGAAGAATGACTTCTCGTGTCTTGCTCACAACACACCTGTTAATGCAGCCCAGAATCATGTTTGCTTTTTTTGCAAGAGCATCACACTGTTGACTCATATTTAGCTTGTGGTCCACTATAACCCCCAGATCCCTTTCTGCCGTACTCCTTCCTAGACAATCTCCTCCCATTCTGTATGTGTGAAACTGATTGTTCCTACCTAAGTGGAGCACTTTGCATTTGTCCTTATTAAACTTCATCCTGTTTACCTCTGACCATTTCTCCAATTTGTCCAGATCATTTTGAATTATGACCCTATCCTCCAAAGCAGTTGCAATCCCTCCCAGTTTGGTATCATCTGCAACCTTAATAAGCGTACTTTCTATGCCAATATCCAAGTCGTTGATGAAGATATTGAACAGAGCTGGTCCCCAAAACAGACCCTTGCGGAATCCCACTCGTTATACCTTTCCAGCAGGATTGGGAACCATTAATAACTACTCTCTGAGTACGGTTATCCAGCCAGTTGTGCACCCACCTTATAGTAGCCCCATCTAAGTTGTATTTCCCTAGTTTATTGATAAGAATATCATGCGAGACCGTATCAAATGCCTTACTAAAGTCTAGGTATACCACATCCACCGCTTCTCCTTTATCCACAAGACTCGTTATCCTATCAAAGAAAGCTATCAGATTGGTTTGACATGATTTGTTCTTTACAAATCCATGCTGGCTATTCCCTATCACCATAGCACTTTCCAAGTGTTTGCAGGTGATTTCCTTAATTACTTGCTCCATTATTTTCCCTGGCACAGAAGTTAAACTAACTGGTCTGTAGTTTCCTGGGTTGTTTTTAGTTCCCTTTTTATAGATGGGCACTATATTTGCCCTTTTCCAGTCTTCTGGAATCTCTCCTGTCTCCCCTGATTTACCAAAGATAATAGCTAGAGGCTCAGATACCGCCTCTATTAGCTCCTTGAGTATTCTAGGATGCATTTCATCAGGTCCTGGTGACTTGCAGGCATCTAACTTATCTAAGTGATTTTTAACTTGTTCTTTTTTTATTTTATCTTTTAAACCTTCCCCCTTCCCATTAGCATTCAGTATGTTAGGCATTCCTTCAGACTTCTCGGTGAAGACCGAAACAAAGAAGTCATTAAGCATCTCTGCCATTTCCAAGTTTCCTGTTACTGTTTCTCCCTCCTCACTGAGTAGTGGGCCTACCCTGTCCTTGGTCTTCCTCTTGCTTGTAATGTATTGATAAAAAGTTTTCTTGTTTCCCTTTATTCCTGTAGCTAGTTTGAGCTCATTTTGTGCCTTTGCCTTTCTAATCTTGCCCCTGCATTCCCGTGTTGTTTGCCTATATTCATCCTTTGTAATTTGTCCTAGTTTCCATTTTTTATATGACTCCTTTTTCTTTTTTAGATCTTGCAAGATCTCGTGGTTAAGCCAAGGTGGTCTTTTGCCACATTTTCTATCTTTCCTACCCAGCGGAATAGTTTGCTTTTGGGCCCTTAATAGTGTCCCTTTGAAATACTGCCAGCTCTCCTCAGTTGTTTTCCCCCTCAGTCTTGATTCCCATGGGACCTTACCTATCCGCTCTCTGAGCTTACCAAAATCTGCTTTCCTGAAATCCATTGTCTCTATTTTGCTGTACTCCCTTCTATCCTTCCTTAGAATTGTGAACTCTATGATTTCATGATCACTTTTACCCAAGCTGCCTTCTACTTTCAAGTTCTCAACGAGTTCCTCCCTATTTGTTAAAATCAAATCTAGAACAGCTTCCCCCCTAGGAGCTTTCTCAACCTTCTGAAATAAAAAGTTGTCTGCAATGCAGTCCAAGAACTTATTGGATAGTCTGTGCCCCGTTGTGTTATTTTCCCAACATATATCTGGATAGTTGAAGTCCCCCATCACCACCAAATCTTGGGCTTTGGATGATTTTGTTAGTTGTTTAAAAAAAGCCTCATCCACCTGTTTTCCACCTGGTTAGGTGGCCTGTAGTAGACTCCTAGCATGACATCACCCTTGTTTTTTACCCCTTTTAGCCTAACCCAGAGACTCTCAACACTTCCATCCCCTATGTCCATCTCCACCTCAGTCCAAGTGTGTACATTTTTAATATATAAGGCAACACCTCCTCCCTTTTTCCCGTCTATCCTTCCTGAGCAAGCTGTACCCATCCATACCAACATTCCAATCATGTGTATTATCCCACCAAGTTTTGGTGATGCCAACAATGTCATAGTTGAATTTATTTATTAGCACTTCCAGTTCTTCATGCTTCTTACCCATACTTCTCGCATTTGTATACAGGCATCTAAGATACTGATTTGATCTTGCCTCCCAGTTTTGCCCTGACCCTCCTATCTCTTTGCCATTAGAGCCCACGCTCCCTCCTATTTCCGACCCATCTCCCAGGTCCCCATGTTCTCCACTTACCTGTGGGCTTTGCTCACCTGTCCCCGTCGAACCTAGTTTAAAGCCCTCCTCACTAGGTTAGCCAGTCTGTGTCCAAATAGGGTCTTTCCCCTCCTCGAAAGGTGAACGCCATCTCTGCCTAGCAGTGCTTCCTGGATTAGCATCCCGTGGTCAAGGAAGCCAAAGCCCTCCTGGCGACACCATCTTTGCAGCCAGGCATTCACCTCCACGATGCACCTGTCTCTGCACATGCCCCTACCTTTGACAGGAAGGATCGAAGAGAATACCACCTGCGCTCCAAACTCCTTCACCCGTACTCCCAGAGCCCTGTAGTCACTCTTGATCTGCTCAGTGTCACATCTCGCAGTATCATTTGAGCCCACATGGATGAGTAGCATGGGGTAGTAGTCGGAGGGCTGGATAATCCTTGACAATGCCTCCGTAACATCTCGGATACGGGCCCCCGGCAAGCAGCATACCTCCCGAGATGAAATGTCAGGGCGACAGATGGGCACCTCCGTCCGCCTCAGCAGAGAGTCTCCAACCACCACTGATAGTAGGGCAGCCCAGGAATATCTAAATTATATGGTTGAAATATTAAATAAATAATATTGAATATATTTTTTAGATTAAATATTTAAATTGGTTCTGGTCTTGCCCATGAGTAGCTGGAAACTAGAAGAGTCTCAGTGTTACATACTTTTGACAATGTATAAAGATTCACCTTTAGATTTGAATCTAGGGAACTTTCATTCTTTAGCAGGATTCTTTACACACTATAGCAGAGAAAAGTAACATCCAGATTAACATTTTATACTCTGGTATGCTTTTAAATGTGCTGAAACAGATGTTTCAGAGGAGCAAACAAAACTTTATTTAAAAAACCCACCCTATTTCAAGTCCAGTTAACAAATAAGCTGCTTTTAAGTCAATAGCATTTTTATACCACATCATGTTCCAGTTTGCAGTATTGGATGACAGTAACCCCAATGCATGACATCAGATCCCACATGTAAAGAGAACATGCCATCTGATCTAAGATATGCGAGAACAGTGGCGTAGCCAGGTTTAGAGCACGGGGAGCGGAGCTAAAAAAAAGGCGCCGGGAGCAAAAAAAAAGGCGCCAGGAGCAAAAAAAAATGCTCCGCTCTGGCTGCAGCGTAGGAGCAAAAAGCGTCGGGAACAAAAAAATGCGCCGGGAGCAAAAAAAAAAGCTCCGCTCTGGCTGCAGCGTTGGTGAAAAAGGTGTTGGGAGCAAAAAAAGGCGCCGCTTCTGCTCAGTGGGGGAGCGGCCGCTCCCCCTGCTCCCCCCCTGGCTATGCTACTGTGTGAGAAACTCAGTCAAATTACAAAGGATGAATATAAACAAATAACACAAATATGTAGGGACAAAATTAGAAAAGCCAAGGCACAAAACGAGATCAAACTAGCTAGGGACATAACAGGAAACAAGAAAACATTCTACAAATACATTAGAAGCAAGAGGAAGAACAAGAACAGAGTAGGCCTGCTACTCAATGAGTAGGGAAAGATAACAGAAAATGTGGAAATGCAGAGGTGTTTAATGACTTCTTTGTTTCGGTTTTCACCAAGAACGTTGGTGGCAATTAGATGTCTAACATAGTGAATGCCAGTGAAAATGAGGTAGGAGCAGAGTCTAAAATAGAGAAAGAACAAGTCAAAAATTACTTAGACAAGTTAGCTGTCTTCAAATCACCAGGGCCTGACGAAATGCATCCTAGAATACTTAAGGAGCTTACTGAGGAGATATCTGAGCCATTAGCAATTATCTTTGAAAAGTCATGGAAGACAGGAGACATTCCAGAAGACTGGAAAAGGGCAAATATAGTGTCCATCTATAAAAAGGGAAATAAGGACAACCTGGGGAATTACAGACCAGTCAGCTTAACTTCTGTACCCGGAAAGATAATGGAGCAAATAATTAAGCAATCAATTTGCAAACACCTAGAAGATAAAAAGGTGATAAATAACAGTCAGCATGGATTTGTCAAGAACAAATCATGTCAAACCAACCTGATGGCTTTCTTTGACAGGGTAACAAACCTTGTGGATGGGGGGAAGTGGTAGATGTGGCATATCTTGACTTTAGTAAGGCTTTTGATACTGTCTTGCATGACCTTCTCATAAGCAAACTAGGGAAATACAACCTAGATGGAGCTACTATAAGGTGGGTGCATAAAGGGTTGGAAAATCATTCCCGGAGAGCAGTGGTTCACAGTCATGCTGGAAAAGTATAACAAGTGGGGTCCCGCAGGGATCGGTTCTGGGTCCGGTTCTGTTCAATATCTTCATCAATGATGGCATATAGAGTACAATTATAAAGTCTGCGGATGATACCAAGCTGGGAGGGGTTGCAAGTGCTTTGGAGGATAGGATTAAAATTCAAAATGATCTGGACAAATTGGAGAAATGGTCTGAAGTAAATAGGCTGAAATTCAATATGGACAAATGCCCAAAGTACTCACTTAGGAAGGAACAATCAGTTGCACACATACAAAATGGGAAATGACTGCCTAGGAAGGAGTACTGCAGAAAGGGATCTGGGGGTCATAGTGGATCACAAGCTAAATATGATTCAACAGTGTAACGCTGTTGCAGAAAAAGCAAACATCATTCTGGGATGCATTAGCAGGACTACTGTAAGCAAGACATGCGAAGTAATTCTGCTCTACTCCACACTGATTAGGCCTCAACTGAAGAATTGTGTCCAGTTCTGGGTGCCACATTTTAGGAAAGATGTGGACAAATTGGAGTGTTCAGAGAAGAGCAACAAAAATGATTAAAGATCTAGAGAACATGACCTTAAGGGAAGATTGAAAAAAAATTGGGTTTGTTTAGTCTGGAAAAGAGAAGACTGAGAGGAGACATAACAGTTTTCAAGTACATAAAAGGTTGATACAAGGAGGAGGGAGAAGAATTGCTCTTAACCTCTGAGGATAGGAGAAGAAGCAATGGGCTTAAATTGCAGCAAGGGAGGTTTAGGTTGGACATTAGGAAAAACTTCCTAACTGTCAGAGTGGTTAAGCACTGGAATAAATAACCTAGGGAGGTTATGGAATCTTCATCATTGGGGATTTTTAAGAGCAGGTTGGACAAACACCTATCAGGGATGGTCTAGATAATACTTAGTCCTGTCTTGAGTGCGGGGTCTGGATTAGATGACCTCTCAAGGTCCCTTCCAGTTCTATGATTCTAAAACAGAGTGATGATTCTATGATTTTAAGACAGAAACACCAACCAGCCTTTTGAATCTTTTTTGGAAATGTGACCTAGGGAATTCATAACACAGATTCCAAAGAAGTACATCACTATTTTTTTTGTAAAAACAAAGGTTTACAAAGTGTAAACCCAATGCAATAGAAACATTTCTATAATATTATTTTTAATTACAATGGAACCCATGCCTTTAAAACAAAACTTTGTTTTGCAACCCAAATATTGCTACTCAACTATTGTTCCACTGGAAACATGAAAGTGAAATGGACTATAAATAAAAGTGAAACTGATTTAACTAATTGTTCAAGCTGTGAGAAATGCAACAAATAAACACTACACAGCGAAGAGCATATTTGAGTTTTAAAACTTGCTCAGGTTTATTAAGCCATACTGGCATTAGTAGCAAAAGTAATAAAACTTGTTTATAATATGCAGTTCTTATAGGTGACAGTGTCCTTCTATATTTTACCCCCTTGTCTAGAAAAGCCATTGTTGGAATGAGTCTCCTGTAAATAGCAGAGTAAGCAGTATTAACAACACCAAGCATTCAAAAATCATGAGTCAGATGTCCACAAATTGTTTTTAAAATGAAATCAAACCTCCAACCTGAACATTTTGGTTTCTTTTTAATTATATTTTGGTTTTTGATCCTTTAGGGAGCACTTGATTTATGTTTTCAAGGTTATCTACACAACACAGAGAGCTAGAAATTTTCTGTTTTTTTTTTTAAATGAAAGCTGAGATTATCATGAATTCACATGAATCCAGGAGCTGGAGCTTTAGGACACACACCAAATATTGTTAAGTCTTGTGACAAAAATCATGGGAATTGGCGACACTGTCACAGACTGTCTCATTTCATCAGTAATAAACAAGTTATGTGTATTAGGGTTGCCTGCACTGCCCGGAAGCAGAAAGCCCTGGCCTAAGGAGAGGTCCAGCAGGCACATGCTGGGAGCCAACTGATCTAGCTAAGCAGCAGCTAATGATTGGCTCTGATTCCCTGCTGGAAGATGTAAATGAGCACCCAGGCATATAAGGGGGCGAAGAGAGAGTGACTAAGGAAAGATCTCTCATCAGAGCAGGTAGCTGTTGTGATCCTACTCAGGCAGTGGGAAGGCTGTGATCCTGGAGTTTAGCTTCTGAGTGATAGAGGACCCTATAGTATCAGTCCAATTTAGGACTATAACTTTTTTGTCACTTTTCCTTTTTTTTTGTTTTTTGCCCATTTGTGTGAGAGAACAATAAAAGAACCAGTGTAGAAGGGTAAACCACAGTTGGGCATGGCTGACTGTTTTTTCTTGTAAACAGGCCTACCAGACCACATTGTTTTTAAAATCAGCCCTAGGCTATGTAGCTCAAACAAATTAAATTATTTGTACAATGCTTGAGTGCCCTCTAGTGTGTCTTCATAAAATTGTAGATAAAACATGGCATGGGAGGAAGTATTACATTGCAAAAAGTACAGTACGAAGCCCTTATTTCACACAGTGATCTTTGTGGATATGGAGCCAGCAGTCTGGGATAGTAAGAGGAGTAGGGAGGAGTAATATTATCTACAGAATACTATTGAATTCTAGTATGTGGCTGTGCTGCTACTACATTTCTAAGAAAAAAACCTGCTACCTAACTGCTGCATAAAATTCAATTAAAACTGTCTAATAAAAGTCTCAGCTAAAAACTGTGCAGTGATTTCAGATTCTGCTGTTGAGTAGTTGCCTTGCTAGCAGCTAAGGCACTCTTCAATGACCTCTAAAAATCATGAAAAGCCTCTAATACTAGCCTTAATTAAAACTCTGCTGGCGCACACACCTTAAAACCTATCAGAGTGTATTTCTGATGACTATCAGAGAGTGAGTTTTACAGGGGGTGGGTGGGGGCCCCTTGAATGAATATATCCTTCCATCTGCCCTAGAATTTAACTTTAAGATTTTACAGCACAAGTAATCTATCTGATCTTTGGTGTTGAGATGATGCATGGGGGAGGGAGGTTGCAAAAAATCTGGTCCAAGGCAGTTTGGGATTTTTAGACGCTAACTAGCAGTTTGAATTTCACTAGTGTTACATATTCACTTCAGTATGATGACAGTATTTTTTGGTCAGTTTATTAACAGCACTTAACACAGCACACATAGTCAGTCTGTAATTTTAACATCCTTTATCCTGTTTTTGCTACTATAATGTCTGGGTTTTGGTTGTCTTTTTAACTGGGAATAAAGATGACAGCTGGCAGCCTTCAGGCAGGATCATGAGAAGCTTAAAAAGTTTCAGTGGCTGAAGTCAAGAGCTGCAAATGCTTTTTTAATATACTTGTTTTAGAAATGTAATTAAAACTATCTGCTGCACAGAACTTTTCTTCAGGGTAGTACAAATGAGGAAGAGAAGTTTTGGGTAGTTCAGTGGATTATAACTAGAATCAACAGGCTGAAAATGAGCAAAGGACAATTTAGGCTGAATATGGGGAATAATTTTCCAATGGGTAAGTCTACCTGAATTTGGAATAGTCTCCCAAGGAAAATGCTAAAGTTCTATTCCTTGATTTATTTATAACTAGACTGAACTGGGCACTGGAATAAATATTGGAGAGAGAAATCCTGCATTAGTAGGAGAGTTGAATAAAATAATGGCTAGCTAATACATTTATTTCCATTTTCATTTATTATTTCATAACTTATGCAAATAAGGAGAAAATGTAATTTCAATGTCCTTGCTCTAATGCCTCTGTGAGATGATTAATTATAGCCAACCATTATGAAAGATACACAAACATAATAATTAGAATGAAAATGTATGCTCCAGCACTGATGATACAATTCTCAGGGCCTAAGATTGTGCAGGCAAAATTTCCTTAGACTTCAGTAAGAATTTTGCCTGATTGAGAAACACAGAATTGGGCCCTAATGTGATAACACTTTCAATTGTCTTGTGTCTCTTCTTTGGATTTGACGCTAAAGATTAATTTGCTATACCTATCCCACCCAACTCACATGTACACACCATGCCCTTTATTGCAGTTCAGATGTCTCTGATAGTTTTAATAATGAAATAGTTGCAGTCTTACTCCTCGCTGAATGTTTGATTTTCATAAAGACACCGTTATTAACAGCAGCTATTAATACATCAAACGTTTATAATATTTGCAATAAACAATGTAATTTAGATTGTCTGCTAAGTTAACAAGCATTTACAGTGATCCTGGTGGAACAAATAATGCTGCACTGATATGGAACTTAGAATATTCAGTACTAAATTCCACATCTCACTTGAAGAGTGTAAGGGCTGAATGAGGAATTAATGAACCTCACACATATTGCAATGGACTATTGCTGTACCATGCGAGGCCTTGATTTGCAGTTTATTAGTGGAAAGATAATGTATAAAATCATTGAATGCTTTAAATGTTTCTGTAAAAACATTCCACCTGCCATTTCTGTGGATCATGTAGTGGTGTTTTTTTGTTTTGCTTTGGCCAACACTTTCAAATGGGGGTGCTTAAAATAGGGCACCTAAATTCAGACTTTAGGGACTGAAATAAAAGTGGCTTGATTTCAGCAGTGCTGTACGATTACTGAGTAACCTGCCCATATGGGAAGCTTCTTCATAATCTCCATCTGTTAGTATTTCGTGCCTTGCTGAGCAAGCCTGAAAATTAGGCCATGTTTATTTAAGTGTGTAAATATGGAGTTAGTTGCCAGCAATATGCATCCATATTTGAAAATGTTGGCTTCAATGTATTCTAAGTACAGTATAGGGAGTTACCACACAGAGATATCTGAGATACCACAAGTAACTATTGGCAAATGCTGACTTTACCTAACAGACCATTTGTTGCTTTCATCAATCATGGCACTTGAGATTCACTGACCCTTATAACCTTGATAGGATGGTAGGCAGATCTTTATTGAAGTCCTGCAGTTTTGCCTCCTTCTCAATAGAGAAGAGTTTTCATCTGTCACATTCTGGGGAAGACTAAAGATATGTTCATTTCATTTTTATTTTGTCTAGAGGTGATGGGGATTATTAATGGCTAAGGGTGGTGGGTTAGAAGTGCCTTTCTTTGGGGTGCAATGTTTTTGTTTACTACATTGTATACTTTTTTTCTCTTTCAAGGGTTTATCTTTCAATAATCTTTATTTGTAGGGTTTTTTTTATTAAGGCATTTAGGGGCCACGAGTTATGATTGCCTAATAAAATGAAAGCCTATTATTCTTCATTTATAATCTTCTTGTGCGTGCCTCGGGTGGCACATGACCAGGATTCAGCACCGAACTTGGTATGCTGGTTGGATCATTAGCTTCCCTGGCTTGGGCCAGGCACTGAGGGGGAGTGCAAGGTGAATGCTTGTTGACTATGGAAGTTACTAATTTAGCATGAAAAACTCCATGAGAATGCTGCACGATTAAGTGGCCAACAGCGTGGTTAACACCCAAATATTTTGTATTTTGTCATACTGCATTTTGGAATGGTCCAAATTTTTTTAAAATGCTCTTTATATTCTTAAAAAAAAAAATCAGATATATTTCCCCACTCTCCTGCAGTGTTTCCTTGCACTGTTCACCTGTAGGCACGTTCTGGCACTTCCTGTAATTTAAGTTATTTTTTTTAATAATGGAGATATGCCTATCTCAAAGAACTGGAAGGACCTTGAAAGGTCATTGAGTCCAGTCCCCTGCCTTCACTAGCGGGACCAAGTACTGTCCCCTGACAGTTTTTTACCCCAGATCCCTAAATGGCCCCCTCAAGAATTGAACTCACAATCCTAGGTTTAGCAAGCCGATGCTCAAACCACTGAGCTATCCCTCTCCCCTTTCTTGTGTTCCTGTCTGTTTTGTGACACCTCTCTAGTCCTTTGCTAAACTAATTTCCTTTGCCCTGGCTAAAAAGCACTCAGACAAAAATTCCCATATCAAGGGTTTCCAAAGGTGAGGAATGTGTTTATTTGTTCAGCTTTATTTACTGGACTCTTGCATTTAGAACACCAAGTCCTATTACTAAAAAAGTGCCTGTAATGATATTTGTACTGGATAAAACCCCAGAGAATGTTTTTGGATCAATTTAATCAACCAAAGCACTTAAAGCATGACATGAATTGATCTAATCGTGCAGTGGTACTAGAAATGTTAAAGTGAAATCCCAATATATTAGACCAAAAAGCCATTTAATGGATTTTTATAGATGTTTTGTAGGGGTAAAGGAAGAGAGATAAAAAGCTCACTTATGGATATTTGATTTTTTTTGGCCGGGGGATAACACTTCTAGATATTTTAGTGTCTTTATTACTCCATCTCACGTCTCTGCTCTGGCATCTTCCTCCCTCCCTCCCTCTGCCTCTTTCTCTCTCTTCCCTCCCCTCCTCCCCTGTTCAGAAATGAAGAGAGAATACCAATAGGTTCTCAAAGCTACATCTCTAATTAAACCTGTTCATCCTTGACATAGTATCTCATGGGATGTAAGCGTTTTGTGATGTTCTTTCTCTAAGGTGGATAGCTGCAATTTTTGTGAATATTTTATGTTTATCCTGGGCGTAGACCAAAACGATACAATGCTAAGAAGTGTAGGATAAGGTGGCTCAGGGATTTCAGTGACATATGGAGCCTCTCACCAGTTTAAATTATTGCATTCAGATGGTTGCTGGGCAGTTTCTGTGAAATGAGTTGGTGCCTCAGTTCAGTTTCTAGTAAACAAGGGTTCACCATTTAAAAAGAAAGACCTCATCATCATGAATGCCAACTGAACTTTTGCAAGAAGTCTCTAGAAAAGCCAAAAACTGGAAGAGCATGTAGACTAAACTATTCTTTACCTCAAGAATTGGTCCCTGGTATTCAAAGATTTGGTTTCTTGGTAGGGTAGTGTATATAAAGCAGGGGTCAGCAACCTTTCAGAAGTGGTGTGCCGAGTCTTCATTTATTCACTCTAATTTAAGGTTTTGCGTGCCAGTAATACATTTTAATGTTTTTAGAAGGTCTCTTTCTATAAGTCTATAATATATAACTAAACTATTGTTGTATGTAAAGTAAATAAGGTTTTTAAAATGTTTAAGAAGCTTCACTTAAAATTAAATTTAAATGCAGAGCCCCCCAGACCGGTGGCCAGGACCCAGGTAGTGTGAGTGCCACTGAAAATCAGCTCGCGTGCCTTCTTTGGCACCCGTGCCATAGGTTGCCTACCCCTGGTATAAAGCTTCTGATGCTACTGACTGACTGCCGTATGTATTCTTCGACTGCACTGGAGGCTGAAACCATCTGTGCATGCAATCTGGCACTGTTCACAAACACTAAATTAACATAGCTCAGTCTTATGGCAAAATTTTAAAACAAGAGGGCCTGACTTCTGTGGACAAAAATGTATGTGCAGCTGGGTACCAGTTGTTTGTGCTGCTAAATGACTGTTTAGGTGCTGAAATATCCATTTGTGCATGCAGTCATGGGACCTGCATACACAAACAGAGGGATGCATTGTATATTGTATTGTGCTTTGCTATTTGAAAATATGGCCCATAAATTTTTTAAAAAAATGCAGAAGCAATATGTTTCTCCCTGTGTTCCACCACACGTACTTAGTAAAGGACCTTTCTTTAAAACTTGCATGTATTTCTATTTGGAAAACTTAATTTCAAAGCACACATTCTTTGAGGGAAAAAAACAGACTTTAGTCTGTTTCTTGAACCAGCGTATTAAAGGGTATTACTGAATTAATATAGGCACCAATCCAGCAAAACACTTAACACATGCTTAACTTTAAGCAAGTGAATAGACACACTAAATTTTAGTTATATTTAAGTGCTTTGCTCGATTAAGGTCTTTCCTCCTAAATCGTGGGTGTTTATTCAATTTTACCAGTTTGTACCAACTTCTCAAAAGTGGCCTCTAAATTTACACTTGTAGCTGTTTATACACATGCTTACTGAATTGTTATGCCTACATGGGAATTTTGAACACAAACTAGGTAACTGATTATGCAAATACCTATGTTGTATGCTAGAGATGGGCATGCAAAATCTAAAACTTGAGTGTGCAAATTAGAGGCCAAATGAAAATGTATCTGTAAGTGCCAGAGAACTAGCTCATGCTAGGGACATCAGTTAGGCCTAGATTCCACGGTATATCTGCTGCATTGGAAATATAGATTAAGGCATAATACTTACCATATAGAAGAGAATAAAATATATCCCCAAGAGGCATATACCTTGAATTTCTGATTTTGTTATTGTCCCCATCCTGTAAAAAGATCTTTGTGGGCCAACACTTCCATGTATGTGCAGTCCCTTTGGTTTTCTTTGTGTGGGGTGTTAGAGCCTTTTGTGTCCTTAAAATGTCATCCATAAAATTGAATTGATCCTGTTATTTTTTTCTTAGAAAAAGACACAGAGAACCAGAATTTTCAGAAAATCTGGCAGCCACACATAATACAATATGCAAACATTCACATCTGAGATTTCTTCAGCATCACACTTCTCCATTCTGATAGAATTTTGCTACAGTTTGTGGAATAATGCAGAACTTATTAATTAACAGTTTAATAACTTGCATTTCACCAAATGGATGCTTTTATTGGCTATTTTCCCAACTACTATCGACACAGGAACATAGGAATTGTTACACTGGATCAGACCAGTGATCCATCTAGTCCAGTATCCTGTGTCTGCCAGTAGCACCAGGTGCTTCAGAGGAAGGTATGAGAGACCTTGTAATGGACAATCATAGAATAACTTCTCTTACAAAGAAGTTCTTCCTAACCCCTGTAAATTAGTGGTTGGCTTGTACCTGAAACATGAGTCTATTTCCCTTTTTAAAAGTCTGATTATTGTAATGGTGTATATTCTCATTGTTCCAGATAAATGTATGACCTTGTTTTGATCCCTGTTAATCCTCAATGATATTTCATACTAATGAGTTCCGCATTGTATAAAATGTTTCATTTGATAAGCTTTAAATTTCTTAACCTTAAGTAAAAATAAAATTTAGTGACTACGGGGAAGAAAAGAAATCAGATAAAATACAACCTGCTGTGGCTCAGGCAAACTTATACAAATTTCCATTCTTATAATTATTCTTTCCCCAACCATCTTCACTGTAAAGTGCTTATTTCCCCCAACTTCTTTACTGCAGAAGACCCCAGAAAAGCAGAAAGTCTTTTAAAAAAAAAGTCTCTTTAAAAAAAACAAAAACCCCAACAACATTCCAGTAATAATTTGCTCCCATTGGAGTGGATCTTTTGGGGTGGACATACAATTGGGTGATGGTACAATTGAATTTGTGATCACTGGGACCTCCACTCTTCATATAAGGCATGATCCATTGACCTATGTGGGTTTTGGATTAAGCCTATAGCTTGTTTAAATATTTTGTTTTGCATTGACCATTGCTCAGTTGGTATGTTTGTATCCACTAGAGCAGTGTTTCTTAATCTGGGGTTCGCGAGGGTATTCCAGGGGGTCCATGGATCCCACTGATCAACTTCTCCCTCTCCGTGCCTCCTGTACACTGCGAAACAGCTGTGCAGGAGGCGCTGGAAGGGAGGGGAAGGAGTGGGGACGGGGTGCGCTCAGGGGAGGGGGCGGAATCATGTCCGGGGCTGCCGACCCCGCTAATCAACTCCTCCCCCTCCCTCCCATTGCCTCCTGCATGCCAGGGAACAGCTGTTCCGTGGCATGCAGGAGGTGCTGGGAGGGAGGGGGAGGAGTGGGGACAGGGCGCGCTCGTGGGAGGGGGCATAAAGAGGTGGGGAAGAGGAGGGGCAGGGGTGGAGTGGGGGTGGGAAGAGGGGGGGTGGAGAGAGGGCCTGGGGCTGAGCGAGGTGCTTGGGGGCCCATGAAAAATCTTAAACAAAATGGGGGTCTTTGGGTTGCCAAAGTTTGAAAACTGCTGCACTAGAGTGTCAAATAAGATTTGTTAGAATTTTGGGGTCAATACCACATTTCTGAGTAAGGCAAATCTTACCTCAAAACAGTAGCATGGGAAAATGGAGACAAGTTATTATAACCACAGTAGTTTGGGTTTGTAAGACTAGTTAATACTGGGGAAGGTGGGAGTTCTTCAAAATGCCTAAAATTGTGTTGCCTGCTCAGTAGAGCTGGTTGGGAATTCTTGGTTGAAATGATTTTATGGTGGAAAATGCAGTTTCTGCAAAATTGAAATTCCCACTGGGAGAAAATTTCAGTTCTGCTGAAATTATTCAATATTCTGTCAAGAAAATCAAAACAAGATATTTTGTTTGGAGTTGATTCAACCCAATTAGAAACATTTTTTTTGGTTTGTTGAACTAAGTGAAAATGTTTTTGTTTTGAGTCAGATTAACATTAAACTGTATGCTCTAGTGGACATGGTACTGGACTGGGACTCAGGAGACCTGAATTTTATGTCCAGCTCCACCAGTGTCTCCCTATGTGACATTGAGTAAGTCACTCTCTGTGCCTCAGTTTCCCCACCTATAGAATGGAGATAATGCCACTGGCATCCTTTATAAAGTACTTAGCGCTTTTCATCAGTAGATCTCAATGTAAGAGGTAGATGGCATTATTTATTTCTTTACTTGCCTATGATGCTGTGGTATCTCATAGAAGTTGCAGTTTGGGTGTCTCATGCCCCCATTCTTCCTATGGGCCAGGCTTCTTTGCTGGACCCATCTTCCATGGAGTGCATGGTTGCCCCTCTGACTGAGCTATGTGGTGCATTGTGAGAGATGTAGTCAAGCTAGGGAGCCCGCCCAGACCATAGAGGTGAATGGGGGCAAGAGGAACCTGACCTACAACTCCTACGAGGTACCACTGGCAGATACAGTTTAATGTTGAATTGATTCAAAATAAAATGTTTTGATTGGGTTCAACAAACTGAAGGGTTTTAATTCAGGAATGTCTACCATTTTAAACATTTCCAAAATAAAAGATTTTGGAACTTTTTGTTCTCAAATGTTGATATTTCAATGTTCAATCCTGAATTGGGATGAAAACAAATTCAGAAATCAGAATTTCCTGAAGGATGGAAATTCTGAATTTTCTCTCAGCTCTGTTGCTCAACACTGAAAATATTGGATTTCATGAATGAACAGCATGAAAAGATTCATTTTAGCAGAATTTTTCTGTTAATGGATGTAATTTTGATTGTCCTTATACTAAAGCTATAGTAGGTCTCTATAGGCCAAATTTCACTTAGTCTCGAACCAAGCTTTTGCACCCGCAAAACTTGTCTACACACAAATGCAAAGTTTGTGTGTGTGCAAATCAGGCAACTGGGCATTTATTGCTGCCAGTGAGCAGATTTTTATTTCTGCTATTATATGTAGATTTTGTGTTTGCAAATTGATGCAGACAATTAGAGGCCATAGCTAATGAAACAGGGTGATCTACCCCTTTAAGGGCCAGAATCCTGAGGCAAGCTAGCCTTGGTCAGTTATCAGACCCAGCTGGGAAGGGAGAAGTAGTTATAAAAGCCAGTAAATGGCACAATTGAGGGGGGGAACTGCAGGGAGAAGCTGTAGGAAGGGATAGTTTTCTGCAGTAGTCTCTAAGTAAGACATCCTCTATCCCTGCATGTAGGAAGACCTGAAAAGTAGTGGCTGGGTAGCAGGGCCGGCTCTAACATTTTTGCCGCCCCAAGCAAAAAAACAAAACAAAAAAACCCTGAGTGCCACCCCCCCCCAAGCAAAAAAACCCCAAAAACCACCACCGAGTGCTGCCCGGCTAAAACAACCCCTCCCCCCCCGAGCGCTGCCCGACCGAAACAACCCCCACCCCAAGTGCTGCCTCGCTGAAACAAAAAAACCAACCCCCCAAGAGCCGCTCCACCAAAACAAAAACAAAAAAACCAACACCCTCCCGAGCACCACCCCGCCGAAGTAAAACAAAAAACAAAAAACCCCGAGCGCCGCTCCGCCACCTCAAGATCGGCCGCCCCTTAGAAGGTGCCGCCCCAAGCACGTGCTTGGTTGGCTGGTGCCTGGTGCTGGCCCTGCTGGGTAGAAAACCCCAGTTGGAAGTTTTGGTTTGTTTTTGCGAATGTGTGGTCATTTGGACAGTAAATGGAGACCAGAACCAAGGGCTAATGACTAATTTGGTGTGGCTGATAATTCCCTGGGCTGTTGAGGAACCCAGCATCCCATGTATTGGGGAGAGGAGAATGCAGGCTCCAGTACAACAGGAGAGTTTGGTTAGCTGTTGTCTTAAAAGGGGAAATTGAGACATGATGCAGCACAACCTTCCTAGGCCATGAAGGGGCAAGGGACAACTATGCCTATGCTATGAGCTAGGGGTGTGATTCTTAGTTTGTGTACACATACTTGCACTATCTCGATGAGTGCTAATGAGTACAAATAGTATAATTGTGATAGTATGGGCAGGGCTGTCCTTAGCCATAGGCAGAATAGGCAGCTGCCTAGGGCACCACTAGGTCTGGGGCACCACACACTGTGCAGGTGTAGTGTATTAAACTGCTCCACGTAGGAATGTGCTACCAATAGCAGCGACAAAGGGTCCTGTGGCACCTTATAGACTAACAGAGGTATTGGAGCATAAGCTTTCGTGGGTGAATACCCACTTCTTCGGATGCAAGCAGTCTACCAGTAGCAGTTATACACCGGCAGCCTGATTTTTCACCCTTGCTGTCTGGTCACCCTAGGTGGGGGGTAATTGGTGCCTATTTAAGACAAAGCCCCAAATATCGGGACTGGCCCTATAAAATCAGGACATCTGATCACCTTAGCTGGGGAGCGTGTCTCTCCCCCGGGCTGGCAGCGATCCATCTCATCCGGGGGGAGCTGTGCAGGGCAGGATGAGCTGCTGTGGCTCCATGGGTGCCCCGTCCCTGAGCTCAGATGCTGTGCTAACTTCACCATGGTCCGTGGTGCTGGCGGTGGTGCCCAGTGGCGTGTGATCAGACCTGAGGGTTTGCTGCTGCTGTTGCCACTCTGCAACCCAAGAGGTGGATTTTGGGGTCCTGCAGCTTTCCACCTATCTCCTCCTCTACTGCAGCTGTTGGACCAGCAAGCTGGGGAGGGCAGGGAAAGTGGGGGTAAGCCAAGCATGGAAGCAGTACTGTGTTGCCATTTAGATTGTCATTTAATAACTTTGTTTGCCAAAAATGCTTGCTAACAATCCTGAATCCAATTTCAATATTTTTTAAAAAGAATCAATATCTTAGCCAAAAACAGAAAATTAAGTTGTTGACAATTATTTGTGACAAGTTTGGTTTGGGGCAGGGAGTGGGCCAGTTTTTAACAGTATAAGGTTGATATAGAGTTGTAACTAACATTAAGACTGATGCCCATTATACATTTAAAACTAAAAAGTGGCTTTGTAAAAATGACATGGGTTTCCAACTCTACTGTGTCTCAGTCAGAGTGGAGCACCTTGTGAGGTGTCTTAACACTAGCTCAAGGTCACAGACTCACAGCTATCCTATATTAGTTATTTTAAATAATATTTCTGATAATTTGACAATAATTTAAACAGTTATTTCTTTAAAAAACACCCTTGTAAGTTATGTCGCATCGAAAACAACTTTCCGGGTCACAAAAAGAAAACGGAAAGATGAAATAGGATTAGCTATACAAGCACAGAAGGGTTCTATACTTAAGTTTGTACGTCATGAAAACAACGAAGTTGATCAAGATCATCAAGTAACTGCCGAAGAAAATGTTTATGCAGACGAAGCTCAAGAAACGCAACACCACGCAGAACAATCATTTGAAACAGATGCTGACACAAAACAAGAAATTACAACAGTTGAAACTGTACTAGCATGGGATGGGATATAGATGACATTGGCACATGGCTGCAATCTTTAAATAATGAATTCCGCGCCCTTATACTTGAGAAAGGCCCTCTGAGAATAAAAGGTCTTGAATATCCTAAAGACATTAGAGGTAGGAAATTTGCGGAAAACAATTACTACAAAAGACTTTCTAACAGTGAAATTGTCAACAGACGGTGGCTTGTGTACTCTAAATGCAAGGATGCTGTATTTTGTTTCCCATGCAAGATTTTCAATAGTTGCAATTTTAAGATAGCAACCATGGGTATTAATGATTGGAAAAATCTTAGTCACATATTACTGCAACATGAAAAGGCACAACCCCACATTGAAAGTATGCACAAATTGTGTGAGCTGAGTGTAAGGTTAAAAAATCAGACAACTCTTGATGCCCCAAATCAAAGATTGCTGGAATCAGAGAAGCAGCATTGGCGTCATGTTCTTGAACGTCTATTATCTATTGCTGAATATCTGTCAACAAACAATCTTGCTTTTAGAGGAAGCATTGAGAAATTATTCCAGCCCCAAAATGGCAATTTTTTGGGCCTTGTACAAATGCTGGGAAAATTTGACACAGTGATGAATGAACATCTCTGAAGAGTAACTGAAAATGAAATACACGACCACTATTTGGGACCAAGAATTCAAAATGAACTGATGAGGCTAATGAGTGATAAAGTGAGAGACAAAATTGTTTCATTGGTTACTTTGGCAAAATAGTTTGCTGTAATTCTAGATTGCACTCCAGACATAAATCTTCAAGAACAGATATAGTTAGTAGTTGGAAATCACACCCGTAGCTCATAATCTAGGTCTAGCGACAGTTATGCTAAATGTTTGCATTTACAAGGCTACATTGCTGATGTTTGACTTCTCCCTTTGGGTTGGATATATATAGCAGATTTGGAGGAATATGGTAGTGCAGAATGGATCTTTCTTTGAATACTTTGTTCCTCTTGGAGGCAGGGAAATCTCCATGAATTTTTACATCTCTGCTCTGAGAGATCATGGGTCATTTCCATCTATAGATTCCGCTTCCTATTAAAGGAAAATGTTCTAGATGAAAATTCTAAAGGGTGCAATGTCTTTGACCTGAAGAATCCAGCCTGAATTCCAGAGAGGGAAAGATGTCCACTCTTGAAGTTTGTGTCTTCTCTTTGCTTGGAGCCATGTGTAGTTGACTTTCTGTAAGACAAGCTCATTTTGGGGGGAAAAAGCAGCTCAGAAATTGCAACTCTTGCTGCTATGTTTATAAGATTAGACAATTCCTTTTAGATTTCAAACCTTCTGTGCTTCTGCTTTGTTAGTGTTGTTAGATGTTCGGCTGTGTGTGTGTGTGTGTGTGTGTGTGTGTTCCCTGTGCTGTCCCAGCCCTACGCAGACAGTTGGCACATCAGACTTCAAGCAAACAGCCCAATGACCTCAAAATCTGTTAAGATACTAAGGCACCCAGCCAGGTTTATTGTTAATGAATCACGGTAATAGCACCTGGCTGACTCTACAAGGTTACTAAAATATGTATGCCCGTGACAATGGACGCAGCTCAGTCAGTGGCGGGACTTTCCAATGCCCTCTAGGCTGGCCAAAGACCTCCCTCTGAGACTCCATTTTATACATCAACATAAACAAGTTACATATTGCCTCTCTGACGTGGTTAGTTGACACCCTCTGACGTAGCCGGTTACCACCCGTCACTTTATACATTTCTATTCATCACACTGTCATCCTGACCTTATCTTTAGGAGGGGTCAGTGTGTTCCTGTTATCTTTGGGGAATGTTTTTGTACCATCCTTGATATCAGGATTTTCTGGTACCACTCTTCTGGAATGTGTTTGTGTGAGTACTCTGTGCTAGCACTTCTTAGGAATGTGTGTTTTTTGCAATATCAGCCCTGTTCTTGCCAGATTCTGTGAATTTGAAAGCAGGCAGAGCCTGATGTTTGCTCACAGCCTGGCTCTTGCTAACTTTGCTTTATATCAGCAAAGCCTGCCCACTACTTTAGCTCAGGCCTCATACCAGGCCTCTGGAACAAGGGCTTATATTTTAGAATCTCTTTCTACTACATTCCCCCACTTTTTGTCTTTTTATGGCAAGGATGTTTACCATTGTCTTGGAAAAGCATAATGTATGGACTAAAGATGACCCAGGGGGCTAAACACTGTTATCTGGCCACCTCACTGTCAATCCATACATTCACGCCTCATCTGTCCCTTAGTCTGCACATTCCCTCGTATGACTGATGGACAGATTTTAATTTCCAATTGTTGTTGTTCCCTTATGGTGGGCCTGGGAATGTTAGGCCTGGGACTTTGAGGAATATAGTTTTATGATTGACCCTTGGGGGCATTCCCAGATAATCCATACATATGAATAATATGGATATGATGTGTATATATTTGTAGTGTAAATGGGTATATATGTATGTACCTTATATTCAAGTGTAATAATCCTTTTCCAATTTGGTGTTATAGTTTGGCCCTTTTACTTTAGTGTTGCAGATAGCAACACATTCCTATTAGGACAATTACAGTAGCCACCTGAGAAGTAGAAGGCTGAGAGTTTTTGAAATACTGGGTTTGGCATTATTATAGTGTGTCCCACAGTGCTAGGTATATGAGAGGTAAGACAGAAATTTGGAGAACTGACATTACAAATGAGGCCTTTATATATAAATGTTTTGTAATTAGTTATTACCCAATACTATCCATCCATATGATAGGGTATCCTTACAGCTGGTTGTCACCCTCTGGTAAGCTTTGCTGGGTAGGAAACAGGAACGGCTAGGTTCTCTCTTCCATTGGTTGCATTGCTCTGTGATACACCAGTAGTTGACATAGAATCAGTTGTTTCTTATGGATGCCATCTTCCAGATAACCTATTGAATGGACAGTAACCAATTTATTAAATATTGCTGTGTTAGGATTTAGTGTTGGTACTTAGACACTGGACAAGATTGTTTTAAATAACATGTGCCTCACTTAATATACAGTGTCACTGACTCAAATTATGACTGGTGCTAACAGGGAATTTGTTTACCCAATCTGTAGATACTGTGTAACAATTTTTCCCCCTACTTTGTTTTTTCCTTACCTTCATGTTTGCTACCAATTCATTTGTTGGTTGTTGTTTTTTTTACACCTGTGTTGGTTAAACCGTTTAGCAATGTTATGCACATTGTAAGTAATGTACAGCAATAATACAGTTGCTTTTACATAGTAGCTAAGTTTAAATTAATGACAGTGGTTTTTAGCTGATTGCCAGCTTAATTGTCCATATATGGTAGCTTGAGATGTATTTGACCAGTCTCATATTTATAAAGCACTTCGTTTTTGTTTGTTTCATTGATGCTTGGGAGTTCCTTCACTGTATACTGATATTTTCTGGTGTTTTTGTGGTGTGATATTTCCTGGTGTATTTGGTCCGTAGGATGCAACCTTAAACAGCTAGTTAGTTAACATAATAAAGGTGGGTTTTTTACATTTTTTTTGCTTTCAGTAATCCTGTTTTAATACATAGATTAACTTAATGTGTTTACAATGTAATAGGGATCAAGTCTTTTATAACAGAAGCCATACATTTGCAATTGTTGTATAGGCATTTATTTTATTTGAGGTGCATTACTAATAGTTTATACTAAATATAATGTTTAACTGCTAAAATAGATGCTCATAATCTTCTATGAGAAGGTGTATTGCTTTCCCGTGCTGAACACTCTGTTTTAGCAAAAAGAGTAACATAATTGTTACCAAGCTTTTCAGAGTTAATTTTCTTGTGATACCAATTCCACTTAACTGTTTAGAAGCCCAGACATTAACAACCACTGCTTCCCTTTAACATAACATAAAAGAAAAATGTATAAAATTAAACCAAAATAAATGTTAAATGCAAGTCCATGCAAACACTTTGAGTGTATTAAATTTTTATGACACTTTGTTGTATTTAGGAGCCAAAGGTGGAAACCTGTTGAAAAGGTGGAAACCTGTTGAAATTGTTTAGCTTTATGCATACATTGTTGTTTTTAAACATTTTTGCTATGAGAAATAAGAAAAATCCTGAGACTGGGAAGATGTTGGGAGTGTGGCTTTAAAAATTTTTTTTAAGGACACTGGTGCACAGCCTTTCTGTTAAGTTCAGCTTGACTCACAGAATCATTGGGACTGAATGAAACATTGGTCATAAACTCCTTGGACTTTAAAAGCCACCAAAAGAAGAAAAAAAAGACTGCGCAATATCCTACTTCATTACTAAATTTGGGAGGTGGGTGGGAAATAACCCAAAATGAATGGCTAGAGAACTGATAAATTAACTAAAAATATTCTGCAACCATTACAGACAAGAAGTACAGTATACAAGAATCCATTTTGGAACCAGTATGTGTTACACTGCACATAAAGACTTTAAAAGAGAGTCTAAAGATAGTGGTACTTCTGCATGCAGCTCTTTGGCAGGATAGTATCCATGGTTTCTAAGGGTCCTATCCTGCCAGTAGCTTGTGTGCAGAAGTGTCTCTAAAGTCAATGAGAATTTATCCCAAAAGCTGATGGAAGGAAATGGCAGTATGGCCAGCCCCAAGTTTTCAAAAATGATGAGTTAAGCCCCATCTCCCCATATCATGCTACTGGGTTAAAACTAATGAGAATAAGTGTGTGTGTGAGTGTGTGTACATACACAGACACACACACACGCACACGCACACACACAGTTCTTTCTGTCTTCTCATTTGAGCTTTTTGGTCTTATATTTTCAAGCTTTTCTTGACAACTATGAGCGCCAGAAGAAACTTACAACTTTTAAAATGAAAGTTGAGATTCTCACATAATTCCAGGAGCAGGGGCTGTCAGAAAAATATCAACTATTGCAAGTCACAATAAATGTGCAAGGATTAGCAATGCTGAAATGGCCTTTCTTTTGAATAGCACCAAATTTAATTGACCAGTAAATAATGTAGTGAAAACACTCAAATCCATCCAGAGAGACGTACAAGAGAGAGGTTTGGAGCATGAGTCATGAGTTTAAATTCAGAGAAGTCTAAAGTCATAAGATAAGGGGTTAAAAATAGTGAATAGAGAATATACATGAAATAGGATTGGCCAAGGCGACAGGAAGGCTGTCATGAAAATTTGGAAGGTTGTCATGGTGAAAAAGTACAATTGTTCACATTAGTCCATAGAGTTTTAAAAAGCTTTTAGGATTTTGATTGTACAGCATGTTTTAGTGGTAACTGAGAGAACTGACAAACTTCTGAGTTTGTGTTGCTATCTTGTAATTACCTGTGAAACTTTGGATGTTCATATCATCTGTCAACCAGCCTGTTTAGGGGAAGATCTTCTTATTAAATATTTCATGGTTTGAATTACTAAGATTTTTTTTTTCACTCCCTGGAGTAGACAATTCAGACAACAGAAAAAAGTATACAAAAAGGCTGGTGTTCTCCCTCCTGTGGCCTCCTCCTGTGCCCCCCACCCCCCCCGCAAATGCTGTGTGCACGTTAAAGTCACGGGGTCATCTTGTAAGCTGTAGTATTTTTTTCCAAAAATAGCTTTGAAACAACTTTAAAGATTTGTAGTTTTTATTTCTTTAGTTTTAAAGAAAGGAGTGCTTAGGCAGGGGCTGCGGAGCACCATTTCAAGTGTGTGGGGGGCATACTTTTTCCATACATCCCTGCCTAGCATTCCTCTTCTCTTCTCAGGCACTCTTCCCTTCCTCAGCAGCCTGACCACCCCTTCTCCTCTGCCTGTAAATTCCTACACCAGCCCACCCCCTTCAATTTTGAATGAGTAATGTTGCAGCTGGTATGCAGGGTCATAGCACCACTTTGGTTTGGCCCTGCCATAAAGAGATCAGGCCATGGCTCCTCTGACTCGGTTGCCTGTGGGTTCGGGGACGTTGCACATGCCAGCCTTGAAGATTTAATGTGCAGTAAAACAGACTGCATTTTCTTTGCTTCTTACTTTATAAACTGTCTTTGAAGACATTAATAAAACTGAGCATCAAAAGTAAGACACTTAAGCAATTAACAAATTAACAGAATTTAGTATGAAATCATACAGCAAGGAACTAATATAGTACTATGCTAACAAAACGTTTAAAGGCCCAGAAATTTTCTGCAGGGAGAAGTGTCATTTGTGCCATTTCCTCTACATTCAAGAGCTAGAAGAGAGAAAAAAACAAACATTATTTATCTCTCACCCTTGAGCCTCACCAATTCTAAAAGGAATGAGTTATGAATAAAATCATAATCTAATGAATCATCAGATTTGCTTTCTCTCAGTACATTAGTTCATCCACAAAAATATATTTAGTTCCTATAAATACTACTTGAAGTTTTTCGGGAGAAATCACTGCAGCTGTTCCTTCAATATGTAAAGTCATTTGTTGGCTGCTCAGATCTTTTCCTCATGTGGTGCATCAAACAAACTAAGGCCCTGATCCTGCAATGAGCTCCAGGAAGATAGATCCCTGGTGGTCACATATGTCCACCCTTGTTGAGTTCATTGCAGGACCAGTACCTAAGATTTCATATGTAGATAGTTCAATTTCTGATCACAGAAAATCCCCAACTCCTTCACTCTCCATCATGGAATAAAATTACAAGTGTTATATCATGAGAACAAATTCCCATTGGTTGATTGTCTCCTGAGGGAATGACACTAAGGCTAGCTCTAGCCTTATATCACTAAGAGTTGATTTGTATATATAAGACTCGTTAAGGGATAAATGTTGAGCATATCAGCAAATATAAGGCCTGCTCCATTGAAATCAGTGGGAATTTAACTAATTAGAACTCTGCTGAATTTTAGATTCTCCGCCGTTAGGCTCGGTGTCCTACAAGTACAACTATCATGCAATGGAGTAAACAGGAAATGCTTTGGATTGCATTAAAAAGATACCTCTCTCTTGCTGTGTGAGTGCTCATCTGTAACTGGATCAGAACTCAGTAAAAGGTTTTATCTGTGTGCTTACACTGAACAAACCATTCCCCCATGGCCAGAGCTGGCCCAGAGCTAAACATTCTTCTTGAATGACAACAGTTCGTATCTAATTTGAAGATGGAGATTCCCCAAGTCCCAACTCTAATGTGCCACTAACCCAGGGGGCTGCAGTATGGGCTTAACAAGGCAACTTCAGAGTTGTCTTAATCAGAATTGCATTTTAAGTGGATCAGACTGTGCCTTACTTATAGCAGAATCGCTTTTAAATAATCACACTGCATCCAAATGTACTTACCATTAAAGCACATGAAGTGGGAAGGCTAATATTGAAAAAGTAAGATCTTTGACTCCTGGAGTGACTACATGCTGCTGTTTCATATTCTCAAGGGGACACATAGATAAATGGGGAGGAAAGAAAGAGGAAGGAATCCTGTAAGAAAGAGAATAGGACCAAGAAAGTGAAGAAGTTGGGGGAGGGAAGAGAAAGGCGGATTACAAGAGGAAGGCACAGAATCAGAGGGGCAAAACAGGGAAAACAAAAAAAATGTACAAACTGAAATTTGTTTGTATAAACAAAATTTAATAAAGCAAATTGAACTTTTATCATTTAATTTCTAACAGCCCTTCTGTGTACATCTCCCACTTTGCAGTTTGTCATCGTATGTAGGCATTATTGGAGTTGTCTGGCATGTGGACGATATATAATTACAGGGCCTGATCTGGAGGAAATTTTAGTCTGTGCATTGCTGCAATATGTGACATGAGTTTCAATTACAATATCTGGCATGGGTCTCCTACCTATCACTTTTGCTCTTTTTCTTTGATCTCTCATGCTATGTGGTTCCTGTGACTATAATTTGTGTATTTATGTGCAGATCAGCAGCTTGAAAATAGAAGAGGGAAAATTGATTCTAAGGATCTTCCTTAAAGCCCCAATCCAAAACCCACTAATATCAATGGGAGTCTTTCCATTGACTACAGTGGGCTTTGAATGAGACTCTAAAAGCTTAGTGACAATGTTTGCAGGTCTTACAGGAACTAGTCTGGGCTTTTTCAAAGAGGTATTTTCAGTAACAAGTTGTCAGTGAAGTCAGTAACTCTCAATTCAGAAGGCGGCACCAGATGGATACCACCCTCCCCTTTCCTATATTTTCCCATTGTTCTCCCCTCCTATTTCCTTTCCTAATCTTTGTGATTGACAGGCAACCAAAGAAGCTAGTCCTTGTTAGTGGATCTGGAATCAGAACTCTGCAAGAAGACTTCGACGGAGAGTAGTTTCCTGGAACACTTAGTCGTCTTGTTAGAGTTGGCTTCTTAATTTGAAAGGTAAGACTGAAGTAGAGTGAAGGGAATTTTGTTTATACTGAAAGTACATTGAGTTGTGAATTGAATTACGGTGCTTAATTGAAAAGTCTCCCCTCAAATGTCAGTGGAAAAATAAGGGAAATTTTTTTCAAACTTCTGAAAGTATGTTTCTTACTCGCAAACATGCATTTTCATGCTGGTTCCATAGATACAAGAAATCACCATGATCTTGTCACTTGAAGCCACTAGCCAAGGTTGTGCCGTCACGTAGTTTCCAGCTATAAAAAGCATATCACAATATTGTACAAGGGAAGATAAGATATTGCATGAATGCTGTTCCCTTTAGTAAGGCTGCACTTATCTCCTGTCACTTCACTGGAAGTTGCTTCCAGTGCAGGAGTGGCTTATGTAAATATAAATTTGTGAGTTTAGGATTTAAAATATTGAATCATTGCACAAAGTAGTTTTTATAAGATAATTTATACATTAGATATTTAAATATAGAAGGCACTGTTTCCAAAATAGTAATAAGAGCAGACTATTAAAAGCCGATCTGCACACTTCAGAAAACACCTGCATTATTTGTATACATTAAGAAAGTTCTTTAGAATGGATTCTAGTTAGTGTGAGTGTATGCACTGGAATATTTTTCTTATTCTATTTTGGGTACTTTTAAAAAGACGGCGTGCCAAATTCGCCCTTGGTGTAAACCACAAACTCTTACAACAGCAAAGAATTGTGCCTGTAGACTCCCATTTAGGGAAGGAAAAATCTCTGAAGGGATTAGATCTGGGCACTTTGGATATTCTTAATTTATTTAGATTTTAGAGGAAGAAGTGTGAAATGGCAGATTGCATGCTCCTTTTGTCACCCAATTAATTAATGAGGGCCCAATCCAACTCCTATGGAAAGTGACAATGATCAGCAATCATTTATTTAAATACATGTGGCAGGATTTGGAAGTGGTGATTTATGTTCACTGCATACAAACAGAAGCTAGATAAAAACATAAAATACTCTTTCTGGAAGCAAAATGAAAATAAGAAAGAAAAACTTGTAGCACCTTAGAGACTAACAAATTTATTTCAGCATAAGCTTTCGTGGGTTAGTACCCACTTCATCGAAAAATATTTTCATTTTGCTGACACATTTTATTTTCATTTTGCTGACACAGACTAACACGGCTACTACACTGAAATCTTTCTGGAAGGTAATGCTCCTTTATTTCCTAGACTCAGGACCAAAAACAGAGAGACAAAGCAGGGAGTTTTCTAAGGCAATTAGGCACACACAACCCACCCTTGCTTTAGGCTGGGTCTTTGCGGACTGACTGCTGAAGACCCAGATCACACACTTCCCTGCAGAACCCACTAGCCAGCAAGCAGGAGCAGAAAACCACTTACAATGTAAAGTGATAACTTGTTGTTTTGATACCATTTTCAGTATAGCACAGTGATCATGTTAATTGAACAAAGAGAAGAAACAAGAAGTGCTACTTTCAGAGGGGTAGCCATGTTAGCCTGTTTCAGCAAAAACAACAAGGAGACACCTTAAAGACTAACAAATTTATTAGCGCATAAGCTTTCGTGGGCTAGAACCCACTTCATCAGATGCGTAGAGTGAAAATCACAGTAGGCAGGTATAAATATACAGCACATGAAAAGATGGGAGTTGCCTTACCAAGTGGGGGGTCAATGATTCAGTCAGGGTGGATGTGTCCTATTCCCAACAGTTGACAAGAAGGTGTGAATGTCAACAGAGTAAAAATTACTTTTTGTAGTGCTAATGATGCCAGTTCCATCAGGGTGGATGGCCCATACTCAACAGTTGTTGGGAGATTACTTCTTGTAGCGACCCAGCCATTCCTAGTCTTTATTCAGGCCTAATTTGATGGTGTCAAGTTTGCAAATGAATTCCAGCTCTGCAGTTTCTCCTTGAAGTCTGTTTTTGAAGTTTTTTTTGTTGAAGAATGGCCACTTTTAAGTCTGAAATTGAGTGTACAGGAAGGTTAAAATGCTCTCCCACTGGTTTTTGAATGTTATAATTCTTGACATCTGCTTTGTGTCCATTTATTCTTTGGCCAAACTGGACAGTCTCTACGCAAATGTACATGACAGAGGGGCATTGCTGGCAAATGATGGCAGATATCACATTAGTGGATGTGCAAGCTAAAGAAAACACAATGTGGCTCAAAACAGGGAGGCTTTTTGAAGCCATTGCCTGGGTTGAAAGAGGAGCTGAAGGGCTATGCTGTACTAGGAGCCCCTAGGAAGAATTCTATCTGACCCAGTCAGAATTTGTCTTGGAGGATCCTGAAATCACATGCTGTACTAAGAGCTCTGCCACCCTTTCCAGGGGTTCAGCATGCACCCTACCCACTTCACCCAATTAGTTGTGCTGATTGATTATTGTGGATTATGGGTCTGCTTTTATCCTGTCCCTCCCCTTCTGATTTTAAGTAGCTATCACCCCTGGGAGCACTTGCCAGGGGAAGTGCCCATGTCTTTTAAGAGAACCGTGCCCAATTTCTGTGAAGGGTGCAAATGGGTGAGGTGTATTGAAACCACTTCCTCCTCCTCCTGTACAGCCCAGTCAAATATTTAAAATTACTTGGAACTCTGGTAAATGTAGTGGTCAGAGTGTAAACCTTTAAAGATTAGATCAATCTGAAGCTAGATCATGCAAAACTGGCATGCAAAACTGTAGCCCATGAATGTGAAACCCAAGGAAATCTATTGTGAAGAGTAGCAGCTGTACAAGGAGAATGAAAAACATGATTTTTAATTCATTTCAATGGACTAAGATGAAGATACTTTTACTAAACTGGGAATAACATCACAGTGTGGAAATTAGCAACCATAATATAAAGATGTGTGGTGATAATGTCTTAAACAGAATGTTTAAAGATGCCTTCTTCCTCTGAGTTTCAAGTTAATGTAGCAAACACGTCATGTGACTTTTGTTGAGGTGAAGAATAAGCTATGTTTAGTACAAGGTCAACTTGAACTTCCTTTAAGCATTCTCTCTGGTCCTTGTTAAAGATAGGAACACTTAAAAAAAAAAGATTAAAGGGGGGCTTGGATGCAAACATCCTCTGCCTATTGTTACCAGCACAGTACAACCAGCCATCCAAAAACCACCTAGCACCCAAGAAAGTGCAGAGCATTTGGTCAGTACCCAAACCTAATACATGTAGTGAAAAATAATAGGCCAGTTCATTTCAATAGGAATCTTCAAAAGTGAAAGACTTCATGAGTACAAAAGGGGCCAACGCATACCACTTCTTGAATGCTTATCGTCCCCATGTCACCCCATACTTCTTTCTTTGAGGCAAATGTTACTTAAATAGCTCAAATATTGTTCCTGAAAAGTAGAGCTGGGTGAACTTTTTTTTTGACAAATAGCTTATTTGCCAAAAAATACAGTTTCGGACTGACAAACCATTTGCAAATGCTTTTGGCTTAAAAAAAGACACAACAAAATTTTAAAATTGAACCATTTTGTTTTGATGTTTAATTTCACAATGTTTCACTTCAAAGTTTAGCTAGACTTATGTAAAAAAAACCAATCAAAGGATTTGAAAAAAATCCAGGAATAAAACCATCAACTTTTTTTGTTTTAGATTAAGCAATGTTTTGTTTAATTCAAAATAATTTTGTTTTGTTTGAGGGGGAAAAACTGAAATTTTGGTTTTGGATTGACACAAGACAAATTTGTTGGGATTCTTTTTTTTTTTTTTTGGTTTGGCCACTGAATTGAAAAATCAGTTATTTGCTCAGCTCTGGTTAAAAAGTTCCTAGACCATAATCTGTGTGTCTGGGGGAAACATTATGAACACAACTATTAAAGCATCTCTTAGATACATAACTTGATGCTGTTCTCATTTACATAACTAATGACTTCCATGCAGTTATACTTGTGTAATATTGGTGTAACTGTGGCAGAACCAAGACTGCAGATTCTTATGGTTATACTTCAATGGAAGGCTTGCCTGTGTAAGGATTCCAGCATCAGGATCATGGTGTACTCTTTGGGCTCATTGGGAATGCTATGGGTTGCGGCTCAGAAACTGATAGACAAGCTCAAAGCCAAAAACTCTGTAACTGAGCAGATTGTAGGATTGTCATCATGTAGGAATAAATACAACACAGACTGGATTTCACAACTCACTGTTAACTCCTGCATCTAGACATGCAATGTATTGACACAAAGTGTACCTAAGGGAGGAGGAGACATTAGCTTTCTTTTATTAGAAATGATGTAATAGAGTAGCTTTGAAATAGGTATAGGAGTATGTGACAGTTAAACCTGAAGTTGAACATATTACTTGGATGCATACAGAAGAATGTATATTGAAATGAAAGGCAGGGCTTCATTCTCCTTGAACTGCTTATTACCATCAGAAGTCAGCAATACTTGGCTAAAGGTCAGAAACGAGAATACACTGATGCCCACAACATGAAAACTCAAAAGTAGGTAATATATTTTTGTGGCTTGCAGACTCACCCTTCACCATAATTCCCAACTGAGGGAGCTGCTAGTAGGCTACAAGGCTTTAACTCAATGATATTTGATAGCTCAGTAAACCAAGGAATATGATGATTTCAAATTGAGTTCTTGTGAACATTTCTCTTTGATCAACTCAGTTAAATTTGGGACATTGAAGGCAGAATAAGGATGGTCCCATAGAAATAGATAACAAATAGAAGAAAGGGGAAGCTGACTGACAATATTAAATCAGAAATTAGGAATTATAGAAAATTGATAAGGGAAGCAAAGGGACCAAAGAGAAATCTATGGCCAACAGTGGTAAGGACAATAAGGAGTTTTTAAATATATTAGGAACAAGAAGAATCCTGACAATGATATTGATCAACTACTAGATGGAAATGGTAGAATTATCAATAATGCAGAAAAGGCAGAAGAGTTCAATAAATATTTATTTTCTATTTGGGGGGAAAATAATTATATAGTCTCATCATGTGGTGGTAGTAACACTCTTTCCATTCTGCTAGTGTCTCTGAAGGATGTTAAACATCAGCTACTAAAGTTAGACATTTTTAAATTAGCAGGTTCAGACAACTTGCATCCAAGAGTTCTAAAAGAGCTGGCCGAGGGAACTTGCTGGACTATTAATGTTGGTGTCCCCGCCACCCCCAGTAACTTTTGGTGTAGTGGGGAAGTTCCATAAGACTGAAAGAAAACTAATATGCCAATTTTTAAAAATGATAAACAGGATGACCTAGGTAATTATAGGCTTGATATCTATCCTGGGCAAGATAATGGAGAGGCTGATATGGGACTCAATTAATGAAGAATTAGAAGATAATATGACTAATACAAATAAATATGGGCCTATGGAAAACTGATCCTGTCTAACTTATAATTTTTTGAGTTTATAAGTTTGGTTGATGAATGTAATAGTACTGACATAATACATTTAGACTTCTTGTTCCCAGAGCTGTGCTGACATCAGTGACATCATGTATAAAAATCTTAAAATTAAGAGCTAATTAGTAAAATAAAACACATCTTATTAAATATGCTCCTGCCAGGCTTCATCTTTTTGAGAGATCGGATGTTTCATGTGCTTTTTCCCAGTCTTTTGTTTTCCTTTCTTTAGAGCACTATAGCCCTTAGGAATCTCCTATATTTACAGGAATGAAATTTAGCAAGTATAATGCTTTCAGCAAGCAACTTCTGGTGTCTGATGGATGGAACTGTGATGTCTGCTACTAAATCTCATTCATTTTCTGAGCTGAGAATGGCTAGCCAGGTGTTAGAAGATGAACATCAGTTCAGGGTACAAATTCTAGGTAATAAAGATCCATTCGGGAGAACAATTTCCAGATTTAAAAAGGAAAGCACATGATAGTAATTAAGAATGCATCCTGGCCAGATTACTTTGCTGTTGGTGAAACTGGTATAAGGTTGAAGCTCAGTAGTGTTTCTTTGTAATGTCTCTTCCTTTATAAAAGTAGGCATAAGGCAAGTATATTTTATGAACCAGATACATCCCATGGGATGCCATATGACCGAGAAAGGGAAAAATAATTGAGCCTACAAATGTGTTAATATCTTTATGAATTCCTTTGCTGGCCAGTGTGAAAGTCTGAGTCATGGCATTGAGACAGAGGTTGTCATATAACCAGACTGTATGGAAAAAAGAATAGTGATTCAGGAAATTAAGAGAATATACACCGGAAGTAATGGCAAAAATATATTCCATATCCTCTAGTTGTTCAAAATAAATTAGAAGGACACTGTTCCGTTTTTAATTATATCTAACATATTTCTGCATCAGTATGTAGCTTTAAGGATGCCCAACCCCCACCAGCAGCCACTGTCCCCTGTCAGTCATCCTGAAATACACTAGAGCGCTTGTCAGGCCATCAGCTTGCAGATGCACCATGAGCCATAATAGTTGTACTGAAGTTCTAAGCAATTTTTCTGGTGTTTAGACAGTTGCTTTAGTGCCTGGATGTGGACTGTTTTGGGATAGGTGAGTTATGTTATTATCTTGTAAGTACAATTAGTGATTTTAGCAGTAAAGAAAATTCTAATGATTATATATTAGAAAGGTTAGCTGTATTTTTGGAGCCACTTTCTGTCATTACATTATTTTATTTAAATTACAGAGTACCTATTGTACTTAGAGCTTGTCTAACAATTATTTTTATAGTTGAATTTTACTTCAGGCTGCAGAAAACATTCTTGCTTTTCTTTATTTCCAACCACCCCGCCCCATTCTTTTATTCACTGAAATGCTGAACTTTTTCAGTTTAGACATAGTTTATAATAAGAAGGCACAACAAAAATTAGCACTTAGTTTAAAGTATACCATTGTGTACGAGTGCAGGTTATTGTTTTTTGTTCCATTGAGACTGAAATATTCTATCTCCATGACACCTGAAAGTCATGTGTAATGTTCTAAGATGTTGCAATACACTGGTGAAATTGACTTCTGTATATATTAATATATCTAAGTTCCAAACTATAGTAGCCTTGCATCAAAGTATCTTATAACCGAGAGCCCTACTGTGTCCAAAGGGCATGCTATACTAGAGTAGATATTTTGTTTTTATTAAACAGTGGGATGTGATCCCAGTGTTCTCAAGAAATGCACACCTGGGAAAGTTGTTTGCTTAGCAAAGAGGCAATATAGCTCCAGTACAAGCACAGGCGGTTCTCCTGAAGTTACAAATATCAGAAATATATTAAGTATTTTCCCTGATTGCCTCTATACTTTCCTCTTTATTGCCTTGATATGTTTCTAATCCACAAGAATACTAATAATTAATAACATAACAATGATAGTGAAAACATAGAATGTTATGAATACTTCTGTGGGTCACAGCTGAGGATTCAAAATAGTTTGTAAGCAATACTGTGAAAACTGTACCAACTAGGGTTGCCAAACCTCCAGGATTGCCCTGGAGTCTCCGGGAATTAAAAATTAATCTTTTTTTAAAGATTATCATGTGATGAAACCTCCAGGAATATGTCCAACCTAAATTGGCAACCCAAGTGCTAACTTGTTAAGATTTTGCAGTTATCCAAGCCACCTTTAGGGGAATTCCTTCTTGTAAGAAAAAGGCATGCTACAAAAGACTACTTTCCAGAAACATCAAAGTATTCAGTTGTTTTACTGTATCTTAGAATATATGATTGAACTTTTCAGAGCAGTGCTGGAGATTTTGCCACACATTTTCCACTAATTTTAACAATATAAAGTCCAGACCTAGAGCTTGCTGAAGTCAGTGAGAGGACTACCATTGCCTTAATAGGGATTTGATCTGACTCTAAGCAGTCAGTATGTCTGTTTATTAGACAAACTGGTAGTAGCAAGGGGTTGCAACAACAAGTAGAGATGGTTCTCAGCTTCAAAACTTGAGTCTGGTTTGTAACATGCCCTAAGAAGACTGTTCAGAACCAAGGTTTTGGATCAAGCTAATCTTCAAGAAGATGAGAACAAGTGGTGGCATAATAAAATTAGGATGTTTACAACAGTCTCCAACTTGTCAAGGAATATGCAAAATATGAGGAAGAGTCATCTTTCACTTTGGGTAAGTGTGAAGGGGGCTGCAGCGTGCTGTCAAACAGGCAAGGAGTGAGTGCTTTTTATTTTTGTATTTTTTGAATTAAGCAGTGTTGCCACATTTTGACTGAGTTAAGGTGACTCCACTAGGAACAACTTAAATCATGAGTATGTCTAAAGAGAAAATAAACCAAAAAATCTTCCAGTGATTTCTTCAAACTGACAATAGAAGCATGAGGTGCTTTCCCTTGCAACTGATGTGCAGTCTTGCAAATGGACAGTATTAATTTTGTTCTGAATTCTTTCTTGGCAACAGCTGTAGTGGTCTTCAAGTTGGACTTGCAATTTTGGGAAACCAACCTTGGAAATAAATTCAAAGCTGGAATGCAAAAACTAAGGGCATTGTGCATAATAAAAAGTGGACTGGGTCATTTAATTTAAAATGAAAATGCAGTTGACATTTTGGCTAGACGCTTCAGAAAGCCAGGTCACTGATGTACCCCCGCTCTTAAAAAAAAAAGGGTGAATTTCAGTAGGTTGAAGAAAACAGGCCTTTTAAGGGTGTGAAATTGTTACTATTCTCAGACAGTGGAAAGAACCCATTGACTTCAATGGTCAGGCTGAACCAAGGGCTGCACTTCTATACAAAGCCAATCTTGTTTATTTATCATGGAGTGGCAGCTTAAGAAGCATTAAATAGGAGTCAAATGTAGGTTCAGATGTGGAATCTAATTCAGAAGTGGACATGCATGGCTGGCTAGCTGATAATGGGTTTCTGGAAGTCATAAACTCATCGATATTAGAATTAGCTTTCATACCAATATGTCAAAAATCACCTAGCATTAATATTTAGAACTTGCATGAGATGTCCTAATGCAAAATGGATGTGTGACTGTCTGAATGGAAATATATTTTTCCAGGTTACTGTTAGATTTCTTGCAAATATTGACAGAAATAACCCTAATTTAGCAGTAGTGTGTAATGTACCTGCATGCTAGGCAAGTTTTGAAGTTTTGTATTTCTTATTTCTATTGTGATGGGGGAACCTTTTCTGAGTATTAGTGCCCCAAAATAAAGTGACAGGTTGACAGCCAGCACCTTTATGGTTGCCTGTTGTATCTGTACTTCCTTCCACCTTGGTTTGTGACAGCCCCATCTTTAACATTGGACATCCACTCTGGGGTCAGAGCATTATGCACTTGGGTTTTGTTTTTTTCAATACATGAAGAGCAAACAGATATTTGCAGTCAGTGTGACCTCTTATTATAGATTTAACAGCAGCAGAACAAAAAAGAACAAAAGTGAAGTCAGTGAGGGTGTACGTAGTAGGTGTCTCCTCTGATAGTCTAAACTGAAGTCTGAGAACAAGATGGTTTCTGATGTCTGTACAGAGAGAGTGCTTGGAAATATAAAGGTTCACTACTGAATTGAAAGGCATCTTGATTTCATAGCTACATAACTGCAGATATATCAGTCCCTCCCAGACTATGGAAGTCTATTTAGGGACCTGCCACCAGAACAGGAATCGTGTTATTTCAAGCATTCATGACTTAGGTTCAGCACCCTTGTATTAAACCATCTTGTTCCCTTGCTACCTCCATTGGACAGCAGATGGAGAGAGTCTACTTTGTCACAGTGAGGCCTAGAAAATGTCTAGAATAGGGGAAAAGCTTTTAGATAACTTCTCTCCTGCTGAATTGTTCTTGGTTTAAAGAAGAAAAAATAGTTTTAAAAATATATTCTAAGTGTTAAGTTCACTGACAGTGAATAACTATGCAAAAAAAATGAGGATCATCTAAATGACCTTGTTTTTCAGCATATACAGTATAGCCAATTTCAAGTTTACGGAGATGGAAAAAACTGAGATGAAAAGGGGATAAGAAAACTTTACAGAAACTGAGAGGATGGATGAAATAAATTGTTTGCTCTTTGTGCAGCTTTTGTAGTCTTTGAAAGTTGTCATTCGTTCTCATAAATTTTCAAATAGCAGATATGAACCAAAAATGTGTGTGTGTGTGTGTGTGTGTGGGTGGGTGGGGGGTGGGGGGAGGCAATGTAACTTTAATGGAACAACAAGAGTTCCACCAGAACAGAAGAATATCCTGATTCTACTACAAATTATTTTAACAAAGGGCCTCCAGCAATGGATTTTTCCTATTGTTCTGTACTGAATTAATCCATCTTTTCAATGCTGTAAATTTTGACAGTGATAAGGATGCAAATAAAGAAATAGATTTAATAGTTTTTAACACAGCCACTAGGTAAAGTGGTGTCTTCGGGACAATGTTAATGTGAAATCCTGGCTTTTGCCATTCTTATGGCTGTCATGCCAAAACCAGTTTTGTTTCTAATGTAAAGTCCAGGGCTGAAAGCTTGGCCCCATTTGACTCAATGGCAAAACTTTAATTGACATCCAGGCCCTATTAAAGTCAATCTAGATGTAGATTCACATGAGCTTTTTCTGAGTTAATAAAGATTAAAGATGAGTTTTATTCTGTCCTACTGGAGAGCAATACCTTTTAGATGTGACTGGTTTTGATATTTTTTTCCCTATAGGGTTGCCAGAAGTACAGTCTTTCATGCTTCGATTGTATGCTGTATGGGGCAGGGACAATTTTTTGTTGTTCCATGTTTGTACAGCGCCTAGCACTCTGGGGGTCATGGTCCAAGACTAGTGTTCCCAATTGTTATGTGAATATAAATAAAAAATAATATGGGGGGGGGGGAGGGAGACAGCTGATGTTTTAATGCTCATGATCATGTCAACAGATGTCTTGATGGGTATTAACTCCCACAAGAAGTAGCCTTCATTTTATAGTGAGGACTAATGTCCTCCCCAGTTTCTCTTAGAGGCAACTTTAACTTATATAACATGAGCTTTGGCACAGTTGTTACCTCCAGTTTTAGGCTACTCAGGGAGGGCACTTAAAGATGTCTTTGGTTTTAAGCATGTGCTTAAGTCACACTAAAATCAATGGGATTTAAACATGTGCTTAAAGGTAAGCATGTGCTCAGATTCTTTCCTGAATTAGGGCCTGACAGCAGACCCTAAGTGTGGTGATAATCCTATATAATGAATACTGTGTTGTATCTTTACATATAATGGTGTTGCAGCATTCAAATCAAATCATCTACTTTTCTTGTTTTAAGGCTGCCTCAGGATTTTTTTGGCAATACCAAAATACTTAAATTTATTTAAAAGTCTATAATTCTTGCTATAAGGGCTAGACAAAAAGTTAGGAAGTTTTCTTTAGTCAGGAATAGTATTGTAAAGACTTCTACTCCTATACAATTGAATATACTAGAACCCATGGACTAGCTGCAAATGTGATAGACTAGTAATTAAGCAGTAAACTTGCTACTTATGTAACCTTTACTGAGAATGGCACAACCATAAATTGCCTCTAACCTTAACTCTTCAATCATCATTATCAACATGACTTAAGCTAATATTTTCTTCATTACACAGGGAGGGAAATGTGAGCAACTAACATGTTATTACAGGCAACTTGAACACATTTTTTCACTAGAAACACTGAGCCTATTGTCTCACATTAAATCAGTGCTAGGTTCACCACAAGGAGATGCTTGTCACCCTAGACTGCATAACCACAATATTTTACTACTGAAATATACAGCAGTTGTAAGAAGTCCTGTTTATAAAAGACCGTCATCTGTTATTTCTGTATTAGAAGCCTTTATTGGTTAAATATACTTTGCAGAGGTGTGTTTAATGTATCTTCTAGGTCAGTGGTTCCCAAACTTTAAAAACCCGTGGACCCCTTTCACTAAATTGTGAAATCTCATGAACCCCCTCCTAAAAATGAATATTTCCAGGGATTTAAGTTTAATTTTCCTCAGTGTGATGGATGTGCTTGCTTTGCTCTGCTTAGCTCTTGGAAGTCTGGAACCACTGGAGAAAGATAAAGTCTCAGGTCTGGTTTGGCATCAAGTCTGTTTCAGTATTTGGTTTTCAGATGTGCATACGAGGAAAACGGTTTCTCGATTAAGTATGTTGTTGAAAATGGTAACAAAACCGTAGTAGCTTTTTCTGCCAGAAGGGGGTACTCTTTTCTTAAACTCAGCCAAAAGTAGATCACTGACAGATTTCTGAAACTCCTTTTCAGTTTGTAATCACAGGAGATCTCAGTTAATTTCTCTTTTTCCTCAGTGTTCAATATCTGTGTTGAGAAAGTGGTATCATCAAAAGAGTTGCGAATTCAGTCATTATCACCTGACATAGCTGGAAAGTATTCCCTGAAAGTTGTGCAAAGTCCTTCTAGATGTGCAATTATGTTAGTTTTAGTGCACTGATCCAACTGAAGTTTGTGTTTTTCATGCCTTCCTGGCAGATTACTGAAACACTCAGTTTGATTATTTTCCAAACAACTTTCCCAGAACTGCAACTTCTTTATCATGGATTCAACTCGCTCTTGCACATTGACAACTGTTATATTCAGACCTTGAAGAGATAAATTTAGGTAATTAATTATTGAGAAAATATCTGCTAAATAAGTTAGGCTCTGGAGCCAGACATTATTTTCTATACAGCTGGCAAGGTGGAAAGGGTGGCTGTTGAAAAAACCTAGGATTTCCGTTCTAAGCTCAAAGAAGTGCACAAGGATTTTTCCCCGTGAGAGCCATATAACTTTGGTATGGGTCAACAGACACTTGTGTATACTACCCATTTCTTCACAAAGTACTTGAAATATTCTGGAATTTGTTGGCCATGATCTGATGAAATTCACCATTTTCACTGCATTGTCCAGCACTTCCTTCAGTCCCTCAGGCATGTGTTTTGTTGAAGGGATTGTCTATGGATACTGCAATGAGTCCAAAATACTTTTTTGTTCGAGTTACAAATCCAGTATGCTTCCCTGTCATTGATGTGGCCACATCAGTGCAAATGCCTAGGCAACGAGACCAATCTATAGCCTTTACTTGAAAATATGCATATATCTTTTCCAGTTGTATGTCCTTCCAATGGTCAGCAAAACAACAAGTCGTCTTCAACCATACCTTCATTCTCATAATGTACAAACAGTAGCAAAATAGCTAGATTAGCTACATCAGTTGATTCATCCAAGTGTATAGCATAATATGGACTATTTTTCACTCTATGTACAATTGTAGTTTCTACATTATTTAATGTCATTAATTCTTCGTGACAATGTATTATTGGAGAAAGGTACCATGTCAATCCTTTTTGCAGCCTTTTCTCCGAGTATGCAATGAACTATGTCTTTTTTTTTAATACATGGACCAATCAAGCTCTCTGCTATGGTATGGGCGTCTGATGCTTTTGCTACTCGGTAGCTCATGCAGTATGACGCTTCAAGTGCATTTTCATTATCAGTATTTGCTTTGGATATAAAACTGGCAATGTCATTTTTCCTCTCAGCTAATTTTCTCTTCGAAAAAATCAACAGGCTTGTCAAATTGTGCAGGATGCCTAGTTTCTAAATGGTGCCAAAGTAGAGAAGATTTGAGGATGCTGTTTGCTAGAACATCACCACAAATTACACACAGTGATTTTGGATGTTCTTGATCACCAATGCATGTAAAGCCATATTTTATATAATCCCCATCATATTTTCTTTTCTTTCTAAGTGACTTTCCAGGACCATCATGATCATTAGACTAAGATTTTCCACAGTGTGGACTTGAGGAAACACTAGCTGATTCTTGCGTCTTTACATTTTCCTTTTTCAACCACTTATCCATTGAACTTGTGTACAAAAATTCTAATAAAAATAACACAGAGGAACTGCTAACAACCAACAAACTAGAAAATGAGAAGATTCATTCATGTCTCACTGAAGCAAAACAGCACTCCAGAGACAATGACTTAGTATCAAATTACTGAGGCACCTTAACACTGCTACGCTGGCTACAACGTGGTTCCGGCTGGTTTGGTGTGCAAACACCTTTTCTTCTGCCACCAGGGCCGGCGCTAGGGGGGTGCCCCATGAGGGACAAATTAGCCTGGATCATCTCCCCACAGCGTGGCTCCTGCTCAATCTGCCCTTCATGCCGCCCAACTTCCCCCGTCTACCAAGGACAGGGGTCTGAGCTGCCATATGTGTGCCTGGGGTCCCAGCTGCAGCCCTGCCCACCACGGGGCTCAGGCTGATGGACCCCGTTGACTGTGGCTCGGGCTACCCGCTCAGCATTCCAATGAGCTCGGGCTGCCGGTCCCCGCTGACCGCCAGGGCTTGGGCTGCTGGCCCCAACTGCCCAGCCCTGCACTCCGTGGGGCTTGGGCTGCCGACCCCATGCTGACCACTGGGGCTTTGGCTGCCACCGCCCCTCCCCACCCACTGATGGGGGCAGGGCTCGGGCTGCTAGTCCCAAGTGCCCGGCCCCGCTCTCCATGGGACTTGGGCTGCCGGCCCCAACTGCCATGGGCTCAGCCTGCCAGCCCCCCACACTGACTGGGGCTCGGCTGCCTGCTCAGTGCTCCATGGGACTCGGGCTGTCTGCCCTACAAATGGGTCTCACTTTCTGCCTCCCATGCCTGAGGTCCTCTGGCCGCCATTAGGGAAATTTTTTTGGCAAACCCCCTGTAATGTTGTGCGAACCCCAGTTTGGGAATCAGTGTTCTAGGTGCTAAATAGTTAACATTCAATCTACAATTTGTTAGAAATATTCTGTTGACACACATACCGTAGTAGCCTAGGCCCTGATCCTCATTCCACTTATCCAAGTACCTTGGTCCATACCAGTATGAGTCTTGCTGTCCTAATTATTGTTGTTTACTGTTGTATCTTTGTTTTGTATACAGGTGACATGTCAGCAGCAGTGCCAAATGTTACATTGAAAATTGATCCTCAGGATCTTCAGATCCAGACATTTACAGTGGAGAAGCTGTTGGAACCATTGATAATTCAGGTATTTTAGCACTGCAAAAATATTCTGGACATTCATAAGAGGAGAGAAACAGGGAAGGCTTTACTTTACTCCTACCTAATGATGGGAAAACTGTATCTGAGTCTTCTGTACCTGTGTTTATGCAATACTGGCTCAGGAATAGTCCAATTCACTTAGCCTCCTCTATTCTCACAAATGCAGCACACTTTATTGTACCCTAATATAATCTGTTCCCCTGAAACCCTTATTCGATGTTACCCAATGAATGTGTAAATGTAGAAGGGAGAGAGAGATTACAAGTGGAACTCCAGTATATAAAATGTCACATGGAAGAAAGGAAGGAATTGAGTCTGTTGCAGTTGATGGACAGAGGGGACAGGAAGGGTCTTGAAATCTGTAGATAAATCTAGTTATCTGAACCTAAAAGACTTTACATTCTGTGCCATGTTCTGTTTTAGATGAACCTGTTTGACAGTCCCTAATATCCCTGCCGTTTAATTATTGTATATTGTACAATCGTTATTTTAAATTGATAGGGTTTTTTTGGTCAACAGAAACATAGACCAAAACTCCAAATCTATAAATTGAGCCCGTTAAGTGTAAGGAGAGTTGCACTATAAAATCTAGGGTTATTCCAAAAGTGTTCACCACTTAAAGAGAAAATCTTTATCACACACAGCTGAGTTTACACGTAAACAAGAAACTTATTTTTCTATTTTACACCTATGCAATGGAAAACACCTTGTTTGAAAAAAAACCTAGACAGAATTGCAATAGAATGATCATGCATATGACTTTTTTTTTATTTAAAGGCACTTGTAATATCTTTATAAGGCTAGGAATAGGAAATGCATCCTCTTCCCTGAATCCTAAACTATTCTTTAAATTTTTTTTCTTGATGCACAAATGTAGCGGCACTTGCTTTTTGTAACAGGGTAGCATGCCCTTTTGAGGGCTAGGGCCAGCCAACCCTAGTTACTAAGGGGACACACCTGAGCAGGGATCAGCTGATTCCCTTATTATGAGCAGCGGTAAGCTACAGAGAGGGGGGTTTCTTAGGGAGACTAGAACAGAGTACAGAGGTTTCTGGGAGTGAGTAGGCTCTGGAAGAGGAAACCTAGGACTTGAGGAGTGAGACTATAGGCAGGAAAGGCCTCAGAGTGATCTCATAATGAGGTAAATGGATGGATTTGACATCTTGAATGTTTGTTAATTTAATAAACCAGAACCTGAAAAGGGGTGTGAAAGGACAACAGGGTTGAGAGTTGTCAAGGAAACACCTTGAAGGGGGAAACTGAGGCAGGGTCTGCTTGCAGGGCTTTCCTGAGGGAGTGTGTGAGAGGCAGGCACCTGATGACACTTCTAGTCAGTTACATGTAGCACAGCCATGTCAGCACATCACTTTCTTTCAAAATTTGTCACCACTGCAGAGCAAGCTTCTTGTCACAGCGCTATACTGTTCACTTGTTCTGCTCCTGCTGACTCTGTTAGAACATGAGCCTTCCTTAGGGCCTGATCTATATCCTGTTGAATTCAGTGAAAGACCCTCCCCTTCCGCATTGACTTCAACAGGCAGACGACTCGTGCCTGTCGATAGAGAGGGCAGCAGCTTCAGCAGATGTTACTAAGCAGGCTCAGTACAAGCCAAGCAGCGAATCTGAGGGGGGCGGGCACGTGACCCGATGTGCCCCTCCATGTGTGGCCTCTGTCAACAGGCTTTGGATCAGGCCCTCATACTCTAGTCAAATAGAATTATTTTCAGGGGTTTGCACCACCATGTTGCGTGATGGACACTTGACAAAGTTACCATACTTAGTAATGGACATTGCGGAGGCGAGGGGGGTGTTATGTCATTCAACGTTTTTTGAAAAATTACCACAGACCTCAACATTTTTACCATGGACACATTGCTGACCGCTGATTATTTTACATTGGTACTTAAAATTGTTTGTGTTACAGCCTTTTGAAGTGTCACTTGTCTTCCAAGGCAGTTGAGGTTGCTCAGCTCCTTGGAGGATCCAAACCTTTGTCCCTGGAAGTAAAAATGCTCTAAGGTTGATTGAAATAGAAACAACCTGTTGAATTTATTGGTGTAGATCCTATGTAGTGACTCCAGTTGTGGTGAACGTGTGTGTCTGAATAAAGGTAAAGGTTATGAGGGAGGTAGAAGGTGGATTCTGAGCACAACATTTTTTTTCTAGACGACTCTACAATAGTTTCCTTTGGCAGTTCCCCTAAAAGTAGTATCTGTGGTCAATGCAGAGTATGACTGCAAGGTGACCAGGCTAATGCAAAATAATACTAACTTATTCTTGGTCACCAATAATGAATAAACATTCTAAGGCTTTGATTCTGTCTGAAGTTAATATCTTCCATTACAGATTCCAGATCTACATTAATCTTAAGAGAAAGTTATGAAAAATCGTCATTATTTCGCTATAGCTGAATATTCGTTGTTAATCTCGCTGCATTTATTCCTTAGTATAGCTTCCATTGTTTTGTTATATTTCTTAAAGTGTTGAGTGTGGAATGTTCCAGGTTACTTATTGCCTTTACATATAATCTGTGCACCAATAGACAGTGATGCAAGTCAGTATCAGACTTCATTTGTTCATAAATCTTTAGCCTGTTCTTTTAATAGTTTCCTTATTCTTCACTTTAAGCCTTGATTTCTCTTTAATCTAAAACTTTCCCCCAGCATGTAGGTAAATCAGGAGGTAATTGTGCATGGATGCCAAGCCTGATACATTTTAGTCATCCAGTTCCATTTACTCTGTGTGATAGATGCAACTGTGAAAGTTATCTGCAATAAATTCTTCCAAAGGATTAGACAATCTTTTCCCCAGCAATTACATTTTCATTATTGCAACTATATGCATATGCACTTAATCACTTTAAAAAGTCCTCACTGGGCAAAAGAGGTGATACATGGGGGAGGGAGGCATGCAGGGTCACGCTCCCCCCGAGATTTGCTGCTTGGCTTGTACTGAGCATGTTCAGTGACATTGATGAAGCGGGCTGTCCGCACTCACCCCATCTCTGCTTGGCAATGTAAGGGGTGGGGGGACTTAGTTTTATGCAGAGTTCCATTTTTTTTTACTTCTCTTTATTGTATAATCTGTAAAAGGTGGGCCACACTGCTAGATGCAGTCTGTGAAAGTGGTCCAATCTAGATCATATCTGCACCTTTGTGTCTTTATAGGTAAAAACTCAGTTGATGAGTGTTGCATTTTTTGCCTAATTCACAAGCACTATAAAGTCTGACTGTACTGTCAGATTGACTAGATTGATGGCCTACAAGAAATATTTTGTATAGGCTTTTTAGGTTATAAAGGTTGCTGAATCATAAAGCTGGGATGTGAGGATTGTGAGTATACAATCCACTTAAAAACTCAGTGACATGCCATTTGTGAACTACCCAAGTAAGCTTCATAATAAACAACTTTGTTGAATAATATATGCAGCACCAAAGGCAACATTGATTTCAGGTAGTTGCTGACCTAATTGGTCAGCAATCAGGCTGAACCAGTATGGTACTCTTATTATTTTGCTTATAGGATGTGAGGATTGTGAGTATACAATCCACTTAAAAACTCTGGACTCTGGGGTTTGGAGAGGATGTTTGCCAAATTCTTCTATTTTTTTCCTTTACTGCAGCCTTTCTTTAAAGAGATCCCATCAACATGTAAACTGTCTTCATCGGACAGTGTTGTACCTATTATTGTTTCAAGATTTGTTGTATTTAAGATTACTGTGACTGCAGGAGTTTAATGGGAAAAAATCTCTCCTTTCAGTTTGGTCATTTGACATCATTAGGTGCATAGCCAGTTTCATTGTTTTGTTGAAGCTCAGTTGAGTTTTCTCTCTTGTGCATTTATGTGAAGGCATCTCTTCTGCTGGGCCTGGGAAAGAGCATGCCCATGGCACCTCCCAGGAGAGTGCTCCCCAGACAGAGAGCAGTCTCACTATAACTAAAGAGGCAGCAGGTTGGGGATGTGCATGGAGGGAAGTGGAATAGGTGGGTATGGGACAGGGAGGGGTCAAGAATATTTGGTGTTGTGCAATGTTCCCTCTAATTTTTGACAGGCCGTGTGCGCAAAACATTTCTTCTGCGCAAATCGTTGTGCTTCTGTGCACATTTTTGTGCGCGCGGTGTTTTGCCGTGTGCGCGGGGTTTAGGATCTGGGTGCATGCGCACACGCGCACAGTTTAGAGGGAACAGTGGTGTTGTGGTTCTCAGGCTTGCTTATTCTTTTACTGAAAAGACACTTGGACAGTTCTCCTCTGGTATGTCAACTCTGAAAGCACGAAACCAGCACCACAGTTATCAGTCCCCTTTGGCACACATGCGCCTCACAGTTTGCACATCAGACACCTGCTGGGGATAAAAATAAAGCGTACTTCCTATTTCATCTTTAATTTTTTTTATTAAGGGGAAGCACAAGTTATGCAGAAAATAAACACAAAGACGCAATATCAGGCTCTATGTTTTCATTTTTTTTTCTCTTTGTCCATGGTGACTTGTGGTTAGTCAAAGTGGGAAATTCCCCCCCAACTTGGAAGCTGGGATCTTCTTTTCAATTTCAAATTATCTCAGTGTCTTTCCTTTAATGTCTCTTCCTGGGCTGGACAATGGGGATAGTTACTTGAAGCCAGTTTGATGTGCACAACTGCCTTGATGGGGCCCCTTCCTGCTTGACTGCTCACCACCCTGATGTGAGGTGTAGCTGAAGTTGCAGCACAGATTGAGCACAGTTTTCTAAATACACAAAATGTAAAATGACAATCTGTATACATATATCATAATGGCCAAATTCGGAGCATTACAAGCTTTCACAAAAGACCTTGCTTGGTATATTTGATAGTACAATAACATTGTATGCAGTCAGTTAATTTAACTGCTTTTTTGGGGGGGGTTTAAACCTTCTGTTCTCCCCTAGGGTGTCTGGCCTCTGATTCTCACAACACATTTGTAGCTTAGGGTTTCTCCTTTTGGATGGAAGGGCCAATGGAAGTCTATTAGTAATAGGGGAGTTGTCTTTAGTTCTGTGTAGAATAAGTGCACTCTAAGGGCAGGTCTAGACTTAAAACACTGCATTGGCACAGTTCACACTGATGCTGCTATAGTGCTTTAATGGAGATGCTCTATGCTGACAGGAGTGCTCTCCCTTTGGAGTTAATCCACCTCCACGACAGGCAGTAGATATGTCAGTAAGAGAAGCTCTCCTGCTGACATAATGCTGCCAACACCAGTGCTTAGGTCAGTATAACTACATTGTTCAGGGTGTGGATTTTTCATATCCTTGAGCGACGTGGTTATACCGAAGTAATTCTGTAGTGCAGACCTGTCCTAAGAGTGGCAAAAAACTATTAACCTCCTAGTTATACAGGCAGTACTTCTTTGTTTTCTCTGGACATCTGAATTACAGAAAGAACTGTTAGTGTTTGAAAGAATAGGCAAGCTATATGGCCCTTGCCGCTAGGCAGCTCAAAACAAATGCTTTATTCTTTCAAACAGTGAGAGGCTCCCTAGTTCCCACTGGCCTATTCTGCAGGTGCAGTTTGATATGTTGATTTGGCTTCTGAGGCCCATATTAACCCATTCAGAGCCTGTGTTGGGTACACACAGACCCTTAAACCAAGAAAGCCTAGCCTCTGGCCTAACCCAGAATATTTTAGATCAAATCTGGAAATGAAAAGCAAAGACCTCTTGCTTGACATTTGCAGCTTGGAGGTACATAGCGTGAGAATCTCAGGAATGAAGTTTGACTCTAGTATAATTCTGTTTCTGTAGATATACTGAATACTTTTTGAAAATCAGGGTTTTCACTGAGTGTTGGAAAACATGCTTGGTGTACATTGCTACTGGGGTGCAGGAGGCTGTGACTGGGAGTTGTGATTAAGCATGGACTGGATAAATGGGATCATACTTTATCTGATAATCATAGCATGTGCTATTATGCTAGCATTTTGTCCGGGTACTGTACCCTTCCACTGCTAGCTGTATTAATGATGTAGCAAAAGGGGCAAACCTAGTATGATGCCACTGCACAGTTCAGTTATCCCTTTGCAAGTTGCACCCCTCATTCAGCATCTTCATTACACATCTTTCAATATTATCTTTGTATTTCCTAACCTATGTGAGCCAAGAACTTTTTATCAAATTGTGATGGGTATTTTAGATCAGAGTCTGCCTCAATGAAATAATATTGAGCCCATTTCTATGGAAATGAATGCATATATTTTAGCTTCTGATGTTCCTGGCAGAGATCCTGAAGATGCAGGATCCTGCAGGTATAAGCTTTCATCTACTGGACTATCGTATTTTTATTGTTGTTTATAATGTGTTTTGTACAATTAAAAAAAAGTCAAACAGAAATAAAAACAATCAAGTGTGTAAAGGTACATTACATGCATCTGAATGCAGTGAAAATTAAAATAAACAAAATGTACTAGTAATAAATTCCTGAGAATGGCAAGTAACCATATTTAGTTAAATCCATCCTGCTTTTCATTTAGGTGAAGTGGTGTTTTCTCTCAGGACTTAAGTCATTCAGGCTTGCATGCTAGTATTTAACATTAAGTTTGCTGCCTTCCACATTGGAAATATCAGCCTATAAACTGTGAAACTGGCTCTTAACAAAATATGGTCCTCGTGGCTGTATATTGAATACCCTGAAAATAACATTCTAGGATTTCTAAAGTAAGTTATTTAGATTGTTGCTTTCAATGCATATTCCACCAGTTGGCTGGTTTACATGAAGTAAATAATTTGGTTTCTTTCTATTGCAGTCTGAACTGTGCTCATCAGTCAAAAGAAAACTCTTTTTAATAATCTAGGCTTGAGGTATTTGCATGACATGTCTCCTGCATGACTCTCCAAAACAGTTGAGGTCAGGTGGCGGCTTGTCTTTGTTCTCTGTCCCAAAATTCCATATGAATGAGGCAGGGGCCGAGACTTCCATGTTTCAAGAACTGGCTATGGAAACGCTTTCCTGAGGATCTGTTGAAGTCACTCAGTTAGGCACTGATCCAGCAGGGCACGAAACCATGTGAACTTCCAAATAAAAGCCTGTATACCACCAGATGAGGGTGTTGATCAGGATATGCAGTTGAAGGGAGACAGACATAGGAACGAATTTATGTGGCAGGCTGGAATTTTGTTAGCTTAACTCTGGGGAGGAAGTGCCTCTGCCCTATCTCCCCCAACTCTCTCATACTAGGCATTTAAGTGAGTCAGTACAGTGGGTTATAGGACTCCTACCATATAACCCATAACTGTGAGTAGACCCTCCCTGGCCTACCTCTAGGATTCAGTTCATTCTTCTGAATAGTTTCATTTTCCTCCCTGCATGGGGAACAAAGGGTACCAGAGGTCTGCGAAAATGTCTGGACTCCCTTTCTCCCATAGGCATAAGGCCCAATAGTGAAATACCAGGTCTCTCTTTACCTCTGGGCATGGCCTTTATCCACACTGAACACTGGCCTCAAGCTAAACAATCCCACCAGTTACTAATGGTATTTTAAAGTCTTATTCCTCATAACTGACCTATGCCTCATAGATGCTTCCAGGAAGGTGACAAAACACAGTAGGTCTCTGCTAGTTTGGCTCTAATGGGAAAAATTCCTTCCTGACCCCAAATAAGCAGTCAGTCAGACACACAGCATCCTGAAATCACAGCTCCTATACTGCAAAGGGGGAGGGTGGGGCATCCGCAATGGAAGTTCCATGGGTGCAAGAACAATTTGTATCTTGGAGGTGTGGAGAGCAATTGAATCAAACTGTAAACCCTGCATATGATAGATACCACTTCAAGCCGGGGGCGGGGGGGAAGGGTGCAGCAGCACCTTCAGCACCCCTAGTTCCAGCACTTATGAATGGAACAAGAGGCTCCAAAGACCTGGGGAATTGGCCCTTAGCTCCTCCCCCTTCAGTAATGTAAACAATCAGCTTCCATCTCCCCTTGCCTGCCCAATTGGAGGCAGAGAACCTATGGAGAAGGAGGGGCCAATACCTGCTTCCTGGACATGTACTCTCCCCACGCTGCATCAGTCTTCCACACAGCCGTCCAATCGAGTTTCCTGTCCAATGTGGTGGATGGGTGGTGTTATCTTTATTATGCACCCTTTGACATACTGCATCGTATCAAACAACAAGCACTATAGCTGCCTGAATTCCATGAGTTTGCCTGTTGGAATAGGATATTTGTTTGCGCCTTTTGCTCTACTTGTGCAATCATGTTGCCAATTCCCCTAATGCACAAAGAAACAAGCTGATTGCAGGTGACTGGAATGCCATTTATTAAACATGAAGTAATTATATACATATAAAAATGTACTCATTGAACTCAGAGATTAGAGTTGAAGTTGAATTTTAAACTATACAAAAAACATGCTGGCACAGCATAACGAACTAGAAGAATAATAAAGAATTCAAAACATCATTAGTGAAAATATCTTTTGATATTTGTAAAATCGACAATACTTCTCTTAAAAAAAAAACCTCTTTAGAATGCACTATTAGCGTGACAGCCTTTGCAATGCATCAGAAAATACTTTGTTAGAAAAATTTATTATGGAGTGTGGAGTTTGTGTTCAATAGATGCGGAATGTAGAGTGGGAAGCGACATAAAAATAGCTTGCTTATGCTCTTTAAAATGTATGATTTAAAAACAGTTTGGATGGTTATGCTCTAACCTAGATTCCAAACAAACATTATGCACATCTTAAATGATTTGCAAAAACATTGAATTATTTTGGGCTAAATCCTGTCCCTTGTGATTCTGCCCTACATTAGGGGAAGAATTTGGAGAGATGGGTCTGCACCTATTGTATACTGTGAACACTCTTTCTGTCCCTGCTTGCAGGGCCGGTGCAAGGATATTTCGTGCCCTAGGCAAAACTTCCACCTTGCACCCTCCTCCAGGCCAGGCAGCCCTGCGGCAGCTCCCCGCCCCCCCTCCAACCTGCGGTGCCCCTGCTGCGGCAGCTCCCCGTCCCCTCCCTCCGCCCGGGGAGCCCCGCCTGTGGCAGCTCCCCGCCCCAGCTCACCTCCGCTCCGCCTCCTCCCTGAGCACGCCTGCGCCGCTCCACTTCTCCCGCCTCCCAGGCTTGCGGTGCCAATCACCTGTTTGGGATTCTACCTGCTTTGTTTTGAACCCTATGAAATTAAGGTAATATATCTGGGAGCATTTCAAAAGTCAGACACCGAGATAAAAAAAAATTGTCCAGTCTGACAATATCTTGTTGGGTGTGGCTCTTTGTTTTTTAAGTATCTGCAATTCTATTGCTCCCTCCTAGGGGTGTTCATTATTTTGTTGTTAATTTTAAATAACTAAAAGCAATATTAGTCTATTAGCTTCAGAATTTAAGACACTCATTTATTTATTTTTAAATTTTAGATTACCACATTAGTGAATTGTCCACAAATCCCTTCTAATAAGAAAAAAGGATGTTCCAAAAGAGCCCGTGTCCTCCTAGCTTCTGTGGAAAAAGCCACTTGGAATCTATTGGACAAAGGGGAGAAAATTGCTAAGGAAGCCATTGTATTTAAGGAGGAACTTAATGCAGCACTTGATGATGTTCGTAAAGAAAGTAAGTACAGTACCCACTGTGAATAAACCAGGTGCCTTAAGGAATTCAGTTAGAGACACTAACAAAAATTATATGTATATCTCTAAAATGCAAATTGTTTTTCCTATTTACTGAAGTTTGTTCTTTAAAATACAAAGTATATCATTGTGGTGAAATAATGTTCTTGGTTCTTTGGTTTTGTCGCTCTGAGATTAGTTTAGCACTCACCAGGCTGAAGATTATCTAGTAGATGTTGTTTGTAGATACTACACAATTGAAGATGTCAGTTAAAAAAATATCTAATCTTGTATAAAAGGGGGAAAGATTTCTACAAATTCTGTACTTAAAACATGTTATACAGCTTAATAGAGATTCTGTAGTCTTAATGTGATGCCATTGGTCTTTAATACACTTTGACTCGTAGAATTTAAGGTCAGAAGGGACCATTGTGATTCTCTAGTCTGACCTCCTGCACGTTGCAGGCCACAGAACCTCACCCACTCCTGAAATAGATTCCTTACTTCTGTCTGAGTTACTGAAGTCCTCAAATAATGATTTAAAGATTTCAAGTTACAGAGAATTCACCATGCACACTAATTTAAACCTGCAAGTGACCTGTGCCCCATGCTGCAGAGGAAGGCAAAACTCCCCCAGGGTCTCTGCCAATGTGACCCAGGGGTAAATTCCTTCCCAACCCCAAATATGGCAATCAGTTAGACCCTGAGCATGTGGGAAAGACCCACCAGGCAGATACTACAGAGAATTCTTTCCCAGGTAACTCGGAGCCCTCCCCGTCTACTGTCCCGTCTCTGGCCATTGGGGATTTTTGCTACTGGCAGTCACCAATGGGCCACATGCCATTGTAGGCAATTTCATCCATAACTTATCAAGCTGAGTCTTTAAGCCAGTTTTTTTTTTTGCCCCCACTGCTCCTCTTGGAAGGCTGTTCCAGAATTTCACTCCTCTGATGGTTAGAAACCTTCACCTAGTTTCGAGCCTAAATTAAATTTTATTTGCTCAAATACAGTAATGTTGCCCCTTTTTTTGACCTCAGTCAGTTTGGGGCCCTGGGTGTATTCCAGATGGGAGTAGAAATTGATGATAGCCAGATATTTCTTTGATTCAGTTTTGTTTATTTACAAAGAATGTACATAGGCCTGTGTCTCTGAATGAAAAGGAATCCAATAGCAGGAAAGAGATTATTTTGCTTGCAGCATCAAGGGCATATTTTTCAGCCTACAATTCTGACTCAAAAACTTCTCTACAGGTTTCTTCCAGGGTTAACACCATGCGTTCAGCTGCTCTTTCCAGCTGTCTGTCTGTTTCTAGCCTAGTCTACACCTAAAATATTAGGTCGGTATTCACGCCCCTGAGCAATGCAGTTAAATCAACATAACCTCGGATGTAGACAGTGCTAGGTCAACGGGAGAATTCTCTGATGGCGTAGGTAGTGTCTTCATTGAAGGGCTTCAGAGGCACAGCTGTGCTGCTGTAGTGGTTTTATGTATAGATATACCCTCAGCCTCTCCCAGATTTTTGTCTGTTCTGCATTCCTAGGCACCTGTATCTATACCCACCCACAACAATACTCAGCAAAAGCTTCTGGGCAGATTCTCATACTCCTTTTTGTTTTAGGTAGGGGCTTATCCTTACAGTTACATTAACTGAAGAGTGAGTTCGCACCTATCAGTAAGGTTTTAACTCAACCCATAACAAGGTTTTACCCAACTGACACCATTCATTCATTAATTTTGTTGGCTGGGTTTTTCAAAGGCACAGAGGGAATTGTGTGCCTAACAGCCATTTGTGCCTTGGAAAATCTCCTCTTCTATTTTTGTTACTAACTGTTATACAACAAAACAATACTTGTTTAACCAATGTCACCTCTGTAAAAGTCCTGCATATTTCACCTGTGTAGAATCTATTTATATAAATCTCTCAGGAAGCAGTTGCACCTTTTTGTTTTGAAGGATCTGGTTCCTGTATTTGCTGTGATGTCAGTCTCCTCTCCCCTCGTTACCTTTCTTGGTTATGTAATTAATTGAAATGAACATGTGATCTTACAGCTTGCTTAAAATAATGTAAAAGATGGTCATGCGTTGATCAGACTGAATCTGGTTAAATTAACAGAGATGCGTGTGAGGAACCAATTTCTCATTATCTCATTTGGAAGAAAATAATTATACAGCTCACTCTGACGTTTGTGTACTCTTTTCTCTTGCTGGTAAAGAATGAAGATGTTTGCTTGGCAGGTTTGGGGTGGAAGGACTTCCCAGTCCCTTTCATGAACCAGTATAGAAAGGCCTGACCTGTCAAACATTCCCTGAAAAGTTCAGGACTGGGAAGGGGGCTCTCGCTGCAGTCTTCTTCCCATTGGCTCTTCTGAGGTTTAGGATTCTGTTTTTTCCCCTCTCTACCTCCTGAGGCTAGGGGAAGAGGTGTTAGGGGAAAATTATGGATTTAAGCGGATCCCATACAAAAATTGTTGGGTTTACATAGTTTCTGACATAAAACCAAATAAACCTTGACTGTTTCAGCTGAGGTGTTTTTTAGTTTTTGCATTCACATCCACTGAACCTCATGTCAATGCACTGTTGAGCTTAGCACCTTTCTAGTCACATACATCTGATTTTGTGTAATATTTAGGGTTGCTCACAGTAATTGGAAAATGGGTTATTTTTATGGTAAATAGATTAACAGAGTTCACTTAGGTCTGCGTACTCAAATATTAGTTTTAGGTTGCATCGTGGAGTGAGACCAAGGAGAGTGATGCAGGGGACTCATAGCAGTCAGGAGCTCAACCATAACACTGAACATGTACATAAGACCAGACCAATAGACTCTCAGTGCAGTAGAGTTTTAACTCCGTTAAGGGTCATGTAGGTCCCACTAATGTGAAAAAAGATGGGCCAAATTCTATTCACTCGCAGAGGGGCAACTTAGTGATGTTATAGTGTAAATAAAAGTAGAATTTGGCACATTTTTAAAAAGTAATTTGGAAGTCAGACTGTAACTTAGCATTGACCTCTTTAGAATTAAAAATAAAAAGTTGTCATACAAGCTAATATTCTGTCCTTTGCTACATATTGAATACAATTCTTCTGTGGGTTATATCCCAGATAACCCCCACTAAATTCTGTAAGGTTGCATAGAGTATAAGTCATGGCAGAATTTGATCCATTATTGATTGCTCTAGCTCTACAATATTTTTTTTTGTTTGTTTTTAGTGTGCATGAATTTCTTAAAAGCCACTTTGATACCAATGTCTCTCAATTTGTTAGTTGTTCTGCTAATTTGCATATTTAATTTTTAGAGAGAACATTTCTATTTCATTTCCAAGCTATTCTATTCCACTTTACATATTTTTCAAATATATGTTAAAGGTAATTTATGTAGCCATTGAACTTATGATCTAAACAGTCCTGTAGACAGACATAATTACCAAACGTATCAGTGGCACATCATGCTTTTTGCAATAGCCATACAGTTGGCAATTTACAAACAAGCTATATAAAAGCAGAAAGAAATAGGTCTAGTTAAAACAGTCTTGATATACCCTAAGACAGTCTCCTCCAGGATATGTCTACACTGCAGTCCAACGTGTGACTGTAGCATCAATAGACATACCTATCTTAGCTTCACCCAATGCTATCATGGCTAAAAATAGCAGTGTAGAAGTGGTGGCATGAGCTTCGGAACAGGCTGTGCAGATATTCTAAGAACGTTAAGTACATATGCACCTTGTTAGCCCATGCCAAAACCTGGGCTGCTGCATCTACACTGCTATTTTTAGTCATGCTAGCATGGGTGAAGCTAGAATAGGCATGTCTATCTGTGCTGCAATCACACCTCCGACTGCAGTGTGAACATACCCTGAGTGTGCTAAGCTTCAAGCTTTGGGATACTTTACCCTCTGGAATAACAGACTTTTATCCCCAAAAAGTCATCTTTGACCTTTTCTGAGGAGCCATTGATAAACTCAGTAGTATGCAGTTACTTGTTGAAATTAAGGGGAGTTTTCCCATTGATTTCAACAAAGCCAGGGTTTCACCCATTGAGTTCAGTGGGACTTAAGTGTATGCTGAACTATAAGCATGTGCTTAAGAGTGTTTGTCCTTGAATAGGGATGCTTTCCTGAATCAGGGCCTAAGTCTTTTAGATGAAAACTTAAAAATTAGTCGTATCTGCTCTTTGTGGACATGAAAGACTAGGAATAGGGGATTTGCCTTGTTATACTTGGCCAAAACTTTCCAAGCCTCCACTGCTATGCAGAGTAGCGGTCACTGGTTACTTGCCTCCTTCTACTCGAGGAATGGCTGCATTTCAGAACTTGTAAGGAATGTTTATGGTTTCTGAACTTTTGGCATGAAATGATGAATGTCAAATATTAGTTGTCACATACTCAGCTGAGGTCTTTTTTTTTAAAAAAATCACCCATTATGAAGCACTCTGAAAATTTTAGCCCATCAATTCCAGTCAGTAACACAAGATAAGAAAACAGTTTGTTTTACTTTTTATACATAGATAATATAGAAATATTTCAGACTTTGAATTTATTTATTGACTCTGAGCCAAGACCAGAGATGACTACAAAAATAAATACATAAGGTAGATTATCTACAGCTCATATATTTTAAAAGAAAGTTAATTCAATGTTATCTCCTATCATACAATGACAAATTAAGTGCTCACAGGCAATTTTCCTCCAAGGATTTGTTGAACTGTTCAAGTTAATATTAAGGAACTGAACTACAGAACAATATATGCCAGTTTGTTAACACTGCAAACATTTTTAGTTCTTTGCAGCTGTGTATATTGGGTTTAACTTGTGGTATGCCACTTAGATCATAACTTCATTGCCTATTATTCATGTCACATTCTGCTGCTGTTAGATGTCTTATGTTATTTACTTTAGTGTCTTTTGAAGATGTACATCATAAATCCTGATAAGCTATGTATGTAGGTGGGGACACATCATGTATGTCACAGCATACAGTTTTTAATTTTCTCTGGGCATCATTTTTATGGTGACAGCCAAGTAATTTATTTGTATGCCTTTTCATAAATTATAAGGTGTCTGCAACTAGCTTCAGTTTCTATGTGGTGATCATTGTGGAATTTTAAAATTATCCATATAACTTGGATTTGGACTGAGCTAATTTATCTGTTTGCAGACCAACAGCAAGAAGGTACAAATGCAGTCTCTCATCTGCTTGCATTTCAGCTGATGTCACTCAATAAGGTTCTGTAAGTGATGAGGAATTTGTGAATTGTGACACATGAGTCTGATCCTGCTTTCTTTTGACTGGTGAAGACCAATATAGAGGTGCTGGACTCACCTTTGGAGTTCATTAATGCTTCAAGGGTCACTCTTAGATAAGTGACAGGCTTTTTCTCAAGATGATGCTCGCTCCCGTTACTGCCCTGTCTCCAGTCTTCCTTTTTTGGGGAGTGAGAAGATTTAGAAGGTTGTATTTCCATTTTGTCTGATGCATCTGGTGCAACTCAATGACTAACCTAGTATCTATAGAGGCTGAGGTGGGATGTGTCCTAGCTGATTGGTCCCATTGAAGTCATGTTCAATTGCATTTTGCTATTTATTTCAAAGGAGGAAGGGCATCACTTTTTGTTTTTGGAGTGGGAGAAAGAATCAGAAGAAAGTGCACGGGTTATAAAATCTCTGTATTGAGGGACTATCTCTACCATTTGTTACTCAAGTACTTTGGCTACCTGGACAAAAGAAATGGTTAATTTCCACTGATTTTGGCCACAATGAACCTGCATGAATAGGCTTAAGATTAAGTTTGAGATTTATGGACCTGTAGTTTATCACTTCACCAAGAGATTCTCCAAATTTCATGAGTAAACTTCTTTTTGAGAGAGTTGCTTCTAAAGAACAACATTTTCCTCACAATACCCCACATTTCCTACTTTTGGATCTCAAATGTTTTGTTTTATGAATCACCAGAAATGGTTTGGTAGGCTAGTAGTGGTCTATGGACTGGTCTGAGTTCCCCTGGTTTAACAGCTGCCATAAGGAACTGCAGTGTTGTTGTTTTTTGGAGGAAGTCTGTTAAAAGACACTCCTGTAAAATACTTTTTTATTATTTTAAAATAATGTATATTTCCTACAGCCAAATGTAAGCACTTTAAACATGAGCCTCATTACAAGATTTCAAATATTCCACATTACAAACAGCATCTTGTGACTCATACAGGATTTTGAGAGTCTATTATTATTCAAGAAAAAAAACTGACTTGTATACATTGAACTACTCCTCTTTTTTCTTTAACAAACATTTGAGATTGTAGGTATCAAACTACAGTTTGCATTTAAACTCAGTTTGAGATGATATTTAATTATTTTTAAAATAGAACAATGTAGTTTATCACTAGGATAATGACTCTTGTGGATATGTGATAATTTTTTTCCAAACAGAGCTGTTCAGGCTTAGCTAAAATGTTTGGTATTTCTTGCTATTACTTACAGACTATATATGGTCTGAAAGACAACAGCTGTTGCCTACATTATTTCCATCTATTGCCATGTTGATGGCACATGCGTTTAGCTGCTATCATGTCACAAGTGGGTTCTTAGATAAGCTTTGTCATAAATAACATAATAGTTTAGAAATAACTATAGCATAGTTCTGTTACTGTTTGAAAAGAAATGAGAAAATCTGGATCTGACATTTTGAATTTTCCTATACAATGTGTCTTATCAAAGAAAATACATGAGGAAACAATTTCACCATACTTAAAAAAAGGCATTTCAAAGAAATTACTCATTGCTGTAGGAAAAACTGGAGATGGTATCAAAGAAATTTGCTCAAAGGAATGGGATAGTGGCTTATGATTTATACTATACTCTTATTCTCCCCTGAACCCCCCAAAATAAGACAGAGCTTAGGCCCCCTGCTCCTGCAATGAGATCTGCATTTGTGGACTCTGAACTCATATGAAGCCCCACTCAGGTCAGAATTCTCAGAGCATAAATGTAGCTTAAAGCCACCTCTGTTCTTCCTTCCTTTCATACAGCCAAAGCCTGATCCAAAGTCCATAGGAGTCAATGGAAAAAAAGATGCCAATGACTCTAGTGGACATTGGATCAGGCACCCCAATGCAGGTAAGGGAAGTAATGAAAAACTTGGCCCAGGAGCTGTCAGTGGGGTGTAAGTGACCGTTCTGATTACACATTAGGCAACCAGCAGTTTGCAGAGCTGAGGTGGAGATTCCTAGTGTGAAGGATTTAAATAATTGCCATACAACAGAACAGGTGTCTGAACAGGGCTGGAAAGCCTGAGTGGCAGCAGACATTTGGTGTATACATCCTTTAACCTCTATATGTAGCTGCTGTGGGAAACTAACACACCATGGTATCAAATGCCAGTAATATGCAGAGGAGCCTCATCTTTTTCCCTTTGCACCATTTTCTAACTGGCTGAAACTGAAACATGGGCAAGTTGAACATGTTTGTGGAAGCAAAAACACTTTTGAAGATCTAGCAGTTAGTATCTCACCCTCCATCAAACGCCTCAAATTGTCACACTGGAGTGCAGCATCAGGGCCGGCTCCAGGCACCAGCCGACCAAGCACCTGCTTGGGGTGGCACCTGGGCCAGGGGTGGCGCCCGGAGGTGCTCCGGCCCGGAGGAGAGCGGGGCCGCGGGCAAGCCGCCCTCCGCCCGACGCTCCGGCCGGGAGGAGAGTGGGACAGCGGGCATGCTGCCCTCCCCCCCGGCCAGGGCGCTCCGGGAGAGCGGGGCTGTGGGAAAGCCGCCCTTCCCCCGGTGCTCTGGCCGGGGGGGACAGCGGGGCCGCCGGCATGCCACCCTGCCCCTGGCTGGAGCGCTCCAGCCGGGGGGAGTGTGGGGCCGCGAGAACGCCGCTCTCCCCGCGGTGCTCAAGCCGCCCTCCCCCCAGCTGGGGCACTCTGGCCGGGAGGAGAACGGGGCTGCCAGCATGCCGCCTTCCCCCCTTCCCGTGGCCGGGGTGCTCCGGCCAGGGGGGGGAGAGTGGGGCTGCGGGAAAGCCGCTGTCCCCACGACGCTCAAGCTGCCGCGGGAAAGCCACTCTCCCGGCGGTGCTCAAGCCGCCCTCCTCCCGGCGCTCCGGCCGAGGGGGAGAGCGGGGCCATGGGAAAGCCGCTCTCCCCTGCTGCTCCGGCCAGGGGGGTGCTGTGGCGGGTTGTGTTTGTTTGCGCGGGGCGGTGCTTGGGTTTTTTTTTTTTTTTGCTTGGGGCGGCAGAAAAGTTAGAGCCGGCCCTGTGCAGCATAGTGTATTGCTAGACATCTTGCTGCTGCTGGACACACAGAATGAGAATAGCAAACATGCTTTCCTTCATCCACAATTAGCCAGAAAACTATATCAGTATGGAACTGCCCACAGTGATACCTTTGTGTCACCTCCAGGTTGGACTACCACACTTCACTATGCCTACATATGTAAAAATATAAAATAAAATAGCTTCAGTTAGTACAGATTGCAGCAATCCACCTACCTGAAAGACCAGCTGTAAAAAGCCCATAAACCTGGTGCTTTGCTCATTACACTGCCTTCTCAGGGAATACCAGGACAAATTCAAGGTCTTGGTGCTAATCTTCAAAGCCTTCCATGTAACTGGCCCTTCATACCTCAGCGGACAACTCTCTCATTGAGACGATGAGGTCCTTTGACAACTATGTTCCTCAGGAGCTATAAAGCTGTCAACATCAAGTATGAAATTCATGAGTGGGTGACAGACTTCCTTGGCAACTGGACCAAAGGTTTGGAACTCTTTGTGGGTGGAGAGAAGAATAACTACAAATTCACTGCCTTCAACTTCACTTCCCCACAGCTGCACCTAAAAATAGGATGTGACCCCCTCCCCAAAAAGAGAAAGCAAATGGGGTGTGTTATGGGGTGACTGGCCCTTAAGTAAGAGCTGATGCCATTACACCTGAATTTAATTACACGATTGATTAAAAGGAGGGCACCAGAGCTTCATCAGGGGCTGAAGGCCTTCTAGAAAGCTGGGGAGCTCCTAAAAGAAGCAGTTTAGTAAACCTTCAAAGAGCCAGCCTGAAAGTTAAGGAGACTGCAATCTAGGAAAAGGGTCCTGAGTATCCTTATGGCTCTAAAGGGAAGATGGATGAGGCTTAATTTTTTGTTCTGGGCAATTTAATATACCAGAGGGAAGAGGGATTGTGTTTGCCCGGAGACAGACTGTGTCTGTCCCACTGAGAGGATGGGAAAAGACAGTTTTATAATTACTATGTGGTAATAAACTAGTCCTGAGAAGGGGTTTATTATGTGACTCTATCCCTGGTTATATGTTAAAATGCCTGGGGAGAAAGGAAACAGAGGACGGGTGCTGCTGCACTAACAAGGACCAGTAGGGGGTGCTGCAGAGGAGAGCTATACATCTCCAGGAAGAGAGAGGAGAGACATAGTAGGAACAGATGGAGGAGAAAGAGAAAGAAATATGTTAAAACAACCAAGAAAACCCACTCTAGTCTTGACTGCCTTGTCTGAAGCAGGCAGGAGTATTAGATCACTGCCCTAATGTGATTTTTGGTTATCTCTCGGGAAGCACTCAGACAGTGTTGTGCACTGTTATAGGAACCCAAACAGACGGAGTGCTGATTGCCATTGGCTAACAGCCAGCCAGTGGCAAGCGGGTCTGTCAGTTATCTGTGAGCCGCAAAATGTGGTAGACTCATGGTTGCTTTGTGTCCTGGGGTCTTTCCATGTTGCTCTTTTGATATCCTTACTCTAGGGTAGGGACTAGTAAGGGTGCTACTACTGCCTGTGGCTGGACTGTGTTTTTACCACTAGTTTTTCTGTTACTGACCCACCTAATGTAAGTTCACAGATACGTGTACACACAGCTTGGTATTGTCATCCTCGTCTCTGCGCTGGCAACCATTCCACTGTTTCTCATTGTTGGTAACATTTGGAAGCAGTGAGAAATGACAGCTGCTCCATCTTTATGGCATATTATGGTGAAGCAGGAGGGAGGTGGTATTGTGTGGTGCTGCTTGTTGCATTTTAGGACAGTTTTTAACACCCTGTGTGTGTGATAGCTTTAGTGTGTGTGGTGTTCTTCCTACCACTTGTATTACTTGCTCATATCTCCCTTCTTTGCCTCACATACCTTCTTTTTCTGGCTCCTCTTCCATTCTATATCCATTCCTCTTGGCCCTCCCAGTCTAGGTCCAGTAACTCTCCCTTTGAACTATTCCTGATTGCCTCTAGGATGCTGGTTACATCACTTAAGCTATTGCAACATATTTTAGGTGCCTTTGAACTTGCCTGCACTCATGCATTCACTGTCACGTCAGTGGTTTGATTCAATATGAATAAAAGTCCATGTGGCTTGTGATGCTGGCAGACCAGGCGCCAGTTCTTGCCCAGGCTGTAAGCATCAGCGGAGCACTGACAAATTCATAGCTGGAAACCAAACCAACTCACCTGTATGTTCGTATTGTTCAAGATAGGTATTAGACTTGCAGGGATGTGTTAAAGTGATTAGTCTCTATAAAATGCTTGTCAGTTGCTGCATGCATTAATCTTATTTGTAACGTCTGTATCCATGCTATAACGTAATATGTAAGATTTACTTGATAACTGTGTAAAAATGCCTGTCCTGAACCTGTTAGCCCAGGCCGAAAGAATGCTTCCCCCCATCCATCTCAAAAGACTATCAAAATTAAGTGGGCCATCATGAAACAATATGATACAAAGATTGGGTTGATGGTCCTCTTACACCCATAAAGGTACTACATATGAGACAGCTTGTCCTATCAGCTTGAATTCTGGAAGAAGGAAATAAAGATAGCTGATATGAAAATAAATCTCTTTGCTGTTTGGACACTCACAGGGAGGGAGCTAGGAAACAAAATCTGAGATCACCAGGGTCAACCTGGGTTAGCGCTAAAAGATCTTCAGTACTGACAGATTACTACAACTCTGTCACTAGTTAATAAATCCTTAGTTTTACTTTAGGATTGGCTTACAAGTGTTGTCTTTGGTGTGAGTACAAATTAACCTCAGGTAAATGACTGGTCTCTTGAGACTGGGAGCAATCTGACCGTTTATCACATAGTTCAGCTTGCCTGGGTTACTAGGCAGACTGGAGAGCACAAGGCGACTGACTCCATAGTAAGATTGGTGTTATGATCCAGGAGTTCACATTTGTTACTGGTTTGGTGAAATCTAATTATGGAACATATAGCTGGTTTGGGATGTCAGCCTTGCTTTTAGACAGTCTGCTCTGAGGTTGTCACTCAGTCATGAACCATTCCAGACATTGTGATATGGTGGTATTGCCAGGGTCACAGTCTAGCTTCACCATCAAATTGGATTCCTGTTGAGAAAATACTAGCATCATTCACTTTTTAAAGCTTGGCTGGAATCACTGCAATCCTATTCTGTGTATTTTAAGGGGTTGTCTAGCTCTGACTCACACCTGAGTAGAGATTAAAAAACCAAAACTCCTGGAAATGAATAAGGAATGAATTACAAACCTGGTTTATTCCCGTAGTCCATCAAAGCACTGTGGTTGCTAAAATTCTGTGCAGAGATTAACTGTTGCATTTAAATTGGAAGCAGAGGTATTTAACTACATTCATGTAATTTGGCACATTTTACAAACAGCATTAAGTTAAAAAGACAAAGGGTATTTCAAATCATTGGTCTTTCAGTTTCAATTTTGTTACCCTTAGGAAAATCTCTTGAATTTTCCAACAAAATAATGGTTTAGGTTCCTTTTCAGCCCACAGAGTACATGGTCTTATGTGCATAAGCTCAAGGCTGGACAAGTCGTCTGCATGTCAGGCTGAGCTATTCTGAGTGAGGGGGAAACAACCCACCAGGGCCGGCTCCAGGCACCAGCTTTCCAAGCTGGTGCTTGGGGCGGCATCGAGAATGGGTCGGCAGTCTGAGTCCCACGGCAGCAATTCGGCGGCAGGTCCACTCTTCCCGCCGCCGAATTGCCGCCGCGGGACTCGGACTGCCGCCCCATTCTCGCCTGCTGCAGCGACAATGGGGCAGCAGGTCCGCTGCCCTTCCCTTGCCGCCGTGGACTGAGACTGCCTGTGTCGGGGGCGGGGCCCCGCCTCCGACGCAGGCAGTTGTAGCGGGGCCCCGCCCCCGACTCAAGCAGACGTGGCAGGGCCCTGCCCCCGATGCAGACAGGCGTCGGGGGCGGGGCCCCGCTACGTCTGCCTGCGTCGGGGGCGGGGCCGCCGCCCCTGCTTGGGGCGGCAAAATTGTAAGAGCCACCCCTGCAACCCATCCCTTGTGAAAGGGGGATTTGGGGAGCTGTTTGTGGCTGTCAAGTCTAGGAAATTTTAGCAAAATATTGCAGCAATTTCCCTTCTCCCTACGTCAGCTCATTAAGACACTGACACCTCCCTAACTCGTTCCCTGACCCATTCAACCACCACTTACTGACTCTCAGTCATTAATCCACTTACCATTCATCCTTGACTAATCATACATCCTCTTCCACCAAACACAATTATTTCCCCCTTTCCAACCAATTATTTTCTCTCCCCCCCACACACTTTCCTCCCTACAACAATTTTTTTCTCTCCCCCTTATATTTTCCCTAAATTCTCTGTTGTGCTCCACCAAACCTATTAGCTCTCAATAACAGCTCTTCAAAGCTGCAGCAGTTGCTTGATGTGGGAGGCGCAAGTCACTGGAAAACTAGACCCAAATGTACTGTCTTGCCTCTCCTTTATATCAGTGTAATATTTAACAGAACATCTCTACATTACTTAAATATAATGGGCCAGATTCACAGCTCCTCTTTGGCTGCTTTGGTAATGTAAAGCAGCTGTAAACCTAGTTTAACCCACCAGTTAAGCTGAGTTTATGGCTGCTTTGCCTTGTTGGAGTGGCACAAAGCATATCAGTGAATCTGGTCCAATGCCATCCTCACAAGTAAATGTATAACAAGTCATTATACTGTATACTATTTCCCACCCCCTCCTCAATATAAACACTTCAAACATTTTTTTTAAAAGTCCCTAAATATATGTTCATTTCTGTCAGTAATTTGCACCCTCACTTGGGGATGAATCCTTGGAGACCCAGGTGGATAGCTGTTTAAAATTCAAACCTTATATTTTAATTGGACCATAAATCTGTATTGTTGTACTTTACTATTATATTAAAATGCTGCATGTACCAGTTTCCTATATTTGTGCAAATGTGTTAAACTATGACTATTCTAATGGCATGAATTAACATAGTGTACACATTATGAATACATAAAGATGTAATGTTAACTTGTATTTTTACCCCCTGAAAGAGATAATGTCAAACTTAATATTTTCAGTATCAGTAATTGGCAAGGTGAATGGGCAGCAGTTAAATAGAATGAAAATAAAATGGAGACAGTATGTCAGATTATTCATTTAAACGACATATTCTAGAATTTCAAAAGGTTTTTTTCTATCTGAAGTCACATGACAAATGAAATGAGAAAGGTTTAGTTTACAGTGCACTGGGATTTTAATGCATAGTATTCCTTATGAATGCACCTTGAGTTTCTAGAGTTATTGTACTAAACCATCATAAAAAACTAATTAGGGTTTAACTATTATCATCCACATTTTGCAGCAATCAGTTCTAATGAATGTATGTGAACAGGTGTATGTGAACAGGTTTTCTGCCTCTTCCTTTTTTCTAATCATTGGTCTAGATCTGATGCTTGGAAACCATTGCCAGTCCATAAAGCATTACTACTGGTCTGGAGTGGTGTTTCTAGCCCTTACAGATTATGAGAAGCAGACATTTAAAAATCAGTCAGTCATTCTGACTTTTATTTCCACTTGATTTTCTGACTTGATTTGAACAGCTGTGATACAGTATTTCACCAACTGGTAGAAGTACAGATTTACAGTAGAACCTCAGGTGCGAACACCTTGGGACAGGAGGTTGTTCATAACTCTGAACAAAACACTATGGTTGTTCTTTCAAAAATTTACACTGAACATTGACTTAATACAGCTTTAAAACTTTACTAATGCAGAAGAAAAATGCTGCTTTCCCTTTATATATTTTTTTAGTAGTTTCGGTTTAACAGGGTACTGTACTGCATTTGCTTTTTTTTGTTTCTGCTGCTGCCTGATTGCGTACTTCTGGTTTCAAATGAGGTGTGTAGTTAACTGGTTAGTTCGTAACTCTGGTGTTTGTAACTCTGATAACAAACACCAGAGTTACGAACTAACCATGTTCTACTGTAATTCTTTATACCATCTGAAAATACAGTACCCCTGGGGTTTTTTTTGCTCTAGTAATTCTTGAGGTTGCAGATACCAAAACCACATCAGAAATTAGTGTGATTTTTTTTAAAATTTGAATATGTATGTTAAATACGTAAGTGGAGAACACCTTTTAAAATGAGACAAATTTTTATACAGGTAGAAAGATTTTAGTTTAGTACATAGGGCTGAATTTCATGCTGAACTGAACTTCAGTTAAAATCAAAATTAAGAATTAAAATTTCACTAAACTAAATTAACTAGTAGGGTCCTATCAAATTCAAGGCCATGAAAAACGCATCACAGACTGTGAAATCAGGTCTCCCACTATGAAATCTGGTCTTGTGTGCTTTTCATAGAATCATAGAATATTAGGGTTGGAAGAGACCTCAGGAGGTCATCTAGTTCAATCCCCTGCTCAAAGCAAGACCAAAACCCACTAAATCATCCTACACTATACTGATTTCATGGGGGAAACCAGTGTTTCTCAAATTGGGGGTCCTGACCCAAAAGGGAATTACGGGGGGTTGCAAGGTTATTTTAGGGGGCTCATGGTATTGCTACCCTTACTTCTGTGCTGCCTTCACAGCAGGGCCTGGGTAAAGGCATCCATGGCTGGGTTCCCTGTCTGGACATAGGCACAGGAGGAGGAGCAATGTTGTCCCTGGCTATGTGGCCTTTTCAAGCCATGCTGATTTCTATTCTTTCTCCCTCCTAAAGCCTCCCTCTCAAACTCTCGTGTTCGCTAGCTCCCCTTGGTTGCTTAGTGCCTGTCAATTAAGCCCTTCTCTCTTGGGCCAGCCCTGCCTCCTCGTTAACACACAGGGGAAGGGTGATCAAAAGGGCAGGAGGCTACAGCCCATTCAGCTGCCAGCTAGGAGGCCTCTGGCCCCCATTTCCACACAGTCCCCAAACACACACTCCCCAACAAACCACATTGTAAATTTTAAGTAAGCCAAAAGAAAAAACACACAGAAACAAGCTTGCCCACTCACCCCAGGAATTAATGCTTGCTCCTTCTTCCCTCTTCCTGTTCTTCCTGAACTAAACAGTTATTCCTTCTATACCAATATTCCAACCAGGAGACTTATCTCACCGAGGGTACGTCTATACTACAGAATTAGGTCGAATTTATAGAAGTCGATATTTTAAAACCCGAATTTATGGAATCGATTGTGTGTGTCCCCACTAAAGAGCATTAAGACCATGAGGTCGATTGACTGTGTCCACAGTAGCGGGGCTAGCATCGACTTTCGGAGCATTGCATTGCGGGTAGCTATCCCACAGTTCCTGCAGTCTCTGCCGCCCATTGGAATTCTGGGTTGCGATCCCAAAGCCTGATGGGGCAGAAAACATTGTCGCTGGTGGTTCTGGGTACATGTCGTCAAGCCATCAAACGTCCCTCCCTCCCTCCGTGAAAGCAATATTTTTCGCGCCTTTTTTCCGGGGTTTCCGTGTTTGCTACGGAAGCTTGCTCAGCTCACAATTACCGTACAGCTCCAGCGTACGCCTGGACATTAGGTCTAGTGGGGATTCAGTCACACTATGATATGGGCAGAGGGATAGCTCAGCGTTCTGAGCGTTGGCCCGCTAAACCCGGGGTTGCGAGTTCAATCCTTGAGGGGGCCATTCCGCCTGAGGCTGGTAATCCCGGGACTACACAGCAGAAGCTTCTTGCCTTCTAGCTGCAGATCATACAATATGATTGAAATTTGTGTGCTCCTGGCCGGCGGCCTATGGTGTGGCTGGCCGGGGGTGCTTGGACATAAATGGGAGTGACCAGAGTGACTCTGGTCATTCTCTTTTTTACGTTTTGTTTAAGGGAGATTCAGTACTGCCTGGAACACGGGCGGAGGGATAGCTCAGCGGTCTGAGCGTTGGCCCGCTAAACCTGGGGTTGCAAGTTCAATCCTTGAGGGGGCCAGGAGATGATGATGGATATCAAGCATATTGTACCATCTGCTGCTAGAAGGGAAGGCGCCTAACCCTTGCTCACCGCATATTGTACCATCTGCTGCTAGAAGGAAATGAGCCTAACCCTTGCTCCCCCCTCCCTCCGTGAAAGCAACTGAGGGGGGAGCAAAAAATCCTTTCGCGCCTTTTTTCATATGGGCGCCATATTGCTGACTCCATTGTTATCCACCCGCCGCTTCTGCTGCCACTCTGCTGTCCTGCAAACAGCATACCAGGGAAAGCATGGAGCACGATCAGATCACCGCGGCTGTTATCGCCATTATGAACACCACGCGCATTGTCCAGGAGTATATGGAGAACGAGAACCAGGAGCTGCTAGAGCTACAGCAGGCGAGGAGGCGACAGCAGCGCCCTGAGGACAGTGATGAGGACATGGACACAGACCTCTCTCAAAAAAGGCCCCCCCGCAAGGTGGACATCATGGTGTTAATGGGGCTTGTTGATACAGTGGAACGCTGATTCTGGGCCCGGGAAACAAGCACAGACTGGTGGGACCACATAGTGCTGCAGGTCTGGGATGAATCCCAGTGGCTGCGAAACTTTCGCATGCGTAAGGGCACTTTCATGGAACTTTGTGAGTTACTTTCCCCTGCCCTGAAGCGCAAGAACACCAAGATGAGAGCAGCCCTCACAGTACAGAAGCGACTGGCGATAGCCCTGTGGAAGCTTGCAACGCCAGACAGCTACCGGTCAGTCGCGAATCAATTCGGAGTGGGAAAATCTACAGTGGGGGCTGTTGTGATGGAAGTAGCCAGGGCGATCACCAAGCTGCTGGTACCAAGGGTTGTGAGTCTGGGAAATGTGCATCTGATACTGGATGGCTTTGCAGCAATGGGGTTCCCGAACTGTGGTGGGGTGATAGACGGAACCCATATCCCTATCTTGGCACCGGACCACCAAGCCAGCGAGTACATAAACCGAAAGGGTTACTTTTCAATAGTGCTGCAAGCACTGGTGGATCACAAGGAACGTTTCACCAACATCAACGTGGGATGGCTGGGAAAGGTACATGACGCTCGCATCTTCAGGAACTCTGGTCTGTTTCGGCTGCTGCAGCAAGGGACTTTCTTCCCAGACCAGAAAATAACCGTTGGGGATGTTGAGATGCCTATAGTTATCCTTGGGGACCCAGCCTACCCCTTAATGCCATGGCTCATGAAGCCATACACAGGTAGCCTGGACAGTAGTCAGGACCTTTTCAACTATAGGCTGAGCAAGTGCAGAATGGTGGTGGAATGTGCATTTGGGCGTTTAAAAGCTCGCTGGCGAAGTTTATTGACTAGGTTAGATCTCAGCGAAAACAATATTCCCATTATTATTACTGCTTGCTGTGCGCTCCACAATATCTGTGAGAGTAAGGGGGAGACGTTTATGGCGGGGTGGGAGGTTGAGGCAAATCGCCTGGCCACTGGTTATGCGCAGCCAGACACCAGGGCTATTACAAGAGTACAGCAGGGTGCGTTGCGCATCAGGGAAGCTTTGAAAACCAGTTTCATGAATGGCCAGGATGCTGTGTGAAAGTTCTGTTTTTCCCCAGTAATGAAAAGCCCCGCCCCTTCATTCACTCTACTTCCCTTTACCCAAACCGCCCTGCCCTCCCCCCCTCGATCACCGCTCGCAGAGGAAATAAAGTCATAGTTGCTTAAAAATCATGCATTCTTTATTAATTCGTAAAACAAAGAGGGGGAACTATGGGGGTAACTGCCACAGTCTCCCGGGATAGCTGGTGGAGGAAGGGAAGCACCAGGATGGGTGGTGGAGGAGGGGATGAGGGAAGGACAAGGACACACAGCACTTTAAAACTTATTGAATGCCAGCCCTTTCTTGCTTGGACTTCTTCTCTTGGCTTGAGTGGTTGGGTGCACGGAGGCCGCCCAAACGCGTTTTTGGGCGTCTCGGGGATGAGGTTATGGGACTCGGGAAGGAGGGCTGTTGGTTACACAGGGGCTGTAGCGGCGGTCTGGGCTCAGGCGGCCTTTCCTGAACCCTACGCCTTTCCTCAGCCATAAGCCGGAGGATTTCCGTTTGATCCTCCAGTAGCCTCAGAATTGCATCCTGCCTTCTCTCTGCACGCTGACGCCACCTACTCTCTTCATCCCGCCGCTGTCTCTCTTCATCCTGCCAGTCATTGTCTTCAGCACGCCACCTGTCCGCGCGATCAAAATCTGCCTTCCTGGACTCCGACAGTGTCTGCCTCCACGCATTCTGCTGGGCAGCTTCAGTGTGGGAGGATTCCATGAGTTCTGAGAACATATCGTCTCGATTCCTTTTTTTTTTACTTCTAATCTTCGCTAGCCTCTGGGACGGTGATGAAGGGGGTGGCATTGAAACATTTGCAGCTGCGGGAGGAAACAAACGGGAGAGGAGTAGTTTAAAAGACACATATTAGAGAACAATGCTCCAAACATTACATATCACATGTGCATTTGGTCCAAGGTTGCACTTTGCCTGTTATATTGAGGGTCTGCTGGTTTGGTGTGAGAGATCACACAAGCAGGTCCGGCGGGCAACAGAATTCGGCTTGCACGCAGCCATGGTAAGCCACAGTCTATAGGCTTCTTTAACCTTCATAACATGTGGGAATGTTTTCAAACAGCAACCCCCTCATTTCCCATAACAAACAGCCTTTAGGCTGGCAATTTAAAACTGGTTGGCAATTGAAAAGGGAGGGGCGGCGGTTTTCGGATTAAAGTGCAGCGCGAACCTAATCGACACCCCCCCCACACACAGACACACATCCAAGATGTTCGCTGTTCCCCCTCCCCCCACCGCGTGGGTCACAGCGGGGAAGATTTCCGTTCAGCCACAGGCAAACAGTCCAGCAGGGACGGAGCCCCTCTGAATACCCCCTTAATAAAATTCCCCTATTTCAACCAGGTGACCATGAATGATATCACTCTTCTGAGGATAACACAGACAGATAAAGAACGGATGTTGCTTGAATGCCAGCAAACACCGGAACCATACGCCACCATGCTTTGCAAAGCAATGATTCCAGAGTACGTGCTACTGGCCTGGCGTGGTAGAGTGTGTTACCACGGAGCACAGGATAAGGCTGCCCTCCCCAGAAACCTTTTGCAGAGGCTTTGGGAGTACATCCAGGAGATCTTTCTGGAGATGTCCCCGGAGGATTTCTGCTCCATCCCCGAACATGTTAACAGAGTTTTCCAGTAGCTGTAGCTGTACTGGCCGTGAATTAATCATTAAACACACTTGCTTATAAAACATGTATTAATTAACAGAGGTACACTCACCAGAGGTCCCTTCTCCTGCATCGAGCACGCCTTGGGTGGGTTCGTAGGGTACTGGCTCCAGGGTGACAAAGAGTTCCTGGCTGTTGGGGAAAAGGGCTTCTCCACTTCCTTGCTGTGTCTGGGTGCTATTTTCAGCATCATTATCATCATCATGCTCCTCTGTGGTTTCTGATGATCCACATACGGAGTCATACCACATGGGTGGGTCAGTGCTGGCTGCATCTCCTAGAATGGCATGCAGCTCATCATAGAAGCGGCATGTCTGGGGCTCTGACCCAGAGCGGCTGTTTGCATCTCTGGTTTTTTGGTAGGCTTGCCTGAGCTCCTTAATTTTCATGCGGCACTGTTGTGCGTCCCTGTTGTAGCCTCTGTCCTGCATGCCCTTGGAGACTTTGGCATATGTATTGGCGTTTCTTCTTTTGGACCGTAGCTCTGCTAGCACGGTTTTGTCTCCCCATACAGCAATCAGATCGCGTACCTCATGCTCGGTCCATGCTGGAGCTCGTCTTCAGTTCTGGGACTCCATCATGGTCACCTCTGCTGATGAGATCTGCGCTCACCTGCAGCTCACCACGCTGGCCAAACAGGAAATGAAATTCAAAAGTTCGCGGGGCTTTTCCTGTCTACCTGGGCGGAGCATTGGAGCTCAGACTGCTGTCCAGAGCGGTCAAATGTTGCACTGTGGGATAGATCCAGGAGGCCAATACCGTCGAATTGCGTCCTCACTAAGCCTACATCGATTCGGCAATATTGCTTTAAGCGCTAATCCCCTCATTGGGGGTGGAGTGGCGAGATCGATTTTAAGAGCCCTAGAAGTCGATGTTAAGGGCTTCATCGTGTGGACGGGTGCACGGATCAATCGAAATAACGCTAATAAATTCAACCTAAACTCGTAGTGTAGACCAGGGCCAAGTCTCAGTGATGCCATTCAAGTAATAATTTAGGTTATGTACTAATACTTCCAGTTCTTGTTTTTATACCTCATTGTCTTTGGATTTGTGTATAGACATCTAAAATGTTGAGCAGATTCTCCTCACTCTTAACATGTCACTGACTCCCCAGGCTTTTCCCTCCTGGAAGTCTAGGCTCCACTAAAACACAATGGTCTTCCACCCCTCCTTGGCTTCTCTTCAGTTCCCTGTTCTCTTTGTGGAACACCAGCCCAGGATTGCCTGCTTGACCTTGGCTCCTTGTTCGAGGGACCTGCCATGGGAACTAGTGCTGCTCTCCAGCTTAACTGCTCTTCTCCACCACCAGCCCCAAATTGCTGGGTTTCCTCCCTTGTTAAGTTTTATAACCAGCAGAGGTGTGGTAGGGCAGGGCTAATTAAACCAGTAGCAGGCTGACCTATTACACCAGGATTGGTACACAGTGGATGCTGCTGTTATGGAGGGGGTTATGACTGGCATTAGGTTAGATGATAGTTTTGATTATATAGACGATGTAGTTTGTAGTTTGCACTCATTTGATTGATGCATGTGTCAATTTAAAATAACAGTTGTTTAAGAAGAAAACTAGAAAAAAAATTCCATCATTTGCAAACATAAAAGAAATTCCCTGCATGTGTTTGATAGCGGGATTTTAAGTCAGGATCTTTAAATTCTCTGCACAGATCTTTCCCACTTAAACTAAAGGTGTCTCATCCTCTGTGGACCAGCTCCTAGAGGAGAATGTGACCCACACTTTACCCGTGGATTATACAATAACTTTCTATAGAGCAGAAAAATGTTGGCCTTCCAGATTCCTGGGTTCTGTTCCTGCTGTTTGGAGGGGAGAGTGGTCTAATGGCAAAAGCAGTGGTTATAATACATAGATTTTTCACATTCTGTCTGAGAGGCAATGTGGCCTGAGTGTATGAAAATTTAGTCTGTCATAATTAAGACGTGGGTTCTATTTCTAGACCTGTTAGAATCTTTCCATTAATTTATGAGCGACATGATACTTTCTCCTCCCTCCCCGCCAATGATCAGGGTATGAGCCATTGATCAGCAGTAAGGATTTCAAAGTGCACAAATATGAACAGCAGTGAGTAAAAGAGATGAACTTAGAACTCATGGACTTCTGGCTTCCAGTGCTCTTTCCGTTAGGTTACAATGGTGTTCTGTGAGGGATCCCTCTCTCTCATACATATATAAAATATCTCCATGGAACATCACTTCCACAGCACTGCAAAGCCAGGTAAGTGTCACCCATCATACAGAACACCTGTGCATGATCTGGGTTAGCTGAGAGAACTGTCTATGGTCCTCTTTGTAAGGCATTAATAACATGCCAGTTCAACTGACAACATTTTCAATATGCCAAATAATTGATGCAGTTAAATTATGTTGCTTAACATTTGTGGCTTTGGAATGTACCCTAAGAGAATTTGTGGATTTGTTTTGCAGGTGAAGCTTTAAGTGTATCAGCAAGGGAATTTACCAATGATCCCTGTTATCTGCCTAAAAGGAAAGCTGTTGTTCAAGCAGCACGCTTCCTTCTGGCTGCTGTCACTAGACTTCTGATTCTGGCAGACATGATTGATGTGGCATACCTATTGCAACATTTAAAAGTGGTAAGTAGATCTGCACTAATTCAGTATGACTGGTCAGTGAAGTTACTGCAAATGGCACCTTCTGATGCAACATACTTTTTCATAAGTGTGCATCAGGTCATGTATGTTTAATTTCTTCACAAAAAAGTTTGTAATCCCTTTTTACTCCTCCTACCATGCAGACCCAATACAAGCACTGGTGTGGGAGAGTGAGCTGGCTTCGCCTCTTAATCATACATCACCACTAGAATCTGCAACCCAGTTACAATGGAAAAGTCTCTTATTGGTGAAAATACATGAGACCTAACACAATGCAGATACTAGGTGAAGTTGGCAGTTAGAAAAAAAAAATCTTGTAAACTGAACAAATTTGATATGGAGCCACTGAGAGGAAATAAATATAGACCCCCTACAGTGATATTTTAAGTTGCATTATTTTATATTCCCTAGTTGATTATGTGAAATGTTATAAGTTACTATAAAACTGCCATTGTTTCCAGTATATTGGTTATGCTAAATATGAGAAAATTCTTCTTCCAGAATATCTTGACATTATTTCCCTGAATTTATTTGTTGAAATGTATTCAATTAATACATTTCTGGTGTTCTTTTTGAACTATAGGTTGGTGGCATACATTTGAAATCAGAGCTCTGTTGATAACTGTGATGGTCAGCTAGGAAACAAAAATATGTAACTTATCTGGATGAGTTCAAGTGCAATTTCAACAGGCATTTTTCAGGTAGCAAGGAATGAGGTTGGGCAAAAGTACCCACTTATATACACATATGCCCTATCCTGGGGTTGTTTGGCTGTGTCACAAGTTAGAGATGCCTCAAGGCTGCTCTAATTATCACCCAGCTTCAACAGCTCCCAAGGGACCATTCCAGGAGCCAGATATTACCAGAGTGCGCTTGTGCTCTGGCCATACCTCCTCTACTGCAGCCTTGCCCTTTGCCAAGGCCAGAAGGGATTAGTAGTACAGAGCTGGCTTTATAGCATTTGTGGCTTCCTCTGCAGTGGGGAATTCCTAGCTGGATGGATAAGCCACCTTTTCCCTTTCGTTTCACTGTTGGTACCAGGCCTTGCCTTCAGTTCTTGTGACTAATCATGCATGTGACTTTGAAATTCACTTTCCTTGATATTTGTGGCAGTAAAACTGAACATCTTTTTGCTGAGTTAGCATGTGCCGACATGTTAGTTAACTCAAGTTAACTGGCAATCAATTAACTCAAGATTAACCCCCCCCCCTCCAATTTAGACCACCCTTCAAGGTAGACAGTGGAACAGTGGAAAAAGTGCTTAATAACTTTCCTTTTTAAGCAAGTGAATAAGGTACTTCAGTAATACTCCTTATAGCATCAGATGATGAGTTTTGGAGGGGGCCTCTTGTATCATCATTTTTTGCCCCCTGCATCAAGGATAGAGAGCCTTATTCTATTTTCTTATGTTTAACATCTGCTTAAAGATGCTTAGTAATGTGCTATTATTGCCTCATTAGGCAAATTGTTCCACACTTTTGTTGATCTTAATGTCAAGATGCTGTCCTATTAGGTAAGCTAGATTCATTCTTTCAATTAATCCCATTACTACCTGTTTTAATACTAGTATCCTATGTAAAGTGCTTTTCTCCCAGTTTTTGCGTTGTGACTTCCAATACTTAAACAGTTACCAATATCATGTTGCTTAAATATATTTTGTAGGCTAATTACATATAGTTCTTTCAGATTATTTTCCTGGAGCTTCTTTTTTTTCTTTCTTTCTGGCTCAGTGCATGTCTTTGGTAGCTCATGTTTAGGGCTATGTGTCTGTCACGGGGGTCACAGAAGTCACGGATTCAATGACTTTCCATGACCTCCATGACTTCTGCAGCGGTGGGTGTGACTGACCTCAAGGTCGCCCATACAGTGTCACACCTTACTCCCATTGACTTCAGTGGAACTACATGTGGAGTAAGGTACTACTCAGTGGAGCAAGAGAATCAGAATCTGGCCTCAAATGAGACCAGGAAGGAATGTCTCTCCAGGGTATAATATTTCACTGTGAAAGGCATCATGGAGATTTTAATGTTTCCTTTGAAGCATCCAGCATTAGCAGTTGTTGGAGACATGCTAGCTGGACCATTGGCTTGATCTGGTATAGAAACGTCTATGATCCTACAGCATATAGTATATGTGTGTGAAGTTTGCCAGTTTAGAGTGTTGAAATAATACTTTTAATAATACTATTATTTTAATAATACTATTTATTAAAATTTTTCCTGTCTTCACACTTTTCGTCAATAGTCTTTGTACCCAGGTGCCATCCCAGGTGCACCCTTGTAGCCTAAGGTGGAACTGTTTCAATTTCCCTTTGAGGTTCCAAAAATAACTTATACACACCCTGAGTCTTTATTTGGGATCTTATGTATTTAATACCAGCTGGCTCTCCAAAGATCCTCTTTTGGCCTTCCCCCCACTAAGGTTAGGGTTTCTCAGCAGTCCTTCTAGGACCTGTGCTTCAAATCCTAGTCTCCTTGTTCTGTTAAGTCTCCCCTCAGGTTTAGGGGTCTCAAAGACCTCCATGCTGAGTTCTTCTTCCTTCACATCTCCTCCTTGACTGGGCTTGGAGACTCCTTTTGAGTCACCTACTCAGATATTCTTGGGTATAGATTTTTTTTTATAACAACTCTGAGTCACTATATTATTTTCACTGGGGAGAAAGAACTAGCAATAATTGAAAGATCATAAAATGACAACGAATTTTTTGGAAAAACTGAATCTGTACAAAAAAGTATATTGTCGTCTTTCCCCCTTATTTAAATGTAGCTTTCATGAAAGCTGACAAATTGATAGAGGAATTCAGTTTTCAGCATTATTAATGCACAGAACAAATTAAATTGCAGTACAAATTCCCCTCAATGGCTAACTAATATTCCTTGGCTTTGTCCTGGAGACAAACAATATATTCTCTGTCTGCTGAGTCAGCCAACAAGGGTACCAGTTATAATGGTATCTTTTTATGTTGACACTTATTCATTAGGAAATGGGCTGAGACTACCAAGTAGTTTTAACACATGTCACTGAGTAGCCATCAAGTGACAACAGCTTTTGGTCATCACCAACCTGGACCAGGTTCATATACAATAATAATAATAATTAATAATAAACTTTAATGAGTCCTTATTTGAAGAAAACCAAGTATTTAATTATTATATGTTAGAACTGCTTTAGAAAATTCAAATTTTATTCAATGTGGACCTGGTCCAGCAAAACACATTTAGTTTCCACAAGGTTTCTGCTGCATGGAAAGCAAACTTTGTCTTTGCTGCATCATCTTAAATATTCCATGTGCATATATCTTAGAAATACAATACTTTTTAAATATGCCTTGAGAAGTACTTCTTTGAACCTGTTCTAAAACAGATAGCTCTAACACACTGTCCTATTTCTTCACGAAGATCTGAGCTGTATAACTGTCATTAATCATTTGAGATGAGATGAAAAAGTTCTTTGCCTTTCATTTCCATGGCTCTGAGCTTTTTAATTTTTGTAGAATACAATCAAGGAGTTTGATCATTGAACCAAAATTAATTTTAAAGGTTATATCATTCAGTACAGAATGAACGAAATGAAAATGCTGACCAAGGAAAAGATTTGTTGTATGAATAAAAATGAAAGAAAATAGGCCAGCATCATCAAAGGGAGTTGGCAGAGTATTTATCAGTTCCCCATTACATACTTATTGTATTGTATGAATTATGTTGCTTGGAATCCATATATTTTTATGGATTATTTGTAAAATGCATACATTGAAGAGATGTTGAAAGTTAATCGTATTGCTCACTCAGTAGAACTTAGGTTTGTTACCACACTGTTTGATGGAACATTTCCAAGCCAGTTTCTCTCTGGTAAAATGGGATGCTGCAAGCGGTGTTTCTCCACTCATTGTATTACAGAAAAGCAATCTGGATTGTTAAATTTCAATTTTATTAGAAAATCATGGCACACAAAAGAGAAAAGAAACAATAGCAATATGATTAGTTGCCAGAGAAATCCTCTCATAGTCTCCTGTGTCATTCTGAGCTTAGCTGGAATAAGCAATACATATGTACTGCATAACAAGTTATTGTGTTTGCAGTATAGTATTATGAGTAAGTAGATGACAGAAGAATAACCGATTTTAGAAAGATCATCTTAATTGGAACTGCATATGTAAAAAAAAAGGAAGAATTTAATTTCTCTTCTCTGGTTGCATAGAAACTCCATCCAAGAAAGCTTTCAACACTACAACATCAGCACAAACTCTGTGACTGATTGTACTCTGATGGCATGATACTACTCTCAGCTGGTTGTGGAAGCGGCAGCATTATGACATTCACTGATGCCACATACACTGTCTAGACCAAATTCATTACCCAAAACAAAGTGATAGGAAGAAAGGAAAGTACATCACATTTATGTCTCCATAAACAACACAGTGCAGACTTGATTTTCCCCCCCGCTTGCGGCTGGGGAGAGAGCGGGTTGAGAGATGCTGACATATTCTCTGCCTCTAAGACCCTCCACTGCATTGACCTTTCCCTTGTATCTGAGTGTTAGATATGGTTGTGTCAAGAACCAGAAGCTGTTCTTTTAGGGACCAATCCAACTCAACTTGAAGTCAAAGGAACAATTCAGAGAGATTTGAATTGGAGCCCTTGGTTCTAGGAGAGTCACTGAAAATGTTGCTTACTGTACTAGTCTACAGATACCATGCAATAATATTTATGGAAGCAGCTGGTTTAAAAATCAGGTGCTATTTTCATTGACCATGTGAGCAAACAAAGTAGATATCAAATCTATAAATACAAACAAAAAATCTCAGCAAAAAGTTTTCAACTATCAAAATGTATGCTAGGTTTCATCACTCTCTCTCTTTGTTTTTTGTAGTATCTCTGCATCCCTTCCCTTTCCCCTTGTCCTTGGTATCTGTTTAGCTTGTAAGCTTTTGGAGGCTAGCAATGTAAACAATAAGGATACACATGCAAAAGAAATGGAGCATTCTCTAAGCTGGAGGGATTGTTTATATTGGTTTCACAGAAACTCCGTCCATTAAAGTTACCTAGTATGATATTGAATGACTACAAAATTAGATATTGAAACACAAGAAAGATTACATCATTGGCTGATCAGTGATGAGGGCAGGACCGTATTATTTACCAACTTTAGAGAACTGTTTTTCTAAAGTAAACCTTTTATGGGTGTCTCACACAGAACAAATGAAGCATGAATAAGCTTTACAAGTGAAGCAATTGGTGATATTTTTTCACTTTAGTTTCTTAATTTATTTCATTGATCAACAATAGTAAGGGAATCCATGTTTACCAAAATGTCTCTTTTCTGACCTACCACCCAAACATTATTTCCCTTATTTCAGCATTAAAAGTCTCCTACCCTTCTATATAACTTCATCATTGTTGTGAACAATATGGTCAGAATAAAGTCTGTCCCATGCATCTAGCCCTTTGACTCAACAGTCCATTTTCAGCCTCATTCATTTTAGAAGTGATGCTCAATATGTTTAATTAAGTGAATTAATAGACTGGTGGAATGACTTACCTTATTGATCAGAGGTAAGAAAACTTTTATTCAAGGAGCCCACCAGCATGTCTTTCCTCTAATATATTTCAGATCCTGCTGATCCAGCATATTTTCTTTCTTCTCCTTGACCTGTTTGTTTGTAGATTTACTGTTTAAATTTACATATCTTTCACATACTCCTCAGTAGACTCAGTAATATCTATAAAGCACTGACTTAGATTGATTTAAAACTATACGGGAAAAAGGAAGAAAAGTGGTAGGAAATGAGAAGTTACATGCAAAGCCAGGCTTCTTTGGGAAAATCATTATCTGCTGCTCCTCCTCCCTGCAAAGCCTCCTTAAGTGTTAAAAATGTTCTGAGCAATGTAAAAATGATTTGGTTACCTAAGGGAGAACATTTGAGTAACCAATCTCTCTGGTCACTCAATAACAGACCTAAAAGTGGCAATTCTTCAACAAAAAAATTTCAAAAACAGACTCCAATGAGAAACTGCAGAACTGGAATTAATTTGCAAACTGGACACCATTGAATTAGGCTTGAATAAAGACTGGGAGTGGCTGGGTCAGTACACAAACTGAAAACTATTTCCCTATGCTAGTTTTCCCCTACTGTTACTCACACCTTCTTGTCAACTGTTTGAAATGGGCCATCCTGATTATCACTACAAAAGTTTTTCTTCTCCTGCTGATAATAGTCCACCTTAATTGATTAGTCTCTTAGAGTTGGTATGGCAACCCACATCTTTTCATGTTCTCTGTATATATATATATATCTTCCTACTGTATCTTCCACTCTATGCATATGATGAAATGGGTTTTAGCCCACGAAAGCTTATGCTCAAATAAATTTTTTAGTCTCTAAGGTGCCATAAGTACTCCTCTTTCTCAGCTGACTTGTGCTTCATGCTTTTTGGTATTAATTTTTTTTATTTGCGCCACTGCTAGTTGGAGTAGAATATGATGGTATGCTGCAACAGGCACTTAGTCATCCCATTCTATTCTGGTGTATTGTCCTAGTGATGTGTGCTGACAGTTTTGATGCCCTGATATGATGCAATGTAACATCAAAAATTAAATGTGAATGTAGGTAAGCATAGTCTTGATCCAAATCACATCAAACACTATTGTAGACTTTCCACTGAGTTCCTCAAGTTTTGGGTCAAGCCCATAATGAGGGATGGGTCTCAAAAAATGGTGGGTCATTTTAGAGAGATGCACAGGAGTATCTGAGGGAGGCTTTAGTCCCTTGGTTGCCTTACTGTTGTCATTCTGGACTTGCAGATCTTTATTTACAGATCAGCCAACAGAAGAAATTCTTGCTACTACTTCTCAAGTTTGCACATGCTACAGAGGGGACAGATATGGGTTACTTGTATTTCTAGCATCAGTATTTATAGGTCTATGTATTTTTCCACTCTACAATTTGTGGCAGAATTATTGCAACATAAATGACACAGGTAATGCACATCCTAAACAACTACTTAGGAATAGGGCTTTGTGAAATGACCACCTTTTATTGCAGCAGAATAATGGATACACTACTACTCCTTCAATGTCACCTAGAGACTATGAGAGATGCCCCAACCCGCTAGCAAGGTGACTTTACAAACCATGGGGATTCCCTAGGAAGTGTGAAATGATTTAATGATTCTTTTATTCTAATAAACTGTTGCTAGGGAACAGGTTTCCCTTAGTATCACGATAGGGATTATGAAGTATCTCTGTCCCAGCCCATAATGTGAGAGTCACTAAAGAAGGAGCATCTTACTACTGTTATGGCACAGGGTTATGTAACAAGGTGATCGGTCCCTTTTAAGGACTAAGGGGCATGGAGCTAGACAGCCCTGTTCAATTATTGACCCAGCTGGGAAGGGCTGAGAATGCTCAGTTGGAAGGGGCTGACCCTGAAGGAGAGAAAGGGCTGCAGAGAGAAAGACCTCTGGGCCTCCGTACCCTGTGGTGTTTGTTCAGAGGAATAGCTTTCTTTTGAGTTATTTTGCTACTTTTCTTGTTTGACTTAGTAAATGTGTCCTGAGGGAAGGGCCTGAAAGAGACTTGGGTGTGGTGTTAGTCCTTTCTGGACTGCAGGAGATAGATCCATGAACCTGTATGTGGTGAAGAATGTGGATGTGTGGTCGGCCTGTAGAACTGAGGGAAAAATGAGGCAGCAGAAGAGAAAACAAAGCTATTCCCCAACAAACATAGGTGCTGGGGCACAGAGGCCTCTCAGTGTGCACCAGCATGAGTCACAGCAGCCAGCCTCTCCAACTGAGCTCTGTTGGGTCTTTATAGGGATTACTGATCCCCTTCTAGCTGTATCAGATAACTGAACAGAGCCAGTTGGTCCTAGCCCTCTAGTCCTTAAAGGGGCAGTCCACTCTGTTATAGGGTGGACAGGAGAATGGTACCCATTTAGAAGACTGTTAAAGGGCTTTCCCTTCACCTTCTCCCCTGGTTCTTGTCATGCAGACAGAAAGCAGAAGACCAGAAGTCCGAAGTACAGGCAATGCAATGTTTATTGGGTTAGTTCCAAGCAAACATATCCACAGCTCTACACGCTCACAGAGTCTGTTTCCTAGTGTTCCATTCCCAGCTCTGACACCTCAGAGCTTTTACCTCATGTCCCCTGTCACGGAGTGTGGGGGAGTCAGGCCCTGCACCCCTCTTCTCCGGATTCACTGGGACTCTCAGCCAGCCAGTAGAATAGAAGGTTTATTAGAGATGCCAGGAACACAATCCAAACAGAGCTTGTCAGTACAAACAGGACCCCTCAGTCGGGCCCTTCTGGGGGCCAGGGAGCTTAGACCCCAGCCTTGGGGCTCCCTGCATTTCACCACCCAGCTCCAAACTCCAACTCACTAGACAAACCCTCCAGCAGGCTCTTCCCCTCCCCCGGGGCTCCTCCTCTAGCCTGTGTCCATTCTCCCAGCCAAAGGTGTCACCTCCCAACCCCCGTCCTGGCTCATGTTACAGCCCCAGGTAAAGTCTCGCATTCCCAATGCAGCAGGTCCCAGGGAACCTCCCCCGCAAGTCTCCCAGGTCAAATACATCTCGCTCCCTACTCCGTCACATCCCCATTCCGAGATTTGACACCACAGAGCCTTTATCCCGTGTCCCTCTTCCCCATTCCCACCTCCCATTCCCCTTCCTTAGAAGGCCCAAATATACCTTCAATACACACCCCTCGTTGCACCCCTTATAATTTATGGTCATGTTCTGTTTGGGAGGGTCGTGAGTTGGGGTCTTTGTCCCACCTTTTTTGTATCTCATGGGAAGGGCAAGGAGTGAGGTTGTACTCCAGTCAGGGTAGGCATTTCTCTGGTCTTTTAGGGTTTTACCTCCCCTCCCCCTCAATCCTCTCTTGCCCCTCCCAACTGGTTGCTTGACCTTGCCTTGAGATAAGGAGTTGAGGCAGTCTTCAAGTGTGTGCTTATACATTCCCATGGGAATGTATAAGCACACACTTGAAGACTGCCTCAACTCCTTATCACTTTACTCCTTAACACTTTAACTGTATTCCTTATTTTTTCCCATTGTACTAAAAGCCCCATCTGGTTGTGGGAAATGCAACACAGAGTCCCTTTGTTCATTGTTTTTTACATATATTAGTATAAGATATATGAGTATTAAAATGTCAAACCAAAAATTCTATCTCAGGCTGGCAAACAAGTCTATATAATAACAAAGACCTTTATGAGAAGTGGAGGAGGCAGCATAATAGTCTACACTCAAGAAGACCCTGCTGGTCCATAAGAAGAAGGGGAGACCTGGGCCAAGGAGCCCAGTGGAAGGAAGAGCACCAGTTTCTTGTGTGTGTGTGTGTGAGAGAGAAAATGAACCACATCCATCTCAGGTTCACAAGCATGTGTGAAGTTCTATGCAAGCTGTTTACACAGCCCAGATATGAAAAAAGGGGTGAAGGAACTGATCTTATTCCAAAAAAGAAAGAAGAGATTTTGGAAGTGACTTAACAGAACTTTAAATGAAAGATTTATAAAACTGATGGAAGTATATTTGTCATAATAGTAAAGGATTCAAAAATGAGAATTTCTGAACTAAAAAAGATAATGGGGAGTTTAGGCAGAACTATTTGATGCAAAGGGTAATAGGTATATGGAATAAATTGCTGTCTAATATATTAGAAGTGAAGAGTATAATTGAGTTGGAGAAACTAGTGTTATTTCTAAAGATGGAGGGGATAGAAAGGTACTTGAGAAACCTGAAGATGGGATTAAGGTAAATAAAAACGGGCAGGTATTTTCATCAAATTATTATTTATTTTTATTGTTGAAGTGCCTAGCAGCCCCAGTCAGGTATTGGGACTCCATTGTGTCAGACTGCACAAACACATCACAAAACGTGTTTCTAAATGCCTTGTTGTTAAATGGTCATTACTGTGTTTCTACAACCTTTTAATTCACCACTACAGCAACATTCAAACTGAAGTAAATCTAAAGCATCATATTCAAGGGGTAAATGACAATAATGTGAAAGTCATTCTCTGTGGAATATCTTCTGAATTCTAATCTTAGGTGGCAAATTTTAGTTTGGTAAAATGGCCTTGGAAATTCATTTTGTTCTAGTAGATTATTAGTTGCTAGAATAACAATAAAGTCAGTATTATTTCATCTGCTCAATAGTTATTTGCAACTCAGGCATGCACAGATCATTCTGATCCAGACAAATTTCATTTAATAACTCATCTTTGCTTTGGGAAGCAGAAATGAATAAATGCTCGCAAAACATATTGCATACTTTTTATCATCAAAATGCATGTTTTCAGTCCATTGAGAGCAAGTTCATCCGATGTTTCCTGGGTTGAGCGTACTGTGTGACCTATTCTCCATAAAATTCTATAGAGGCGAGCCCAAGCCCATGCCATTACAGCAAAATATCATGAGAGCAACAATTTTTTCATAAGTGTGTATTCAGTAATTGGAATTTGAGAGTGCTTTTTAATGGTTCTCCCAAACCTGTCCCATAGTGATTTAAAATAGTACATTTAGTATAATTTACTCTTTTAAAGCAGCAGTGCATATTAAAACATTAAGGCACTTTTTAATGAACTGCCTTCTTTTTTCAAAATGGAGATAAAATTTGCTTCTCATCCTTAATTCAACTCATATTCAGCCATATATTTTAAAAAAGTATTTAACAAGCACATAAAATAGATCAGTGCTGTATTTTCTGCCTAGTACAATGAAGGGTGATAATATTGATATTCAGAACAGTAACGGCTCTCGGGCTTTTTCCTTCCTTAGACAAACTGGGAAAGAACCATTACTCCATATTCTGCAGTGGCAGACTGTTTGTTCTACTTCTGTTGTAGAGTTGGCCCTGAATCTGAATGAGGAATGTAAAATTACAACAGATTATGGGCCTCTTAAAGCCCAGTTGAATGTGTCACTGTTATGACTCAGCTTGATTTTCAGACATATGCCAGAAAAACTCTGACTAGTTAAATATCATTCACAAATTGAAATAGAAATGCTTACTGTCATCTGGGGAAGTCTGAACTTCCACTTCTGCCTGTATGGACATCAGCATACTGTTACCAATTATAAGACTTTGCAGTACATGTTTAATGATGCCTTCTTCCATGTACCCAGTCCAGTTTGTGCTGAAGATGTTGAAACTATGAATTTGACATTGCATTGATATATAGTCCTGGCAAACTTAATGCTGCAGTTTACTTCTCCAGGCATCTTCCTTTTAAGAGGCAGCAGGTTTAAAACAAACAAAAGGAAGTACTTCTTCACACAACGCACAGTCAACCTGTGGAACTCTTTGCCAGAGAATGTTGTGAAGGCCAAGGCTATAAGAGGGTTAAAAAAAGAACTAGATAAATTCATGAATGATCGGTCCATCAATGACTATTAGCCAGGATGGGCAGGGATGGTGTCCCTAGCCTCTGTTTGCCAGAAGCTGGGAATGGGCAACAGGGGATGGATCACTTGATGATTACTTCATTCCCTCTGGGGCACCTGGCATAGGTCACTGTCGGAAGACATGATACTGGCTAGATGAACCTTTGGTCTGACCCAGTATGGCCGTTCGTATGTTCATACAGTCTGCATATGCTACCTATACAACTGAAGGTGCTGAAGCAAATGTGCATTTCATTCTCTCTTGTGACACTAGGATTTGTAAAGACAAATCAGCTGCTTCAATAAAAATTGTGATTCCCAGCCAAAGCTATCATAATAGTCTGGAATACTGCATCAAATCATGTCTGTTCTAGACGCAGCATTGGAAAACACTGTGCCCCTTTTGTTTAAATTGTCTGATCTACCTTTGTTAGAAGTCTTCTTGGATTTTGGTGACCTCCTATGTGGTTGACAGTTGGTGATTTGCTGCTGATGATTCTGATTTCTCATACTGTGATTGTGAAGGGAGACCTGCTAAATCTGGACAGAGAATTGTGTATGATATTCCTAAAACTCCATTCTTCAACGATGTGGACTGTGCCAAGCTTTATGCCAGAATACCTCAGGTTCACATTAGAGCTGGGCATTAACCAAAACCTGAGATTTGAACAACCTTGAACTTCACCAGAGGTAAAATAGACTATTTTATGAGGATTCTGGAAAAGTTGCTATTGATGGTAGCTGGAACAAAGCATTACATAAAAGAAGAATTAAACCGTTTCTTAAGAAACGACAGGGAAACTCCCCATTGTATGACTGATATTCTGCCAATGCCAATATTATGAATTAATTTTCTTGAAACAGCCAAACCAAGCTCCCATGACAATCAGCGAAACAGAGACGTTAACAGAAAATGCAGAGGCAAGCTGAAATATATAGAGACTTTTGACCATCATTATTAAAGGCTGGGGGTAAAGAATTTGTACCACAGAATAAATTCTCCATGCCCTAACTTTAAGTCAAGTTTTCAGATAAATGGAACCATAATCACAGTCCAAGGGGTGACCACAAGATCACTTAGAATATCTTCCATTTTCAGTTAATGCCCACACTATGCTAGATCTCCAACATCCTGCATATGAAGAGACAGTATTGACAACACTGTCCTAATTAGCTTACCACATAGACCATCATCTGTTCCAGAATCACATTTGATGTTCCAATTGCTTAATGTTACCCAAAATGGGATTGTGAAAATTGTCCCATTCATTTTAAGGCCTTTGTTACAAGTTCATCCACCTTGTTTCCTACTTGAGAGACATTCAGTGTTCATTTGTTATTATCTTGACAATGGATGCTTGGTTCCTAGATGATGTGATATCCACTTTTTGTGTGTTATTGCCAAAACAGCTGTTTCCTCTTACTCTGGCTCAAGTTATATGATTGTTGATTTTGTTTGTTATTACAAAAGGAGTGTAGTACTGTTCATGGACCCAATCAAAAGAGAAGCCTGTGTATTTTGAAAGGTACTATACAGTTATTTATGGTAACCTGATAGGCAGTAAGACCCTCATTGTCATGATACCCTCCCAATCCAGCTTGCTTCATAAGAAGTGTTATCAAACCAGACAATGGTTCAGGAGTGTTACAGGTGCCACATGGACCCAGGGAAGTTTTTTCCTTAGCTCAGGGAAACAGAGAATGCTCAGCTGGATCCTATCAAACCTAACTCCTTTAAGACAGCTGCACCTTGTATGTAATCAAGAGGCTTAAAAAGAAATACCAAGTTTCCTTTCAGAGAGAAAAGAGACAGGGAAGTCTTTAGGTAAAAGAAACTATAAAGGTACTTCTCCTGAACGTCTAGAGACTGGGATGTGTCTATCTTGGTGAAGTAATGAGGAAAATTGAGCATCTAACAACTGTTTTATTTCTGCTTACTTCTGATGATTTAAATAGTTAACAGAAAGTTGGGGGAGAGGGGAGCTGGACTCTTCTCCTCTCCCCCATCTCAGAACAATACATGTGAAAGTTTCTTGGAGGAAGAAAGACTGGGGCCAGACCATGATAGCTTGAGAGATGTAGGTAGATTGTATGTGCTTTGTAGATTTAAAAATGGTCACAGTCACATCAGTGCATCCTTCTGAGAACAGGACAAACTTGTGTTCATTTGCTTATAATTAGCTTATTTGTATATTTTTATTTTGATGGAAAACACTGTTTTTTCTTCCACTCTCTTCTTGAGAAAGATGTCTCTTCCACTTTCGTGGAATATTGCTGTTAACTTTATAGCCTCTTGGGGCTATTTCTTGGATATTAACCTCCTGAGGAGAGCTATCCTTACAGTTATATGCATGTTTTTTTTCCACTAGCAGTGATTCACTGATCCCTGCAGTCTCATTACCAGACACAGGAGGCTCCTAATATTATGATTTGTAGTGAGAGGTTTTTAGCTTGATGCACTATTAATCTATGGGACCACTGCAGGGTGTAAGGCAGGGATCTCAGACTCGAATCACCACGAGGGCCACATGAGAACTAGTAAATTGGCCTGAGGGCCACATCACTGAAACCTTTTCATACAATGATACAAAAGTATAGTAAAAAATGAAGAGTAATATAGTATTCTATTAAAAGTCAATGTATTAACTTTTTAAAAACTGTAATGCAAAGAGGGGTTTTAATAAAATATAAACACTCAGTAATGTTTGGAGCTTGGCTGCCAGTGGAGTCGGCGCCTATGGCGGGCCGCAGGAAATAACTCTGCGGGCCGCATGTGTCCATGTGTTTGAGACCCTTGGTGTAAGATATAGTGCATGGGCTTGCAGAGATAGTGATATGACAGGAGACCTCCCCAGTTAGGGTGACTATATGTCCTGATTTTATAGGGACAGTCCTGGTATTCACGGCTTTGTATTATATAGGCGCCTATTGTCCCACACTCCCTGTGCAAGTAACAGTTGTTGCATGAAATGATCAGTTGCATTGCTTGTATTTTTGTGGTCTAGTGCCTTGACACCATTTTAGATAACTGTTTCTTTGCTCCATACAAAGACTACACCTTATGATCATTTCATTAGTGTATTCTAGTCTCTTGAAAGACCCCTCCCCATACTATTCAGCTTTGCTACTATCAACGGAAGCTTTTGGGTAACATCAAAATGTGGACCATACTGCAGTGGTTTCGTGTTCAGGTACCTGTTTAACTGGTGCAGCTGCATTACTCATGGCTTCTTACCTGCACATAGGAAAAGTCATTGTAGATGGTCTCGTTCAGCCTGACCTGAGCTAAAGTTTTGCTCTAATTCTTATAGTGTGAATCAATGAATGCAAAGTGTTGCAAGTTCAAGGAATTCTAGGCAGGGCCGGCTCTAGGCACCAGCCAAGGAAGCAGGTGCCTGGGGCGGCAAATGTGAAGGGGTGGCACTTGTGCTGCTCTGGGGGGTGGCACTACATTTGTTTGTTTTTCTGGTGGCACGGCAGGTCGTACTTTGTTTCCTCTTCGGCAGCATGGCTGGCTGTGGCAGGTTCTACATTGTTTCCTCTTCGGCGGCAGCTTTTTTTTTTTTTTTTGCTTCGCCGCTTGGGGCGGCAGAAAAGCTAGAACCAGCCCTGATTCTAGGCACCAAAAATTGCTATTTTTACAATTGTGAGATAGAAAAATGTTAAGGGAATAGGGTATGTCTCACTCCCTGTCTTGTCTCAATCATATACAGATGCCCTGAGGTACCTGTCATGAGTGTTGTCACAGGGATCAAGCCAGTAGAGGGAACTTCTCCCTAAACACTATTTAACGCAAAAAAACAAAACAAACCCACCCCCCAAAAAAACCCCAAACCCAAAACCTGCAAGTGGCAATTTCTTACTTTGAGCAATTTAATCATTAATTATAGCAGACTGTGTTGGAGGGAGATTGGGTGACATATGAAGAGACGTAGTGAAAACTGATCACTTCCTTATCTTGCTTCTCAAGTGTGAGAATAATGGACAGTTAATTAAATAAAGCTAGAAATTTTAGAACAAATATTAGGGCTATTAGACATTACAGGATTTTTGTGACATGATATAAAACCTTTCAGTTGTAGGTTACCCGTTCAAATTCAATGCAGTTGTTTAATGCCCCTGTAGCAGGGCAGTCACCCCACTCCGGCTCAGAAAGGGTTAAAAACCAGCCCTTGGCGGGGGCTGAGGCTGAGCGCCAATAAGAAAAGGCTGATTGGGGAAGCAGCCACAGCTGGGGCCATGCCCTATTAGGAGACAGCTGGCCCTATAAAAGGGCTGTGAACCAACAGCTGAGTTAGTCTCTCTCTAGTTCTTGAGAGAGAAGGATCTGGCTGTCTGGGAGAGAAAGGGTATGTGAGACTGAGCAGTGCTAGGGAAAGGTAGGGGGAGCTCGTGCCTGGCAACTCCCCAGGCTGCAGGCCTTGACAGAGGCCTATGGGAGCTGGGAGGAGCAGCCTGGGGTTAGGCAGAGGCAGCTGGTCCAACCTCCTTGCCAATGATGAGTGGCCATGACAGACTGCAGTCTGCCCCAGGGAAAGGGGGCTTGATTACGCCTGGCAGTAGCCACTGAGGCATGGTAGGTGTCGAGGTTGGGGGTTTCCCTGGGAGGGGAGACCCAGAGTGAGGGGGTACTGCTGGGGCAAAACCCTGAGTAGGGTGACCAGACAGCAAATGTGAAAAATCAGGCTGGGGGGTAATAGGAGCCCATATAAGAAAAACACCCCCAAATCGGGACTGTCCCTATAAAATCGGGACATCTGGTCACCCTAACCCTGAGGTAAAGGGTACCTGGGTCCAGGAGGGACACGGGGCGAGCGGCAAGTGAGACACCGGCCTGCAGAGGGCGCTCCATATGCAGGAAAAGAGCTAATTCCCAGATGACCAGCAGGAGGCGCTGCACTGATGAGTCTCACTTCGCTACATCCTCCAAACTGTGATCATCTAATGGTTGCCCAGTGGCTTATGTAATATGGGTTCAGTCTCAGTCAAGTGCCTGGTGAACAAGAGTAAAAAATGATGACAAAAAATAAATCACCAGTCAGCACTTACTGGCAACTTTGTTAGCAGCTTTAATATAGAGGCCAAGGATTGAAGTAGAATGGAGACCCCCTTTTTTTTTTTTTTTTTTTACACTCTCAGACTTGGTCTTTTCAGGTCAAGGAAGTGGGACTTTAGGGGGACATTGTGGGGAAATGTACACTCTTGCTGCTTGTGTAGCATCTGCTATGTGGATAAATGCAGTGCTTCATTCTCTAGTGCTGTGGTTTGTGTAGATGTTACAAGCACTATATTCCCTTACATACAAGAAATGGAACAAATAAAACTTGTAGCATGCAATGAATCTGTAAGGCTGGTTTCTGCAGAATATTGAGCCACGTTGGGTTTATTAAAGGGGTGTACATTTGATCACTGATACTATTACTCCTTTGATGCAAACTAGTAACTATTTAAGGACTCTCCTTTGGTGTTCATCACCATAATAATGGAATGTTTCAATATATTTACAGATGGTGAACTGCAGAAGAAAGAGGTGAAGTGACTTGTGGAAGATTATAAAAAGGCTGTGGCAGAGCCAGGAATCAAACATCCTGTGGTCTACAGTCCACTGCTTTAATGGCAAGACTGTCCTTCCTCAAATCTTGTGTACACCCTAGAGCATACCTCAGCTCCAGGGTGGTGAGGGGAAAATATTCCCCTATGTACAACATTAAATAACTGGTGCAGTGGGCTATGAAAGAGGGTTTCACTTTCCTCTGAGGTATCAGCCTCAGCCATTGTTGGGACAGGCTATGGGTCTTGATAGGCCACTTGTCTACAATGTATGCTCGGAGATGGACTAATAAGCTTCCCTGATCTTGTAGGGGATGTAACCATTTGCTCCTCAAAACCCACTCCTACTGTGATACAAAACATCTAAATACTTCCTGTGTAGGTTTGATCAAGTCACTTCACCTCTCTGTCCCTCAGTTCTCCCACCTGAAGAAATGGGAATGGCACTTTGTGCTTAGAAAGCAATAAATGAAAAATGCTATGTGTAATTTCAGAATGTTAATTAATGAATAAAAGAAAATGTATACTAGAATGTGTCCCCTCTTCTACACCCTTAGTGTAATATTTGTCTAAAACTGTAAGCTGTTCATAGACAGACCATGTCTTCCTTTGTTTCTACAGTGGCACAGGGTTCTGCTCCTTGTTAGGGTCTGTGGCAGCTGCTTTATTATACATATTAATAAATTGTACAGTAAAACTTATTTTAAAGTTGGAAGTAATATAGTGTACACCAAATTGAGCAAGGAGATTCATTGTTTGTATAAAGTCCCCACCAATGTTCCCTCTAATTTTTGACAGGCCATGTGCGCAAAAAATGTCTTCTATGCAAATTGTTGTGCATGTGGTGTTTCACCGTGTGCGCGGGGTTTAGGATCTGTGTGCGTGCACACACGCGCACAGCTTAGAGGGAACAGTGGTCCCCACCCCCCCATGTTCTCTTCTTAGTCATGCCAGGTATATGTGTCTAGTATTTTGTAAGCTCTGGAGTCAGAATCTGTGTCTTTAGTCTCTATGTGACATGTCATACACATCTACTGTGATATACAATTGTTAATCATCTGCATAGCAAAGAAGTGGTTTATATACTTAACACAGTAAATTAAGAACTAGGTTCAATCCACAACTCCTATAGTTTTCCTATGGTATGTGACCTTATGCCAGTGGCTTAGACTTCAGTCGTGCAAACTGTTCCACATGAGTGGACTCAATCAGCACCATCTTACAAGATAAGAGGTGTTTTTTCATCCTTACCACACCACTACGTGTTAGAGATGAGTATTCTCCAAGAGTCTTCTGGGAGAGTGCTGAGGAAGAAACTGCTTATATTTGGTGCGTTGGGGGAATTCATGATCTATGAGAAAACACGTATGTGCTCTTTTTATTTAAAAAGGAGAAAAAAATGACAACCCTGGATCTGAACACCACCCAGATTTTGGGGGTAGTTTAGGTGAGGATCAGAACTTCAGGGCTAGGGACAATCTCTATAGTTTGGAATTTCTTAAGACAATTAAACTTCAAAATCCAGGACTCTACATATTTCCGTATATCCAAGTGCTCAAAGCATAGACTTTTCAAGAGTTGTGGCAATGTATTCTTACATATCTGAGAGTATAACAAAGCCTGTAATGTTAGTAGGTTGTTTTTTTTAAAAAAAACCCCAACTAATGGAGCTATATAGACAATATTTATGTGAATGATGCGACAAAGGGTCCTGTGGCACCTTATAGACTAACAGAGGTATTCAATATCTCTGTTAGTCTATAAGGTGCCACAGGACCCTTTGTCGCTTCTACAGATCCAGACTAACATGGCTACCCCCCTGATATGTGAATGATGACATTGTTTCTTGTACCATCACAGTTTCAAAGAACATATGAGTCTCTACGAAACGTGTCTAGTAAATCTGAACTACAGAAAACCTACCAGAAGCTTGGGAAAGATCTGGAAAATCTAGATTATTTGGCCTACAGACGTCAACAGGTAAGAATATGGAAACTTAGTGGTAAGGCACAGAATCTCTGGGTAGAGAAAGATGCTTTTATCTACGGGTAGCAGATAATGTGCGCCATCATTCAGGGAGACAAATGGATATGTTCTCTATTTTATATTAAATGAGTGACCTTGTATTAGGTGGCTTTGGATTTCAAAATAAGTCTGTTCCACTTCCAGAAATTGACACCGAGAAAGGGGTAGGATTTAGCAGGGGCATCAAGCATCCAAACGGTGTAAGGTGCCACTATAACCCAGTAAGTATTGCATATAGATTAATGGGTCATAAGGGTAGTTTGACAAAGTCACTGTGACTACTCATGAAAATAAGGTTCTGACAGGGAAGCTACGGAAAACTCTGGGGTTCCACGGAAAACCTCAGAGCCTTCTGCAGTTATTTATTCCATCACAAAGTCATCTTATACACCCACCTGCCATGCAAAAGAAACAATTGTTTGCTAAGACAGAACAGTAATTTGGTATCATATGGAAAACATGAGTGCTGTATACGGGATAATAAGTTTGTGTTTGATAATAAAGTGATTTAAGTTCTGACCTGCACCCCTAGAAGTTATCAAATCTTCATGTACATGACTGCTCTACATAAACAGTTAATGTATTTTAAATTAAAAATTCCAAATTAATTTAAAAAAATTTCAAGATTAGATCCCATATTACTTAAATTGGACTACTTACATGCTTTATATCAATCATGTGCAAGTGATTGCAGGATCAAGGTCCAAGACAATTGTTAAAATGTATATAGAGCTGTTTTCTATAACCTTTGCATGACTGATTTAGAAACTTTAGTTTTCATAATAGCGTCTGTAGTTTTGTTCATATTTTTGCAGGCTTTTAAAATCTTTATTTTTCTGAGCTTTGTATATTTGGTAATATATTGAAGGAGTGGGATAATGGTTTTATTTTAGTTCTTATCTTTTAATGTTACCACTAGGTGTCAGCGTTGTCAAATTTATTTCCTAACTTGTTTCAGGGAAAATCAGTTACAGTAGGCGTTTAAATAAGAAAATTGATTAGATTGTTTGTTTAAAATCTAGGAAAAGGTTCAGAGGCTGATTGTATCTGAAAACATGAATAACTTGTTCTTGGGTTAGGCAAGGCAAGGAGCAAGTTGCCTGGGGGTGTTTCACTATGGTGATAGATGGTGTTTTCCTGATTTGACAAAACAGAAGTTTTCACAAAATTTTATTGATTTTGACAATTTTCCATGAAAGAAAAATTTCGAAACAAACTTTGTGTGTTGGGAAAAATTTGACTTTGGAATTCTGAAATTTTGTTTCAAATTTAAGGTTTTTTCATTTTTATATTGTTGACATTTTATGACCTGGCAGTAGTAGTACTGTCGAACTGTTCCATTTCAAAACAAACAGAACACACTTGATCTAGAAAAGATGTTCATTCAGTACCTGCAACCTTTAATGACTTTAAAAATAAAAATAAATAGAAATATCAACTACTGCTGACAAGTCATAATGACATAAAATAGTAGTTGTGCATAAAATGCACAACTGACATGTCCTGACATAATGTAAAAATATAAACTGAGAATACACAATCCACAACACAATTTTTCCAAAACAAAATTTTGATTTTTTTTCTAATTGAGAATGAAAACAAAACTTTAAAATATCAGAATCTCACATGAGATGGAAATCCAGAGTTTTGACCAGCTCTAGTGAGATGGCACACAGATTTTGTGCCCTTTGATATAAGGCCACTCAATAGCTAGAAGGTGCTGTTTCTAGTAATGAATAATGTCTTTTTCCACTTCTAATGGGTTTGTTATCTGATCTCATAATTTATGTTGAGCATAATAAATGTCTAATCTGTAAGGGCTCAGGGAGCATATCTGAGTGAGATGGTGCCAATTCTATAGTCACTCTTCAGAGTAGAACTGCACTTTAATTGCAATTATCTCTTTACTCTGAATTCTCACTCTTTGCCTTGCAAAGTTCCAGTTAATGTCACATAATAAATCCCCCATTCCCTCTTTTTAGTTGCACATTTCATTTCTCCTTGGGTTGGCATTTGGTTTCTCTGCTTCTCTCCTATTCATAGACCCTGGTTTACTCTTGCATTTCCTGGAAACCCTCCCCTCCGCCCCCCCAATCTCTAGTCTCACTAGTCTGTATTTCCAAAACATTTTGAGATTGTCTTGTTACCCTTGCCTGCATCTCCTCAATATCCTTTCCTGCTATCTTTCATCTCTACATTTAATTGCCTTCTCCAAAACTACTTCTCTTATTAAAGATATTAGTTATAAAGTGTTCCCCATTTCAATCGGAGAAGACCATTGCATAAAGGGTGAGGGTGTACTTTGCACCCCTTTACCCAGCACATCAAAGATTTTGTCCATATTTGTACATTTGAGTTCTGTTTTTCGCATATGCTACTGCTGAACTTGTTTCCATCAGCCAATATAACATAATTCTTGGTAGGATTTACAGGAGAACCTGCAGAGTGAGAGCTGTCTAATCTGCTACCCACAGAATACACTTTGATTGCTTTTTGCCTGGAAAATAGAATAGTCTATTTGGGAAGAGGCTGCCATTAGAAATCAGATCAAACCCCACAAGTTCAGACCTGATCAGAATCTGCATTTATGTGATATTTGAATCTAGTTTTCCAGGCCCACTTCTAATAGCTAACAGTTTATATATCACTCTTGGTGCTGTAAAACAACACCCTAGTCCTGTTGGTAAGATACTGATTCACTGCCATCTATTGGGGGAATGAACCAGAAGTTCTCTACAATATGGAAATTAATCTGCATGAGGTACAACAACAGAAGAACTTTCACAGTCAGTGATGAATCTTTCTTTTAAATTTGCTATTTTTTTGTCTGCTTCTGTCCTTATTTTTTAGGAATGAGAAAACTAGAGAAGACCTGACATTGCAATATAGAAATGGAAACAATGATTTTGAAGTTTTTAGGACAGATACTAAAAAACAACTTGTTTTAAGAGGACATTTGTAATGTCAGTTGACCAAGCTACTTATGTTGCCGTCACGAGGGTAGATAAAGATCAGGGTGCCAAGGTCACTTAAGTGACATTTTCTTCAGAATCAGTCAGAATGTCTTCCACTTCAGGGTAGCCTGTCTAAAGAGTCCTTGATTACACTGGTCTACAATTTTTGAGAAGTCGTCTGCTTCAGAGATAAAATGTGCTATTTAGTATGTATTTTGATGTGCTGAATTCAAATCATAGAATATCAGGGTTGGAAGGGACCTTAGGAGGTTATCTAGTCCAACCCCCTGCTCAAAGCAGGACCAATCCCCAATTTTTTCCCCCCCATATGGCCCCCTCAAGGATTGAACTCACAACCCTGGGTTTAGCAGGCCAATGCTCAAACCACTGAGCTATCCCTCCCCCCCCCTTATGACAATTAAAACAACTGACTGGCTACTGTTGCTAAGATATTTAAGTTTTTACATTTTATGTCTATGTATAATGTGTAGATAGAGTTTTAATCATAAATTGTAAACCTAGGTCTTTTCATGTGTTTATGGTTGCTTTACATGATACTATTTCACCTGTCCTGTTTATGTAACACTTTAAAAATCAGCAAAGGGGTTATATAAATAAAATTTATTATGAAACAAAAGGCAAAAAACTATTCTGTACATAGTTTAGTCCTATTCAGTGTCTTCTTGGTGCTTCTTGGCTTGTCTCTTGTATTCATTAAATGGAGCATCTCTTGTCACTGTCCAGCAATAGTCTGCAAGCATTGATGGGCTCCATTTGCCCTGATAGCGTTTCTCCATTGTTGCAATGTCCTGGTGAAATCGCTCGCCGTGCTCGTTGCTCACTGCTCCGCAGTTCGGTGGAAAAAAATCTAGATGAGAGTGCAAAAAATGTATCTTTAGTGACATGTTGCAACCAAGGCTTTTGTATGCCTTGAGGAGGTTTTCCACCAACAACCTGTAGTTGTCTGCCTTGTTGTTTCCGAGAAAATTTATTGCCACTAACTGGAAGGCTTTCCATGCCTTTTTTTCCTTGCCACGCAGTGCATGGTCAAATGCATCATCTCGAAGAAGTTCACGAATCTCAGGACCAACAAAGACACCTTCCTTTATCTTAGCTTCACTTAACCTTGGAAATTTTCCACGGAGGTACTTGAAAGCTGCTTGTGTTTTGTCAATGGCCTTGACAAAGGTCTTCATCAGACCCAGCTTGATGTGTAAGGGTGGTGACAAAATCTTCCTTGATTCAACAAGTGGTGGATACTGAACACTTTTCCTCCAAGGCTCCAATGACTGTCGGAGTGGCCAATCTTTCTTGATGTAGTGGGAATCTCTTGCACGACTATCCCATTCGCAGAGAAAACAGCAGTACTTTGTGTATCCAGTCTGCAGACCAAGCAAGAGAGCAACAACCTTCAAATCGCCACAAAGCTGCCACTGATGTTGGTCATAGTTTATGCACCTCAAAAGTTGTTTCATGTTGTCGTCATAGGTTTCCTTCATATGGACTGCATGACCAACTGGAATTGATGGCAAAACATTGCCATTATGCAGTAAAACAGCTTTAAGACTCGTCTTCGATGAATCAATGAACAGTCTCCACTCATCTGGATCGTGAACGATGTTGAGGGCTGCCATCACACCATCGATGTTGTTGCAGGCTACAAGATCACCTTCCATGAAGAAGAATGGGACAAGATCCTTTTGACGGTCACGGCACATGGAAACCCTAACATCACCTGCCAGGAGATTCCACTGCTGTAGTCTGGAGCCCTAAAGCTCTACCTTACTCTTGGGTAGTTCCAAATCCCTGACAAGGTCATTCAGTTCACCTTGTGTTATGAGGTGTGGTTCAGAGGAGGAGGATGGGAGAAAATGTGGGTCCTGTGACATTGATGGTTCAGGACCAGAAGTTTCATCCTCTTCCTCATCTGACTCAAGTGAGAGTGATTCTGGTGCAACAGGAACCGGCAGTCCTTCTCCGTGGGGTACTGGGTATATAGCTGATGGAATGTTTGGATAATGCACAGTCCACTTTTTCTTCTTTGACACACCTTTCCCAACTGGAGGCACCATGCAGAAGTAACAATTGCTGGTATGATCTGTTGGCTCTCTCCAAAGCATTGGCACTGCAAAAGGCATAGATTTCCTGTTCAACCACTGGCGAAGATTTGTTGCACAAGTGTTGCAGCATATGTGTGGGGCCCACCTCTTGTCCTGATCTCCAATTTTGCAGCCAAAATAAAGGTGATAGGCTTTCTTAACCGTAGTGGTTATACTGCGCTTTTGTGATGCAAAAGTCACTTCACCACAAACATAGCAGAAGTTATCTGCACTGTTCACACAAGTACGAGGCATCTCTGCTCACTTTGGCTAAACAGAAATGTGTCCCTTTGCAAAATCACACACTGACAAATAAGAGAGCACGACACTGTATGATTTCTAGAGCTGATATAGGGCAATTTGTTCAGCAGAGTGATGTAAGCTTCATTATGATTGCATCATCCATGACTTCTAGGAATAACATGATGCAATTCATATCATGTATGACGCAATACCAGCTTCAGATTGCATCATTCATTGTGTTGCCTAAAAAGCAAGTACTGTCCAAACCCAGTCATAGATTTATTCATAGATCCAGTCAAAGATGTATTTTAGTCATTTCTGGTTTAAATTGAGATCCCTTCCCTTTATAACTCACTCATCCTCCGCCATTCCCAAGTCAAGGGTCGTATATACTGACCCAATAGCATGTCTTGAAAACTAGAGCCAATCAACAATTTTAAGCATCATTTTCGTTCTCAGTGACCCAGAATTAGTAAAGTTTGACTACATTTATTTCAGAAGCATTTTGGCTGTAGAGCAGTGTTACCTCTGTCAGCAGTGGACCTGGGAATTCCTCTTTGGCTTTCAATAACTAACACAGATACAACTTTTGGCATGTCCTAGCTCAGCCTTCCCTCGGTGCTTTCAGAATCTCCAATTTTGCAAACAGGGCTCAGCTTTGTCAAAGGAGCTGGTATGTGTGTCACTTTCTTCTCTGACATGATACTGGCCAGACAATCTAACTTCTTTGATCATTTCAATGAGGGAGGATGAGGTTGCTTTTTGCAGCAGGAGGCATTTGGGTTTGAGACTGCGGGAAGGCAGTTCAGGTTCATTAGCTGTCTTCCTCCAGTGTAGCCTGAAGAGAAGGAAGGGTCTCCCAAATGCTGTGTTAAGTGTGGAATAAGTGTGAATGTCTTAGAAAATTTTTGGTAAGCATTCACCCTTTCTCTTTTATGGGACCCTGTTCCTACCAGTGGTTCACTGGCCAATAATAGTGCAAGATCATTTTGTCACATGCAAATACAAATGGATATTATGTATTAAATTCAGTGGTACCTAGTATTTGTCAGATTGAAATATTATTGCTGCAGTTGATGTTCTTAATGTTAGCAATGCCTTTAGCATGCCTGTAGCACTGTTGGTTCAAATTCAAAGGAAGTTTTGTTTCTGCTCTAACGTCTCCGGTAATACTGTAACATAACAGCTTACTTTAAAACATAACCACCACACAACAGCACTCTGATATAGCTGTTAAATTACTTGTTTGATTTTTCATTGTATGCCCTCAGGCTAATATGCCAGGAAAGAGCTTTTAATTTATAGGTAGTGAAAGATTTAATTTATGATGAATTATTTAAATATGCAATTTTTATTCTTCATATCATGTGCTGACCATTCGTATGTAAAGAGAGGTTTAAAAAAGGTTTCAGATAAAACTTGAAGCATTAATTATTATAGGAGATAATTTATAGCACACAGTAAATTACTTTGTGGGAAATAATAATTCCAGAAGATAGAGCAACACTGTCAAATTGTTCTTCATTTTTGTCTTGGTTCCAGAGACAGTTCCAGCTGTGCAGCACTATATATGTTTTTATGTGCAAACAGGCCAATTTACTTCTTAAAATACTTAATTTTAGACTGAAGATGTGCTGTAAAACTCAAACAATAGGAACAGTTTACCTTAGTCTTGAGATCCAGTATTTCTATTTGTTTAAAGAGACTAAACATACATTTTTCACTCTGCTTTTTCAGATGCATTCAGGCGAGGGGCAGACATCAAAAGATTCTGCACCTAGAACTGGGGCCAAATTTTCAAAAGAACTCAGCCCCCAACTGCTTTATAAATGACTTTGGTGATAGTATTATTGTGATATGTCCATTTCTGGGGTCAACACTCTAAAGAGGATATTGAAAAATTGGAGATGATTCAAATCAGAGGCACAAAAATAATTTGTCACCAGGAAACAGGCATTACATAAGACTTTAGGAGATCAATCTCTTCAGCTTCTTGAACGAAGGTTAAGACTTAAAAGTACAAGGGGAGGGAAGTTCATACCTGATACTAGGAGACTCTTTAATTTAGCAAAGGCATAACAAGATCAAATGGCTAGGAGTTGGAAGTCCAAAAAGTTCAAATTGGAAATCAAGACCGTTTTACAGTGAGGGTAATTAACCATTGGAACATCTTAGTAAAGGACTTTAAATCAAGACTGGATGTCTTTCTAAAAGTTATGTACTAATACAAACACAAGTTAATTGGCTAGATCAGGACTGCACAACTCGTAAAGCGGCGAGGGCCATATTACTCCAAAGAAAACAGCTGAGGGCCGAAACTCCCCGGCCCCGCAGAAACACCCCTCCCCCCCAGCGCCACCCGCCCCGTGGAAACAACCCCTCCTTCCCCAGTGCTGGGGTGTGGAAGCCTGTAGAGGGGGAAAGAAACAGCGCGCATAGGGTGACCAGATCACAGCAGTAAAATAGGACCTGCCTCCTCCCCTCTCGGCCCCACCATCACCCCCCTCTTCACCCCCCAAGGGGTCACTATATTACTGCACAAAACAGTCAGTCAATGGAGTTGTAGATAAATCTTTGCATTATGCATTTTTGTATAACTTTTATATGACTTTGTATTGAACCTCGGTAATATGTTATAGCGGGCTATTAAGGTAGTATAATTAAGGTAAAAGAAAAATGTCTTTTTGCTAGAAGTAGAATAAGATCCTCTCCCCACTTTGTATTCAATTGCCCTGTTGAATGAATGAGGTATGAATGAGGAAGGCATGGAAGGCAGGCACCTCCAGACAGCTGCACCCCTTAGAGAGGGGATGGGAACCAGACCAAGGACAATCAAACTTGTCAAGTGGGTTGACTAGAGAAGAGCAGACATACGGACGGCCTCAGGGGTTAGAAGCAAGCACCTTCCTTTGGGAACACCCTCTTTGCAGCATTGGGACAACCCCCAGCTCAGAGACAAGCAGCAAAAAGGATCAACGGACACAGTCCCAGATTTTGAATCTGGGAGATTTGCCCCCCTCCAGCCATTGACTCGCCACTCGCCTCCTCACCCCCACCCCAGTATAAAACCTCGCCACCACTGCCCGCCCGCTCGGCTCATCATTCCCCCCCTATCCCCTCGGCTCAGCACCTCCCGCCGCCCGCTCGCCTCCTCAGCCTCCCCTGCCGCTGGCTCACCTGCCGCCCTGCCTGCCCACTCAGCTCGTCATCCCCCACCCCGCCCGACCCGCCTCCTCAGCGCCCCTGCCCCTCCTTGCTGGCTCCCCCGGCCGCCAGCTCTCCTGCCTGCCTGCTGCTGGCCTCTTACCTTCTGCCGCTGTCCCTGCCCCCTGCCGCTGGCTCACCCTCACTCCCCAGCCTGCCAGTGGCCTCTTCACCAGCCCGCCAGCCGGCCGTTGGCTTGCCCCACCCCGCCGCTTGCCTACTCACCCCCCTGCGGGCCTCACAGTGAGCCCATGTGGGCTGCATGTTGTGCAGGCCTGGGCTAGATGCTGGAATCACTGGGTGAAATTCTGTGGCCTATGCTATTCAACAGCCTGAAATGGTGTCCAGCCACAGCATAATTGTGGAGACCCTAAACACACTCTTGGGGAGCAGACCTTCTATCTGGCACCCCCTGCTGTGGCCTGGAATGTGCTGACCAGCTGTCTAGTTCCTGGGGGTGCAATGTCAAACCTTCAGACACCCCTGTACTTAAACATACCTTCTCCCCGATCTCTGACAGGTGGGAAGCTTTTGGTTTACAGTTCAACTCTTTCCAGGGGCATGCAGTAGTTTGAAGTATATAACACACTCTCAGACTTTGCACAAATCGAACACACTATTGCTCTTTTACTTAATCATAGAAAATATAAAACAGAAAACCCTATATGTGTTCACCTTCCCTTGGGAGTCCTTGGGCGGGCATCTGAGGCTAGGCACATAGGCAGGGTGTCCCTTATCTCACAAAGGCAGTTACATGCTGGATGGCTTCTGTCATTGAGTTTCCCCGCTTCTGTGACCTCTCTCTCTTTAGTCTAATGTGTCGTGTTCCTGTCTGATTCCCCTGTTCCTGTGTGTTGCTTTATTAAAACACCTCCTGATCACCTGGCTCTTTTTGTTCTGTCCCTGGGAAATTTACACTGCTCTTACCCGCTCCCCTTCTTCTAGAAGGCTAAGATGAAACTGTTTCTAAAGATGAGCTGCTTTTTAGCATACTATTGTGATCAAAGAACCATCATTAATGTACCTTCTCTTTGTCCTGTTCTAGGACATGACACCAACCTGCTGACCCATGATGGATACACAGACAAGCATTGCTGATACAGCAGTTTTTCATAGTAACATTTTACAGTAACTTCATTATATCAACCAATATTCATAAATTGTACAGATTGATTCCCAAATTGTCACACCTGGTACCTGACTCCCCTTTGAAAATCCCAGTATTTGTTTCTGTCTAATATTTCTGGCATGCAGAACCTAGCTTATGTAAAGAAAACATAGCCTGAGTTGTACAAAATTTGTATTTCTATGGATCTAATTTCTCATGATCCCTTCTTGGCATAGTATCAGCTCTCCATAGTTCATATATAATGTTCCATGTGCAGTACGTATTTTTAAAAAGTCCAAGTTTGAAAGTCAATGACAGTCAGGCACCTCACTGCCCTTTATGCCTTTGAAAATCTCTAAGCAAGTGATCATTTTGTATCTGAGAAATTGGGCAAAATTCTGTCTTCCCTTTGAGCTACCAGCATGACTAAAAAAGGAAGTATAAGAAATGAAGACCACATTTTTTCATATAGTTGTACCTAAGGAACAAGTGGTTAGTACAAGCTTTCAAGAAAGGACAGAAGTGAGTCATTGTTAGAAGAAATCATGGTAAAGATTTTTTTGGCCTCAGTTTTTGCAAAAAATAAAAATAAAATAAAAAGAAATGTGAAACGGGCTTATTTGCTGGGGTTGGGGAGAAGCTGTAGAGCTGAAATTGGGGTTGAGAGAGGCACACATGGTTACACTAAACCCCTTCTCTCAGCTGCTATATGATAGAAGGAAAAGGACTTGAGAGGGAGTTGCGGGGGAGGCAATGAGCTGAGAGAGAAGATTTTGGTGTAGTTTTGCAAAATCTCAGTTGGGGTTTGTTTCTGAACCATTGACATTCATGGGTTTTATAAATGGTTCTAGTTTAGGTCCATTTCTAAACAGCTACATTTAAAATCTCTGGAAGGTAGGGATGGATAATATATTTTAAAGAAGTATCTAGGAAAGCTAAATGAAACCAAACTTGATTAAAACAGTAGAAAGGAAATGAGATCCTCAGTTAGGCATTAAATTACAACAACTGATGAACAAATCATATTAAAATGGCGTGATTTACAAAAGTGGAAAACCTCTTCAAGTATCATAGGACAGATTGATGAATGCTACTTTTTCTGATATTGTACCACGTATATATCTCATTTCAATTTTTAAAACATAATGTTTACCTGTATTGCAATAATGCCTAAAAAGGCCAGAAAAATTTTTTTTGTGAAATTTTGAGGTTTCAAAATCTGTTATAGTTTTGATGTGGACTGAAAAAGACATGAGATATATTTTAAAAAGCCAATAGCTTGGTGGCTAGGCACTCACCTGCGATGTGAGACGCAAGTTTAATTCCCTTCTCCGATTTGAAGTAGGCCGTTGATGCTGGGTCTCCCAGATTCCAGGTGAGCTATTCTGGGGTGAGCATCTCGCCCTCAAAATTCCATGATGAACCTGAGGAGAAACCTTCCTAGCTCAAGTTTGTCAAAAACAAAAATTTCTGTGAAATGCTCCAGTTTTGACAAAACAGCATTTTTCAACAGGAAAAAGAATCAAGTCATTTTTTTTCAACTAGTGCTACACACTATGCTTGGGACTGTACAAATGTGTAGTAAAATCGTCATCCATGCACAGAAAATTTCAATCTTGGTTAATGACAAAGCACAGCAAATGGGTGAAACAAACAGGTGAGGAAAAGGGATGAGCATGTTTTTGCACAGACAAGCAGTGTATACAGTATAGTTCATTTTCTGCCTAGATGTCATCAAAAGGCAGCATTTCTTAGGCAGAGGTGAGTTTTTTTAAAGGAAAGATTTGAAAGAGGATAAATAATATTGATTTATGGATTTTTTTTTGCGGGGGTGACGGGGGGAAGGGGAGAGTTTCTCCACACACAAGTGGCAGAAAGCACACTGGTGTTAATGCCCAGTAAGAGTTGGCATCATTGGCAGAACTGAGGTTGATAACAGGCTAACATGAAATAGAGATACTAGCTACACTCTGGACTTTCCTTCCAATATCTAAAACACAATCAGCAATTACACTGAACTACTAAAATCCAATATGCCACCCACACCGTCATAACTAATTCCCATCCCATAACTCCATGATATTGCAGTTAACAAATCCCCCTCATCCTGTCTCCTTCCCCTATGCTTGCAAATAAAGACTAGTGGGGATGAATGTTGCAGTGTTGAGGCCTCATGGAGAATGCTGTAATGAGGAAGCTTAAATTCAGTCGCTTTCACAGATTGCAATGGTAGCAGCATGGAGCAAGGAAAGAGGCAGTCTCTCGCTGCCCAAACCAGTCTAGACTTTTACGTTTGTATATAAAAACCTACATCTTGAATTCCAACATGAATCCCAGAGGCCCCAGGGCATCTTGTGCCCAATGAAAAAAAGTGCAGCTTCACAGATGGGCTGCCACATTTTGGACATTCAGCTTTTGAATGACGCCCAAGTTGTAACCCATGGTAGAGGGCATCATAGTTGTCTAATTGTGTGCCTTTGTCTGCACAGAAAACTATAGAAAGAACCCCATTTGAAACCAAAAGTTGCAATTCCAGTACCAGTTGCAGATGGAAAATACCCTCTTCACCACATTTGCTGTCCTTGCATCCAACAACAGCCCATGATATGGAAAATTGATGAAGTCAGCGAGTACCCTGTGGGGTTGAGTTGCATATGGGATAAAGAGATATCTTGGTAACTGAAATTAGAGAGCAGTTGTAGCAGTGAAAGATGGACAGATGTGACTAGTAGAGAGCCAGTTCCACAATGACCAGCATTAGAACTAATTTGTTTTCTTGACATGAAACAAAGGGAGATGTGGTGCAATTTTTTCAGATGATACAAACATTGAAAGAAGGAAATATTCAGTACAAAGGAGAGAGGCAATAGAATGTAGAATGCCTTTGGTAAAGCAGGACTTCCATGCCCATTCCTGCAGCTGTGCTTAGGGAAAATTGTTGTTGATTTTAAAAGGCTATTGAATGTTCCAGAATAGGGACTATGAGATCAGGCTGTCTGTCAGAGTGATTAGGGGACCTAAAGAAAAAGTATTCTGTGATTTGTGAGATTCTGGAGACATTGTAATGAGGCCAGCTAGACTTAATCATAAGTAATGAGACCCCATGCTTAGACTGGTTTGGCAAACTGACTACTTGATATTCTTACTATTTTAATTTTTCAGCCATAACTTTCTGCAAAAGTACGGAACCAAGTGCATGGTAAATCTTAAGTGGACTTAATATATAGGAATCATGGGGTGGTGGTGGGGAGACATGTAAATGCTTGGAAGTGGATTATGTGATTTAATTAACAGAAAGGTGAACAGCTCTACAGCCAAAATGCTTCTGAAATAAATGTAGTCAAACTTTACTAATTCTGGGTCACTGAGAACGAAAATGATGCTTAAAATTGTTGATTGGCTCTAGTTTTCAAGACATGCTATTGGGTCAGTATATACGACCCTTGACTTGGGAATGGCGGAGGATGAGTGAGTTATAAAGGGAAGGGATCTCAATTTAAACCAGAAATGACTAAAATACATCTTTGACTGGATCTATGAATAAATCTATGACTGGGTTTGGACAGTACTTGCTTTTTAGGCAACACAATGAATGATGCCATCTGAAGCTGGTATTGCGTCATACATGATATGAATTGCATCATGTTATTCCTAGAAGTCATGGATGATGCAATCATAATGAAGCTTACATCACTCTGCTGAACAAATTGCCCTATATCAGCTCTAGAAATCATACAGTGTCGTGCTCTCTTATTTGTCAGTGTGTGATTTTGCAAAGGGACACATTTCTGTTTAGCCAAAGTGAGCAGAGATGCCTCGTACTTGTGTGAACAGTGCAGATAACTTCTGCTATGTTTGTGGTGAAGTGACTTTTGCATCACAAAAGCGCAGTATAACCACTATGGTTAAGAAAGCCTATCACCTTTATTTTGGCTGCAAAATTGGAGATCAGGACAAGAGGTGGGCCCCACACATATGCTGCAACACTTGTGCAACAAATCTTCGCCAGTGGTTGAACAGGAAAAGGAAATCTATGCCTTTTGCAGTGCCAATGCTTTGGAGAGAGCCAACAGATCATACCAGCAATTGTTACTTCTGCATGGTGCCTCCAGTTGGGAAAGGTGTGTCAAAGAAGAAAAAGTGGACTGTGCATTATCCAAACATTCCATCAGCTATATGCCCAGTACCCCACGGAGAAGGACTGCCGGTTCCTGTTGCACCAGAATCATTCTCACTTGAGTCAGATGAGGAAGAGGATGAAACTTCTGGTCCTGAACCATCAATGTCACAGGACCCACAGTTTTCTCCCATCCTCCTCCTCTGAACCACACCTCATAACACAAGGTGAACTGAATGACCTTGTCAGGGATTTGGAACTACCCAAGAGTAAGGTAGAGCTTTAGGGCTCCAGACTACAGCAGTGGAATCTCCTGGCAGGTAATGTTAGGGTTTCCATGTGCCGTGACCGTCAAAAGGATCTTGTCCCATTCTTCTTCATGGAAGGTGATCTTGTAGCCTGCAACAACATCGATGGTGTGATGGCAGCCCTCAACATCGTTCACGATCCAGATGAGTGGAGACTGTTCATTGATTCATCGAAGACGAGTCTTAAAGCTGTTTTACTGCATAATGGCAATGTTTTGCCATCAATTCCAGTTGGTCATGCAGTCCATATGAAGGAAACCTATGACGACAACATGAAACAACTTTTGAGGTGCATAAACTATGACCAACATCAGTGGCAGCTTTGTGGCGATTTGAAGGTTGTTGCTCTCTTGCTTGGTCTGCAGACTGGATACACAAAGTACTGCTGTTTTCTCTGCGAATGGGATAGTCGTGCAAGAGATTCCCACTACATCAAGAAAGATTGGCCACTCCGACAGTCATTGGAGCCTTGGAGGAAAAGTGTTCAGTATCCACCACTTGTTGAATCAAGGAAGATTTTGTTACCACCCTTACACATCAAGCTGGGTCTGATGAAGACCTTTGTCAAGGCCATTGACAAAACACAAGCAGCTTTCAAGTACCTCCGTGGAAAATTTCCAAGGTTAAGTGAAGCTAAGATAAAGGAAGGTGTCTTTGTTGGTCCTGAGATTCGTGAACTTCTTCGAGATGATGCATTTGACCATGCACTGCGTGGCAAGGAAAAAAAGGCATGGAAAGCCTTCCAGTTAGTGGCAATAAATTTTCTCGGAAACAACAAGGCAGACAACTACAGGTTGTTGGTGGAAAACCTCCTCAAGGCATACAAAAGCCTTGGTTGCAACATGTCACTAAAGATACCTTTTTTGCACTCTCATCTAGATTTTTTTCCACCGAACTGCGGAGCAGTGAGCGACGAGCACGGCGAGCGATTTCACCAGGACATTGCAACAATGGAGAAACGCTATCAGGGCAAATGGAGCCCATCAATGCTTGCAGACTATTGCTGGACAGTGACAAGAGATGCTCCATTTAATGAATACAAGAAACAAGCCAAGAAGCGCCGAGAAGACACTGAATAGGACTAAACTATGTACAGAATAGTTTTTTGCCTTTTGTTTCATAATAAATTTTATTTATATAACCTCTTTGCTGATTTTTAAAGTGTTACATAAACAGGACAGGTCAAATAGTATCATGTAAAGCAACCATAAACACATGAAAAGACCTAGGTTTACAATTTATGATTAAAACTCTATCTACACAATATACATAGACATAAAATGTAAAAACTTAAATATCTTAGAAACAGTAGCCAGTCAGTTGTTTTAATTGTCATATTTGAATTCAGCACATCAAAATACATACTAAATAGCACATTTTATCTTTGAAGCAGACGACTTCTCAAAAATTGTAGACCAGTGAATGAGTCTTGAGTGGAAAAAAATGCACAAGAGACTGGTACTGCCCTACAATGCTCGGCATGTCTAAAACAGTGGTCATTAAAAGGTCTGCTTCTGGTACAGCTACAGAAAGGAAAAGACAAGCTGAGATGCCAGACTAGTTGTATTGAATTATGACTAATTCCCAAATAGTGATTATTCTATTTCGTGAAAACTTTTATTTATCTGAAAAATTAAAGATGCAGAGGCCACTCAATCTGCCACCCTAGGCAAAACTTCAGTGTACTGCCCACCTCCTAGAACAGAACAGAGGTTCTTAGCTGGGAAGGGAGGGGTATGTGGGACGGAGTATGGCGAGCCTTCATATATTTTGGTTGTTATGGTAGAAGTAGGGGGGCCCAAATGTGAGGTGGCAGCATCACTCACTCAGGTTTGGCCCAGCTGCCCCTCCATCATTCCAGGACGAGCAGGGGGTGAGTAGGAATAGGGTGGCTGGGCCAAATTTGCATCTGCCTAGTTTGCTTAAAGCTACAGCAGCCCCTGAAGAGTCTATCCAATTCCTTAGGCACTCTACTCCATTAGGAGTAATGTAAAGTAAAACACCATTTAATGTGCTTAACTTCTAAGCATATGAGGTATTCCACTGAAGTGCTTAATCATGTTCATAAGTGTTCACAGGAACAGGGTGTAGCAGAATTGACTCACCACTTACTGCTCCCTTGTGGCCAGGCATGGCATCACAGTTCTTTTGCTGGTCTAATGGACCCTGCCAACAGTTGCCCTGGTGGTTTCTCTTCCTGGTAATTCAGCCCTTCAGCTGGGTCACCATCTTTAGTTCACACCGACCTAAAAGTCGAAAAATGTCTAACAGAAACAAAAATCCTTCCACTGTCTTGAGGGCTCTTCCTCCGCCAATCTTTATCTCAGCCTGCTGCCCCCATGCTGGGCTTGACAACCTTTACAGTAGGCTTGTATGCCCTCTTCCTTGGGGCTGATATGCCAACCCACTCCTACTCTGAGTTCCAGCCCAGAGACCTGTATTGAACAGCTAGGTCTGCTCTTTTACCTTTGCAGTGATTTTCCCTGGGTCACTTCCTATTCTTTTTTTCAAGTTCCCCTCTGGGTCTCCCAGTCACTTCCCTGGTTAGTCAGGGTCTCTCCTAGGCCACCCTGTCTGGAGCACTTTTTGCTGTTCCCCTGTTTAAGTCAGGGTCCCTATGGGTATGTCTACATTACATTGTAAACCTGGGTCTGTGGGACACTGGCTTGTGGACTCGGTCTCTCCAAGCCCCAGCTTGAGCATTCACATTGAATTGTGAAGCTGAGCTTACAGTTGCTGGACCCAGGTTTCACAGTCATACTAACAGTCCATACTGCACTACGCAGACCTTCTGACTCTGGTCTGCAGCTTGAGCTGCATCCATGCTGCAAAATACCAGGGCTTAGATCTGAGTCTCTGATCCAGCTCCCTAGCAGGGTCCTCAAGCCAGGGTCATGAGTGCTTGCTGACCCAAGTGAGACTGAATTGTGTGTAGACAGAAGTGGGGCTTGGGCTCAAATCTGAGTCAGAACCCAGGCTTAATGTGCAGTGTAGAGACATGCCATCCCAGACCTTCATGCCTAGAGAGCTTTCTTTATTCTCTCATGCACGGAGCTCCCACTGCAACTTCTATGAGCATCCTGCTCAACTCTCTCCTTTACTGTATCCACCTTCAGTTCTTTATGGTGAATTGCCTGATTCATCTCAGATGCGTAGCCCATAGGGCTAGCTTGCCTTTATTGTCTTCAGCTGTAACACAAGGAATCTACAGGCCAGTATCCTGTAAGACATTAACTTAAGCAAATTAGCATAAGTATAGTTAAGTATTGTAGGCCTGTGACCTTTGGCACAGATAGAAGGTCTAACAGTTTCCTTTAGATTTTTTGGAATTTGGACTAGCTTGCTGAATGGCAGGAGTTGGAACTTAATGATAAGTGGCAACCTCAGGAACATGGAAGTGATAAGCATAAACTAGCTTAAGCAAGAAGTGATGTGTATGATAGTGAGTTAAAATGGCATTAATATATTACCTATAGAATTAGGTACACCTCAATATTACGTGGATGAGGAAGTTAGATTTGATCATGGAAGGCTGAGCATTAGCATGAATATTCATAATTGTTCTCAGGCCCTAAAATAAGGCAAACCACTGTGAAGAGGGAGATTGGCTTTTCTATTATTAGCTTTCCACCACTTGGAGCCTGCAGCTCTATTGTTGGGCAGTGAGGAACCTGGACCATCAGACTCATTTGGCAAGCCAGAGACAGGACTGGTTCTTTGTCTCTTACCGCCAGGTCCTCAGGGAGGCATGTGAGTATGCAAATCTAAGAGCTTATTCAAAGAATACCACAGATATCGCCAATACAGTATTATTCCTTTCTCTTTATGTGGCTTGGATCATTTCTGGCTTTATTCCTTATTTTAATAAAGATCTCTAAGGCTTTACTTTGCTCTCAGTGTGAGTGTCCTTGCCATAGGTCCCGAAGGTCCCTGCAAGATATTGAACTTACTGGGTTTAGTTCTGTGCAGCTTAATTCTGGGACAAGAAGCTTCTGATCAATTGGCAATTAATACAAATACTATTAACCTTTTAAAAGGGATCAGGCGACAGATGGGGCTTATTCTGGAATCAGGCTGACTTAGCCCCAGGATCTCCAGCTCTTGGGGCAAACCACCCTGCTACACCTGGCTTTAGATTGAAAGTTCTCTAGAGTAGGAACTGTGTCTTTCTAGGACTTCTGTGAAATGCCTACCACACTTCCGGGTTCTATTAATTATATAAAAGTTTGACACTCTTGAGACAAAACAGTGCATTCAAAAACTTCATATAGGGCTTACTTCTAGTAATACCAAAATGTTATTAAATATGAGAGATTTAAATATATTACCCAAATTGAATGACATTGAAAAGTAAACTAGACAGTTGGTTTCACTTTTGTTAACAGCCACATTTGCTTTTTGTTGTTTGGACTCACAGCATCGCATATGGCTGTTTAAACTCATCCTATTTCCATTGAATTTATTGGAAAAATTTCCATTTATATTGGCTTTTTAACCCATTGCCACTTTTGTTTTTAAACCTAAATTCTGGTCTTAAACTGAGTTGATAGTACAGTAGTTGTTTAAAGAAAGAATCATTAAAAAGAAAAGAAGTTTCATTCAAGCAGGCAAAATGTCGATTGGAATAGAAAAGATACCTTGCAGTTACTTGCTTTCTTCATTAGAAGAGGGAACACTCTGAGCTAAGAGCCAGGTGCTAAAGGCATTGTACTACAAAAAAGAGTAGCTAATACAGAGAATACGTTACCAAGGAGAACAGTGGGAGCAGTGGGTATAACTAGCTTAAAAATAGGAGTTGGATGTTGTACTTTGCATTATTTCCATCTATTGTGTAGGTCTATACAGGAGTGGATTGAGATGCTCTTCTTGGCTTCTCTTCCTAATAGGGTCTTTGTTTCCCATCTCTACCAAATGGGTACACAGACACTGTTGCAAAATGATGGGTGCTCAGCTGTTTGTAGCCAGAGGTAGAAGCTGCTCTTCTGACTTGAAACAACTCCTTTGGCTTCAGCTTCTTATCTCTCTCACTTTGATTGGAAACAATTACGTGAAGCTGAAAATGTCTGTTTCCAGGCAGAGATTAACACCTGCCCATGGTAGGGAACAAAGTTTAAAAACAAATGAGAAACCAACTTCATAATAAAAGCTGACAGCAATCACTCCATTCATTTATGCCCCTCACATTCACAAAAGTATATCTTTAGAGTAAGATATTCCTAGGTCAGTGGCAATTTGTGTGCACTTATCCCACTACTCTTGAAGAAGCAGCTCCCCTATTCATTCGTCTATGGAAGAAGTGTAGTTCAAGGTAGGGTGACCAGACATCCCGATAAAATCAGGACTGTCCCGATTTTGAGCCGTTTGTCCCACGTCCCGACCGAAGTACGGTTGGGATGCCATTTGCCCCAATATTTTGTTTCAGGTTGCTCCTCCCCCGCCTTTTTTCCTCCTTGGTCGGAAACTCACCCAGGATGTCCCAGTCTTCGGCAGCATTTCGGCGGCAGGTCCTTCACTCGTTGATGGTTTTCGGCGGTGGGAACTTCGTTCTTCGGCAGCAAGACTTATTACCCGCGGTCGCCGTGGCACTGACAACCATCAGTGACTAAAGGACCTCCCGCTGAAGTGCCACCGAAGACCCCAGGACGTGCCGGGTGAGTGTCCCGATATTTTTTATTTAGCATCTGGTCACCCTAGTTCAAGGTCATATAACATCGGGCCTGCCATTGCCCTGCTTGACGGCAGTGGAAAGTGACCACTTCTAGTAAAACAAACATACAGAGAATGGAGGTTGTTTGGAACTCTGAAACATTCATCAGTCTGAACAAAATGTTATGGTTGTTTCAAAAATTTACAACTGAACATTGACTTAATACAGTTTTGGAACTTCACTATGCAGAAGAAAAATGCTGCTTTTAACCATCTTAATTTAAACTTTCCCTTTATATTTTTAGTAGTTTGTTTAACACAGTACTGTATTTGCACTTTTTTTCATCTCTGCTGCTGCCTGATTGCATACTTGCGATTCCAAATGAGATGTGTGGTTAACCTGTCAGTTTGTAACTCTGGTGTTTATAACTCTGAGTTTCTACTGTACATATTTTTGTTTGGCAGCCTTTCCACCAAAGAAACCCAAATTCCTGAAGGAAAAAAATTACTATAATAGCTATTTCTCTCAAGGCCACCAAACCCCTTAACTTTAAGTTCTTGGCCTCTTGCAGTTGAGAAACAAATTCTGTACTGAACTATAATGGGAAAAATTGCTGAGCAAACAAATTAAAAGTGAACAAGAAATTAGTAACAGTGTAGCTCAGTTATGAATAAGTTTTTCTAGTTACCTTCAGTGCCATCTTCTAGATTCTCTAGTATTCACTGATATAGAAACTGGACTTTGGCCACCTCATTCTCAAATGGCCTATCAGCTCCTCACCTAGGATACCTTGCACTGTTCCATAAAGTTTGGTGAGGGCTGTGTTGCATAGGACTTATTCCAGTAGGGTGCAGTTTTTTTCCTGTTAACTGTGCTGCACCATGTCTGATGGGTCTTGTGTCCCTCAGGTCTGATCAGTTTCCTGATCAAAGCTGAAGGATGCCTGGAACTATACTATGGGTGCAATTGTTCAAAGGCATTATCACTACATTTTGATGCTTGACTATTTTTGTATAGTATTTAGCACTTAACGCTTTTAGGAAGAAAAAAGAAAATAGTCTTGGGTGTAACACCCCTATCCTTCCCCCGCAAACCCTAAACAATAAAAAGATGCAAATAGGCGAAGAGTTTTAAGAAAACAAAATATTTAGACCAGAATTTTCAAACTTGAGTATCTAAAAGCTCCTAAATCCATATGATGATATAACAGGGTACACTCACCTCTCGTGAGTGCCTCCTTGGCTTAGTGCATGTGCCTGCACACTCTCTCTCACTCTGATTGTCCTTGCTGTAGGATAGAGCAGGGCCCCAGGGCTCCCTCCCTGGAGATAATGTCTTTGCCTTCTTGGGCTTCTCAGCTACAGCTCTCCAGCTGGGCCACTATAGTTGAGTTCCCCCTCTGGGGTGCTTCAGTGTCCAGGCCACTTCCCCTGTTGGCTAATGGGGAGTGAGAGGGACCCAGGCCCACCTACTACTCCAGGTCCCAGCCCAGTGACCCTGTAGGTAGCAGCCATCTGCCGTGTCCCTTTAACAATGTTTCACAGCTTCTCTAATTCCCTGGCCCACTTTCCCACAGCCCTGCACTGTCTTCATCCTTACCTCAGGGACTTGTTCTAATGGAGTCCCAGCAACCAGCTCAGGGCTGCTCCTCGCTCTTCCCGTCTTCTGGCAGTATTGCCCTGTCCAGGTTCTGTAGCTCTGTCAGCCGGCCACACACCATCCACCCTCATGCAGCTCCAGCACAGAACTGAACTGCAGCTCTTCTTATACTAGGCTGCTGGCCCCTGATTGGCTGTGTCCCACACAGCCATTCTAGGCAGCTTGGAGGACCCTCTCCACTGCCGTTTTTGTTGCGGGGTGTGGCAGGGCCATGAGGCTTCCAATAGGGACCTCACAGGGTTTGGTATACCCCGTCACAGAATGATTTAGACACAAAAATGTCATGGTTTTCAAAGGTGCTGAGCATCTGTAGCTCCCAGCCTATAGGTGGAATTCTAAATAGAACTAACCTTGTAGAATAATAGGTGCTCCTGCTCTCACTTCTGCTGACTGGACTGCAGTGAGGTGAAGGAATTTCTGTGGCTGGGAGAAAGGACTTCAAGGAGATTTCAAGTTCTGACTGCTGTTGTATTTTTATGTGGGGACCTCCGTTCCTGTCCATTTCTCTTACTCACATGGCTCCATGCCTCTGCTCCCCAGCTGACCTCTGAGTGGAGCTGTCAGGTAGAGAGAATGCAGTAAGACTGTGCCACAGCTTGGGGACTTTTACTCCGCTTATGAAATCACACAAATCCGATCTATTGGGAATTAATAATTTTTTTTAAACCACCCTGTACAGCATCCAGATGATCAGTCAGACCTGGTTTTTTAATCGTTAAACTATGTATTTACAGATTAGAATTATTTTGAACAGCCTGTAGTTATCTGAGTCAATATGTATTTATTAGAGAGGAGTCATTCTGATCTCTAGGGTATGTGATGCGTTCTTTAAGGGAGATATTTAATATGCTTCAGGAAAAGGTGAAGAATAAGAGGTTTGAAAATTGGGAAGGCAAACCTAAAAATGTAGGCATGTTTGATCAGATGATTCTTTCAGATTTGAAAAATATCTTCTGTTCTTACAGCCTTCTGTAAAAGATGTTTTTAATTTTGTATTTTTATTGATTTTGCAAAAGCAAAACACATTCTACTAAAAGTAATGATACACAAGGGTACATAAAAATAAAATAAGAAACTCAAAGGACTAAAATTAGGAATAAAACATAATTATAATGAACAGTCCTAGACAGAATGAAATAAGTGTCCTATAAGTTGAGGGTAATGAACCAGTCTATGGGTCTAGATCACGAACAATTAAAGTAGGAGTTACCATAGAATTTGGTGTGCTGAATATATTTGAGATTCCTGAGATCTAGAATTGGGTGCAAATCCCCTTTCTTCTTCAGTATGAGTAAATAAGGAGAATAGAAACCTTTCCTGATATACCTCTGAGGTAGTAATATAGGCACCAACTTCCTGAGTTCCTCCCTGAGTTGCTTGACCCCCCCCACTCCACTCCAGGTCCTTCCCCAACTCCACTCCTTCCCCTACCCATGCCACCTCTTTCCACCCCTGGCTCTGCCTCTTTCAGCCCTCACTCCGCCCCTGTCCCGCCTCTTTCTGCCCTGTTCTGCCCCTCCCCCACCTCTTCCTACCCCTGCTTCTCCCCCTCTTCTTCAGCACCTCCTGCACGCTGCTGAACAGCTGATTGCATCGGCTGGGAGGCAGAGCCGCGGGGCTGCTAGTGGGTGCTGAGTAGTCACTACTTTTTTTTCTGTGGGTGATCCAACCCTGGAGCATCCATGGAGTCGGCGCCTATGGGCAGTAACTCTGTTGCTTCTAACTTGATTAAGTTATCTTCTATCTGCTGACAAATTGCACTCTCCTGAGAATGGTCCCCAAAGAAGTGGGAAGAGGGGATGGGTGGGAAGCAGGGATTGAAATCGAATGGCATAACTGTCCCTGATGACCGGAGAGACCCATCGTTCTGTATAGATTGCCACCCAAACCTCTTGGAAACAAGGTAAGAATCTATACCTATTTACTCTACCCTGTAGACTAGTCCAAGATCCTCAACCATCACACCAAATTTGATGTCTCTATGTCTCACCCGACTATGTAGTTACAGAAGAGGGCAGGGAACTGACTTATTTTTCTTATATCTAGATTTCTGAATTGCTCAGAAGGTCTCTGGTGATGAGAGGATGAAGAAGAGGAAGATTGATTGATCTATATTTAGAGAATGAAGATTGAGGACAAAATTTGTGTCTTCCTGATTGTCGGAGTACATAACCCCAACAATCTGACCATGGATCTCTAACCTTTCAGTGAACGTAGAGACTCATAAGTCTTAGTACTAAAAAGATTTTGATTGTCAAATAAGCCTTCATTGGTTGTCCATCTTTCTCTCTCTTAATCTGATGCTGATAACAATGACAATGTCTTCTTAATACCTGTAGCCATTGAATGAAAATCTGAACCAGCAGCATCTAATGCAGTTTGAAATGAGGATTTAGCAGTTGGTTGGCCTTGCCGCCTTCTTCACAGATTTATTTAGACTTATCTCTAAACTCTGAGGGTAACTTGTTCTTAAAAATCTGACGGTCTAGCCCATTGCCAGTAATTATATGTAGATAGCATGGCCTGATAACTCACTATCCTGACCTATAACGGGACTGATGAATAGATATGCTTCTCAAAAATATAGTCATTTGGGTTCTTCCTTTTTGGGAGTTGATTTCCCTGAGTGTTTAGATTTTTTGCTATATTATATTATTAAAGTGCTGCAGTGGAACAGCTGCACTGATGCAGTTTTTTAAGTGTAGACCTGCCCTCTGAGTTAGTTTCCCAGACCTGAAGAAGAGCTCTGTGTGAGCTTTAGCACTCAACAACAGAAGTTGGTCCAGTAAAAGATATTACCTCACCCACCTTCTCTCTCTAGATTTCTCACTCGCAGCAGTAAGAACCAACAAAGGTGGAGCTGGATAAATATAAAAATACTCAACCTTTGGAGGGTACTTGATATTTATGATCAGCACATTGTGAAGTAGGTAAAATGGAGGCAAGGGTAGTCCTTTTTAGCTGGATCCCATATCCCTTCATTAATAGGAAGTGCAACTCTGCTTTAGGATGTTGGCTGAAGAATATCAAACAGCGTATACACTTCTTTTCCTAGCCTATCTACCATTGATTTTTCCAGTGTCTTTTTTTGCCATGTGCTTCAATAATTCTGAAAGGTTTTTAAATCATCAGCTGTAACATGTGAACTAGTTTCGTCAGGCAAGGGAGAACAAAGTGGAGGATCAGAAGGATTCGCCTGATGAACAGGTGTTTCTCCGTCACTTGAGATTTCTTTTTCCTCTCACTCTTGAACTTGACGAGGAGAATGATAAGATTAATGAGAATTTGTAACAGGTGATTTGCAAATAGATCCTCCATATTGTGGGAGAACTTATCCTTGATTTCATGGGTATTGTGACCATGAGGAACAATGTGACCATGGTTGCAGACTATATGGGAAGGGAACATTTGAGGTACTTTCCCATACCCCTCCCTAGTCATGTTTTATTTCCAAGATACAATTCCTTTCTGGTAAAGGACACGTCAGATTCTGAAGAAGAATCTGAGTCTTTGGATAAGAACCTCCCATGAGGGAACCATAATAGCAGATTGAAAGATTTGAGTGGAACTCTCATCCTTAATTTTCTGACATGCTGACTCAGAGAAGTTTTCATCTCAGGAACCCTTCCTTCTTCCTGTGGAGGAGATCTAGATGGCACCAAAATTGGAGAAACTTGCTGAATTGGTGAGTCAGGTTCTGGGGTGACCCTGAGGATTGGTGAGGATGCAAAAAAACCCTCTTGGTTCTGAAAAATTATTATGACCAGAGATCTGTGCTGAGGATGATGCAGGTGTCTCCCTGTGCATTTGAAGATTCCTCAGAGGCTGAAAATGCCAGGGCAGAGCCCGGTTTTATTAATGCTGACTGTGCCTACGAAGAGGTGCTGGGATAGACCATCCTGAGCACTCTGTTGCTGAGGTGGAATGAGAGAGATGCTCCTTTGAGCCCGTAGACTCTTAAACTCTTCTTCGTGAAGAAAATGATCTCTATACTCTCTTCTTGCTATGGTGTTGCACTGAGAATTACAGTACCACTTTTTCCTCCATTGGCTCCTTTGATGCATGCCTCCTCATGACCATAACTGGAGACAGGGCTCAGTGCCATGGACCTGAATTGGAGTCTGGGTCTCTGTCCTCAGATAGCAGGGGTCCCTGACTGCTCTGATGGATGGATATATATATGTATATCTCGGCTTAATTGCATTTGATCTTGGTGTCCGGTCTCTGGTGACAGGAGTGCTTGAAGGATGAATCAGGAATGAAGAAGTCTCTGTACCAGGCCTGTGGTTAAGAGGCCAACATATTCCTCCTGGATTTATTTTCCCCTGAGTAAAAGCTTCAGTCTGGTGTCTCGTCTTTTTGTATGCACTTCTTCAAAGACTTGCAAATAGGACTTAGATGATTGTGCTCTTCAGCCCAACAGTAAAGGCATCTGTTATGGATGTCAATGAGAGGAATATCTCCCACCCCCAAACAGGAGGGGCATGATGTGAAGCTAGGTAGGAGATCTAGGCAGGTCTACACTTAAAACACTGCATTGGCACAGGTGCACCAGTGTATAGTGAGTGTGGAGAAGGGAGGAAGAGGGCATGGCTGGACTGGAGTATGGCTGTGCTGAGTATTCATGGATGTCCATGACCTCTGGGGACCATAGGTGACCTAAGCATAAATCAGAGCAGTGATGGGGCTGCTTAAATATACCAGGGACCAGATAGGCTCCCTAGCTACTCCAAGGATACAGGGAGAGTAAAGGTGTTTAGTCACCTTTGTCCCCTTTTCCCACTCCTGTACCAAGTCTGTCTAGTATTGCTGGTAATACTGTGATTTCCACACACCCCAAATACCTTTTTGCTTGAGAAACTCAAGAACTAGGATTCTGGCTGCCTTCTCTGCATGTGCAAGAGCAGCCAAAACATGCCCTAAACCTTTAATCCTCGTGGCTGTGAGTTTAACTTTCCAAAAGGGACCTGATGTGATGGTGTCTGTCCTTGTGTGTACAAAAGCAGCCTGAAATGATAGTTCTGATAAAGGGAAAACAGACATATTTGTCTTTATAGAGTGCTTATTTTGAAGCTTAACAGTGATACTATAAATGACAACATTGTTATTTATTTCACGGCCCATCATTTTGATTGAAACTTTTGATCTGGGATTGTGGGTGGAGTATGGGGCGCCTGAGTACTACTTATTCTATGCTCACTCCATTGTATAAGAGAAAAATGAACAAATAAAACTGCCTTTTGTTTCTTCAAGCTTTTAATTGGAATTATTAAAATAGATGCCTCTGTAGTTTCTGGACCATGGAAATGCCATGGATTCCTTAAAATGGGAGGCTGAGAAAGGAGACTCTTCCCTCTCTGTTGGCCACAGAATGAATCCTCTGCTGCCCTCTACCCAAGGGTAAAATCTAACTTCAAATAGTCAGGCTCTTGAGAATTGCTTTGCAGAGCTGTACTCACCATCACCAGTACGGATAGAGGATCATGTTCTCACCAGTGTAGAAACATTCACATACTTTGGCAGCACCCTCAGGCAGGACGGTGGAACAAGCCAGGATATTCGAAACAGAATCAGTAAAGCCAGGAACACCTCCAGGAGCTTAAATACAGTCTGGAAATCATCAAAATACAGCACCAAAACCAAACTCAAGATTTAGCAGAGGTGCATACTTTCACTACTACTTTATAGTGCAAAATGCTGGGGAATAAGAAAGTATGGCATGTCAAAACTGTCCTCATTACATACAACCTGCCTCAGAAAAATCCTCCTTATCTTTCGGCCCAGAACAATCTCAAACCAAGACCTATTCACACAGTGCAGCCAAAAAGATATGAGCACTATCATTACCAGGAGGCACTAGAGATGGATTGGTCATGTGCTTTGGATGGAAACTGATTGCATCACCAGAATAATATTAAGATGGACACTTGAAGGCAAGCAAAAATGAGGCTGCCTGAAAACAACATGGCAAAGAGCTGTGGAAGTTGAGCTGAAAAACCTGGGGCACAGCTGGGGAACCATTGAAAGACTTGCCAGAAACAGACAGGAGTGGAGGAGGTGTAATGGGAACATGATGATGATGACTGACCAGAACAAGTCCCTTGAGATTGTATGTTGATGAGGCCAATTATTTCCTAGCTGCTAAATTTTTATTCAGGTAGGAGAGAAATAAAATAAAATGAAAAAAATGGCTGCAGCCCAAATGAAATATTTTTCCTAGCAGTGAGCTCCATTCTGGATGTAGGCCATGGAGAGCAAAGGAAGGAGGGATCCAATACAGTATAACCAATTTATCCTATTTCAATTGCTTTGCCACCTGTCTATTGTGCTGTTTGCCATTTTACAATGTCATTACTTGGCCAACAGTTACTTGAAGAAGATAATGTTTCTCCCCTATGTTTAGAGTTAATGGCTGCAATTTAGCTTTGAATGTTGACTTCATAATGGGAAGTGATTTTTAAAAAAAGTAATATACTTTTTTAGTTTCTTTAAAACCATGGGTTTATCTTTTTCTAACTTTAGTTGCCATAGAACATAGTTGCATCTACATTCAGGAAAAAAGCAAACTGTTTTTAAAAGGAAACTAGATACTACTTTCCCCACTATAGTATAATTGGAGGAAAATGGCACCATGTACATGAGCAGAGTAAATGCATGTTGGCAAAAACAAATGAAAGTGCATTTTTAGTATGTATTTAATTATGAAGATGAGTGTAATTACATCAATTCTCTTTTAAATGCAGTTTTAAAACACTTTATACAAGCCCACAGATTAGGAGGTACAAAGGAACATGATGAGTGGATAACTAGGCTTTGAAATTCAAGACAGATCAAGAGTCCAGAAGTGCAAATAACAAATTGGACACAATCTGTTTGGGGGAAGATGGAATGTTGTCTGACAGCTTTTTTTTTATGTAACAGAAATAAAGTGTAGCTACACAGATGGTTATTTTAGTATTTGAGACAGATTTTTAAAGTAGCGACAATATCTAGTAAAGTAAAGATGAATGCATGGGTTCAGAAGTCTGAGATGGTAAATTCCAATGCAGGATTGTAGATGTAGTTTTATCTTTAAGCAATACCCACACTTTTGGGTACCTACCTGTAAGATACTTCATATTGCAATTAGGTACGTTGCAATGTCATAAACCGTAGGAAACATCACATAATGGCTTCAAGACTAATTATTCCATGATCAGTTCATGCAGTGAAAGTCATTTGCTCCAGAATATGCTGTTTTCCTTTGGTTTTAGCATTTTAACAATGTGCTGTTCAGATATCAGAAGTAGGTGACCCCAAATCTAGCTTCCTCTCCTGTCTGCTTGCTTTCTGAGGAAAGGGCTCTGGAGCATTTGCTCCCATTTGTTTGGGAAGATTTTCTGGGCTGTGTTACTGCATGTTTAAGTCAGTCAGTGTTGTACTGACTCATCCATCATCTTGGCTAAGCAGCAGAAACATTAAGACCATTTTTTTTGTTAATATCACCCATGTAGAAGGTTTGTAAACAAAAGAAAACGTGGCCAGCTGTAGAGCAAGAGGTTGGCCTATTTCTGATGCCTCCACTGATGGCTGTCTGGAGGGAAGGGTCTTTCCTGTTCCTGTGCTGAGTTGGATTTGAAGTTTGGGTTAGATTTAATGGACTCTAACATGATAGGTACAGGTGTATTTGGATTTCTACTCGAACCATTTATCCGGCCCTATTTAATAGCAATGAATTAATGGGCCGTAATATTGGAAATGAAAAGTTTAAAAACAACAACCCACCCCCACTCTGCTGAATTTGTTGGATGCTCCATCATGCTCCTAACATTTCTTAGAGGGTAGTGACTAGTTTAAATTTAAAATGTAAATCTGTCCTCTGCTCTAAATACATAGGATAAGAAGGGTTTGTTTTTTAAAAGTTGTTTTCTTTTTCTGCCACTGAGCCAGATCAATTTTAAAGATGTCTACGCTCAGATTGGTAGCAGCAGATTTACTTGAAGATTTAAATTCAGACAGCAGGATTTTAGGAAACACTGTTTTAAGGGGCTGCAGCAGCAAGAGAAAGAGGGACTTGGTGGGGATGGACACACTCAGACACTATAGTCATGGGGATGGTCTAAGAACCTAAATAGAATAGACAACAGAAATTGTCTGGACTCCTAGCAGAAAGCAGCATCTTAACTTAGAAAAACCTGGTGAGCCAAATAGCTTTTTGGCATGAAGTAGTAGCCACAGAGTAAACAAATCTGCCATCTCAAATTGGTTTTTATAGTCAAATAAAAAAAATTAACCTGTTCAAAAAGGCTAATCAAATAGGGTAAGTTTCAGGGCTAATGTTTTTATATAATGGCTGAAGGTCCATGAAAGAGCTTGCTTAGTTAGAGCTAAATCCATCAATGAAACAATATTTTCTGTCATCAAAAGGTTAATCTCTTCCCCTCCCCCCACAATCAAAAGGGTTTACTGCATTTTTGTGGCTTCTGGCATACATATCTGTGAAGTGAAAAGTCTAATGCACATTTCCTCTTCACTTGTGTCAGCCTACACTAGGACCAGCCTTGTTACCATGGCTGGTTTATAATATGACATGGCCCAGGTGACAGATCAAACCTACAAAGCAAATTTGATGTTCTCTTCACTTCACTGGCATGCAAGCCACAAAATGTTGCAACCTTTTTTCACATTTTGGACAAGTCATTCAGATTCTGTTATGCATTCTGTGATCAAATAGTTAAAGGAAAACCGTACCCATTTTTTTCACCCCCAAAATACAAGGTTTCAAAACATGACACCAAAGTGATATAAATATTATGTAGAAAAACCATGTTGAGAGCATTAAGACTGATGGTTAAGAACTCAGGCAAAGAAATGCCAGAATTGAGATTATCTATATTGCAGGTATGTCTTCTAATCCATTTGGCTCATCAGAATTTACCTATGTGTTTTCTGTCTTAAATTGTAAGCTCTTCGGGACACAAACTGTTTTGTACAGAATCTAATGCACTGTACTTCAGTAATTTTGTATGTAATTTACTACAGTAAAAGAAAATTACTTAGGCTGCAAAGTCAAGCACTCAAATATTGAGGAATCTAGATCTATGGTTGTCAGTGTTGCCTTAATTCTGCTCTTTTGTGAATCTAGTGTATTCACTGAATGAGGCAGAGGTCCTGTGTTTTGTGTGTTGGTTTTTTTCCGTGTCTATCTTAGGGCCTGTTCCTACACCACTGAGATTAATGGGAGTTTGTCAATGACTTCAGTGGGGGCAGGATCAGGTCCTTAGGTCATAAGCCCTTCAGCATAGGGAACAGGTCTTACACTTTCTTGTAAATTGCTGTTACTTTATTGTACTACATGTGGATAAAACCCCCATTACCTAAATGGCTTAGTGGAGAGTTATAACATTTTGAAAACTGGTATTTCAGAAGATTGGAATTGTGATTTTAGTGGGACACTTCTTAATCAGTAGCATAGGCAGGTCAGGAGCACAGGGGGAACGGCGCTATAAAAAGGTGCCTCCCCGCTCCCCGTGTACTCACCCGGTGGCGCTTTAAAGGGTTCAGGGCTCCAGCCACTGTGGAGCCCCAGGGCCCTTTAAAGCGCCGCCGGAGCTCCGGCAGCGGGGCTCCGGCGGTGCTTTAAAAGGCCCGCGGCTCCCCGCAGCTGCAGGAGCCGTGGGCCTTTTAAAGTTCCCTCCCCGCCCCAGCCCGGCTCTGGCAGCAGGGCTTGGGCAGGGATTTAAAAAGCCCGCGGCTCTTGCAGCTGCAGGGAACCGCAGGCCTTTTAAATCCCCACCCGAGCCCCAGTAGCGTAGCTGGGGGGGAGCAGGGGGAGCGGCTGCTCCCCCTGTGAAGAGAAGCGGTGCTAAGGCGCCGCCCGAGCCCCGCTGCGGGAGCCGGGCTCGGGGGCGCTTTAAAAGGCCCGCGGCTCTTGCAGCCGCGGGGAGCCGCCCGCGGGCCTTTTAAAGCGCCGCCCGAGCCCAGCTCAGGCAGCGGGGCTTGGGCGGTGCTTTTTAAGGCGCCACTTCTCCTCACAGGGGGAGCAGCCGCTCCTCCTGCTCCCCCCATGGCTACGCTACTGTTCTTAATTCAAGTAATCGGTATTCTGGATAAGCAAGGCTTGCCTGTATGTGACTCTTAGTAACAGAGTGCTGCAGGTGGAGGACACAAAATTTTAAGAAAACAATCAAGGATAACAGATACAACATAGATTCTCCAGCTGTTCACTTTTGGGCTACTTTGTAAGAGACTGTCTTGTGTACCATTTTCCCTGTACCATTTTCTTTTTCATTGGATGTTCCTGTAAATCTACCTCAAGAGATCTGTAGACCGCTGGTGGTCCATGGGAATATAGTTATGAGAATTGATATGATAAGGAGAACTCATTTCACCTTCTTTTTGATTTTGCTGACTGAATAGCTGGATGCTCTGTGCCAGACGCTGATCTCACTTATGCTGGTGTAAATCTGGAGTAGTTTCAGTGAAACTTATGATTTTACACCAGTGTAACTAAAGGGATAAATTCTGACCATCTATTGAATCATAAAGGAGCCATTTCAGTGAATGAAATGTTTAAAAACTAAATTGCTTACATCTTACTTTTAGTGCTGGTTTTGTTCACCACCAGCACAGAATTATGTGAAGTGTCATTAAGATGACAGGATTATTACTGTTGAATAATTTACAATGGGGCTATAGGAAACTTTTGAATTGTCTTCCTGTGGTTGTATTAGTAGACTTCTTGCACAGTTATCTTCTGTTGTAAGAACAGTTAGGTTTCCTTTGGTTTGCTTTAATATCTTTAATTGTAACTGCACTTTACCTCCTGAACAGTATTCTGCTCTAGAGGAATATAAAACAGTCTATCTTTGAGGAAAGTCTAAAAGAATAACTCAGCCAAGAAGGTTCCAAAACAATTCCTCCTCCCTCATCGTCCCCAGTAACAATACAAATTCTTTAAAACTCTCAACCAACCGGGAAAGAAAAACAATAAAAATGAAATATCAAGCCATCTTTTTTTATTTATGCTGTTTTCTCTTTGCAGAAATAATCTACATCTCCTGAAGCCCTCTGTAGTAATTTTCATTAATTGCAGTTAGTCCTATTGCTGAGGAATAATTTATTAGCTACAGGCTTCTCTTGGTCTATATTTAATCAATAGGCTGCCATGGGCACCTGGCATCTTCTCACTTTGCAGATCAATGGGCACTTATGGAGTGTGCCCTTGTCTTTTGACGTAAATGACAGCCTTTTTGAGTCCAGACTAAAATGATTATTCTGTGTTTAGGAGTGCTTGAGAATGATCTTAGCTCTCAGAAATAAATCAGCTGAAGGAAATGAGTCTAAGTCATTTTTTCTGTGCTGTTTGCCATTTTTCCCTGTTGACAAATGCTCAGAACAAAAGAGTATATGGAACTACATATTTATAAATGCCTTTCCATTCTAAATTAGGTCAAAAGAACAAATTCTTGTAGTGTATGGGGATGGGGGAAGAAATAAAGTACATCTGTTCAGCTAGCATGGACTGTTGGGAGAAAGCCGGGTATTGAAGAAGAGATTCAGTGAGTGAGGAGAAGGGCGAGAGTCATGAAGGAAATAGCAAACAGAGAGCAAGAAACACCACAGAGGAGAAGACCGAAGAAGCAGGGTTGGATTATCTCCCACAAAGCCTGGATTAGGCATCTCATTCACACACACTCCTTTCTCATAATACTGCTCCTTCTGCCCCTGAAAGAAAGGGATGGTTAGAATGCATCCCATGCCACAATATGGTGCTTCAGTCTTATAGGAGTAGGTGGCCCTGATCATTAGACGTTAGGGCTCAGCAGGGCCTGCACGCCCACTAGGCGACCCTAGGCGGTCGCCTAGGGTGCCGGGAGCCGGGGGGCGGCTGGCCGTGGCTGCCGCCCGCCCTCCCAGCTCTGGGGCTCAGCCGGGAGCCGGGGGGGGGGGGGTGCGGCTGGCCGGTGGGTGCCTCCTTGCCCTCCCGGCTCTGAGGCTAAGCCGGGAGCCCGGGGGGGCGGGGCGGCTGGCTGCGGCTGGCTGCGGCTGCTGCCCACTCTCCCAGCTCCGCTGCTCAGCGGGGAGCTGGGGGGGCGGCTAGCCGCGGGTGACGCCCGCTTTCCCGACTCCGGGGCTCAGCTGGAAGTTGGGGGCGGCTGCCGCCTGCCTCCCGGCTCCGCGGCTCAGCCGGGAGCCGGGGGGCAGCTGGCCGCGGATGCCTCCCGCCCTCCTGACTCCGGGGCTGTACAATAGTTTGTACAGTAGTCCAGAAAGGTTGAGAGCCACTGTACTAAGTGATATTCCCTCAAGTTTTCACTTGCAGTCCTGCATATCTTACCATGATTCTCATTTGAGATGGGCCTTTATTTCCTGTAGCTATTCCAAATTTCCACTGGTAGAGATACATATTTAGGCATGTTCACTAGATCACTGTTAGGTACTGTTGGCCCAAATACAGAAATACAATTTACTCATAAAAATAACTGTAGCCTCAGGAGTTAATACACAACTATAAATCAGATATTTGGCAATAACTACCCATCACAATAAGAACAGCTGGAGTAGCTGTAGGTGTGTGTTTTTAAGTATTTTTCCATCCTTCTCTGATAAATTCAGGTGGCAGTAGTGGAGCTAAAATACAAAATACTCATGAGTTGTGGTAACTTGGTTGTGAACAGTTAGTTAGGCAGAGGTACTGGTAAACAGATGAGTAAAGTTAATTGAGAGCTAGAACATTAAACAATGGGCTACATGGGATGCTCAGAGGGAGCAAGGTATCAGCATTGAGACAAAGGACTCCATCACTTATAACAGACAATTTTACAAAATCCTTTGGTGAGCTTGGCAGGGTTTACAAAGATCAACTCTGGCAGGTCAATTCATAGGTTCAAAATGATTCTCTATTACTAGAATGCACGTACTGTCACCATCTGTGATGAAAATGGAAAACAAAAGGTGACGTTACACACAGAACACGACCTGTTACTTCTGATTTTTTTTTTCTATTGTATCATGACTTTTGCTCTGATCACTCTAATTAGACTTAAAAATGCTGCAGCAAAATCAGATCTATTCATGAGCACAGTTTCCCGGCTTTTAGAGACCAAACACAGAAAAACTGCTGCCTTTGAATGAATTTCACTTGTCAGTCTGTGGTTGCTAAAGCTTCAGGGCCACAACAGTAATGTGCCGAAGTAAATTTGTCTTTTGTCTTTGAAGTGCAGAGAGTGTCCAGGAATTGCACATTATTCAGGAAAATTGCAAAAACAAAAGAAATCACTAAGCTGCAATTCTTTCTACCCTTATCCTGGCTCCCAGCTATTACATATTGCTTTTTCATGTCTCCTAACACAATGTGTCTGCCTCAAAAAATGCTGTAGAATCGAAATTGCATAATTAATAGTTTCAAAGTGTTTTATTCAAATTTGGATTAGAATGTCTCCAAATCTGAGTATTCAGCCATTCAAGATAGGAGGAAGCTGAATTATGACAAAGCATTAATGGAGTTTTGGGAGATGGGTGGAAGGGTCAGCAACTGTAGTACTCAACACATGGTAGAAGAAGCCATAGGGCCAAATTCTGTTCCTAGCTTGGCCACTTCATGATGCTCTGGTGGTGTGAACGGGCCTTAAATGGAGTGGAAACAGTCACCAGAGGATATCCCCAGCACAAGAGGTTCTGTGGTGCCTCTCTGCACACCACCTGGTATAGCACTATAAGGGATATGGTGGGGGTATAAAGGGAATGGCCAGAGGGCTCTGTGCTCCTGCTATGAGTTGTGGAGTAGACTATTAGAGGATATGGGTGAGATGCTCTAACTTTCATTGGAGCAGGGCCAGCTCTAACTTTTTTGCCACCCCTAGCGCTGCCCCACCGAACCCCCCACCCCAGCGCCGCCCCACCGAAACAAAACAAACAAACAAACCCGAGGGCCGCCCCACCCTGACGAAACAACCCCCCCTCCCCCGAGTGCCGTCCCAAGATTGGCCGCCCCTTAGGAGGTGCCGCCCCAAGCATGTGCTTGTTCGGCTGGTGCCTGGAGCCAGCCCTGCATTGGAGGATTATGCTGGGAATCTGGGATGCACATGTGTTTTAAAACTACCTTTGCACCCTTCTCTTCTGCACTACTCCCCCTGTGCTGTGCTCCTTGTGCACTCTGCAGTGACAATAGCTATCTTTGCAGAAAATGTTTGATGAATTTCTCCTAGTACCATGCTCCAATACTAGCTGTTGGGCAACAGAGCATGGGAGGCCCCTGCATATGCCCTTTATTCAATCAGGTGTGCCCTTTTGGGGGTTTGCAGTGCTATTGGGAGCCCTAGCAGACCCTGCATGTTTGCCCTATGAAGTGAAAACTGGTGTATTAAGGCTACCTGCTGCATGGATGTGCTTGCAGGGAGAAGGAACTCTCTGTGTGCCCACTTCCTCTTTTGCCTCATGCTAGTGAGGACCTTAGTGGAATGGGGCATACAAGTTGTTCACCTTTCAAACTAGAAAACTAATACAAACCTTCATGAAGTCAAAACAAACACTTAACAGATTGGAAATCAAGGGATTTAAGTTTTCCCATCAGCAATGTTCTGAGCTGCCAGTATTCCAGTGGGAATGCTCACCATACTGAGATTAAATTAAAAATATCAAGTCATGGTGATTTCTCTTGTTTTCAACTGAATTTAACAGAGGGATGTAATGTGAAAACAACTACTGCAGTATTTGCAATGCTGATTTTTTCATTCATAATAAATAATATTAAAGGGCAGAAGGGGGGGGGGAATTAACATTTTTCTCAAAATGTAAACTATCTAAACTAGATTTCTAATAAACTCATTAGTGTATGCCTGTTAGAAGAGAATTGATAACTTAGTTCTTTAGCCAGACCTGTTTGTATAGTCTCACTGGATCATTTTATAAGAACTTTGCAGAGGGAAAACTGTTCCTATTTTCAATAATACTCTTGAAAAGATATTCATGAGATACACACTCTTCCCTGACGATGCAACGAACTCAAATAAATTTCATTCCTAAAGAGGCAAAGGACCCTAGCAATTGGAATTCCCATAGATAAATCTTCTTACTCAATGTAGATTTTAAAATAAAGAGATTAGGTTCCTCAAAATAGATAGGTTTTGCACCAGTCTGTTGCAAAGAATACAGCTAACTTTATCTATTGTTAGTTACTGTTTTGCCTGAGGACAGATACCATGTCTGTATTTTCTCTCTAAAGTACCAGACATTCCTATGGTGATATACACAGAGGTAATAATAAAAGTGATTTGTTTTGATTCTGATTAAGTACATATATCTTACATTTATGCAATCCCTTTATCCTGAAGTGCCTGAACATGTTTTATATATATGATCTTGCACAAAGATTATAGGTACCACATAATACATGTAGCTGAGAGTTCTTCACACTACCGAGCAAGGGGGACAAAAGCATATTACTGGCAGGTGGTGGTAAGAGCGGGAGTGCAATGCACGGTGTAGGAATGAGGTTGCAGGAATAGGTTAGTACATAATGCAGGCAGGTTGTTTTTGATTTTTCCTTACTGTTTAGCCTAAGAGGGATACAGTAACAGGGAATAAAGCAGTATTAGCACTTCCTGCAGGACGATTCATTTTGGGATGGTATTGTGAGATAACACATGGTGGAAAACAGCTGCTATGCTGGAAGCTTAGAGGACTGCAGACTAGCCAAAGGTAGTAATAATAAGAATTAATGAAAGAGAAGCATTGCCAGGTTCTGGAAGAGAGTTACTGTACACAATTGTCCAGTGTATATTCTCTGTACTGGAGCGCCGAACCCTTACCTCCTAAACCATTTACACCTCTACCCTGATATAATGCAATCCCATATCACACAAATTCGGATATAACGCGGTAAAGTAGCGCTCTGGGGGGCGGGGCTGTGTGCTCTGGTGGCTAAGCGCGTCAGCGTGTCTGGCTCCGACACGCTGCTCTGAGCGGCATGTTAAGGGTGCGGGTCCGGGGCCGAGGGGTTAGATAAGGGGCAGAGGGTCTTGGGGGGCGGTCAGGGGACAGGATGGTTTGGAGGTTATGGGGGCAGGGCGGTCAGGGGAGGGGAATGGGGGCATTGGATAGGGCGTGGGAGTCCCGGGGGCCTGTCAGGGGGCGGGGATGTGGATAGGGGGTAGGGCAGTCAGGGAGCAGGGGGGTTGGGTTGGGGTCCTGGGGATGATTACGGACGGGGGGTTGTCTCTGGAGGGGGCGGTCAGGGAACAAGGAGCAGGGGGGCTTAGATAGGGAGTGGGGTCTTGGGAGGGGTCAGGGCTGGCTCTAGGCATCAGCAAAACAAGCAGGTGCTTGGGGAGGCACATTTCTAGGGGTGGCATTCTGGCACCGGCCATGCCGCCCCTAGAAATGTGCCCCCGCTGCCTCAGCTCACCTCTGCCACCTCCCCTGAGTGGGCCGCCACTTCTCGTCTTCTCCCCCTCCTCCCCACCAGGCTTGCTGTGCGTGAGAGCCTTGGAGGGGGGGAGGGAGGGAGGGACGGGGAGAAGCCGAGTGGTGGCGGCCCACTCAGGGGAGCAGGCGGAGGCAGAGCGGAGATGAGCTGGGGTGGGGAGTGGTTCCTGTTCCTCTAACCCCCATTACTTCCTGCGCCCCCGTCGCCCTAGCTCACCTCTGCTCCGCATGCTCCCCTGAACGCGCTACCGCTTTGCTTATCCCCCCTCCCTCTCAGGCAACGGAGTGGGGAGAAGTGGAGCGGCAGCATGTTCAGGGGAGCAGGCAGAGCGGAGGTGAGCTAGGGCAGGCGGTTGTGGAGGGGCCACAGGAAGCAATGGGGTGGGGGAAATGCAGCACATGCGGGGGAGGAGGCAGGGCTGGGGATTTGGGGAAGGAGTTGGGAAGGGGTGGAGTTGAGGCAGGGCTGGGGGTGGGGGGAGCAAGAAAAAAATGGGGAGGGGGTGGCCAAATTTTTTTTTGCTTGGGGCAGCAAAAATCCTAGAGCCGGCCGTGGGAGGGGTGGTTAGGGGCGGAGTTCTCTGGAGGGGGTAGTCAGGGGATAAAGAGCGGGGGGGTTGGATGGGTTGGGGGTTCTGAGGAGTCAGTCAGGGGGCGGGAATTAGGTGGAGGTCGGGTAGGGGGTGAGGCCAGGCTGTTTGGGGAGGCACAGCTTTCCCTACCCGGCCCTCCATACAATTTTGACCCCCATGTGGCCCTCGAGCCAAAAAGTTTGCCCACCCCTGCATTAGGCGTTCTCATCTCTCCTGCCTATTTTAGTCTTGTTTCTAAATTGTGTGCAATATAGACTAAGCTTAAGTTGTCTCACTAGTTGTATTTTGGAAATGTAACTCTGCGCTGACATTTTCTAAACAATTAAAAAAAGTCGTTAGCATTAATACAGTATTAAAATACCATTGACGTGATGGCAAGTAGTTCACAACCATGGAAACGAAAGGCATGGACAGTCAAAGAAAAATTGGAAGCTTTGGACAGACTGAAATCAGGGATGAGCCAAGCGAAGGTCTCAAAAGAACTAGGAGTGGGGGAATCAACATTAAGAGGGTGGATCAAAGATGCAGAAAAATTATGATCGATGCTAGTTGAACTGGATGAAAGTGAAGGCCTGGAAAGGAAGCGCCTAAAAACTGCCCAGGATAACCAACTAGATAGAGCAGTATTTACGTGGTAACCCCAAAAAAGGTATTTACCATTTTATCAATGTCTCTATAACTTGATTACTTTACCTTTTTTAGCTTCATTTTAACCTTTTCTATAAGTAAAAACTCCCATCTCCAAAATGTTTTCAAACTACAGTGTATTTAATAGTTAACAGTTCATATTACTTAACAATCTACGTATAACATAGTTGGCTAAGTGACAAAGTAGCTCAGGCTCCTATTTGCTAAAATACCAAAATCATTTTTTACAACAGTTCATAAGGATGTGAATTAAAAGCGTTTTCTGATATTTTATGTGAATTTTGCATTCTCCTAAGCATTACACACAGACCAAACGATTGATGTATGATGAAACCTAGCCCACATGGTTGCATTTAGCAGTGTTTAGTACCTGTGTTGTTAATACACTGTATCTTTTAAGTAAGCTTACAAATTAATTGTAATTAAAGAAAGGAGATACAATTTAACCATTGTAGAACAGATTTATTTACTGCATACACCGTGTTAATTCTAAGAAAAATGATTTGCTGACTATTAATAACTGAAATGCTCGAGGCCAAAACAAGTTCGATATAACGCGGTTTCACCTATAACGCGGTAAGATTTTTTGGCTCCCGAGAACCATGTTATATTGGGGTAGAGGTATATTTCATTTAGATTTATGACACATCTCTGTATGTTCTCATCCTGTGCCCTAGTCTCCCTCCAATAATTATACAAAAGGAAAAGCGTGGCACATGTATAAAAATATCCACCAACCCCCTTTAATCCTCATCCAATTCCCTCCCCGAAAGGCTGGAAAAGAGCATGGGCTTTGCAGTATGCTCTCATTGCTAGCAAATATGAGCTCTGGCAGAATATCGGGAGTGAGTCCCAATGTCAAGCATCACTCATGGAAAAAGCCCTGCCTGCAGCACTCTCTCATATAAATGAGGAAGCTCCAGCTTGAACACCCCTACTGGTCTTGACTGTGTCAGAAGGCTACAGGAAGAGATGACCTGTCAGGTAGCCAGGTTCCAAACCACTTTAGCACTCCTGAATTCTACCTGTAGGTGCCCTGGAAGCGGAATCCTTATAGTTCTACTGAGTGATAGCAGAGGACCCCACTTGTATGTGGAGCTTCTCCCTTAACCTTATTCTCTGCTCTTCGTCAGTTGCTGTTGGCTTAGCTTCTCAGGTAGCTCTTTTTTCCCAACATCAGCTCTGCTAATCACAGCAACTGCTTCTCACTCTCCCCTTTGGCTTATCCCAAGCTAGCCACCTTGGCATGTCTGTCTTCTCATTTGGCTTCAGCCTTTTTCTGTTGGGCCAGCTCATGTTCACTCCCCTGAGCCCTACGGGGCTGCTCCTCATGGTCGTAACTCTCCCAGACTCTTACAGACACACATCATACCATTTTGCCCATCATGCCCTGCAGATAACTTCTATCTGATCACACATGGTCCTTGTTCTGACAAGCCTTGTGATTCCTAGTGTTCTCTGGTTGTGTCACTTCCTTTCCATTATCAGTAGAGGTTATCACATTGAGTGGGGCTTTACTGGCTAGGTGCTGCTCTTCATAAGAAGACCCATAGCCCAGTCCTTTCTCTTCAGGTCATGCTGGAGAGGGCAACCCAATAACGGGATAGCGAGTTCATTACAGCATCACTGTCCTGCATATTTAGCATGCACCAGCAGATTCTCTGAGTGGTCCAATGAGTGGCTTTGTGCTGACCACCTTTGTGGGTTTTGGCTCATGTGTGCATATGCGTAACTTTTCCCAAGAACTGCTGTTCAAGGTTTTGGTGTGTGGTGCATGTAAGGAGAACAACGTCTATATATATGACCAAGGTAATTTGCCTTCTGTACCATTTGTGGTACGAAGAGAGTTTTGGCGGAAGGCTTAAGCAATAAACTTTATAATAGTACTGATGCATAGAATCAAAGTCATCCCTGATTTACACCATCATTCAATATGGCTCATGATCTACAGCTCACCCATTGTATGAATAACTGAAACAGCTCCTTGCATTAAGAACTGTAATGGTATACCAAAACCACATTGCTTTACAACACTTAGCATCATCATTTGATATACAAGAGTGACATGCCTGGGCATTTGCAAATGCAGGTATTTAACAACATTGCACTTGCTTTTCTCAGCTTCCTCTACACTAAGATGTTGGTTTATAACCAAGTAATTATGTGGGTAAAGCTACATTTCTGACAGCATAACAATTTCCTGAATTCAGTACTTGACAATCTTTTAAACATCTTTTCACTAACTGGGGCAATTTGTTTCAGCAACTTATAGTTTATTACATTAGCAAATGAACGGATCTTTTTCTTGGAGCTCTGACAACACCTCCAACTCCTCCTGTCCAACAGAAATGAATACAGAACCTGTGGGGTTTGCCTTCTTCAACTCTACCTCAACCAACATAATTGTAATCATAGTCCATCCTATTTCATGTGAACCATCCATTACTTTCTATTTGTTCTTTGTTGGTGTCATTCAGCCACAATAGCAATACCAGTGGCAGCATATTCCTTTCATGATGCCTCATTTTCAGGGTCATGGCATTTTTCTTCTGCACTGGGTGGCACAGAACTGTTACTTCTGCTTGGAGCAGAAGTACTGTCTTTTCCAGAATATGAATGATGCACATCATGATGAAGATTGGAGTATGATAAACTTAAAATTATCCTGGTCTTTTCTAAATGGCAGACATGGTGTAGAGAATATGAGCTTTCCTTGCCCATACGTTCTGGCTGACTTCACATCTTATTTCATTCTATTTTTGTTCATGTGGAATGTGAATGTTTAGTAGCACATGTGTGTTTAAACCCCCCCACAAATTTATCTGTGTACTGCACCAGGGCATGCTGAGTTGGACCTGATATACACACATCCCTGAAATATAGACACCTTCTGTGTTGAAGAAAGGCAGACAACTGGAACATTACACCCTGCCCAAAAGTGTGGGAGGGGAAATTTGCCTCTGTTGTTGGCCAAAGTCAAGTCTCACTTTGAAAAATGGTGTGGGATCTCTACTGTCCATGAAGAACAAGACCAGGTTTTCCGGTCTCAGCTGAAAGATTCCCATGCAATAAACTACATTGAATGATTTCAGATATGTTGAAAGGATTTAGCGTGAAATCGTGAAAACCACTAGGGACCACATGAGATCACCTCATGTCTTTGGACCTGGCCAGGGGATGGCAAAGTTACTGGATCTCCTGCACTGCTCCAAACAAGCACCTTATCACTGACCCAACAAGCTGCCATCCTGGTTTCTACTTGCCATGCAGACTTTGGACCACGTGAACCCCATCTGAAAAAAACATGGAAGATGTGGCTACTTGCTGCACAAGTGGAAAATCAAAGACTTCCCTTTGTGTGACTGAGGTGGGAACATCCGAACATTATAATACAGTGCCCCACATATGAATTCAAAGGTGAAATGAAAGATAGTCACAACATCACAGAGGAGGCCTTGAAGTGGCTTATGGGCCTACAATTGCATCTAAAGAATATAGCTCTGCAAGAGAGAGGGAGAGAGAGGATGAAAAGTTGTCAGCGTTGCAGGGATTTAAACTTGTGGTTCTAGAAAGGACAGGTATTTCAAAGTTGCTGCACTCTAAACCATTCTCTCCATTCAGATTTTATGTAAAACTAACTACTTATAATTATTAAAGAACCCATGGCCCTCTTTGCACATAATGAGGTGTTAACTTTGGTATCCTTGCCAGAATCAAATTTGGGTTCTGCCTTAAACTGTCACATAGAACTGTATCCTGCTGCCAAGTGCTGCATTCCAATGAAATGTTCTTGTGTGCATTGTTATTTATAAAGTACTCTTCAATTCTTCTGAACGAATGTTACTGTTTAAATTTGAATCATTTCATTATGACTGAATGGACACATGCCTTTTGACCTGTGTGGGGGAATTAATTAGTAAGGAAGGAAGCTCATGCATGTGTGTTTTTAGACTATGCTAACTAGCAAAGGAAGGTGGCAAAACAGGATTCTTTTTTTCCCCACAATACATAATAATGTAATGCAGAAGGAAGTTCAATTAAGTATCAAAACATTAACATAAAACTTTTACTGCAGCCATCCACTTAAAGGATAAGTTCTAGAACAAATGTTTTTTCAGTTTTACAAGAATTTGGAGAACTCCACCGATTTTTTTTCTTGATGAAACTAACTTTAGTAGTTAATTTCATATCTTCGGATGTTCATCTACTTGTAACAAATAGCTTAATCTTCATATGTACCTTACCAGCTGTTAAAATGGCAATGTGCCTGGGCCCTGGGAATAGATGACTGAAAAGTTTGAGAAGTAGTCTGAATGTTCATATATGGAATCTTGAAATCTATTCACTTGATGTTTTGCTTATGTGCACTTTCTGTATTTGTTAATGATGTCATTGTGACAGGACAACTCAATGAGGGGGTGAAAAACAATAACAGAAAATGTGGAAATGACAGAGGTGCTTAATGACTTCTTTGTTTCAGTTTTCACCAAGAGGTTGGTGGTGATTGGATTTCTAACATAGTGAATGCCAGTGAAAATGAGGTAGGATCAGAGGCTAAAATAGAGAAACAAGTTAAAATTATTTAGACAGATTAGATGTCTTCAAGTCACTAGGGCCTGATGAAATGCATCCTAGAATACTCAAGGAGCTGACACCTAACCAAGAGGACCAATGAGGAAAGAAGATACTTTCCAATCTGTGGGTGGGGGGAGGGGGGGGAAGGGAGAGGAGAAAGGCTTTTGTCTGTCTGTTCTGTGTGCTTGCTGGAGACAGATCAAGAAGCAATTAACCTAGCTCCATTAGAATTAGTAAATACTGGTGAGGGAATGCGTTAGCTTATCTTTTGCTTTGGCTTGTGATTTTCTCTGTGCTGAGAGGAAGGTGTATTCCTGGGTTTTCTTTTTGTAACTTTAAGGTTTTGCCTAGAGGGAAATCATCTGTGTTTTGAATCTGATTGCCCTGTGAGATTATTTTCCATTCTAATTTTACAGAGGTGCTTCTTTTACCTTTTTTCTTTCTAATAAAGTTCTGTTTTTTTTAAAGAATCTGTTTGGTTTTCTCAGTGTCCTAAAAAACCCAAGGCTGGTCTGTGCTCACCTTATTTATTCTCAAGCCTCCCCATGTAAGGGGGTGTAAGGGCATGGGGGATTTTTTGGGGGAAGGGGAACTCCAAGGGGTCCTTTTCCCTGGTTCTTTGTTTAAATCACTTGGTGGTGGCAGCGTTTACCTAATCCAAGGTACAAGGGAAAATTTGTGTCTTGGGGAAGTTTTTAACCTAAGCTGGTAGAAATAAGTTTAGGGGGTCTTTTATGCGGGTCCCCACATCTGTACCCTAGAGTTCAGAGTGGGGAGGGAACCCTGACAGATAATAAGAAGATAATAAGGTGATAAGTAACAGTCAGCATGGATTTGTCAAGAACAAGTTATGTCAGACCAGCCTGATAGCTTTCTTTGACAGGGTAACAAGCCTTGTGGATAGGGAGGAAGTGGTAGACATGGAATATTTTGACTTTTCTAAAGCTTTTGATACTGTCTCGCATGACCTTCTCATAAACTTCTCATAGGGAAATGCAACCTAGATAGAGTTACTATAAGGTGTGTGCAAAACTGGTTGGAAAAACATTCCAAGAGAATAGTTATCAGTGGGCCACAGTCATGCTGGAAGGGCATAACGAGTGGGGTCCCGCAAGGATTAGGTTTGGTCTGGTTCTGTTGGATATTTTCATCAACAATTTAGATAATGGCATAGAGAGTACACTGATAAAGTTTGCAGATGATATTAAGCTGGGAGGGTTGCAACTGCTTTGGAGGATAGGATTAAAATTCAAAATGATATGAACAAACTGGAGAAATGGTCTGAAGTAAATAGGAGGCAATTCAATAAGGACAAATGCATAATACTCCATTTAGGAAGGAACAATCAGTTGCACACATACAAAATGGGAAATGACTGCTTAGGAAGCGATCTAGGGGTCATAGTGGACCAGAAGCTAAATGTGAGTCAACAGTGTAATATTGTTGCAAAAAAAGTGAACATCATTCTGGGAGATATTAGCAGGAATATTGTAAACAAGACACGAGAAGTAATTCTTCCACTCTACTCCGTGCTGATTAGGCCTCAACTGAAGTATTGTGTCCAGTTCTGGGTACCACATTTTAGGAAAGATGTGGACAAATTGGAGTGTTCAGAGAAGAGCAACAAAAATGATTAAAGATCTAGAGAACATGACCTTAAGGGAAGATTGAAAAAAAATTGGGTTTGTTTAGTCTGGAAAAGAGAAGACTGAGAGGAGACATAACAGTTTTCAAGTACATAAAAGGTTGATACAAGGAGGAGGGAGAAGAATTGTTCTTAACCTCTGAGGATAGGAGAAGAAGCAATGGGCTTAAATTGCAGCAAGGGAGGTTTAGGTTGGACTTTAGGAAAAACTTCCTAACTGTCAGGGTGGTTAAGCACTGGAATAAATTGCCTAGGGAGGTTGAGGAATCTCCATCATTGGAGATTTTTAAGAGCAGGTTAGACAAACACCTGTCAGGAATGGTCTAGATAATCTTAGTCCTGTCATGAGTGCAGGGGACTGAACTAGATAACCTCTCGAGGTCCCTTCCAGTCCTATGGTTCTATGATTTATAGATTCTAAGGACATAAGGGACCATTGTGAAAATCTACTCTGACCTCCTTTATAACACAGGATATAGAACTTACCTGAACTATTTCCTGTTAGAACTAGAGCATATCTCTTATAAAATATACCATCTTGGTTTCAAAATTGCCAGTGGTGGAGAGTCCACCACAACTCTTTGTAAATTGTACCAGTGGTTAATTACCCTCACAGTTAAAATTTTGCACCTTATTTTTAGTCTGAATTTGTCTAGCTTTCAGCTTCCAACCAGTAAATCTTGTTATACCTTTGTTTACTAGACTGAAGAGCCCATTATCAAAGTTTTGTTCCTCATGTACATTCTCTCTCTTCCAAGCTAAATAGATTGAATTCCTGGCACCTTTCACTCATGGAGGCATATTTTCCTATTCTTTATTCTTTTTCATGGCTCTTCTCTGAACCCTCTCCAATTTATCAACATCCTTTTCAATTGTGGACAACCATAATGAACACCATATTCCAGTGTCTGGGAAGGTGGGGGCTTGAGCTCCATTGCTTTGTTGAAAGTGGGATGAGAAGATGAGATGTTTGAGAACTACTAGCTTATTGAAAAACTCATCAACTTCTGTTCTGTAGCAAAATGACCAAAGCATTGAAATGTCACATATATTTCTTTCTTAATAAACATGTCAGTCTCTCCTGTCATGTGTTATGGATACTCATGGAATAACGCACGAATGAATCTCTCTTGTTCTGTGACCGATGAAGAAATCATTCAATAAGCAATTAAGAAAAATGATAAACTAAGTGATCTTATTTCATCTAGTCTGTACCATCCTGTCAAGATACCACTAGACTTTCTGACTAAAATTACTTGAGCCAAATTTAATCTTGCATTTAGAAATAATATCAGGAATACAAATCAACATATATTAACTTCCAAAAATAGAAACAAAGTATATGTTTTTGGATGTGCATTTGTTGGGGGTGAAAGTTGGGAAACGGAGTCACAAGTCCAATTTAGGCTTAATCAGTATTTGCCTGTATTAATACAATTTCAGACAGAATTATTGTCACTTACTGTGTCCAGACATATGTTTATAACAGATGGATAATAACAGACAGAAAATTGGCAAATGGATCCAAGTTAACACCTTCTATTATAGTCGTTGCCATCTCTAATCCCTTGGTGTGGTCCTGCATTCCTGTCCTTCAGCTTCTGGTCCAGTGTTTCTCCAGTTCACCTATGTCTTTTATACATTTCTACATTATAGATTACTTAACCTTTATCCACTTGGCTTGTAACACATCACTCTTTTGGGTTTTAGGTAACCCTAACATTATGCATATGGAAGCTTCACTTACCCAATTTATGTATTTTTTTCTGTTGATTTTGCAATTTTAGTGTCTTGTTTTTGTGTCACCTTGCCCTAGGTTTTCCTAGAGAAAGGGGGTTTTGTTTTTAGAGGTTTGTGTGTGTTCTACCTCAAAACTTCCAGCATGATGTAACCTTTGTTCTGTCAGTAAGAACATAATTTTAAGCAGATCAGCAACTCAGTATAGAAGAATTGGCAAAACCACACTTATCGCAGCAAGACCTTGGCCTAAGTGTTACCTCTTCTGTACTCGTTCATTATACATAATTACAAATTACACATTGTTAAAATATAACAAAGCTTTTAATTTTACCATTTCACAGTCCTTCATTTTATATTTCAATGTTATAAATCATTATATGTGTGTTATCCTGTGCTACCCTTTTAATCTATTAGAGATTATAGAAAACATGATGATTCTTTAATGTCAGTTTTCTTCACAGTCTAGTTTTGTTTGTAAATAATTACAAAGAAATTTAATTAGAAGTTTTCCTGCAAATACATTTTGAGGAGGTGTCTCAATTTTAGGGCCTTGATATTTAGTTGCTTTTGCTGGTACCCCAACACATTAAAGTAGGCTTTTGTTTTATTTCTGCAGCAGGAATGTTTGTGTTTCTGAAACGAAATATTCCAAATTTCACTGCCACAATTTTTTTTTTGAGATTTTGGCTTTTTGTCCTGATTTGCGATGATTTCCCCACGCCCAAACAGCAAAACTTTTGCAGCCGTGAAATTCACTTTTCTGGCCAGCTCCAATCCCAAGCCACTTTTTTTGGGGGAAAAAAATGGGATAATGCTGGTCTCCCTGGTAATATACAGTCTCTTATTGTGAGAGAATGAAACATCCAAGGCAATAAGACAGCTGTTGAAAATGTGTGCTACTTAATTTCCTTTGCAAAGTGCTTTGCTGTCTATGGATGAAAAACATTATATAAGAGGTAATCATTATAGGAGTTGCATTTGCCTGCAGAGTTACTGTACTACTATCATTAATATGGAGATATGCCTATCTCATAGAAGGTCATCGAGTCCAGTCTCCTGCCTTCACTAGCAGGACCAAGTACTGTCCCCTGACAGATTTTTGCCCCAGATTCCTAAATGGCCTCCTCAAGGATTGAACTTACAACCCTGGGTTTAACAAGCCAATGCTCAAACCACTGAGCTATCCCTCCCCACTCCACTGCCAGTAGACAGAAAAGTGCCATGAGAGATACCTTAAGTATGAAAAATACCATATAAAACCAAAATGGATTGTCTTCTTAATAGGTCTAAATAATAAGATGGGTGAACTAGAGTGCCTCGTATTAAATGAGGATATTGAAATAATAGGCATCACAGAAACTTGGTGGAATGATCAATGGGACACAGTAATATCAGGGTACAAAATATATTGGAAGGACAGAACAGGTCCTGCTGGTGGGGTTCAAAAAAGCAAACAGAATGTTGGGAATCATTAAGAAAGGAGTAGATGATAAGACAGAAAATATCATATTGCCTCTATATAAATCCATGGTACACCCACATCTTGAATACTGCATGCAGATGTAGTCACCCCATCTAAAAAAACATATATTCGTTTGGAATTGGATTCAGTCAGGGGCTGGCTGTACCATTTCTGCTGCCCCAAGCAGCATGCCGAATTGCCGCCGTGGACGGCTGAAGACACAAGCTGCTGCTGAATTGCTGCCGCCGCAGGTGGCTGAAGATAACAGCTGCTGCTGAATTGCCACCACCGCAGGCGGTGCATGCTGCCCTAACAGCATACGGACTGCCGTCCCTTGCGGATTGCCGCCCCAAGCACCTGCTTGGAACGCTGGTGCCTGGAGCCGGCTCTGGATTCAGTAAAGGGCAACAAAAATGATTAGGGGTATGGTACGGCTGCCGTATGAGGAGAGATTAATAAGACTGGGACTTTTCAGCTTGGAAAAGAAACGACTAAGGGGGGATATGATAAAGGTCTATAAAATCATGAGTGGTGGGGATAAAGTAAATAAGGAAGTGTTATTTATTCCTTCTCATAATGCAAGAACTAGGGGTCACCAAATGAAATTAATAGGCAGTACATTTAAAACAAACAAAAGGAAGTGTTTTTTCACACAACACACAGTCAACTTGTGGAACTCCTTGCCAGAGGATGTTGTGAAGGCTAAGGCTATAACAGGGTTCAAAAAAGAGCTAGATAAGTTCATGGAGGGTAGGTCCATCAATGGCTATTAGCCAGGATGGGCAGTGATGGTGTCCCTAGCCTCTGTTTGCCAGAAGCTGGGAATGGGCGATGGGATGGATCACTTGATGATTACCTGTTCTGTTCATTCACTCTGGGGCACCTGGCATTGGCCACTGTTGGAATACAGGATACTGGGCTAGATGGACCTTTGGTCTGACCCAGTATGGCTGTTCTTATGTTCTTAGGTGTTCCTTAATCATAGCCCTGGTCTACACTGGGGGGGGGGGGGGGGGATTGACCTAAGATACGCAACTTCAGCTACGAGACTAGCGTAGCTGAAGTTGACGTATTTTAGGTTGACTTACCTTGCATTCTCATGGTGTGAGGTCGACTGCTGCCACTCCCCCATCAACTCCGCTTCTGCCTCTTACCGCGGTGGAGTACAGGAGTCAACGGCAGATCGATCAGGGATCGATTTATCATGTCTACACTAGATGCGATAAAGCGATCCCCGATAGATCGATCACTACCCACCGATCCGGTGAGTAGTGTAGACGTACCCATAGTGTAGTTTGATATACTCACATGTCAGGATTCCAGTAAATTTATGGAAAATATTACAAACTTCCCTAAAATTATATGTTCCTCATAATGGTTTTTGACATAGTTTCTATCATTGTTCAAAGGTTGTAAAATGTAATATTTTCATATTATGCCATATATAGAAATATTTATATCTGGATTGATTATAAATGGAAAAATGAATATTTGGCTTGAAATCTGAAATATTTATGGGATGTCATTTCCCAATAATGTGCCAAGCTCCCTAATCCAAATTCATATATACACAAATAATAAATGTTTATTGGTTGAGGTCAACAGCTAGTTGAGTGGTGAATGATACTTTATTACAGCAGAATGAAACACGCAATTCCCTAAAATTTTTAGATTATTTTAGGAAACAAACTTAAATAATAAAATGCAGCTTACATAGTTTAGGAAATAAAACCTGATTTACACGAAGCAAGAAATTTGAAAAGTTGAGCATTACCAAGGATAGCCTATATGGTACTTGGTTTTGTTTTAGGAAATAGTTCAATCCAGTATGTTTACATTTTGCTTGGAAATCCTATGAACTTTATTGGTAACCTTCTTGGCGTGGATGGAACACACCCTTTCTTACTGGAAAGCCAAGAAAATTCTAATTGGCAGGAATTCCTTTGTGAACACTTTTCAGATTATTACTGCTTATGTATAGTGGATGGTGCAGTGGTTAGGGTACTTGTCATGGATTTTGGAGACCTGAGTTCAATTCCCTACTCTATAGCAGACTTCTGCTGCTACCTTGGGTAAGTTTCTTAACCTCTCTGTGCCTCAATTTCCCATCTGTGAAATGGGGCTTATAGTACTTCCCTACCTCACAGGGGGTGTTGTGAGGATAAACACATTTAAGTTTGTGAAGCACTCAAGATACTACATTCATGGGGGCCATGTAAGTACCGAAGATAGATATAGCCACCCAACTAGGGCCAGAAGTTTTGGCATCACAGTGCACCAATAGCATGTGTGAGTAAATGGGAAATACTCTAACATGAATTTAAGAATACATCAAACAAAGATTGAAAGGTAGCTTTGATACTTTCCTGACCTCCACACACAATACCCTTTATTCTTAAAATTGTAAAAATCTAATGGTTAGATGCCGAAATATGGAACAACTTACAGTTCGGGTAATACCTGCAAGCAAGACCTCTGATGATCAGGAAAATCAGTATAACTAACTACAATATGCAATGGCATACATGTCAATAATCTAATAATGGTCAGTGAAAGAAGTAGCAACTGGTGGTATTATATTTTATAGATCCAAGCCTGAATTCATGCTGCTATATATATACTAGTTTCTCACAAACTGTAAAGTAAATTTCTCCCTATTTGAAATATTTCTCTACCTTGGCACTTCATAAAAGCTACGTTATAAATTCAATACAGCTGTACGAGTTTTGTAAAAGAATGAGCCAGGAGGGGAAACTGAGAGTGGAATACGTTTTTAGGAACACTAGGCCAGATCCTGCAGTCCTTATTTAGCAAACTCCCATAGACTTTAAAGGACATTTCTGCTGAGTAAGGACTGTAAGATTTGGCCCAATACTGTTTTACTGCCTTTAGAGGGAAATCAGGGAATGGGAAAAGCCCAAATGTGTGTGTCACAGAGATGGGGGGGCTGCCCACCCTTTGGTTCTGTGCTTAGCTATTGGCTGGGCAAAGGGCCATATGACTGGCTGCTGGGTTTTCCCACCACTTGCCTATTTAAACTAAGCCCAGGGTTGTGTCTGTAGGCCTTGCACTCATGGGGGTAGGAGCCAAAGTCTTTGTGGACTGAGGTTCCTCCCCAGCCTCTTCATTCCACCTCCGGTCCTTAGGTGAGGAGGCAGAGGTTTTATAACTGAGCTGAATCCGTGGGGTAGACGGGGAAGGCTCTACCTCAGTGGTGGAGTCAAGCCAGAACATGCTGGAATGCCGTTCGGGTATTACTGCAGCAGCCATGCTCAGGCCACTGCTTCCCTCCCAGTTGTGCCTACCACCGCTGCTCCTCTTGCTGTTTCCGTTGCCTGTCAGCAACTGGTGCACATGGGATGTGCCTGCACACTGCAGTTGCTCGGTGCCTGGAATTTGCCCTGCCTGAAGTCTCCTGGCTGCTTCATGCCTATTTTAGTTAAAGCAGGAGTGCATGTGTGGCAGCTCACATACTCCCAGCGGGGAGAGGCTGCTGCATCCAGGGACCCTGAGGAGAAGCAGCAACAGAGTCTTAGGTGCTGGTACTTGAAGTCTGTGGCTGGGAAACTTGGGGGTGGACCTGGCTCCAGCCGTGGAGACTGGGATGAAGGAGTGGTCATTCTGGCTGGGCTGCTCTGGGCCCTGGAGCCACTGCTGACATGTGGGGATCCTCCCCAGCACCAGCTGCAGCCCCCTGCCAGCAGGGAGTCCAGAGACGTCCCCCTAGGCAGGGGCCCTGGACGTGATGTCTTCAGTGTGCATCCAAGTGGCAGCAGGCCAGCTCCAGCGCAAGCTGTTTGTGTTGGTGACTGAGCCCCCATCTGAAGCCCCTTGAGTCTCCCCAGCCCCCACACTGAGCCCCAGCCCTCTCATTCCCCAATTGAGTCCCACACCCCTAGCTCCCATTGCCATAAGCAACAAGTAAGGGGGAGAGGGATGGAGAAATGGACAATCCAAGTACCCGCTGAGACCGAAGGACAGACCAGGTAGGGAGCGAGCCAAACCAATGCAGAGGACTGGCGGGGCAGGGGCAAAAGAGTAGGTGGGCAGGGACAGACATAATCATGCAGGACAGAGAGGTAGCTGGGGCACACATATGGTGAAGGCATTTGCTATTTACAGCCCTCAAGGAAGGAGGAGTGTTTCTGGGCAGGGGCTGAAATTGAAAGTCTGCTGCCGGGAGCAAACAAGAGAAACTTCCCTGGGATTCCGGGTCCCACTGTGTTAACTCCCCGGGGAGATGTGGCCTGGACCAGACTGAACTAGTTATCTGTCTGTGCCCTGGCCCTCAACCCCCACTATCCCACCCTGTGTTAGACAGTGCTAGCCTGAGCCCTAGGCAGCTCCAATGCTTTACTCTCTACTCTCCCCATTTCCTCTCTCCCCCCGCCACCGCCGCCACCGCCTCATCCCTCACTTTCTGCCCCCTTTAGTCAGTGGCATTCTGGCACCTTCAGATTTAGGATTACATCACTGGTCTATTCTCAGTGTTTGGTTTGTGGTTAAAGCCCTGTAACCTTGAATAGAACCAATTAATACCTGGTATGTGAGATCAGAGGGTGGGCAGTGTATTGCCCCTCCCTGAGATGTGATTAATAAAGTTGTGGCCTCCTTTTTAAACCCCTCCCATCTGTCTGCCATTCACCTGCTTTCCCTGGTCAATAGGATTTAATGGCTGATCTAAATTGGCATTGTTATCAGAACAATAGGCCATTTCTTATTTGTAGTTCTTTTTCCAGTGAAACGTTGCATACACAGTACAACAATGGTGAAATTCATTTTACTTTTTACTCATGTTTAACTCATTAGGGTGTGATGGGATGTTCACCTCATACTTGCCTGGAAAGAGTTAATGCGGAGTGAGGGGGGCTAATTAACCCAACAAGGCACAGCTGAAGGAATCAGGTGGCCACCTAATCCCTGACTGAATGAGAAAGTCCAGCTGAGGAGGAAGGAGTTGGACTGAGAGTATATAAAGACAGGAAATGGGAGGTAGCTGGGGAAAAAAAGTGGGTAGCTAGGAAAGTCTGCAGTTGGTCCCTAGCGTAAGTGCTTGGCGGTGACAGTTACTCTCTGGTAGGGGGGCAGTTAAGAGGGTAGAAAGCCCTAGAGAGTGAGGAGTGCCAGATGGTAGGAGAAGGCTCAGGGAAAGGCAGCGGTATGGGGAGGAGGCGGAGACGGGCCCTCTACCTCCTCCCCATACCCCTCCCCCAAGGTGCTGCCACTGTGCTTTCCCCCACCCCCATCCCCAGGCTTGCTGCCCACCGAACAGCTGATGGGCGGCTGCCTGTGAGCTAAGAAAAGCTGCTTAGCAGGGTGGCACCTCCGGAGGTGGAATGCGGAAGCGGAGGTTAGCTGGGCACAGGGGGGCTGGGGGGGAGCTGCCTGTGGGTGCTCTGCACCCACTAATTTTTCCCCATGGGTGCTACAGCCCCGGAGCACCCACAGAGTCGGTGCCTATGCCACAAGCTAGACCCAAAGGATGAGCTGGAGCTCCGGGAGGTTTCCATATCCAGAGAGAGAGGGCCATCTGTTACCATGCCTATTGTGTTCTTTGCTCTGGAAGCTAAGGGAAGTCAGGTGGGGTTAACCATGGAAGACTGGAATCTCCAATTATAAACCAGCAATGAGTGTTCTTGAAGAAGTAAGCCACTTTCTTAGAAACCACTTTCTGAGGTTAACAGTAAGGAGAATAGATGTTCTGGACTGCTAGTAGTCACTGGCCACTAGTAGTCATAGGAGTCCAGTTTGATGAAAGCAGGCAGTGAAAAAACCCAGGATTTCAGAAGCCCAGGACTTCGCATTTTAAAAATAATCCTGAAGGGCAGTAGCGTAGGCAGGTCCAGAGCACAGGGGGAGCGGTGCTATAAAAAGGCGCCTCCTCAGGCTCCCCCTGTTCTCACCTGGTGGCGCCTCCGGCGGTGCTCCGGGTTCTCAGTGGCACTTTGGTGGTGGGTCCTCACTCGCTACGGGTCTTCAGTGGTACCCGCCGCCAGAATGCCACCGAAGACCCAGAGTGCCGCTGAGTGAGTGCAAGAAGCGGCGCTTAAAAAGGCGCTGCTTCCTTTTTAAGGCACTGCTTCTGCTCACAGGGGGAGCAGCCGCTCCCCCTGTTCCCCCCCTGGCTACGCTACTGCTGAAGGGGATCATTTCAGAAGAATTAGGTTGCTTATTTGGCTGTGAATTACCATGATAGAAAATGGAGGCAGTTAAGTGATAGTAAGGATTGGTGTATCTTTAAATATCTCTGTTTCCCCTTGTTTTAGGCATCTCTTTAATCCTAATGTGTATGTGTGACATAAATAATGTCAAGTAGCAACTCAAAGCCAGAGGCAGATCATTTTTTTTATGCTGCATGATCCAAATGTTATTGCTGTCTTTCAGGGTCAGATAAATTTTGTACACTGGTATGTTTCAGAGCCATCTACTCCCGAGTGATGGTGATTATGCAGGTTGTGTGGATTTTATGCTTTAGCTGTTTACCTTTGATTTGCTGCAATATTTATTTACGCTGTGGTTAGAAATACCTATGCAGCTGGGGAGGGAGGGTATACTACTGGTTTAAAGGCAAAATAAGATAATGAAATAATTACTGTAGTCTGATTGTAACTATACAAATGGGTTCTGTATTTTACATATTAGTGTTGCCTGATGTAAAATATATGCTTTACTGGCTATCAGGCATTTAGAAACCAAGTACGAATGCTACAAAACATTATTGAACATTATACAATCCACCTTTTATCCCTTTACTTTCAATGTTCTGTGGGTCACATTTTTCTCATTATTGATTGGTTTGTTTCTTCTATGTAAAGAGATGAAGAGGGTGCACAGTTGATGTACAGTAGTTATGGTGTTACTGCTTGTTATTTCTTGCCTGACACATTACAGGTAAGCACTGTAGTTTGCTTGCTATATATCCCTGCTGCAGCTATACTAGCAAAATCTGCAAAATTCCTGTTTCAATATGTAAATAGAATAATCTACATGTAACATCTCCTCTAACTTCCTAAATGATCATCTGTTTATAGACAGAAATAACATGTGCTAGCAGTGAACTACTTGCCATCTGTCTCTAGCCAAGGGTACTGGCAAAACATGTATTTTCCCCAGTTTGATTGACCAGAACATTTTATAGCAGTATTTTTGTAAGACAAGGGCCTGAAACCAAAATTTTTAATTCAATATCCCTGGAACTTCACAATTATATCTGACTCCAGATCAGAAGTTTGGGGCTGAGACCAATATTTCCATTTTAAATTATGCACGTGAAGTATATTAGGTGACAGTATTTTCACTTTGCATTCCTCTGTCACTTTTTGTTTCACTTTTTACAGTAATTAATATTTCATTCAACTATCACTTTACTTATGCTTACAAATTATTCTGTATTCCCCGCTACTTGTATTCATAATAGAAAGCTAGGTACAGTCTGAGGGCCTGATGCAACTGCCACTGAAGTCAGTGGAAAGACTGTTTAGAATAGAAGTGGATTACACTTCATCTTATGAGAGACAAAAATTGAACTACACTGTCATGGTATTTATAGGATTGCAATTGAGGAGCTGGCAGTGGGGCAGAGACGAGGATCATGGATGTTGAGAGGAGAATGGGTAGTGAAGAATACTGGTTTCTCCAGATTCTGGCCTGTCTGGTCCCTTTCCTAGACTTTGTATAGAACTGAAATGTGCAGCTTTTACAAGTTGTCCTGCAAATAAAATAATCAGGAATACAAAAATCTAGTTGAGAAGCAGTTAATGTATTCTTGGAAAGGTTAGAGTGAATAAATATCAATTTCAAGAACTGTCTCCTGTACAGTCACATGTATCACAAACAAACTTGCCACCGTTGTTGTCAGCAGCAGATTTCAAAAGTTTTAAAGTAATAATGTCCAGAAAATCAGTGAACTCCAGTTCCAATCAATTTGAATAATTTAAGAGAAATGACAGATGGCATTGACATAGTCACTAAACTTAAACAATAGGAAATGAAAGCAGTAAGAGTGGGTTTAGGAAAATAAGATGAGTATGAATACCGCCAACAAAAAACGGCTTCAGTTGTTGTGCATTACTAGAGTGATTGGAAGAACCTATGTATGAAGAATCTTTAAGAAACTGCAAAATAGAATCTTTTTAACCGTTACTTTGACTTCCACATCTCTGTGCGATCACTCACAATTGGTGCTTTGCTCTGCTTTCTTAGAATTGAAAGGCCCAGAAGGCCAGTCAAGACTAGATAATTTATACTCTCCCTCTAGCTCTGCCTGCCCTCTGTTATATCGTCATTCTTATTCTTGTCTGTCTCTGACAAAACTAGAGTGTCAGTGACTCTCTTTGTCCTAAATTTACCACAGGAAAAAAATCTCTGAAAGCATGCTGGATATAATGGGTAGGAAATGTGGGGTATGCAAAAGCCCTCTATTGTTTGGCCATTAAAGAGGAAGGAGAGAACTTCTGGTGAAACTTTTAGGTTTAGTGGATCTACCTGGACAAGTGATGAAACTTCCTCTGGAACCTTCCTCTCACAAAAATGATAGAGTAAGAAAGAGGCATGGGACTATTGGTTAGAACAAGTTAAAGAACAAGGCTGGGATTGGGATGCTGATAGAGTAAGAGTGAACACTACTAGACAGAAGTGTGCTTGCTGAAAAGCTTAGAGTATGTGAAACTTACAGTAGCTATACTGACAGCAAGAACCAAATTTCCTTCAGAGCAAATGCCTTGTTAGCAGTAGTTAGGCAGTACGAGATCCCAAGGAGGTGACTGAAACCTCCCCATGTGACCCTCCATGTGATTTCTCCCAGCCCGGGGCCCCCTCGCTCTCCCCATTCCCTCCGACGCTCCCCTTACCTGTCTACAATTTTACAACTGCATCTGTAAAACAATGATGCTCTGGGCCACTGGTACCACCTGTACTTCCAGGTGTCATTGAAGATCCAGCAGCACCCCAAATTGAAAACTTCTTAAATGAAAGAAGGATGGAAAGGACAATCATCCCACTTTCCTTTAACACACTATCAGTGCCTCTCTTATGTCCGAACTAAGCTTCTGCCAGCTTGTCTTTATCTAAGTATTGCTCTCCGCCAGGCACTAGGAAAGCAAAGATGCTGCGCCATCTGGGTTTGATGGAAAAGAGGCGCAGAACTGTGTGCTGTGTACATCTTGATAGAACTACGGCCCAAATTGTTTTATTATTTTCCTCAGCATGACATACAGGAGGGACAATCAAAATCAGCGTGGCAGAACATGCATGAGAACTGTCTCTTGACAGATAAGCTATTGATCAAAATCACATTCTCTGATCTTTTGGGGCCAAATCCTGTTCCCATTGAAATCAAAAGGAGTGTTGCTATTCAGTTCAATGGGAACAAACTTTGACTTTTGGAGAGGAAAGAACAAAACCACTGAAGGAAGGGCTATATTGCTTATACCACAGATATCAAAGGCTGCTGACTCATGTGAGAACATCAGCAGACATCTGATCTTTGTCCATTGCAAGGGAGAAATCAGCAATCGATGAGGCTAAAACAGTCTCTGTACCATATCCAACTCATAAGTCCATCTGCAAAGGATCACGTAAATATGAAGGTTCCAGATTACCTTAAAGTCCACAGTCCCGTGGTTAGAATGCTTCCATTAGTATATGTTCATAGTCCAGAGACTGGAGCAGGAAAGAGGCAAAATGGCGATGTTTCCGGGCCAGAGCCTTTTAGCTTCTGCCAAGTAAAGGGAAATCTGTTCTCACTGTGAAAGATGGCGTTTGGAGTTCCATGGCAAGTTACATGTCCATCACCCCCACCCACATTCTAGTTAGAACGTTCAAAAAAAGTCCATTTAGTGTAGACAGGTGTTTTCCAGGGGTCCATTGTGAGCTGAGTGTTCCTTAATGGGCCATTTAACTTGACTTGTCCCTTCATGTGCTGGCTAAATACCTTGTGGGCGTTACCACAGGAGCAAGCATGTAGTAAACATAGCTAATATTCATAACTTCAGATACCAAGATGAATATACATGCATAGAAATAGCATAATCATAGCTACCAGCTATTTCATGTACATGCCTATTCCAAAAAGAGCATTTGAAAAATCACGCCACGTACCTGAGACCTTATGTGCCAGCACCATGCCCCACTGGAGTTTTGTTATCTGTTATGTAACAACGAATTAATTATTCATTCAAATAAAGGTGGGCAGATGTGTGATAAGTCTTAGCTCTGTTGTTAAGATCGGGAACATATTTTCAGAAAAGTTCTTGGGAGATTCCTGACACAGCTGGCTTAAGGCCGTCCGTGTCCAGCATTATAATCTTCACGTATAGTTCGCTCACCCACAAAGCTGGGAAATGAGGCCTTTGTTTTGCTGTACCAGTTCCAGTTAACAAAATGCATGTTAGACTAGTTTGGCTGCAAAGAAGAATTCTGTGTTTAATTACAATAGGGACAACACCCAGTTCCTGTCAGGCTGCAGAACTGGGCTGACATCAGAATCCAACATCGTCTGGTCAGTGCAAGCAGAGGCATTCCTCTAATGATTTGGACTTGATGTGATGCAATATGAATATCATGGATAATTCAGACCAATGGGGAGAAACAGAATAAAAAACACTGCTTAAACACCTTCCGTCCCTCCCACCCCTCCCCTCTTGAGGACTCCTGATCAACTTAACAGCACAATACATATGCTAACAAACTTAAACAGAGCCTTTGTTTAAGTTTGTTAGCATATGTATTGTGGTGTTAAAGCCATATAAAGAATGAAAGCCCTCCCTAGCCGAGTTCTACTCTTTTAAGGAGCAGAGCGCAGCCCCACCCCCTCTTCTGGTGGGGGACTATCCCCAAGTCTTTCTGCTACCCCGTACCTGCTAAAAATCTCTTGCTGGTACTGCATACTAGAGGGTACCACCCTACTTGCACTCCTGCCTTCTTCCCCCAAATAGGAAACAGGAGTTGTGAGGAGGGATTTTATATGATGATCATAGGTCCCTTCATTCCTAAATTAAATTTGAGGGTTGTGGAGTGTGTGGTGTTTGTTTTTTTTTTATTCAGGGAATTGGATTTGCCAAGCAGTCCTGATTTCTGGAAAATACAGCCACCTATTACGGTGCTGTACTATTCATGCAACAATTGAAAAGTGAAAACTAAGCTTGTTTGAGCCCCAGAGACAGACAAAACAAAGGATAATCCAGTAAATAAAAACGGGTTTGTCTGTACAAATAATAAATCATTTTAGTTAATAAAACACACAGTCCCTGTCCACACAGCAAACTCTAATCATATTGGGAACCAATTTTTACTGGCATGTCTGTCTCTAAACATACTTTGTGTTTATAAGGCACATGGCAGCTGGAAGTGTTTTGCCCCTTCTGGAGGGTCTAGGCTGGCACAGTTATCTTGTAATCAGTGCTGTACGTCTTTTGCAGTGTAGACAGGCTCCTCCAGTGAGGGTTGTGGAAGTTGTCCTCCTTTCAAGGTTGCTGTGCAGTTCAGTATCTCAGTTTGCATTGCCCCATGTGCTACTGCTGATATAGCTTTGTGTGCATATCCTCTGGGCACCCTATCTTTTGCTGAGGCACCATGGGAGAAAGGCCCAGATTTTTCCAAACTGCACTGATACAAAGAGTGGATTATACTAGCAGAAAAGCTGCTTTGTGGACGTACCTGAACCATGTTACTTGTAACCAGGCAAGGTACCTTTAAGGCCTCTCTGGTACAAGAGACTTTTACAAAAATTGTCTACTAGTGCTAACTGCTGATGTTCACCCTAGGGTAGATGAAAGGCTCCAGAAGCTTACATTCCTTTTGCTACACTATTACTTAAATCTGCTGAAAGGTGCTTAAATGACGTAGTGGGGAAAAATAGATCTGGCCACAGAAACCTTGTATTTGCTAGATGTTGTGTCCTAACTGATTAGGAGCTTCTGGAATGAATCACATAGATGCTATATATAGCTTTAAAGTCAGATTCCACAGGCCACTTGGTCAACCCTGCAACTCACAGGACACAGCACTCTGCTTCTCTGTATCTGAACAGCACTCTCTCTAGTCAAAACCCAAACTTGGAATGGATTAATGTGACCTGGTTACTGTACTTATACTCTAAAAGACTAGCATGGATCACAGAATGGATTCTCCTCAAACACTCCACTAGGGCTTCCACTGTTGCTGCCAATATAGGTTCAGCTGAGCCAGTGGTAGCATTAATGGGATGGATTTTTGTAAAGTTTCCTACCATAGCAAGGTTTATGTGTTTTGCATTTCTAATAAGTTAAAAGCCCTAATGTCCACAGGGCCCAAGGCAGACTTACCTTCAATGTGAGAGGTGCTTAATTATGATCCCTAGTCCTACCTAAATTCTTTTTTTTTAAAGTAACATATGCCATAAGCTAGTAATAAACTTTAACTGGGTGTATTTTTTTTAAAAAAAACAGATGCTCTAAATTATAAACTTTTTACTAAGTTTATAAACTTATGATTTGTATACATTCTAAAGATATAAAGTCTGAACTATAGTTTTGGGGTGCAGAATTTCCAAACCTTAACATACAACACAACCTTGTTTAAATACATGGCAACTATTTTGCTGGAAAATGCTTTTAAATGTCATAACAAAAATAAAACTTTTTCAGCTTTCAAAATCTCCATTTTCTACAAGTGCTCTTAAATTCCTTTTTCAAAAATCACCTTGTCTCTGGTCCTGCAAACACTAACTAACTTTAATGTGACAACTCACAGGGGTGAAGTTAAGCATGTATGTTTTTGCAGATTTGGAACTTTTACTTTATTTTTTCACATAAACGGCACAGAGACTATCGTTTTCCCCTCAAAAGATAAAGACATTAAAGGAGAATATAAAACTATTGCATAACTACTTTACTGGCAAAGGGAGCCAAATACTTGGATAGAATATGTATTGTTTATGTGATAGTTTCAAGTGATCTGGAGGAGGGGAATGAAAAATATAGGAAGAGCTTTCTTACATATGGAAAAACTTCCTCTTCAGCCTTGTACATTCATTCCTTTTATACTTTGCAACACCAGCAGATCAAATGCTTTAAAATTCAATAGCTTGGTAGAATCAGCGATCAGTTAGACATATTGTTATCTCGTGTGGAAGCAGCTTTAATCTTATTTAACAGTAGTTTTGCAGTTGTCCAAGAAGATGAATACTTTTCCAATATGTCTAACACACAGTTTTGCTGAGTATGGGAGAGTTGTTTCCATACCAAAGTCTGCAAAAGCTTGTTTGATTGGAAAGAAATCTTTTCTCCTGACCTGAATTTTGGGCCTTCTGAAAGGAAGAAAAAACTATGACGCTTACCCTTCATTGGGGAATGCTTTGAGATCAATGCATGAAAACTGTTATAAGAGCTTGTTATAAGCATCTGTTTTCTATTTATTTCTCATAGAAGGCACTGATACCATGGTGAATGGCAATCTTATGAAAACTTAAGATTTTTGGCTACTACTAAAATTTTGTGTCTGCCCCTCAATCCAGAGGTGAAGAGTTACAGTTCTTGTATTTGCACCAGTAAAATTCTTACTAGACTTTGTAGTTCAAATTCTGTATTCTCTTTCAATCTAAATCTGATCCTCTTAGTTGTTCAGCTGGAAGAACCTGAGAATCTACACGCTGAAATGGCCTGGGGGGAAGGGCAGACTCTGTTACCTCCACAAACCCAGTGAGCCATACATTAACAACATGTTGCCAGTTTTCTACCATTGCCAAGCAGAATAGCATGTTGTGGCATTGTTTATTTTTACTACTGGCAGTTGTAAACTTAAAATCTAGCTGAGACTCTGCATCTCTACCTTACTCTTTCTGATGCTCATCATTTTTCTCAATCTGACCTGAGCAGTTAGTATAACCTGGCATTCATTGTTGCCATTGAAGTATGTATGCTAATTTCTTCAAAAATTGTTCTGAACAAGTAGGATGGTATCTAGACAGCAAGCTCAATGACTTGCATTTGGAGACCTAGAAAATATGGTCCTACACTGAGTTTTGCCAGCTGGGATCTAACGATGAAAAGTCTAGCTGATTGCTTATTTGTTTGCTGCTGATGTATCCATCTAAGGGCAGGTCTTCACTACCCGCCGGATCGGCGGGTAGCAATCGATCTATCGGCGATCGATTTTTCGCGTCTCGTTAAGACGCGATTAATCGATCCCCGATCGCGCTCCCCGTCGGCGCCGGCAATCCACCGCATCGAAAGGTGGAAGCGGAGTCGATGGGGGAGCTGCAGCGATCGACTCGCCGCCGTCCTCATCACCAGGTAAGTCGATTACGATACGCCGACTTCAGCTACGCTATTCCCGTAGCTGAAGTTGCGTATCGTAGATCGACCCCCTCCCCTAGTGTAGCCCTGGGCTGAGTGACTAGATACCCACTTAATGTCAACTTTACTTTGAAATGTAATAATTTTACATTGTCTAATTCAAGTCCTGCCCACTTCAGTCTGCAACTGATGGAAAACTGTGACCTGATTTATGCTTTCATGACCATGATTATTGCAACTCATCATGGAAAAAGTTCTTACTGGTACAATACAGACTATATCACCCCTGTGGCTGTCTAGTTGTACTGTTTCCTTTGTTCAGTTAGACATATTGTTATCTCATGTGGAAGCAGCTTTAATCTTATTTAACAGTTGTTTTGCTGTTGTCCAGGAAGATGAATACTTTTCCAATATGTCCAAACTACAGTTTTGCTGAGTATGGGAGAGTTGTGTCCATACCAAAGTTGGCAAAAGCTTGTCATCTTTGTTGAATTCAGAGTATAATCCAAGATCCCTGTCCTGAGAGTCAAAGCCCTAAATGCGATTGGCCATAACTACCTGGGAGATCACTTTTCCATGTGACCATGAACTCCAATGACAGCTGTTGCATTTTCCACTGGAACAGTGAAACTGTTGATCAGTGTAATAAAGCTTGTGAGTGCAAGAGACTGAGAACATTCACAGGAGGTGGACCTAGACTATGTAACTTACTCCCACAATGCATAAGAATGACCAGAGAACTAGCAACTTTCAGAACTAAATGCAGAACTAATTTCTTTGACTTAACATTTGCCTAATAATTACTACACACATGACAGGCTCATTCACACATGTCAATAAATAAACATATACCAGTCAAGGTTTTTCTCCTATTGGCTAGAAAGGAAAAGAAATAGACTCTTGTATATTTACTTGAAAGCTATTTAGATAGTACATTTATTAGATATTAATAACTATAATTTATCTTACAAAAGTAATGGAGTTTTCATGATCCATCAGATACACTTTGTATTTACTATTAAATCTTCTCTAAGAGGTCGGGAGAGACTTTGCAATGTTTGTGAATTAACAGGGTTCTATGCTACGGAGTAATTGATTATGACATAGTTGACAATTTTTCCATGGCGTGGAGAAAACTTTAATTTCCTAATTTAAAACATAAAAAAATAGTTTCATAGCATGCTCATTCTGCGTAATCCTGTTATAAGGTGAGGAAATGAGTGCTGTTACCGCATTAGTAACAGAAAAATGAATCATGTAGGCATCCCATCATCTGCTATGGAGAATCATTAACAGGAAGGGTTTTATATAGTTCCCACAAGCAAGGAGATGAAATCAGGAATCTTGGGCTAAACGGGTTTTTCACCAAAATTTAAATCTAGCAAATTGTGGAAATGATGTTGCAGATTATTTTAAGGCCTGGTCTATGCTTAAATTTTGCTGGCATAGCTATGTCGGTTATGTCACAGTTACAGGGCGAGATGCATTTTAGGCCCCTTTTAGAATTCCTTGTGTGCACCCCTAAGATGACAGGCCTGGCTTCCTGCACCTCTCTGTGGGTGGAACCCTGCGGTCCAGCCACTCTAAGATGGGATCTCTAGGTTGCAGCCCTCTCACACCTTCCCAACTGTGTTACCCTGACAGGCCCAACTGAGGTTGGCATCTGAAGCTGCTTCTTCCAGGAGCCTGTGACAACAACGAATTAAAGCAACTCAAAAACAGCTTCTTCAAAACAAAGTGTCACGGTTCTGGGGTTAACTGCACCTCTGACCTCTTCATGGCCTCCTTAAAGGCACCTCTTCTTAGGCCTGTACCCATTGCCTCTCCATGGGTGGGAATCTATAGTCCTTTCCAACTGGACTGGGGATGTAGGCTGCAATTCTTTTTTTAATTCACTGTGCCTATCCCAGCAAGGCTGACTTTAGTTCAGCACTTGCAGTCGTGCTATCTCCCAGGGGCTATGACCAGCCAGCTTTCACAAAGCACAGTACTTTTATTTAGAATAAAACATTACAGAGAAAGCATATAATAAACCAGGGGTTGGCAACCTTTCAGAAGTGGTGTGCCAATTCTTCATTTATTCACTCTAATTTAAGGTTTCGCATGCCAATAATCCAGTTTAATATTTTTAGAAGGTGTCTCTCTATAGTATATAACTAAAGTATTGTTGAATGTAAAATAAATAAGGTTTTAAAAATGTTTAAGAAGCTTCATTTAAAATTAAATTAAAATGTAGATCTTATCAGTTTAGTGTGATCCTTGCCCTTGCTTTTCCTTGCTGAGTTTTCCAATGTCTGGCACATATTTGGATACTTTAAGCTGCACACAGGCTTCTGAGTGATCAGTTGTTAACCGGCTCCGAGAGGGACAGAGGACAGATTTCATGTGTGAAAATACCTGTTCAAACAGGTATGTGGGTCCAAATGCTGAAAGCATTGCAAATGCAATTTTCTTCAAATAGTTAAATTTCACTGGCAGGGACGTCCAGCAGGTCAGAACAGAGGCCCCATGATCTCTCTCGGTAGCTCTAAGTGCACTCTGCAGATCTCCAAACTTTAATGCCCACAATTCTGAGCTTTCTAACTGAATGAGCTGCATTTCGAAATCTTCAACACCCATCCACTGAAATACAGACAAATCCAAGTCGCTTTCGTTGAACTTTTCAGATTTAATTACAAAAGAAAGCATTGGGCCAAATCGCTGGAAATCTTGAAATCTGTCAGAAAATTCTGATTCCAGTTCTTGCATGTACATTCCAATCTCATCGACACTGACAATGCAACATGTCGATAGCTCTTTTATGTGTTGGAAGTAGCAGAAAGTCCAAGTTTGAATATCCCAGGAAAAAACTGCTAGTTTTACAACAAATGCCTCCCAGGTTTCATAAAGATCCAGAACCGTTTGCCCTGCACCCTGGAGACAGAGGTTGAGTTCCTTTAGGTGAGCGGTGATGTCAGTTAGAAACATGAGTTTACACATGCCATTTTTCCATCATCCAGTTCAGGGTAGATTTGTCCTTTTTCCAACAAAAAGGCCTTGATTGCATCAAAACAGTTTACAAAGCGCACCAAAACCTTGCCACAACTTAGCCGCCGAATGTTGCTGTGAAGTGGCACATAAGCATAGTCCATCTCTTCTAGCAGTGCTTGACACTGTCTGTGAGTCAAAGCAGATCGAGCAACAAGGCCATTCACAATTCGGACCACTGTATTCATCACTTTATTAAGCTCTGAATTAGAAATTTTAGCACACAGGTTTTCTTGATGGATGATACAGTAAAATTTGACTGTCAGGCGGCCAATTTGATCTTCAAGGAACTTTACAAATCCCTTGTTTTCCTACCATGGCAGGAGCACCATCTGTTGTCACACAAAACTCCTCATTCTTCAAAATGGTTTACAAGTTGCACCATGCAGGCGTTTTAGGCAACAAAGTTCCTCTTGGATTTCATCGGAAGCACAATATCTTGCAACAACTGCCAAAAGTGGAATGTTGTTTATATCCACGCTCTCATCAACTGCAAGACTAAACACTGCTGTGTCTTTTAATGCAATTGTCTGCTTTTCGTTAATGTTTTCTGCCATTTCACTTACGTGTCTCTCAACTGTTGTGGCGGAGACAGGCAGTTCTTTTATTCTAGATACGCATCTTTATTTGGTAAATCATTGAACAAAACTTCCAAACTGCTGAGAAAAACTTCTTTGATATATTCCCCATCTGTAAACAGCTTTCCGTTTTTTGCAATGCACTGTGCAATCTTGTAACTTCCTTCTGTGGCTTGATTTTTACTTACACTTAAGCATTTACAAACACTGCTTTGATTCTCATATCCTGCTATTGCCTTTTTGATCGATTCAATCTTGTCTGCTTCGTCAAGAAAGGTTTTCTCGTGTTTCATTTGAAAATGTCGTCGAACACTTCATGTGCAACAAACAGGCTACACATATGCTAAGCTTTTTAGATGTCTCCTATCTTCAATGTGGCGATCCTGCTAGGTTTCCAAGTCCCTCAAACTCTGCCTGCAGAGTTCTGCCCTCTTGGTTAAAATCTTATGTCAGTTCAAGGACTGAGTGAGGGTCCCTCTGAGTCAGTTAAGGCTGATTCTTTATACTATTCTTGCTAAATTGTTTGCTTGGCCTCTTGAACCCAGTCAGAACTAGTATATGTAACTTCCCAGAGGGGGCGATACTTACCCAGAGCTGTTTAGCTGCCCAGGGACTTGCAGTAATTTCCTCCCTAAGGATTTTATTTCTGGAAGGAAGCTTTGTAACCCTCTCCCATGGAGCCAGAATACAATCCCTAGCTCTCAGATACATTTAACATTTTTACAGTTGATATAATAATCACAAAGATATTGCATGTGTCTGTAATGTGGCACATCTCGATATAGTAGTTTTATTTGAAGTGTTCATGCTTCAAAGGTTTCACATCTGTTGCACAAAGCATTATTTATTCCTTTACCTCAAGGTGTATATATAGTGTGCAGAACAAACAGTAAAAATAATAAAAGCTTATATACATTTCCCCCTACATACACTTTAACCTTTCCTTGCCAGCTTTAGTATGTTCCATTCAGCCTAATTACCTCCATCTCTGGGTTGGGAGAAGCAGACTGCAATGCTGAAGCCTGCAGTGTGTGCCTATCTCTGTTAGAGACTCATTTCCAGCCACTTCTGACAGCTGCCTCAACTCCCATTCCTGCAGAGGCTAGACTCTTTAAGGTTTTAACATACCTGTTGATTCTAGGTTCAGCCTGGGAACAATAAACTCTGCCAGCCTAATGAGTGCTAGCCAAGCCAAGGGTATTTCCCACTTAATAGCTCCCCACTTGACTCCCCAAGGATTTTTGGCTCTCTCTGCCTTTGTTTTATTTCCTGTTCAATTCCCCTTTACAGTTTCCTTTGATTTAACTCTACACATCAGGCAGGATAATGTCACATGGGTAAACTGAGTTGCATCTCATATTTATTGAACTAATATCAATATTTATCTCATTCTCCACAGGGTAGGAGTGTGAAGAAAATCACAACCTTAACCGACATAGCTATGCCAGCAAAAGCCATACTGTAGACTTAGTTGTCCTGGCAAAAAAGTCCTTTTTCCAGTATAGCTTATTTTGTTTGGGGAACTAATATAAACTATACTGGCAAAAGAACTCCTTTGCCAGTATAAGGCCTGGTCTACAATTAAAAGTTTTACCAGCAATAGCTATGTTGCTTAGGCATGTGATTAAAAAACAACAAAAATAAAAACCAATGTAGCTATGCCCTGTAAAAGCCCTAGTGTAGATATACCGTTATAAGTATACTTATTCTGGTGTAGCTTCTTCCAGTTGGAGGGAACCTGCATAAGCTGTACTGGTACAGGCATGTTTATACTTATTACCAGGAGGTCAAAGTCCATGCTGTCACACAGGTGCAATTTGTAAACTCATGGAAAAGCCAAAAAAATGGCTGAGAACTTAAAAATTGGATGGTAACACACTTCGAATGCTAGTAGTGATTTAACCTGGTGATATTCTAAACAAAAAAACTCCCAACCATGTTTGTAGATGCTTCTATTGCTTCACATGGACTTAACAAGACATTTTAGGCTTCAGAGTGATATTTGGGGATGTATTATGATCTTTCTGTGGGGGTGGTCATTAGGGTGACTAGATGTCCCGATTTCATAGAATATCAGGGTTGGAAGGGACCTTAGAAGGTCATCTAGTCCAACCCCCTGCTCAAAGCAGGACCAATCCCCAATTTTTGCCCCAGATCCCTAAATGGCCCCCTCAAGGATTGAACTCACAACCCTGGGTTTAGCAGGCCAGTGCTCAAACCGCTGAGCTATGCCTCCCCCCCGGGACAGTCCTGATTTTCAGGTCTCTTTCTTATATAGGCTCCTATAACCCTCCACCCCCGTCCCAATTTTTCACATTTGCTCTCTGGTCACCCTAGTGGTCATGTTGATTTGTAAATGGGTTGTGTTGTGCTGGGAGAGTTGTATGGATTTGTGTGGGTGGCAAATGAGAGGTGTGCAGTGAGGAGCTATGTGTATTTTGGGTTATTGTGTATACTGATCGCATTGATTTGTGTCTGGGAGGGGATTGTACTGGGACATCTGTGTTAATTTGTGCAGGTAGAAGTTGGGTACATGGGTGTGGCAGTTTAGTCCAAGTAATCCACCATCTGAGCAGTCTTCCACATACAGCCTATGAAATTGCATGCAAACTAGCTGAAGAAAAAGGGGCTGATCCTTTTCTATCTTGACCTTTCATTGTCATTTACTCTAGCGTAGAATGAATATAGAAGACTACCATGGTTTAGTGGCATGTTATACCCACTCTACACAGGTGTAAACTATGTAAGGTCAAGGTAGTGGAGAACCAAGCTCCTTACTTAATGACTCGACTTTGAATGTCCACTTAAGCTAATTTAAGGAATGACATTTCAGGTGATAAGATCAGCATGAAGATGTAATTCCTTCTTTGCCATTCAGTGTACTGGCATCAAGGAAGAGTCATATTGGAACATCTTTGGATGCTACCATAAAATAAATGTTTATTACTAATTTAATATTCTCCATTATCTGTAGATTTACTTACTTAATTATGGATCAGTTTTACTCTCTGTTATGAAAGTTATTAGTTGTGAATTATGCAATTCATATTGAAATATTTACTAATGCAAGATTACTGTAGCTTTTATTATTGCCTCTTGCCCCTATGAAATGCTTTATATACATAATATATGCACTCTTAGTCCTCAGATTTAAACCTTGGGGGATCAGGAAGATGCCTATAAATATGTCATCCTCTGTTGCATGCCTGATGCTCACTACTGCATGCAATGCTTATTAGATTTGATTCCTGAACAATTCTTTGATTTACTGCATCTAATCAAACTCTCTTGTTTCTTCCCTAATTCTTTTCAGTTTCTCCTTGGTGTAATCTTGAAAGACCTGCTATTTCAAATGATTTACTTTGAAAGACTTTAACTTCATCCTATGAATCATAGGCTGTGATTATAGGTTTAGACCTTTATATTCCCCTCCAAAGACCTATTTTCTTATAGTGAATAGCCCCTTATCTAACTGAAACCTGTCTTTCAGGGTTATCTGGCTTTTTCCAAGACTGTCTGTCTTCTCTTCTTGATTAGAGTTCATACCCTCTTGATTCACAAGAAAAAGCCACCAATTAAAACATAATTTCCCAAAACTTTAATGCCAATTCACTGCCATGCCTAAAATCCAGTTTATATATTAAAAAGTTGTAGTTTCTCCTTTTAGAAACAGTGAATAAGGGAGGCTGTACATCAAATCATGGAACTTTATGTGCTTCGGCATATAGATCAAAATATTACAGAATGATTTGATTTATATTTTGATAGTTTTTCAGTTGATCGGCTATTTCTGCCTATTATATTCCTTTTAAAGAATGAAAGAGCCTTCCAGATATGCAATAATAATAAAAGCCACTCACAACAAACTTTTATCAGGTACACTATCATTTTTTTGGTGGGAATAAAACTCTACTAGAAGTATAAGAGTACAACACACACACTTATTTTCTAGCATGAGCTTGTATATGTAGATTTAGGAGTATATTGTAGGATCTTTTAAGAAAAATAATGATCCTATAAAAATAACGAGCTAGTAGAACAAGTTTTTTCTTAGCACAAAAGTAATATCACTTAAAAAAAAAACACAAAAGCACTCTTTTATAAAAGGAAAACACCTCTACATTCTTCCTATGCCCACTCCAACCTTAATTTCTAAATCAGGACTCAAGCAAGTATGAGTCACAGTGGCAAAAAGTTCTAAGGGTCACAGGCTGACATAGGTTCATTTCTCCTGTGCAACAGGCAAATGCACAGCACACACAGATCAGACAACTGATAGGAGGCCGCCAACTGGTGCTATTTTGATACTCCCTGTTTTTAAACCACCATCATCATTCTCATATGTGCTTCTTGAGTATCCAACTCTGCTACAACTATTCATGTTAATTAGTCCCATTGATTTAATTAGGGCTACTCAGGTTAGTAAGGATTTTTGGGATGGGGAATGTTATTTGCGCAATTTCAGCTGCTTCTAATTAAAACAGGGTAAAGTGTACCCTGATACCATGGTGACCAGCACTCAATAATAAACTATAATAACACTGCTCTACAGCCAAAATGCTTCTGAAATAAATGTAGTCAAATTTTACTAATTCTGGGTCACTGAGAACGAAAATGATGCTTAAAATTGTTGATTGGCTCTAGTTTTCAAGACATGCTATTGGGTCAGTATATACGACCCTTGACTTGGGAATGGCGGAGGATAAGTGAGTTATAAAGGGAAGGGATCTCAATTTAAACCAGAAATGACTAAAATACACCTTTTGTATGTGAGCAACAAGAAGAAAGTCAAGGGAAGTGTGGGCCCCTTGCTGAATGAGGGAGGGAACCTAGTGACAGAGGATGTGGAGAAAGCTAGTGTACTCAATGCTTTTTTTGCCTCTGTCTTCACAGACAAGGTCAGCTCCCAGGTGGCTGCACTCCGCAGCACGGTATGGGGAGGAGGTGACCAGCCCTCTGTGGAGAAAGAAGTAGTTCAGGACTATTTAGAAAAGCTGGACGAACACAAGTCCATGGGGCCGGATGCACTGCATCCGAGGGTGCTAAAGGAGTTGGCCGATGTGATTGCAGAGCCATTGGCCATTATCTTTGACAAATCATGGCAATCGGGGGAGGTCCTGGATGACTGGAAAAAAGCTAATGTAGTGCCCATCTTTAAAAAAGGGAAGAAGGAAGATCCAGGGAACTACAGGCCAGTCAGTCTCACCTCAGTCCCTGGAAAAATCATGGAACAGGTCCTCAAGGAATCAATTCTGAACCACTTAAAGGAGGGGAAAGTGATCAGGAACAGTCAGCATGGATTCACCAAGGGCAAGTCATGCCTGACTAACCTAATTGCCTTCTATGATGAGATAACTGGCTCTGTGGATGAGGGGAAAGCAGTGGATGTGCTATTTCTTGACTTTAGCAAAGCTTTTGATACAGTCTCCCACAGTATTCTTGCCAAGAAGTTAAAGAAGTATGGGCTGGATGAATGGACAGTAAGGAAAACTGGCTGTATGGTCGTGCTCAATGGGTAGTGATCAATGGCTCCATGTCTAGTTGGCAGCCGGTATCAAGTGGAGTGCCCCAAGGGTCGGTGCTGGGGCCGGTTTTGTTCAATATCTTCATCAACGATCTGGAGGATGGTGTGGACTGCACCCTTAGCAAGTTTGCAGATGACACTAAACTGGGAGGAGTGGTTGATACGCTGGAGGGTAGGGACAGGATACAGAGGGACCTGGACAAATTAGAGGATTGGGCCAAAAGAAATCTGATGAGGTTCAACAAGGACAAGTGCAGAGTCCTGCACTTAGGACGAAAGAATCCCATGCACTGCTACAGACTAGGGACCGAATGGTTGGACAGCAGTTCTGCAGAAAAGGACCTAGGGGTTACGGTGGACGAAAAGCTGAATATGAGTCAACAGTGTGCTCTTGTTGCCAAGAAGGCTAACGGCATTTTGGGCTGTATAAGTAGGGGCATTTCCAGCAGATCGAGGGACGTGATTATTCCCCTCTATTCAGCACTGGTGAGGCCTCATTTGGAGTACTGTGTCCAGTTTTGGGCCCCACACTACAAGAAGGATGTGGATAAATTGGAAAGAGTCCAACGGAGGGCAACAAAAATGATTAGGGGGCTGGAGCACATGACTTATGAGGAGAGGCTGAGGGAACTGGGATTGTTTAGCCTGCAGAAGAGAAGAGTGAGGGGGGATTTGATAGCTGCTTTCAATTACCTAAAAGGGGGTTCCAAAGAGGATGGATCTAGACTGTTCTCAGTGGTAGAAGATGACAGAACAAGGAGTAATGGTCTCAAGTTGCAGAGGGGGAGGTTTAGGTTGGATATTAGGAAAAACTTTTTCACTAGTAGGGTGGTGAAGCACTGGAATGGGTTACCTAGGGAGGTGGTGGAATCTCCTTCCTTAGAGGTTTTTAAGGTCAGGCTTGACAAAGCCCTGGCTGGGATGATCTAGTTGGGGTTAGTCCTGCTTTGAGCAGGGGGTTGGACTAGATGACCTCCTGAGGTCCCTTCCAACCCTGAGATTCTATGATTCTATGATTTGACTGGATCTATGAATAAATCTATGACTGGGTTTGGACAGTACTTGCTTTTTAGGCAAAACAATGAATGATGCAATCTGAAGCTGGTATTGCGTCATACATGATATGAATTGCATCATGTTATTCCTAGAAGTCATGGATAATGCAATCATAACAAAGCTTACATCACTCTGCTGAACAAATTCCCCTATATCAGCTCTAGAAATCATAGTGTCGTGCTCTCTTATTTGTCAGTGTTTGATTTTGCAAAGGGACACATTTCTGTTTAGCCAAAGTGAGCAGAGATGCCTCGTACTTGTGTGAACAGTGCAGATAACTTCTGCTATGTTTGTGGTGAAGTGACTTTTGCATCACAAAAGCGCAGTATAACCACTATGGTTAAGAAAGCCTATCACCTTTATTTTGGCTGCAAAATTGGAGATCAGGACAAGAGGTGGGCCCCACACATATGCTGCAACACTTGTGCAACAAATCTTCGCCAGTGGTTGAACAGGAAAAGGAAATCTATGCCTTTTGCAGTGCCAATGCTTTGGAGAGAGCCAACAGATCATACCAGCAATTGTTACTTCTGCATGGTGCCTCCAGTTGGGAAAGGTGTGTCAAAGAAGAAAAAGTGGACTGTGCATTATCCAAACATTCCATCAGCTATACGCCCAGTACCCCACGGAGAAGGACTGCCGGTTCCTGTTGCACCAGAATCATTCTCACTTGAGTCAGACGAGGAAGAGGAAGAGGATGAAACTTCTGGTCCTGAACCATCAATGTCACAGGACCCACATTTTCTCTCATCCTCCTCCTCTGAACCACACCTCATAACACAAGGTGAACTGAATGACCTTGTCAGGGATTTGGAACTATCCAAGAGTAAGGCAGAGCTTTAGGGCTCCAGACTACAGCAGTGGAATCTCCTGGCAGGTGATGTTAGGGTTTCCATGTGCCGTGACCGTCAGAAGGATCTTGTCCCATTCTTCTTCGTGCAAGGTGATCTTGTAGCCTGCAACAACATCGATGGTGTGATGGCAGCCCTCAACATTGTTCACGATCCAGATGAGTGGAGACTGTTCATTGATTCATTGAAGACGAGTCTTAAAGCTGTTTTACTGCATAATGGCAATGTTTTGCCATCAATTCCAGTTGGTCATGCAGTCCATATGAAGGAAACCTATGACGACAAAATGAAACAACTTTTGAGGTGCATAAACTATGACCAACATCAGTGGCAGCTTTGTGGCGATTTGAAGGTTGTTGCTCTCTTGCTTGGTCTGCAGACTGGATACACAAAGTACTGCTGTTTTCTCTGCGAATGGGATAGTCGTGCAAGAGATTCCCACTACATCAAGAAAGATTGGCCACTCCGACAGTCATTGGAGCCTTGGAGGAAAAGTGTTCAGCATCCACCACTTGTTGAAACAAGGAAGATTTTGTTACCACCCTTACACATCAAGCTGGGTCTGATGAAGACCTTTGTCAAGGCCATTGACAAAACACAAGCAGCTTTCAAGTACCTCCGTGGAAAATTTCCAAGGTTAAGTGAAGCTAAGATAAAGGAAGGTGTCTTTGTTGGTCCTGAGATTCGTGAACTTCTTCGAGATGATGCATTTGACCATGCACTGCATGGCAAGGGAAAAAAGGCATGGAAAGCCTTCCAGTTAGTGGCAATACATTTTCTCAGAAACAACAAGGCAGACAACTACAGGTTGTTGGTGGAAAACCTCCTCAAGGCATACAAAAGCCTTGGTTGCAACATGTCACTAAAGATACCTTTTTTGCACTCTCATCTAGATTTTTTCCCACCGAACTGCGGAACAGTGAGTGACGGGCACGGCGAGTGATTTCACCAGGACATTTCAACAATGTTAGAAACGCTATCAGGGCAAATGGAGCCCATCAATGCTTGCAGACTATTGCTGGACAGTGACAAGAGATGCTCCATTTAATGAATACAAGAGACAAGCCAAGAAGCGCTGAGTAGACACTGAATAGGACTAAACTATGTACAGAATAGTTTTTTGCCTTTTGTTTCATAATACATTTTATTTATATAACCCCTTTGCTGATTTTTAAAGTGTTACATAAACGGAACAGGTGAAATAGTATCATGTAAAGCAACCATAAACACATGAAAAGACCTAGGTTTACAATTTATGATTAAAACTCTACTATCTACACAATATACATAGACATAAAATGTAAAAACTTAAATATCTTAGAAACAGTGGCCAATCAGTTGTTTTAATTGTCATATTTGAATTCAGCACATCAAAATACATACTAAATAGCACATTTTATCTCTGAAGCAGACGACTTCTCAAAAATTGTAGACCAGTGTAATTAAAAGCCAGGCTTGAAAATGCTTACTCAGGTAAGTAGTCTCACTGACTTTAACGGTACTACTTACAACTACTTGCAGATCAGGCCCTAAAACACTTTCTATCAATGGACTGTCTTTTCAGGGTCCCCTAGTGGACCTTGCAAGTCTAAGCTAATGACACTATTTCCATGTTCTTGCTACATATGTTGCTGTAGGGAACACCTCTTTTTCTTACTTTGCATTCAGCCAGGCCCACCACAGCATCCTCAATGTACTGAGCAAGAATTGGATGCAAGGTAGGAATGGTGGAAAGTTTTACATTTTCTGGAGAGCCTAGGCCACATTTGATTTTTCCAGACTTGCTTGAGTGTGGGTAGATATGCTTGCATTTGGCTAATATTTGTCTTAGGATCTAAAAATTTGTCCAAGCATCTGACTACAGTATGTATTCTTAGGTGCATAGTCCCTTTGTTATTTTGACCTTGCCTACTATAGCTGTGGGACACTTGTGGAAATTGCAAGGTCTCTGCTGTTGGGGGAGAGAGTATCCATTGTGCTGCATTTTCTCTCTTTAAAGACATGACCGCAATAATGTAAGCAGAGTCAGGATGATCTCTACCCTGACATCTGGTGATGAATTGTGGAAAGGGACTTCAGGGGCTGATCTTGTTTGCATGGACACACCCACCCTGCCTAGCATGATGGGCCGCTTGCCCAAATGATCACTTTGCTGTGGGATCCCCAGTTTCTCTGTTATTGGGGCAGGAAGAATAAAGTGTTGTTACCCTGATTATGTGAATCAAGGACAGTGGAACGGTTTTATGACAGTAATGCAATAGCACCTTTCAGCATATATAGTAAGCTAAATAACTGGGGTGAAATCTGGGCCCCAATGAAGTTAGTGGGAAAACTCCTGTTGACGTCAATGAAGGCAGGATTTCACCCCTGGTGTCTGACAACTGACAGGTTCCAGAATTGCTCCTAAAGATGGGTTATTCCCATATTTGGGTTTCTCCTCTCTTGGATGACACTCCTGTTGATTTCAGTGGGATTTGTGCCAAGTTAGGAGTGTTGGATAGTTCAGTACAATGCTCTACACTAAAGGCTGTACTTATCTGCGAGCAAGACATTTGTGTAATATTGAGAGTGTGGTTCTCAAAGTGGATGTGGTAACCGTGGAATCTGTCTGTTTTGGGTGGTCTCTTGATGTAACTATACAAACATGGCCAAATACTGATAACAGCGGGCTTATTTGATGTCATTATCTTACATATGACTAATGCTTGGTCCAATTTTTTTGTGCTGTATTAGATGTCCTGACTAAAAGGCAACAGAATTAAAGAAAAGTTTCCCATATCAGAACTTAATTTGCTTTTTCATCAAAATGTAATTTCATCTAATTCGAATTGGTTATGTAACATTTTATAAACATCAGAGAGTCTTCATAATAATTTGAAAGATTCCTTTTAACAAGATGGAACTCCATTAATCTGGTCTCTTTATAACTTTACAGTACCTCTTTGAAAGCTGGTATTGGAATGATGGAGAGCTAGTACTTATTTCTAATGTAATTTTGTATGAGTTTCTTCTGATTCCTGTTAATATGCATGCCATGGCTTGTATTCAGTTCCATCTCCCAGATCCAATGCTGTAATGCTTCATAAGCGGCACTTACTTGTTGAATTTTAATTAGATTGTAGAGTAAATCCATGAGATATTGCTATAGAGGTTTTTCTTCATTCCAAAGCTTGTATATCTGTAGCAAATAAGAGTTCTAGTGTCACTTCTACTTTGGCAACAATAAATAAGCGTGCTATTTCTACTGGTGTTCCATTTTTTTATTAAATTAGAAATAAGTTAATTCAGGTTGCAAAATGCACAGCTCAAAAATCAGTTTGGATATTTGCAAAGATGTTGGAGATACAATAATATATAAAAATACAAGGAACCTTTGGTTTTACAGTCATGTAGAGAAAATGTACTGTGCTTTGGCCAAAAATATCAGCATCTCCCATTGACTTCCAGTGGAGCTATGCTTACTAAGCACCCCTGATGAGCAGTCCACTTTTATTTAGATATCTAAATAGGTACTAACATTAGTCACCTAAATACATATGTTTTGAAGCTTTGGGCCTTACTGTGTATGCGTCTGGGAAACTTACGTGTAGCATAAACCTCTATATAACTCAGAATCAATTCTCTTTATTTAAAAGTCACTATGAACAATTCTATATGGAGCCTGTGTTGAACATTTATAAATTTCTTTATACATTTTTTTCTTTGCAAAATACTTCAAATGCCATGGTTAGAACTATTCAGAGGAGGCAAGAAAAAAAAATCCAGACTAGTCAGTTGTGCTTCTAATAATAATGTTTAAGGCATCTTAATGTTTAAGACATCTGCTCCCTGGCTGGCACTGGCTCGGCCCCACCATCACACCCCTCTTCACCCCCCCAGGGGTCACTTTATTACTGCACACAACAGTCAATCAATGGAGTTGTAGATAAATCTCTGCATTATGCATTTTTGTATAACTTTTATATGACTTTGTATTGAACCTTGGTAATATGTTATAGCGGGCCCCTAAGGTAGTATAATTAAGGTAAAAGAAAAATGTCTTTTTGCTAGAAGTAGAATAAGATCTTCCCCCAACTTTGTATTCAATTGCCCTGTTGAATGAATGAGGTGTGAATGAGGAAGGCATGGAAGGCAGGCACCTCCAGACAGCTGCAACCCTTGGAGAGGGGATGGGAACCAGACCAAGGACAATCAAACTTCTCAAGTGGGCTGACTAGAGAAGAGCAGACATACTGACAGCCTCGGGGGTTAGAAGCAAGCACCTTCCTTTGGGAACACCCTCTTTGCAGCATTGGGACAACCCCCAGCCCAGAGACAAGCAGCAAAAAGGACCAACGGATACAGTCCCAGATTTTGAATCTGGGAAATTTGCCCCCCTCCAGCCATTGACTCGCCACTCGCCTCCTCACCCCCACCCCAGTATAAAACCTCGCCACTACTGCCCGCCCGCTCAGCTCATCATCCCCCCTATCCCCCCAGCTCGCCTCCTCAGCGCCACCCGCTCACCTCCTCAGCCTCCCCCGCCGCTGGCTCACCTGCCGCCCTGCCACTTCCCGCCCACTTGGCTCATCATCCCCCCCCCCCGCCGCCCGACTCGCCTCCTCAGCCCCCTCCCACCGCCCGCTCGCCTCCTCAGCCTCCCCCGCCACTGGCTCACCTGCCGCCCTGCCACTTCCTGCCCACTTGGCTTGTCATCCCCCCCTGCACCGCTCGACTCGCCTCCTCAGCCCCCTCCCGCTGCCTGCTCGCCTCCTCAGCCCCCTCCCGCAGCCGGCTCGCCAGCTCCCCCCACCGTCAGCTTGCCGGCTCCCCCCGCCACCAGCTCGCCTGCCTGCCCGCTGCTGGCCTTTTACCTTCTGCTGCTGTCCCTGGCCCCTGCCGCTGGCTCACCCTCACTCCCCAGCCTGCCAGTGGCCTCTTCACCAGCCCACCCACCCGCCAGCCGGCCGGCCGTTGGCTTGCCCCACCCTGACGCTTGCCTACTCACCCCCCCTTGGGCGGTACAGTGAGCCCACCTAATCACCCCCCCACGGGCCGCACAGTGAGCCCACGCGGGCTGCATGTGGCCCCCGGGCCGCATGTTGTGCAGGCCTGGTTTAAGGGTTACTACACAATCAGTTTAGAGGCTCTCAGTGTTTAATGCTGACTTCAGTGAGGTTTATATGCTGGACTTAGAGCAAGTTATTAACCCTTGTATCCTATCCGGAGAGCCAGGTGTCAGCCTTGCAAAGCCTGGCAGTGCAGCTGCTTCATCACAAACACACTGTATTTCAGAGATGTTAACATTCAGTAACTGGATTTCTTGTTGTGTGTACTGCTGCTGTTAATTATAGCACTTACCGCTCCTGAAGAACATATGTTATATAAATCTGTTAAATATCTAGACCTATTAATGTCTTAGGGCTGGTCCACACTGGTGGGGGGATCGAACTAAGATACGCAACTTCAGGTACGTGAATAATGTAGCTGAAGTCGAAGTATCTTAGTTCGAACTTCAAAGCACTTACCGCGGGTCCACACACAGCAGGCAGGCTCCCCCGTCGACTCCGCTTACTCCTCTCGGAGAGCAGGAGTTCCGTAGTCGACGGCGAGCGCTTCCGGGATCGATTTATCGCGTCTAGATAAGACGCGATAAATCGATCCCAGAAGATCGATTACTACCCGCCGAATCAGGCGGGTAGTATAGCCGTACCCTTAAGGTACGTCTACACTGCAGCTGGGAGTGAGCCTTCCAGCCCTTGTAGACGGACTCAAGCTAGTGTGCTAAAAATAGCAGTGTGGACATTAGGCTCAAGCTCTTAAGCCCACCCAACCACCTAGGCTTGAGAAAATAAACTAAAAAGAAAAAGAAGCTGCTCTTTATTTCTATACATTTTAGTTTCAGCTTCTTTGTCCTACCCAGATTCTCTAGCCATCTGTCCTATTGCTCTGTGTTCACAGTCACCTAAGGTAGCTTGGCTCTCCGGCATGCTCCTCTCTGGGAGATGAGGATGAGAGGTCTGTCCTCCTCTCCAGGCTTGGGCCTTCTGAACAGAGCCTCCTTTTATCTTATTTTTAGGGCTCCTCCAAGGTCGGCATGCCTTGCAGATGTGGTGGGGCAGGACTTCCTAAGCCCAAAGCTGCTCTTTTTAACCCCTTTTGGGCTGCGAGGTTTGCAGAGACTGTCATAGAGACCTTGCAGGAAAACGAGGGTGCTGCAAGAGATGATGATGATTTAGTAGATAGTTTTCTTACCTTTATGAGTAGGGATTGTTCCAGGATGATGATGAGCAGCTTAGTGGTCAGAACTACGCTCAATTTAATAATTCTGGGTGGTCCAGTTAAACATCATCTTTAGTTCTTCTGCTCTTACTCCTCCAGAAAGGTAACTGAATTCCATCCTCCATGGCCGCTATGCACATGACTGAGCTTAGGAGTTCTGGCAGATTGGAGGAAGTCTTAGCAGCACCCCTATATTAAACTGACTAAATTTGTATGAAATGAATGACAATATCTGTGGCAGGCACAATGCCTTCAAGAACACTGGGGATACATGGCCCTGCACTACCTTATAATTGGATGCAGCAGGTACTTCCCTTTCCCTCCACAGCATGGGGCCACAGTTGGTATGCTTCCATGCCCCTTCTTGCCAAGTTTGGGGAGTGTAGAGTTGCTGGTGGTACCAGGCTTATGCAGTCCTTGTGTCCTATCTCTGCTGAGGAACACAAAGTTATAAAAATACACATTAGATTTAACTTTGACCTCATCCATTGAAAACTATACCCTTTATTTGAGAGAGACACCCACACCCACACCAGAAAGCATATTTTTGTCAACTGATAACCTTTGGGGAGTAGGAGCAGCTCCTCAATCATACAAATGAAGTACTGAATTTGTTTACTTAGCGGTATTTCCCCTAAGTGGAGCACAGATGTCAGAATTTAGAGTACTCATACAATTATTATGGCTGCATTTGTGAAGTAACCTAAAGCAAGCAATCAAGGTGAATTAATAAATGCTTTATTCCTAATATTAAATATATATTTAAGAATAAAAATAAGACATTGAATTCAACAATGAATACACAAATATACTAAACTTCAGATATACCTTTCCCAAGGTGAACAAAGAAAATGTTTTTTTTTCTCCAAGTCCACACAGGCAGTTAAAATCATATTCAGAATGAACTGTTGTTTATTACAATTCTCCTAAGCAATACAGACTAAAAGCATGCTCAGCATGTTGTGACAGCATGAATCCTGCTCTAGTGAATCCTTGCAAATTGTCATATCTGATGTTCTGTAATGTTTCAGTGATGAATTGTTTTGATTGTTGTTTGAGCTCCTACAAACTGTAGTAACTTCCTCTTCTTAGCTGGAAATCTTTGATAAGTAACTTTAAATTATTGGTAGACAGACTGAGTCTGAGCAGAGGGACTAGGAATTCCTGAATTCTAGTCCAGCTCTCATGGCCTTTGATAAGTCACTTCACATCTCAGTGTCTATTTTTTCCTGTTTGCTAAATGGGAATAAAAATATTACTTGCCTACTTCATGTGGGTTTTGTGAAGATGTTGTGAGTTAGTGTAAAGTGCTTTATTGCCTAAAGCAGGCCTGGATTAGGGTATAGGCACTATAGGCCTCTGCCTTGTGCCCCACCTCTTGGAGTTATGTGATTGTCAGACTAGCGGTTATTTAAAAAAAAAATATCTAGCTCTCGTGGATGCAATAGAAAAGCTTGAAAATGTAAATCAAGCATTACAGATGTAATGATGTCTTAAAGAATAGCTTTGGAGTTGTGAATTGCCTCATGAATCTCAGTGAGGTGTTGCTGACTCTAAGGTCATGTGTACACTGCAGAGTGCACATGCATGTGCACACATGCTTGCCAAGTGCACCTTTGAGCATCCATGCTGCAGAGCCACACGCACCTCAGACCTGTGTACCTATGGGTGCTGTAGTTACATGTGTTTGGCACTAAGATTTCTGGGGACATATCCCAGAGTTCTTAGAATCTTGCTAACTTGAGCCACACTTGGAATTGGTTAATGATATATTGTGGGAGAACTTGTCTGTTGTTCCTGGGCCCTTGTGCAGAAGTGTCTTAGCCAGACAATACATTTAGTTGAAGCGCATCTCACTCTGAAAGCTGCACATTCCTGTCTGATCCAGCTGCTGCCAGTCTGTGGATCCAGTACGGTTGGACGAGCTATTCTTGCTTGTGACTGAACTGTTTATTGCAGCAAGATACTGAGAGAAGGTCTATGAGCTGGTGGATGACATTTCAGCAGTAGTTTCTGACAGGAAGGTGGCAATGGGGACATGGATGGGACTTAATCGATGGCAGCCTGGAGATAACTCTTGCATGCTATGTTCCCTGTGGATTTGCCATATGTAGACTGGTGCTTCTGGTGCAAGACAACTTGGACAAATGGTGGAATCACATTGCCATGCAGACTTAGGGTGATCAGAACTGGCTCCAGAACTTCCATGTGAGGAAGAAAACCTTCATGGAACTGTATCAGGAGCTTGCCCTAACCCTTCAGCTCCAGGACACTCAAATGAGGGAGGCCATGCCAGTCCAGAAACAGCATACTATTGCCATCTGGAAGTTGTCTACCCCAGGCTGCTGTAGGTCAGTGGCTAAATGGTTTGTTGTTGGCAAACCAACTGTCAAAGCTGTGGAGGTTGTGAGGCAAATAATACTGTGACTTACTCATGGGGTGGACATAAGAGCTGGCTTTGAGAGAATGGGATTCCCAGACTGTGCTGGGGCTGTTGACAGTGCTCATGTGCATTCTTGTAGCTTACTGCCTGAAGGAGCACACGAATATGCCAACTGGAAAGGATACTACTTGATTGTCCTGGAGACTCTGATTGACCACAAAGGCAGATTCATGAACACCAACATAGGATGTATCAACAAGGTACATCATGACAGGGTGCTGAGGAGATCTGGCTAGTTTGGATGAGCAGGGAAATTCCCTCCAAATAACATGGTTATCAGCAGGGTATCCCTGCCCACAGCTACTTTAAGGGACCACGCTATTCTCTTCTGCAGTGGGTCATATTATACTCTGACCACAGAGCACATGGCAGAAGGTTTAATTAAACATTTTAGCAGTTGCAGGATGCTGGTGGAGTATGCATTTGACAGGCTGAAGACCTGTAAGGATAAGGATGAGCATTTTGCATAGAGTGGGGCTGAAGACAGGGCTGCCAAAAAAAAAAAATCCTAGAAAGTACACCTGTTATCACTGGGTCTGTGTCTGAATCCAGGAGAGCAAGGAAAATAAAGAATGCCTTGTGTGGCAGACAAGGAAATGTAAAGCTATGATGGGGGATTGTATTGCTCTGTACTGTTGGCTTTTTGTTGACATTTTGTTTATTTGCTGATGGTTTCATCTGAATATAAAAGTTTGATTCTTTACTGAAAACTTTGGATATAACTTCCTGACTCTTTTTTCCCCAAGCATTCACTTGCCAAAATATTGTACAATCAAACCAATTTATTAACAAGTATTAAAATATTTTCTTAGCTGCATGTCTATAAATAAATGTTTATAAAGGTGAATAGTGAAATATAGTGCAACTGATAATCTGGTGCCAAGAGGGGTTTTCCAGTCACTAGGTGTTAGATCCATCAAAAAAATTTAGGCCACTGAGGTGTGCACCTACATTTTATATATTTAAAATCTGAACTCACTGCTATACCTTTTACAACTTATTAATACTTTCACAGTTTTTATATTGTGACTAGACATCTGTCTGTCTTGGTCTTTCAAGTTGAATGCCCTCTAGAATACTCACTACAGGTTTGATGATTCCAGGGCTAGATGCCTCATTAGAAAGGCAGTGTAATTCATAAGTGTTGTCATCTCCTAGACTTTAAGGCCCGAAGGGACTATCATGATCATCCAGTCTGACCTCCTGCACCTTGCAGGCCACAGAACCTCTCCCACCCACTCCTGTAATAGACCCATAACTCTGCCTGAACTACGGAAGTCCTCAAATCATGATTTAAAGACTTTAAGTTACAGAGAATCCACTATTTACTTTAGTTTAAACCTGCAAGTGACCTATTCCCTATGCTGCAGAGGAAGGTGAAAACCCCCTGGGGTCTCTGCCAATCCTCTGCAAGAGGAAAATTCATTCCTGATCCCAAATATGCAGAGCACACAATCATCACTCTGAGAGCTAGAACCATGCTGGAGAGGACCCTGAAGGATTCCATCCGCTGCCTGTACATGGAAAACCTGAAATGGAAGCCGGACCAGAGCAAGGTGTTCGAGGTGATGTGCAAATGGGACGCCAGAGATCACTTCCTCCTTGGGGGCAGCTTCACCCGATTTGCTGACTGGGTGTTCATCCACAGGGCCCGGCTCAACTGCGTTCTGTTGAATGGAGCCGTCCGCCATGGAAATCGGGACAAATGATGCAGGGAGTGCGGCTATGCCAATGAGACACTACCCCATGTCCTGTGTAGCTGTGAGTCCCATTCCAGAGCCTGGCACCTGCGACACAACGTGATCCAAAAGCATTAGCCACATCGAGCCACGCTATGGCGCATTGCTTCCATGCCCTGAGAATTTGGCAAGACTCAACAGCCATTCACTGGGAAAGAATTCTCTGTAGTAACTCAGAACCCTTCCCATCTTGTATCCCATCACCAACTCTTGGGGGATATTTGCTACTAAGAGTTGCAGATTGACTACAACAGCATGTAACCAGTCTCACCAGACAACCCCTCAATAAACTTATCAAGCCAGTTAGGTTTTTCGCCCCCGCTGCTCCCCTTGGAAGGCATTTACAGAACTTCACTCCTCTGATGGTTAGAAACCTTTGTCTAATTTCAAGCCTAAACTTGTTGATGGCGAGTTTGTATCCATTTGTTCTTGTGTCCACATTGGTGCTTAACTTAAATAACTTCTCCCCCTCTCTGGTGTTTGTCCCTCTGATGTATTTATAGAGAACAATCCTATCTCCCCTTGGCCTTTGTTAGCTTAGGCTAAACAAGCCGAGCTCCTTGAGTCTCCATTTGTAAGGTAGATTTTCCATTCCTCTCATCATCCTAGTAGCCCTTCTCTGCATCTGCTCCAGTTTGAATTAATCTTTCTTTAAACATGAGAGACCAGAATTGCACACAGTATTCCAGATGAGGTCTTACCAGTGCCTTGTATAATGGTACTACCCTGTCTCTGCTGGAAATATTTCACAGTCACATGCCTTGTGTGGTCCCAGTGATCTAAAAAAACCACCTCAATGAGGGGTGTAGCTCCCAGCACTGGGGCACTGTTTACACTGGCGCTTTACAGCGCTGCAACTTGCTGTGCTCAAGGGGGTGTTTTTTCACACCCCTGAGCAAGAAAGTTGCAGCGCTGTTAATTGCCAGTCTAGACAAGCCCATAGTACCTTGTGACCAACATACCCAGGACTTTCTACTCCTCTGTCACTTTCAACTGATAAGCTCCCAGTTTATAGCAAAAATTCTTGTTGTTAGTCTCTAAGTGCATGGCCTTACAGTTTGCACTATTAAATTTCTTTCCAGTTTATTACTCCAGTTTTCAAGGTCATCCAGATCTTCTTGTATGATATTCTGGTCTTCCTCCATATTGACAATACCTCCCAACTTCGTGTCATCCACAAATTTTATTAGCACACACTCTTTTTGTGCCAAGGCCATTAATAAAAATTTTAAATATGATTGCTTCCAAGACTGAACTCCACTACTAACCTCCCTCCAGCGACTGTTCATCTTTCAGTATGACCCTTGTAGTCTCCCCTTTAAGCAGTTCCTTATCCACCTTTTAATTCTCATATTAATCCCCATCTTCTCCAACTTGACTAATAATTTAGCATGTGGAACTGTAGCAAATGCCTTACTTGATTCCCAGATAGATTAGATCTACTGCATTTCCCCTGAGTTTGGAGATTCATTTAAAATCCTTGTATTGGGCTTGCAATTTCATGTCCCAGTTCCTTTAATATTCTTGGATGGAGATCATCTGGACACCGTGATTTGATCCCATTAATCTGTTTGAGTTTGACTTCCATATTGGATGTGGTAATTTCTGCTTCTGTGTCCTCACTTCCACTAGCCACCCTGTCACTACCCCTAAGATCCTCATTACCCTTATTTAAAAATTAACACAAAGTATTTGTTTGGTCTTGGGCCATGCCTACATAATCTTTAACCTCCACCCCATCCTTAGTGCATAGTGGTCCCACATCTTCTTTCCTTGTTTTCTTTTTATTTATATGGCTATAGAACCTTTTTACTACTGATTTTAACTTCTTTTGCAAGGTCCAACTCTGCTTGGCTTTTGGCAGTTCTCACTTTTCCCGTACACTGTCTGACCTCCAAGGTTAGCTTTCCTTGCTGATCCATCCCATCTTCCATTCCTTGTAGGCTTTCTGCTTTCTCTTAATCACCTGATTCAGATGCTTACTCATCCAGGTTGGTCTGCAATCCTTCCCTATGAATTTCCCCCCTTGCTTGTGATATTTAGACTACTTTAAGTCAAAGTAATTCCAAGCTTCCTCCGCATTCAGATCCTTGAGTTCTTTAGTCCAGTCCACTTCCCTAATTCCCTTAATTTTTTAAAGTTTTGCCCTTTTGAAATCAGGGACCCTAGTTGGTGACCTATTTTTGTTTTCTCTTCCATTTTGTTTAAACTGAATTAGCTCATGATGATTCGAATCAAGGTAGTCCCCTATAACCAGTTTTTCTATAAGGTCCTCACTACTCACCAATACCAAATCTAAGATGGCATCTCACCTTGTTGGTTCAGTGACTATTGGTGAAGAAATCTGTCAGCTATCACATCCAGGAAAATCTGGGCTCTACATTATTAGTAGCACTTGCACTCCAATCTCTATCTGCAAAGTTAAAGTCTCCCATAATCACACAATTCACAGTAGTATTTATTTCATTAAAACATCTCTATGGATATCCAAAGAGGATTATGGGGGTCTGTAGCATATCCCAAACGTTATCCCAGGGAAGCCTCTGGCAGCTTTCTTCCACAAAGTGATTTAGATCCAGACAGACTGTTTTATCCACTCCATCACTTTTAGTTTCTTTCCTCCTCATTAATATACAATGCTACTTCATTACCTTTGCCTTTATTTCTATCTTTCCTGAACTGCACACACCCTTCAATTCCTGTATTTCAGTCATGACTACTAGCCCTTTATGGTAAATCATAACATAAATTTTCAGCACTCCAATTTCTTGAAGTTCCTGAATATATGTATTGAATATTTTTCCTTTAGTCAGTGGATTTTTTTATACTATTCTCTTAGCTTATAAAGCTATCTGAACTGATAAATATGTTTGCTGAATAATTTACTCCATGAACTTCATGATATTTTCCAAATAAAATATTTGAATATTTGTTCCTATTTACTGACTTCTATTTAATATATATTGGAAATATAAAAAATCTTCTCCTTTTTGATAATGTTAAGTACACTGCAACAATTTTGAGGGATAGTAAACTTTTTCAGCTTTCTTTAGTGAGTCTCTTGGGAGGCCAGACAATATGACCAAAGTGAGTGTTTCTCTGAGGACTCCACATTCCCAGCTCACGTTAGGTCAGATGCTTGACTATTTGTCACTCTTCATATGTTTCAGTTAAGTTTCTGACATGCTGGTCAATATATAATGTGACAAAGTTCCTCCTCTGCCTTGGTGGGGCCTGCGCTTATTGGCGGATTTGCTCGCCTCAGAGATTCCTGGTAGTTCTCAGTTTGGCTACTTCTGCTAGTTCACTCAGCTAACCTCATCACTGGCCAGCAGGGGGAAAAGGAAGGAGAACAATCCCTGCAGTCTCTGCTGATCCACCAAGTGGGTCGAGGGACAGGCCAGGGACCTTCCCCTCTGGTGGGACCCACAGTACAGATCAACTGCTCTTATATCCAATAGGGGGGAGGAGAATGGGGGGAACCTGGGCCTGCCCTCTACTCCGGGTTCCAGTCCAGGGCCCTGTGGATCACAACTGTCTACAGTGTTTCTTGTAACACCTGTGTGACAGCTACAACGCCCTGGGCTACTTCCCCATGGCCTCCTCCCAACACCTTCTTTATCCTCACCACAGGACCTTCTTCCTGATGCCAGATAGCATTTGTACTCCTCAGTCCTCCAGCAGCACACCCTCTCACTTCGCATTTGCGTGCTTCTCACTGACTGAAGTGAGGTCCTTTTTAAACCAGGTGCCCTGATTAGCCTGCCTGCCTTAATTGGTTCCAGCAAGTTCCTGATTGTTCTGGAACTGCCCCTGTTACCTTAGCCAGGGAAAATGGACCTGCTTAATCTGCGGCTAATATATCTGCCTTCTATCACTCTCCTGTAGCCATCTGGCCCAACCCTGTCACAATAGGAACAGTCCTCTCTATATATTTTAGGGGTTATGTTTTGACAAAAGCCATGCGGATGATCATTGTTTCACTCTTCCTAAAAGCTGCAAGAATTACTACCTTCCTTCCTTTCAAGTGGAGGGATAGCTCATACATGGTACATTTTTTTCTACAGCCTAAACAGAATAAAAATAATCTTTGTCTTTTTCTTTCAAGTAAGAAATCCTGGAGACCACAAGGCATTTTGTCTTTATAATTCTTTTCTGTCAGCTAGAACCGAGGATGAAATCCTTGCTTCATTGAAGTCAATGGCAAAACTCTGGCTTCAATGGGGCCAGATTTTCACCCAGGGTCTCTCAATGTTGTTTCTGCAACACTTTTTGGTCAAATATTTTGGAATTGCATTAATTACAACATGACTGGCAGATTCTGCTCATCTCCATACATCCCTAAACACTAGCTGTTTAGGGGATGTATGGAGATGCAGTCAGGAGCTTTATTCTTTCTAACTGTGTAAATCACGAAAATAGTGTTTCTGGAGTAATTCTATCCACCCTTCAGTTTTGCTTGGATGGTTGTGTTGGTTTCAAGATTTTTTGCTTGTTTTTGATTAGTAAGGATAGTGAATAGAGCAGAATGAGATGAGGTGAAAGCCTTAAAACACTGCAACCAAAGCCCTTCTCTTCATTTAAAAATAGCAACTTTCAGCAACTGACAGGCTTTGACTTGAACAGACTACTGTGTGATGTTGATCACCTGGATCTGTCTGAGTCAGCATAGCACGGAGTGACTTGCATCAACAATAAATACTGTATGAAAAGGAAGGCTGAAGTACAAAACGGTTGTTTTCATCAAGGCTAGATTTGTTGGTTTCAGTTGCCTCAGAATGTGCTTTCATATACACAAACGTCTTGTCATGTTTTTGCATGTGCTGTAAGTGGAGCAGATAAAGTTGAAAATTTATGATGAAACCTGAGCAGTGACTGTCCATGCCTATTAAAAAAAAAAATTATGTGCTGGCCCTGACTTTGACAGACTGTGAAGGCAGCCTTCAGATAAATGGATACTGACCATGATATGAGACCTTGAGGTTGGAAGATTAGCACAAAGTAACTGAAAAGTACCTGAAGGTGACAGTTTGTTTTATCTGTACGTTTTTCTTTTGGGCACAAGACAAGTTTGATATTTAGTACAGAATTCATAAATAATTCTGATTCATAATACATACAAGAAAAGTAAATTAAATGAAAAACATTTAATTCTTAGCTAGTTATTTGTGTAGGAGGGTTTACTTCTTCACTGAGCAGAATTTTGGATAAATCCTCAATCTAAAAATATATCCACGGCTTCCAATAAACAGACATTGTGAAGGATAATACATTAGCTAATAAATATAAAGCTCTGCATGCAAATAAACCAACACAAACACTGTATTACTCCTCTGTACATACCTCCGTTTGAAAAATCAATTACTTTTATATTCTCACTAGTACTTGTTGAAACTTTTAGAAGACAAATATATTAGTTGAATGTTTTCACTTCACTAACCTTATTTCCTTCCTCATATCACAGCAGTCATGTGAAGTTCTGAGATAGACAGAAGGCTCAATACAGCTTTGTGGTGGATAAGAGACTCAGGAAGCATAACATTCTTTCAGGATGGGAATGGCTTGGCCATTACGTTAATTGAATCTATTTCCCTTAAGTTAACTATCCTCACTCACACCTTTGTGTCAACTGTCCGCAATGGGCCATCTTGTTTATCACTTCAAAAGATTTTCCCCCCCTGCTGATATAGTTCCTCTTAATTAATTAGCCTCTTAAAGTTGGTATAGGCACCTCCACCTTTTTATGTTTCTCTGAATGTATAAATATCTGCTCACTGTATGTTCCATTCCATGCGTCTGATGAAGTGGGTTCTAACCCACGAAAGCTTATGCTGAAATAAATTTGTTATTTATCTCTAAGGTGCCACAAGTAATCCTGTTCTTTTTGCTGACACAGACTAACATGGCTGCTACTCTGAAATCTTTCAGGGTGATGTACCTTTTAAAGTGTCACATGCTATGACTGAAAAATACACACAACTTTCCTATTGGACCTAAGACAGACACAGTGAAATTGCTTAAAGTAGAGAGCCTAGTGTTAGAGCATCCCCAAGTGTTAGAACGTGAGTGGGAGGAGCTGACCCAGTGGATTTCTCTTGGGGAGGGAAAACGAAAGAGAGTTGTAGTTCAGAATCTTCCTTATATTTTGAAACTTCCATGCTGAAGTTCCCATGGTAATCTTCCTTCCACATGGTCTGGACACCGGGAAAGGGAGGACCCTGAGACCAGTCTCTCTTCAAGATATTGTTCCTGGTGGACTCTGATGATATTTGATGTAGAGTACCTGGTGTTCAAGAATCTGCAGTATCAGCAAAGAATTGCCTAGCGCATCAACCCTTAGCCTATGGATTTTTCTGCAGGAGGGGCAATCTAAATTTAGAGTACTTGTACTGACTGACTAAATTTTAAGCCATTTGTCATGAATATGATTTAAATGTCCAGTGCAGAGACAGATTTCCAAGCAAATTACTGGCTTGGCCTATTTAAAAAGAACCAAAGACCTAATAAACCAATAAGAGCTGTATGTAAATGGTAATTGTCACATGCTTGCAAGAAGAGAATAACAAAGCTTTGAAAACATGACCTTTAGGACAAATTGAAGTGTTCTTTTAATAATTTGCCTGCCTCCCTCACAAGGAGAATCAAGCAACCAGATAAAGAATTCTTAAATGAGGAAATTAAAGAGGAGAAAGACAAGATGGAAGGAAAGGCAATGTCTCATTTTAATCAGGGAAAACTACTGTTAGATGGGATTCCTGTTGAGTTCTATAAAACCTTTAAGATTTATTAATTAATGTTTATGTTGATGAATGAATTTAAATCCCTGCATATGGTTAGTCGTCACCAGGAAGTAGTTCTCTACCACTTTCACTCAGGGTAGCATTAATTACAGAGCTTTTGCAATTTATAAGGATCCTATAGATAGTACAGACGCTGACAGAATATGGATATGAATTTTCTCTCTAAAACTCTAGCTGAAGATACATAACTATAAAACTAATACTCAGTGACCTGTCAGGGTTCGTGAGTGACTGTACACTAGTCTAATGGACTAATGTGGAATATTATCAGTTTAATTTTCTTATTTTATAGTGTATAATACAAACCCTCAACAACACTTTCCTCTTATATTTAACCAAGCAAATGGCGTAGTGCCTTTTGATTACGTCAGCTCTATGAGCTAAGTGAGATCAGGCTAGGTCTGTATGTAAATAGAACTGGAGGCCACTGAGGAAGATCTAGCATTTGACATGCTTCTTCCTGGATCTGTATTGAACTGATGTCCTAGCAACGTGTTATGGGACACTATGCTGCTAAAAGTGCATCTTTTGGATGAGATGTAGGACTGAGGTCCCAGCTACTTGTGGTTATAAATGATCCTGTAGGACTTTTTTCAGGGTGGGTAACCGTGGTGGTCCCATACATTTTAAATTGTCATTATATTGTGACAAAATATCCCCTGTAGTTTTATTTGCATAAGTCAGTCGTCACTTGCTGGCCTAAACTGCTCTATAGTATTAGTATGCTGTGTTAAATGGAATGAGCATTGGATACATCTCTGATTGATGGAGTGTGTCTTGTGTATAGTTGGTAAAATACTTGAGGTTCTGTTTGGCTGAAAGATGCTTTGCAAATGTAAGATTTTAATATTTTATTGTTTATTATAACTTATGTAGTTTAATACAATTATTAGTTGAGTTGCTTTTAGTACATATCTGCCTTTGAGTCCTTTCTTGTGCATTAGAGTCACCATTCACTATGACAATGCTCAGTTCATTCAGTATATCATCATCATCACCCATAGGGAACTACATTCATATATAGACATGGCAGGGAACTATGTAATATGCTTTGTGTTTGTCTAAGCGGTGTGATAAAATGTAAGACTTGGAGTTTTGTGAGTACAGTGCATTTAGCATCTCTCTGAAGTCAGTTTAAAGATTGTTAATAAGTGAGCTGCAGAGGCCAATACTGCTGAACTCTACTGGGTTACATAGAAGACATTCTGAGACCAAAAAAGGTATTAAAACCCACATTAGACTTTCATAGTACATTAGAAGCCTGGCAATGAGAAGTTGAGAATCTGTGTTATGTTATACTTAGCTTTTTTCTTTTTAGAGTCCTACATTTTATATGTAACCCACCAGCTAGCTGTCAAACAAATTCTGCATTATTTAATTTAGTTTCTTTCCAACATTTAATTAGTTATTTATGAAAGGTGCTGGCTGGAAATTCCTAGAGCTTTAATCTGTTTAGCTACAGGATAGGAGTAGCATAAAACATGGCAGTGCCATTATGCCTGTACGTTTATGTAAATCAGCATACTGCCATCAGATGGCAACTTTTTTTTCAGTACCAAACCAGGCCTAATACAGATGAAAGGTTTTCTACATCATTATGAATCATGTTAGCTATCCAGACACTTGGAGTCTATATCTGACATGAAATCTTCATTCATTTAGGCTAGTGGAGCCATATTGTGGTCCATCCTGCAGGCTCACGTGGTGGAGTAAGGAGTCTATGCTACCTCTCCTGTGCAGGTGGGTGAGGAATTGGTCAGATGGAGTCAGGGGGTAAAATTTACAAATTATCTAACTGAGTTATGTTCAATGGGACTTTGGTACTTCTAAGAATTTTACTTGATGCGTTGGCTATGCCTCTCCCAGAGCAGTGGGGAAACAAGGAGCCAGATTATGACTTTGAGTCATAATTTGCTTCCCAGCTGCTCTTGGGCCAGCACAACAATGCACTGTCCCATACATAGGGCTTGTGGCAAAGCTATAATTTAGTCCTTTATTAGTATAACTAAAGTGTGGACGTATTCATTTTCAAAGATAACCTATTTTTTTTAAAAAAATATGCCCCCTGATTGTACTTACGCCTTTGAGATGAGGTGATCAGGTGAGGGATAATTTATCCTTAGCACCAAAAGTTCAAATTGCACTCCATCATATAAAGATTCTTTACATTTCAGTCACCAACAATTATTTTTCACGAGGCACCTCATTGCACAGACACATTACGTAGAAGAGGCACTCCTCTCCTCAAACATGTCCACCTTGTCTCCATTTCAGTCTGATAGTCTGATTAAAGCTCCAGAGCACGAATTTTTGTAGAAACAATTCAGCAAATTTTGATTATTCAATCTGAATATTGTGATCTGGTCATACAGTTCATGAATTAAAGAGGCAAAATTTGTATAAATGTTGTTCTCCAGTTCTAGTTTTTAACATCACTTCCACAGAAGTACCTCTGGATGCTAGATTTCTTTGCTTGAGATTTAAAACTTCTCAGTAGGGCATTATGAATTGGTGGTGCATAGAACTTCATAAAGATACACTGGAATGACGTTAGCAGCAATAGCATATTTATCTGATCTTTAAAATAATTAAAGAGCAAATGAAGAACAGCAGCACTCTTTAAACCACAGCCACAGGTTTTAGAGAATTGCAGATTCTGTATACACAAACAAGCTGCTTTCAATAGTAGTTTCACTAATCAGTACCCCCAAAACAAATTCCCAATTTCATCCACTAGTGGGTAAGGTGGGGGAAAGTTTTCTGTAGTTTTATTAACTTGAAATATTAGAGATCTAGTTGTAGTCACTAGACTGTGTGATATATAGAGCCATGCAAATCTGCAGATAGCCACTTTATATCCGTGGACCATTTTTGCGGATCAGATGCAGATACAAATTTTGTATCTGCGCAGGGCTCCAGCTATATATTGTGTTGTGAGCCTAGGGCTGTTTCTGACTTTCTAGCAATTTGAGTCTGGATCCAGTAAGGCGCTGAGCATCTTCTCTAAGATATTGAATAGAGCTGTGTGAATAATGGGATTTTTGCTGTCAATTCTGAAAAGTCCCCCCCCCCAAAAAAATTTAGTTTTGGATAGAACAAAATGTGTTAGTTTGATTTTAAGCTTTTAATTTTTAATTTTGGGGGGGATTTTTAAGTGTGCCAAAACAAGTTGGCAAAACTGACACAAATTCCCAACACATTTTGATGTCACCCAATCTGCTTTTTTACTGAAAAAGATTTTCACTAAAAATTTTCACCCAGCTCTAGTGCTGAGTGCCCTCAGCTCCCATTGATTTCAGTGAGAATTTAGGATCCTGACCACCTTGCTAGACTGAGCACTAGAAAGGCAAGGCATTACATTGTTCACCTGTGCTCACAGGAGATATTGTACTCTGGAGAGTGGTGCTGTGCAGTTTTTGCATCTGAAAGCTCTACTATCCGATTAAAAGCTAAATTTTAAATAGGTTCTAAAGTAAGTTTAATATTAACCTAGAAAATTTTGATAACTATACTCCTTTTAAGTGGTGGAATTATTCATTACTGAATAGGAAGACTTGCTAGGACCTAAGATTTTTAACATATGCTATTTGAGATACTTGGGGAAGTTATAACAATATATAGAGCCTTCATTTCAAGACCGCAGGCTAAAATCTGAAACACATTTTTAATTATCAGAGTTATTAACATCTGACAGCTCCTAACTGTTTGATGGGAATTAATCTGTCTGTTTCTTAATGGACAAGACTCCATACCACAATTTTTACTAATTAACAGTATCAGCATTGAGGGTAAGTATTAAAATCTTGGTCTTGTGATTACTCCCCTTGAAGTCAATGGCATTACTCATGCATAAGGTTAGATATATGCTTAAGTACTTTGCTGAATCAGGGCCTGGGTGTGATGCTGACTTCCTTGGAGGTTGTGTACTCAGCACCTCACAGGTTGGGTCCCTATATTGTCATGGAAACTTGGCTACCTTATCACTAGAGCGATTACATGTAGAAGAAGGAGTCATATTAATGGCTCAGGGTAACAATAGCTTTCCCAATAGTTATGCCACTTGTGTGGCTAGAGGACTTGTGTTTCTCAGACTAGGTATCCAATTTCATTCACAAAACAATCACATAAAAAGTTGTTGTAAGAATTAACTAGTTTCCCACCAAGTAAAAGATAAAGCTTACTAAAACTGGAAACAATATAAATTGTCTCTGTAGGTCTTAAAAAAATTCTTGGTGGGCATCATTAGAATTTTACAGTGGATTATCAGTTTAACAGAGAATGTGAATAAGCGTAGACATATTCTTCTTTCATAAGTGGCTAATTCAGTACTGATACAAGGGACTTGGATTTTAAAATTTACTTTTCTCTAGTATGTTCAATAATGCTGAACTGTCAGTAGAAGCTGATCAAATAATATCTTTTGGACAGTGGCATTAGAATTGTCTTTAAAGGAATTTTCCTGTGTCACTTGGGTGATATGTAAGTTAATGTTGCAATGGAATTTTCAAAAGAGAGATATATGGGAAAAGGTGGGTAGGTGGTGGGGGAAACCCTACAGAATGCTGTTGTTGGCATTTTCCTTATTCAGTTACTCTTAATGATAATTTAATTACCAAATGCTGTATTTCCTTATAGGTGTTTTAAAACTGACAGTATCGGTTGTACATGAAGTTGTAACTAAATGTTTTATGGCTGTATATAATGTAAATAAAGGTTGAACAATATTGTTATCTTTCAGGATATATGGATCACAACTTTGCATTAGTAAAAAAAAAAGATTCTTTCTCTGTGGGATATGCACTAAAAATGCTAGGAGATATCTTAAATAATTTTTTTTACCATCCTATAATTTTGCTAGAGTGGCTTGCTTTTGCTGTGATTTGTGAGGCTTTAGTTCAATATTTTTTAATCGTGTTACAAAGCAACCATGTTTCCTTGGTTGTTTATAGAAGCTGTAAGGTTAATAATGAGGAAAATGGATTGGATATCTCAGCAAGGCTTTCTGTACTGTGAGCAGGGGAAGGAGCAAACACTCAGGAAAAATCTTTCATCCCAAGAATTCAATTTCTTTAATCCTTGTTAGCTGGGTGATGTAGAAATTCATATTTTATATTATAATCCATGTATGAGAATTTCTACACATTCATACAGAAGAGTGGGCATATTTTAAATTATACCAGTTGGAAAGATTCCATCAGTTCGTTCCTTCATTTAAAATGTGGAATTCTAAGACAACTGTTTTTATAGAGGACCCTGTGTAAAATGGTGGTTTACATCTATTTGCTCATGCAACACGATTAATTTATAAATAGATTATTTTGACACACAGCTGTCTGGATACAGTCTGTCATTAGCAGTACTGATTATTAGCCATTTTTAAGGCACACATCACCATAGTACTGGGTGTATACTGCATATGGCACATGAAATACTTGCTTAAAAATGGAACAAATCCAGGTGTTAGTCATCTGGAATATTGAGATTCTCTTTGGAGAAGGGCTGCAAAAAAAGAGGTTTGTTCAACATGCCTTATAAATGATAAGGTTTGTGTTTAGTTTATCGTAAGGAACATGTTTCTCATATAGTTTCCATCTTGCGGGCTAAAAGTGGAAGCATCTTCTCCAATTTCCTCTGGATTGGATGCCTTTGTGATAGGATCCAGCTATCTCAATAAGAACAAATAGTCCAGGACCTTGATTTAGACACTGAATTGAACTGGCAACATATTTAGAGAGCAGAGCACTGAAGTGGTCTGTTCTTCTCTTTCTTTCCTCTATAGAAAACAGAACATTGAATTCTGAACTAGTTGTATTTTGCAGGTCAACTCAAGTTAGTGTTTTTTCAATAGTCCTTGCTTTAGGTGGCAATAGTAAGGATCATCACAAATAACTGTGCATCCAGTCTGAAAAAACACAGCCTCCTGCTTAATTGACAATGCAGAATAAAAGCATATCTTGTCACTGTTTTCTGTCTGGGATTTCAAGAGCAGAGAGAGTGTTAAACTCTCTGAGAGTACACCCTCATTATAATCAACAGACAAATGCTTAATTAATTTGAGGTCGCAGCTCCTGCTTGTTTCTCAGAATTAGTCCTTTTGCCAAACAACATTACACCTTCATTTTACTCAGAATGAGTATAAGGCCAACAACTTCTATTCAAGTCACTACATTTCATCAGATACTGGAACATCCTGGGATGTACATTATCTACAATAGATAAGGAGATCTTGAGCTGCGGTTCATTCACACTTACGTCAATGCTATGCAAATGGTCTCTCTGTATAAGTCTCACTTAAATATTGAACAAGAAAGTTCACAAGCTTACTGTAGTAAACGATCATGATAGGACTCTTTGTCGCTTGGTCATGATAGGGTTAACTAAGTAGCTCAGGGTACTATGAAATGGAGCCAGGCTCCATCCCCCTGTTACTTCCTGTTTAGTCAGTGGAAGTTTCCCCCGACCCCCCACTCTCTTGAGATGCAGTTCAAATAAACAGCAAGTTCCCAGCCTGCAGCCGTGTAGACTTATTTTTGTTGCATGAAAGCTACATGCTATGAGGTACTCTACTGGTGAGAGCTCTCAAGGAGGATCAACACTGATGGCTTCATTTATTCGTCTCAAAGAGATATCTTGAAGCCCATCCCACCAGTTTCCACAAGGGGATTTAGCAGTACCTCATGATCAGTGCTATTAAAGATAACCAATAGGTCTAACAGCATTAGTATGACTGAGTATTTGCATCAGTCTAGTAGAGTCTAGGAGCCCTAGTCATGGAGCAGGACCCGATTGTGCTTGGTGTTCTATAGAAACAGAAGAAAAGGACAGTCTCTGCTGCAAAGAGCTTGCAGTGTAGCCTGACCTCTGTCCATAGCAATGAGAAAAACTATTCTTCAATACAACAGACACCATCTCCTTGGTGTATACATGCCTGAATGTAAGGAATCTTGTATACTGGAGAAAGTCAGGTTAGTCCATCACTGCTTTCTTGATTCATATTTTCTCTCTCAGGATGCGATAGTCTGTTTATCAAGATTGTTATTGAATGGCTTTCCTTCAGTAAGGGTTAGACCATTGTGTCTTTAGGATTTTTTGAAAGCTTCTTTTTCTCACTTTTGGCATTAAAAATCTGCAGCAGCAGTGGACTTAGGCACTGCTTAATGACTTTCACCACTCTGAATCTTTTGTGTGAGTTTAACAAAATTTCAAAACTTTTGCGTTTCAGACACTATTCTGTGTTCAGATAATTCGTCAGTGACTCTCTTTTAAAACATAGAACTTGGCATCCCATTAATCCTTAGTGAGGACGAATTGCTTTGTCTAGGTCAGACAAAGTTTATAAAGGATTAAAAAGATGGTGATAGTGATCAACCAGAAGATGCCACATGTCTGTCGGGGGTATGAATAATTGCACAGAATGAGGGATATCTGAATGATATTGAAAATCATTAAAATAAATCTTTTGATGTGCATACAGCGGCAAAATGAGGACAGACACACATGTGGAATTAAGCAGCAAGCCGCTACTTTCATTAAACTTTTAACCAAAGTAAGGAGCACTACCTGCCCATCACTCACGCTCCAATACTCGGCATTTAATTGATTCCAGTGTAGGACTCCCCTTACCATATAACCCATAACTTGGGATAGGTTCTTCTCAGCCTGCACACCAGAACTCGGCTATCTCTGAGTCCTACCACCCTTCTAACACAAGGGGGACAGAGGGTACAGCAGGATGGGGAGCTCAGCCTGCAAGGTCCAGAAAGTCTAACCTTGGCCCACAAAGGCCACAAGATCTCACCCTATCATATGAACCCAAGGCCCATTGCCAAAATCCCAGGTCTTTTACCTCTGGAAACAGTTCATTTTATTCTCTTAACCACACTGGAAACCAGCTGCAGGTTGCAACATGTAAACACTACGCCACTATCTCAGTTAGGTACCATGCACATTCCTATTTAACGCACTGTGGCTTGCAGTCACTGCGAGGAAGGCAAAAAACTCCCTCAAGGGCCCATGGAAGAAAAAATTCCTTCCTGACCCCCTTAAGAGGCAGTTGCCTAGACCTACTGCATCGGTCAGGCCAGGTTCCCATTTCTAGTTCAGGTGGGTAGGGTGGGCTGTGGGAACAGAGCCAAAAGAGGCTCCATGTGGACCCCTGTGCTGGGCTAAATCCTGGAAGCTGGGGAATGCTGGCCAATTGGTGCCAGAGACTCGGGGAGGAGCTACCTATTGTCCCATGGTGAGTGTCTCACCCCTTGCCACTGGGACTGTTCTTCTTTCACTGCCATCCCCATCAATTTCCCTCACCCACTGAGGGAATGGCTTCACTACCATTCCATGGCCACCAGTGCAGAAGATGGGCTGAAAAATCCCATGTGACTCCTGTGCCTTCCCACCCTTTCTCCAAGGGTAATGATTGGTTGGTTGGATCCACTAATGCCCCTGCTGCTCTTCTGGTGTAAACACCCAAAAACATGTGTGCTGGGGTGTGTCCCTTGGAGCTGTTCTCCATAGCAAGTAAGTCCAGTCTTCCTCCTCCATCCACTGCCAGTGGGACCACTGCACTTTTTATGAAGGCCCTCTTTTCCTAGGGGAGGAGGAAAAACATATGGGGGACAGGATTTTCTTTTTATTTGACGTTGAATGTTTCCTTAAATCTACCAGTGGCTAGTATAATTGCCGTGTGCTACTCTCCTCACTTACAAATAGCTTTTAAAATTGCTTTTTTATTGTATGACACTAAATTAGTGTCATTAGGTTAATGTCTTACGCATCTCAAGATCTCACACAAAATGTTAAAAGTATTTGCTATTTTATCTTGCAGAAATGAACACCTCCTGCTTCCTTCTGCCCTCTTTTCCTTCTCTTTTTAGCTAGTTAATTCCTTCCAAGCATGTCCTTAGTGAAGGGATTTTAAATAACAAAACAAAAGCAAAAAAAGGTTGTGGAACTAACATGATATTTAGAGTCATTGCATTGTTCACTTTGCTGTTATAACACTTTCCCTTGCCATTGGTCTCCTTTTCTAGATTGTAAACTCTCTGGAGCAGAGACTCTCTCTCTGATGTTTGTACAGCACCTAGCACAATGTAGCTCTGTCCTTAGTTGGCCCTTAGCCACACCTCTAATAAATGACAAGATTTCAACATCCGGAAAAGAATGAAGTACTCTTATTGCTATTCTTAAGACAAAATTAATATTGCATCCGGATAGTTTACATATGACAATTGAAAGAAAATCAAGTTTTGAACAATTTGAATACTGTCCCTTGCAAATTGCAGGCATATCCCATGTTTGTTTGACAAGAAATAGATGTTTTTGTTAGAAACTGCAAGTGGTTTTTTTTTTTTCTTCTTCTGATCAGGAACACTTTTTTTCCACACTGTTTAAAATTCTGCTGGTTCAACAAAACAAAGATTTTTTCCTCTTTCAAAAAACTGTTTATGCCTTTTAGCTTTGAAGATGAGGTCTCTGAATGATTACAATGTTGAAAAATTTGGTTCATTTTGCTAAAGTGATATTCAAATCTTAAATTAAGAAGTAAATTGATTAGATAGTCATTCAGTGTGATTTATCATTTTAATAGTGAGGTATTATCCCATGACAACATAAAAGTTTTTATATCAGATATATGACAGGAGCAATCCAGAAGACATGAAAAGTTATTTTCATGCCAGATAAATTTTTCCAATGTGAAAAATCTCTTCTCTATCTTTTGCAAATGTTATTTAAAAGCCTGCAAATTATAAAGCATGCTGATGGCAGGGAAGCTTAGTCTGAACAAAGATAGAATACAATTTACAGTATTTTTCTGACTTCTTCTAGTATCAGCAAGCAGGCAAAGTACATTACTCACTCAGAAGTGTAAATAAAAAGCCCTCATACTTAGATATCTTCGAGCTCGTGAATATGCTTCTGAAGGAAATTGAAGGACTTGCATAGGTGCTGGAAGTGGTGAAGCTTGAGGTGCTGCCACAACCGCTGGCTTGAAGTGGTTTCCATTATATACAGGGTTTACAGTTTGATACATTTAAATGACTTAGACAATACATAACCCACCAATGAGAGAAATGTCTAAATAGATATATTTGTTTAAAAATAAGGTTAAATCCTGGAATGTAAAAGAAGGCTGTTTTTAATGTTACATGCTGATCACAATATTTGGCATATAGGGCCTGATCCGGAGACCTACCTCTATGGGACTCTTTCCCTTAACTTCAGTGACCTTTGGATCAAGCCCTTATTTAGTGTTCATGATTACTAACTGAAACTATCACCATGTGCTTTCATTGATGTGTTCAAGCCTGCAGGCTTGTGTGGAAAATGGAAGTGAAAAATACATGGAGGGGAAAGTGATAATGCTGCACTTTACTGAGCACCTGTAAAGAGAAGCTTCTGCATAATAAGAGTAATTGTGGATTTTTATATACAATGCCACATACATGGAGTTGACATTTATTTGATAAATTGCAGGGTCATGTGATAAACACATTTCATACTCCTTTTGACTGATTCATGCGTCCTCTTCTTACTAATCCCTCTCCCTGGGACTAAATCTAAAATACAGTTTGACTCATGGTTACTAATGCATATGGATTTACACATGGAAGAATATGAAAAATAGTCTCATGAACATTTTAAACACTCTAAAACATTCCTAAAATACCTGTCTTGTAATGTGATACACAGGACTCAATCCCACAATGTATTGAGCCAGGGAGTTTTAAGTGACTTGTCCAGCATCTCTTAGGAGCTTTGTGTAACATGCAGAAATAGAATCTAATTGTATGAGATGACATTCAGCTGCCTTAACCACCCAACCTTCCTTTCTCTTCCTGTAATTGATGGCCTCATTCATTGTACACCTGCCAACTTCTGCAACAAAGTACAGACTCATTCACTACAGAACATTGATTCATTCTCTGAGTGCTGTCTATCCTGTGCAATGAAGAAAGGAGTCCTGTGGAAAAAGTGGCCTAGTCATGGGAGGGGGAGCATGAAGAACACATGAGAGAGTTTCCCTGCTCTCCATTCTGGTGCCTGATGTCATAGTTTTCCCTGGTACTGGAAAAAGTAGTTGCAGGAAAAGTCCTATTTAAATTCCTGCAGCCCTGGGATGGGGCATGTTCCATCTGTCAACCTATAGGAGCTATATGGGTGCAGTGCTGATGGAATTTTCAGAGAATACTATGCCTAGCCTCCAACAGGTCTTTACTGGGCATATATAAATTACAGTTTTCAGCGGCTTGATAATTTGGGTAAATTAGGGTGAATTTTCACAAGGATGGCAAAAGGCACATTCCCGACACTCTGGGTCCTCTGCTAAATGTTAAGCCCCTGTCCAAAGTATGGAAGTGCTAGAACTTCACAATGAAATAGCTGTAAGAAATATTTAACATATTTCTCCCTTGTCTTGTTCTTGGAAATGGCTGAACTATTTTTGCAGAAATTTTAAAAATAAATAAATTAGCCTGAAGCAGATACCTAGGAGGGCAAAAATTCAGCCTGAACAGTTAGGTTGTCAAAGTTTTATAAGCAACTGAAAACAATAATAGCGTAAAATGTTAGGCAACCTGTTAGTATACAATATTGTGGTCACATAGTGGCAAGACCATAGTTAAGGTTGTGTCAGAATTTTTTGTTTTACAGAGGAGGCTCGAGCAAAAAAAGCCACTAAAAATGACAAGCACCTGGAACTCAGGTAGCATTCTGGATGTTTCCTGAGGCAGTGAGAAAATTGTAGGTACCAAGAAGATGATCCAGAGGTGTTTGATTCTTGCTAAGACTGTGACTAGCCCAAAGCTAATAATATCTTAATTGACTGAGACTGGGAGGAGTAAGGGTAAAGCCTTCATGGATTCAGTAGTGTCCCAGTGGCTTTGCAAACTATTAGACTGGCTTCCATGGCTGAGTTAATAAAGAATCACATTTGTGTAATGGATAGCATTTTTACTGAGCACAGCTATCCTTGAGAGGTTGCCTGCAGTATCCCCTGAAGTAAGATTTAGGATTATATTAAATCCAGTGAATCATAGCAGCTACTGCAATATGAGGCAGTGATTGTGACATTCTCCCTTTTTGGTGTTACAGAATGATATGGACAACTCACATAAATGCCAGTTGATAATGGAATAAAGCTAAATTCTAGAGGTGGTTGGGAATTTTCCATTGGAATTATTTTCTGACATAATGTGTGGTTTCTGCAAAAATTACATGTTCTGTGGGAAATCTCAATTTCCCCCCAAACATTTTTGATGTTCAATCAGAAAAATTGAAATGAAACATTTTGTTATAAGTTGGCTTGACCTAAAGTGGAATTTTTCATTTCATTTGTGGAAACAAGGGTTAAAGGCTTTGACTATAGGCCCATCAGTTATGTCAAGACAGAACACAGTCAAGCTAACTCTGAAGTCTCATAATGCAAGACTTTGGAAAGCAGGCTTTGTGTGTGAAGCGGGTGGGAGACAACACAGAGTCAATGTAACCTAACCTTGAAGATAATGATGTTGTGAGAACAGAAGTGAGACAGAAGTGAGAAAATAATGGAATGGGCAGAACATAACATAAATAAATTGCAGATGTTTTTCATTAATGCATTCCATGAAAGAGTATAAATATTTGTGGTTTATTGTTTGTACTTTGGAGAAACTGAGGCAGAGATGCTCTCTGTCAGCTGTATTTCTTCCCTGGCAATTGCTTGAAATAAAGCTGTCTCTGATTTTGTTGCATTCCAACCTGAGAGTGAGGATTTATTTTTCTCCCACACATTGAAATGACCTGATACGTTGCATTTCTTATCCGTTAAACCTCAAAACAATAAACGGCATTCCCCTAGTGCATTGACCTGCGAGAGTAATAATTTGGGCCCCCATTGTCTCCTATGAGCCAGGTTCCCTGGAGGACTACATCTCCCACAATGCAATGTGGACCCAGCTGCAAATGCAGTTTAATGTTTAACAAAACAAAATGAACCATTCTGGTATGTCAAAATGTTTCATTTTGATCAAAAATGTTGAAACTAAAGCTTTTGATTTTTCTGAATAGAAATGGTTTTAGAATTTCAGTTCTGCAACAAAATTGGAAAATTTCAACTTTTTGTCCAATTTCAGGCCAAAAACAAATATTGAAATGTTAGCATTTCCTATGGGATGGAAATTCCAAATTTTGTTCACCTCTGTTAAGTTCCATTGACTGAGGTTTATACAAGAAAGTCATACTGAACAACTGAATGGACATCTAGCTTTAGAACCCTAACCTTCATTTATTAGACGCTACCTCACTCATGTAAAATTAATGAAATTCCTTCACTTCTTTTGTGTATTGGTGCACAGATGTAGCCCATTCTTAATTATTGTGCAACATTATAGATTTTTGCAGTCTATTGGCTCAAACTTTTATACTGCTCATATTATCTATGTATTCTTTACAGCCAGAATCCTGTCACACTTTAAGCAATATCAGATCTGGGTAAAAAATTTGTGCCTTGTGCCTATCTTTTGTACTAATGGGTGGGGAAGACTTTTGAGAGAAATCCAAAGTTCCAAACCTCTGCCTTCCTGTTACCTTAAATATCTGCTTTCTGTATGCATCTCTGTGTTATGCAAGTCATCTGATCAGTGCTTTGTTTTTCAGATGTTATTAGAGCATATCCATGGTAATGCATAATAAATCAGAATTAATTAACTTTAAACATTTTTTCATTTGTTTATTAAAACAATCTTGCTATTTATGCTTTTTGGATTTCACTTAAAATGATAAAAATTAAAGTGGCTGATGCAATCTGCAAGATGAATAAATGTGCTTATCTAATAGGTTCTTTGCAAGGATAATTTCTAATTTTTGTAGGAATGTGTAGTCTGAAAACCAAGAAATCAAGTCCTTTATTTGCAGTTTTTCTTGACAAATACTAATGCTGTAAATTATACAGCTGTTCTTCCCCTGTATGGATTTTGTAGTACTCAGAGCGATTTATAGGTCCAGAGTGCAGCTGCTGAAAGTCATTTATTCTCAGTTCTGTATTAAATCTATCATATACAAATGCATTAACATTCAGTACAGAGCTCAAGGGCTTAAGACCTTTTTTTCCCTCTGAGTTGCTGTCCTGAAAATGTTTGCAAGGTATGCAGAAAACATTTTTAAAAAGATTAAACTGATGTATTAAAAAAGGGAGCCATTCTTAGTGTTTCTCCTTGATGAATATTTGAAACCAGCTCATTTTGCAATATGGGCTGAACAGCCAAGACAAAAATCTCCTGTCAACATTAACAAATTGGGAATGCTAGTAAGCTTGTTTTGATGAATTACAATTTCAGTTTAGTTTGCTTGTGTGCCACCTTTAATGTATGTCATCTGTGTACATATGTTCACATTTCATAAATTTAATATCTCCTGCAATTTTTTTAGGATCTTGTGTCTATCCTTAAAAGAGAGAATGCAGCTTTGATTCAGTTTATTTAACCATATGGAAGTTTTTTAATATAAAAATGGGACCTATGCTTATATGAAATATTTGGGAAGTATAAAAAAAGTATATGTCAAGTTACATACATTGTAGTTATAATAGTAATTATGACTTGACAAGAAAACCAGAGGCAAGGGGACACAGCTATTTCTCAAATCAGGGCCGTCCCTTGGGGGGTGTGGGGCCCGGGACAAATCAGCCTCCCCGCTAGTCTCCTTGCTGTCCGCCCAGTGCGCCCACCCATCTGGCTGCCGCTTGTCGTCTCCTCCCCCTGCCCTCCTGCCTCTGCCTCCACCCCTCTCCCAAATGCCTGCCTGCCACTCACCTCCCCATTCACCTCCTCAGCCCGCTCACCTGCCCACCTTCTGCCTCACCTCCCCGCCCGCCTCCTCACCTGAATATCAGGACAAATTGCGTCCCGATTGTACATCGGTTGGGATGCAGGACAAAGAGCTAAATATTGGCACATTCCCAATTTTATTGAAGCGTGGGGCCCCCACAAAGCACGGGGCCCAGGGCGGTTACCCCAATTCGCCCTGCCCAAGGGACGGCTCTGTCTCAAATGTGTAATTTCTAACAGAATAGCTCTTAAAATGGCTGCCTGATAGCTATGTATCTTTTTATCCTTGATGATTTCACATTGTTGAAGCTAAGCTATTTAGGAAGCTTGAATGGATCTGTGTCCAGGACCAGAAACTGACGGCTGGGTGAGTCTGACCTGATTTATTACAGAAAGAAGGTGCCGAGCTCTTGTGGTAGATGGGATATAACACAAAGTGTATGCAATGAAAAGAAGGATAAGATGCAATTGTGCTAAAACAAAAGGTCTATCAGAGTGGCATCTGACAACTTGGAAATTAATGGAAACCATTGAGGATCTCTCATATCATCGTGTACCAGTATTCATGACTTTGTATTTCAGGTGTTTCTAATGGCCTATCACCATGGGTATGAAATAGTTTTCCCATTCCGTGAGAATTTTTGAGATCTCAAAAAATTTTCCTACCTTGAATTGGGACAAAAAGGTGAATCTTAAATTTTTGTGAACTGAAAATCTGGGGGGAAAAATTCAGATGAGGTGAGTTGAAATGTTTTTGTTTTGATGCTGACTTTTTTTTTATTTTTTAGGCTTTTTAATTGTAAATTAATTAAAATTTCTAAACAAAGTCATTTTGACCTGAAAAACTGAATGTTTTTGTTTAGACAATGTGTAAACTGGACATTTTGACAATTTAAAAACTTTTTTCAATTTTTTCCAAAACAGAAATTTGTCAAAACCAATGCTTTCTCATAAACTATTTTGGTTTTGATGAATCAGCGTTTTCTGATATGTTGTGTTGAAAAATTCCCAAACAGCTGTAATCACTGTTATCTAAGTGCCCACTTATGTCATATTTACTGATAATATTTTATACTTTTCAGACCTATGACATACCTAAAAATGAAAGGCACTGTGTAAAATCAAATTCTAAATATTATAATTTTGTGTTTTTATAAGACTTTGATATACAGAATTTTCCCAATCCTACATTCCTTTCAGACTTCAAATTCCATTTGAATCAACAGAAGTTGGTCCTACTTTATCATATCTTCCTGTCTCCTTTCTTGGCTCTGCCACAGAGTTGGAGTATACATTTAGGTATGCTGCTTAAATTATCTGTGCCGCAGTTTCCGCATTTATATAATCTCAGAAATGCTATGAAGCTTTGAGATCTTTTTCATAGAAATATAGGGCTCGAAGAGACCTCAAAGTCATCAAATCCAGCCCTCTGTGCTGTGGCAGGACCAGGTAAACCTAGAGCAGCCCTGACAGGTGTTTATCTAACCTGTGTTTAAAAACTTCCAGTGATGGGGATTCCACAACCTCACTTGGAACCCTATTCCAGAGCTTGATTACCCTTACAGTTAGAAAGCTTTTCCTAATATCTAACTTTAAATCTCTCCTGCTGCAGATTAAGCCCATTACTACTTGTCTTGTGTTCAGTGGACATGAAGACCAATCAATCACAGTCCTGTTTATAATCGCCCTTAATATATGTGAAAACTATTATCTTGTCCCCCCATAGTTTTCTTTTCTCCAGATCTAAACATGCCCAGTTTTTGTAACTTTCCTCTTAGGTCAGGCTTTCTAAAGCTTGTATCATTTTTGTTGCTCTCCTCTGGATTCCAATTTGTCCACATCTTTCCTAAAGTGTGGTGCCCAGAACTGGAGACACTACTCCAGTTGGGGCCTCACCAGTGCCAAGTGGGACAATTAACTCCCATCTCTTACATACAACGCTCAGTAATGATATTGGCCTTTTTCACAGCTGCATCACTTTGTTGACTCATATTCAGTTTGTGATCTGCTGGAAAGGATCGGAGGTTATAGCAGTACTACCATCCAGTTATTCCCCATTTTGTAGTTTTGTATTTGATTTTTTCCCTTCATAAGTGAAGTACTCTTCACTTGTCTTTATTGAATTTCATCTTGTCGAATTCAGACCAATTCTCTAGTTTGTCAAGGTAATTTGGAATTCTAGTGCTGTTATCCAAAGTGCTAGCAACCCCTCCCTTCTTGGTGTCATCTGCAAAATTTGTAAGCATACTCTCCACCCCATTATCCAAGTCATCAATGAAAATACGAATAGTATCGGACCCAGGACTGACCCCTGCAGGACCCCAATAAATATGCCCGTCCAGTTTGACAGCAAACAATTGAATACAATCTTTCAATCAGTTGTGCACCCACCTTATAGTAAATCCATCTGGACCACATAGCTCTAGTTTGCTTATGAGAATGTCATGTGGGATAGCGTGAAAGGCCTTATTAAATTCAATAGATATCACATCTACTGCTCCCCATCACCCCCATCCACTAGGCCAGTAACCCTGTCAAAGAAGGAAATTAGGTTGGTTTGGTATGATTTGTTTTTGACAAATCCATGCTGGCTATTCCTTATAACCCTGTTACCCTCCAGGTGCTTATAAATTGTTTAATAATTTGGTTCAGTATCTTTCCAGGTATTGAAGTTAGGCTGACTGGTCTATAATTCCCTGGCTCCTCTTTGTTCCCCTTTTTAAAGATAGGTATTCTGTTTGCCCATCTCCAGTCATGTGGGACTTCACCCATCGTCCATGAGTTCTCGAAGATAATTGCTAATGGTTCCTAGATTTCCTCAGCTAGTTCCTTAAGTATCCAAGGATGAATTTCATCAGGCCCTAACAACTTGAATACATCTAGTTTATCTAAATATTCCTTTGCCTGTTCTTTCCCTAATTTGGCTTTTATTCCTTCCCCCTTGTTGTTAATATTAATTGAGTTGAGTATCTGTTCTCCATTAACCTTCTTAGTGAAGACTGAAGCAAAATAGGCTTTAAACGCGACCGCTTTCTATGATGCTAGGCAAGTATAGAGTGCTATTACTGTTGTTAAATTTGTTCTTAGAGATACTTTTTTGTCCTGCATGGCCCTTACCTTTCCCTTTGTCCGTCCACTTTTTTTTTGGCCCATTCGTTTGTTTTAATGTTTTGCTCGGTTGGCTCATTCTCTTGCATAGGTACCATACCATACCATACCAGCTGTGCAAATAACTAATTTTTTTGGTTCATTAGAAATTTGGAAAAATATTAAGTGTTTTGGGTTGATTCAAAGAGGAAATTTTTGAAGACTTTTGGTGACTCAAAAGTCAGAAAAATTAATTTGGGGATGAACAAAATGAGTAAATATTAAAATATTAACTATTAAAAATAAAGTGGAAGGAAAAATTGAAATAAAGTTGTTTTGAATTAGGAAAATTCAAAACAAAACATTTCATTTTTGGGAGGATTTTTTTAATCTTTTTTTTAAAATGGAAAAAATTGGTGAAATTGACGTGAATTTGCAAAATGTTTTGGTCCATCTGAATGTGCATTTCTTACCAAAATAAGTTTTTGGTCAAAAAATGTCACCAGCTCTAATATACAGTTAATCTCCAGATTGTCTTGATATGGAACAGAAAAACTATTCTTTACATGCCTGTATGTATATGTTCTAAACAGTTCCTGTTCTAGCCAATTGTTCTTCTGTTTTATATTTATTTGGAAATAGCACCAGATTTCAGAAGCGTCAGACTGTGTCTTTGTATTTTTCAAGGTCCAGGGTGTTAGATCACTACTTTGTGAGGCTGCCAGTGGTAACTATTATTTTACCCAATATAGAAAACTCTCCTCACTCATCACTTTCAGCAGTTGAATTATGAATCATTCTAACTGAACTATGAAAATGCTTTTTAAGAGTTGTCGTAGTGACTCAATAAAATGTTAGAAAAAATAATACCAGTACAGCTATTTCTACAGGACAGATCTTGTTGGGTGATATGGGCTATTGCTCTGACAATATCAAGCACTGAAAATAAGTCCCTGCACAGGCAAAGACTTATATACTAGAAGTAGGCCATTGACTACAATGGTACTACTTTTAGGGTGAAATCCTGGCCATATTACAGTCAATGGAAGCTTCACCACTGATTTAAATGGGGCAAGATTTTACCCATATTTTCTAAAGACAAATATAGGTGTAAGTCTTTATTGGATCCAGGCCCTTATTCATAACACTGAATTTGGAAAATCATGATAATACCCACTATTCAATTTATACGACATTTGTCGTCAAAATGTAACAAAAAGAAACTGACAACAGAAGGCTACCAATAAATCTGATCTTTCTGAAATTGTGCATACATGTACATTTTTGTATAAGCTAGCAAACAAGCTGCTTGAATTTTTAGAGTTCCAATCACTTTTTAATCATTTTCATTTGTCTTAAATGTATATGTTTTTATTATACCGCATTCCTGGAGCATGGGAACTTCCCAGGAACCAAAATAATTGAAAATATTTTGATGATTAAGATGTCAGTTTTGAAAATGAAATGATTGCTTGGACTCAGTGAGAAAAGATATGGTAAATCATTAATAGTAAATTAGAGATGAAATCTTTTGGCTCAGGATCCTGATTTAGAACACTTTAAATGTTGGGATTGTTTGGATCTGTGGTCTGATTTTGGCTCAATATAATTATGGGGGTCATTTGCAATGTTTGGATCCAAATATAGGTACACACAAGCCCAAAGTTCAGAGGAGCCTGGATGTTATTTTTATTTTGGTCCATTTCTATCAAAAATACATCACAACAGAAGGTTAATGCAATAACTTAGAAATATAAAACAAATCTATCCACAAGGTTAAAGTCCACAGGAAATGTATTGGTAGTGTTTGGACACTGAAGAGACTGGGTCCTTGAAGTTGCTGTAGATGCACCAAAAATAGAGCTTTCCCCCCCTCCTCTGCAAAGTCCACAAGCTCCTGTCCAATGGAACTGTTGCATGTACTTGATGATTTGGCAAATCCAGCTCAGAAACAAAGGCAGACATTTCTTGTGGGTTTTTTATTCATTTCATGGATGAAATGAACTGGATTTGAACCGGGTTTCCTGTGTCTGTGGTGGCAGGTCTGTGCCTAGAGGGGACAAATGTAATGGCCACTGTCTCTGGATTTAGATCAATATCATTTAAAGAAATTCTAGAGGTGTCAGGGGACGTTTGGCTTCTGATCTGTGGAAAAATTCTCTTGATCTCTGATATCTTTCATATCCAACAGACATCCATTCCTCACAATCTTTCTATATCTCATCCCTTCAGATTTTCCAGTTCCCCCACCTGTTCTTTCTATTCCTCATCTCCTCACAGAGATTATCCACTTTGTCATCTTTCTTCCCCTTCTTTAAAAAATGAAGTGTGTGATAGAGATCTTAAGTTTTTGTATCTTAAAATGTGTTGTTGAACATCCATTTAAGTGAATCCATCCATACTGGATTAACACATTAGCTGGTTGCTTCTGCTAAAGTGATACCAATGAAACAGTTAAAAATTAACACTTAAACTGCCATCATTGGAGTTTCTTCCAAATTCTTCCCTCAGGAGGTGTCAGGGTAACGTTTGCCCTCCTTCTGCTATGGAGGCCAAACCTCCTACGTCCACCAAAGAGGCTACAAAGTGCCATATTAATAGGCCATCTTCATGGAGTCCTCGGGTCTGATCTGTACTGTCTCATGGTCCCCTGCTATTTTTCTGTGACTGACTCTGCTCTTTAAAGAGGGGATCTCTTGATGAAGTGGGGCTACAGGGGAGCCTCCAGCTGTACAAACATTTCCAAATATTTCCTGGGAGCTAAAGGGAGAAGAAGGGAACAGTGTGCACCAAGACCCTGTACCTGGTAAATCCCTTCTCAGAGAGCCTCTCCCACTCTCAGATGTCCAGTTCGATAGGGCAGAGAGTATTTACCATTGTTGTTTGGTATGCCTAGGAATAACTTCTACAAGATGCTATGGTGGGGACAGTGCCACAGAGGCCTGTAAAGGACCTTCTGCATGGATCTCAGAAGGATGATTAGATCATAGAGAAATAATAAATTGTTGTAAAAGCATTAAAATAACTCTTGGTGTTAAAAGCTGCCTCTTCTGGCACCTATACTGCTGGTGTTTCTGTAAGTGTTGCCATTTGTCATTCATTTTTTCAAGGACCAATTGTATACTTCCAAGTTTTGCTGTGACTGCTGCAGCTTTGCTTTCCATAACTCTGTGAGGTGTACACACACGTGTTCCTATTTCTGTCAATCTGTTGCCATGACTGGTTGTTCTTCATATTTAGTCTTACACTGGATTCTAAACAGTCTTGATCACCACACGATTATGCCAGGTCCAGACCTCTTTACTTTCAATGGTGGACATTAACTTCACAGTTCTGACATATCAATGATTAATATACCAGTGATTTCTGACAATGAAGACTGGATTCTCTTTTTTACTGAAGCAAATGCTATATTTGGCTTAAAAGATAACGTGGTGTTTAAATCACACAGGTCAACTTGTATGCAGTGTTGTAGCTGTGTTGGTGCCAGGATATTAGAGAGACAAGGTGGGTGAGGTAACATCTTTTATTGGCCCAACTTCTGTTGGAGAGAGACAAGGACTGAATAGAGACATTGGATTTATTTATTACAACAATCTATAACCCACTAAACCCCACTATTCCAGCTTTTTTCCCCTTTACCCCTATGAATGTACAGGCATTCATGGGCCACTTTACCTCGAATGGTCCCTTGAAATATGTGTTAACTACTTATGCTAAAATACCTTGTATTTAGCTGTGACACTCTAAGTACATTTCCCAGACCTGAAGAAGAGTTCTGTGTAACCTTGACAGCTTCTCTCTCTCATCAACAGAAGTTGGTGCAATAAAATATATTACTTACGAGTCTCTCTAGTATGTAAACTTAACACTAAAAGGTCCAAATGGAGAGCTGACTACAGATTCTGAGCAACTGGTTACTAATTCCAACCCTTCAGTGTCCCAGAAATCCAAACCGAGTTAAGATTTAAACACTGAACTGTTCACAAAAGTAGATAGGGCTAACAATATAATGTCATAAAACGCCCTGCCTTTTAGAAAACGTAGAAATGTCTTACTGCAACAATGGGGAAATTTGGGCATTAGGTTCTTCATGGGTTGTGCCAAGATGTTAAAAAGGAAGCCCTGGGCAGTGCATTAGTTAGGGAAGGGTATAAAAGGAATGGAGGCTCTAGGACCCTGGATAAGGATGCAGATCATCCTGGTTTCAGGAGCTGCATGTGGGTGCATATTAATAATGAATTATTGATGAGTCTTAAAATCAGATAGAATCAGTTAGTTGCAATCAGAATATAAATGGAGTTGGAGCCTTGTTTAATCAATCACTTTTTATTTCTAAGGCTCCTAACACGTGTATCTGAGTATCATTATTTTTATTATTCCTTCCTCTTGTTCTTGCCATTTTTCTCTTGCAGTCTCACACCATGTTAAAAGAGAAAATTGCATTATGAATACCTAGCTTTTATATAGCATGTTTTATCAGTAGATTTGAAAGCATTTTCATCCACATTTTACAAATGAGTTCCAGAGGGGTGAAGTGACTTGCCCAAGGTCACCAACAAGTAATAGCAGAACTGAGTCTAGAGCCCACATCTCTTGAGTCCAAGGGTATGTCTACACTATAATAGTAGTTCGATTTTACTTAAACCAATTTTTTGAAACCGATATTACAAAGTTGAACGTGTGTGTCCACACTAAGCACATTAATTCGACGTTGTGAGTCCACAGTAATGGGGCAAGCGTCGACATTCCAAGCGGTGCACTGTGGGTAGCTATCCCACAGTTCCCGCAGTCCCCGCTGCCCATTGGAATTCTGGGTCGAGCCCCCAATGCCTGATGGGGCAAGAAATGTGTTGCGGGTGGTTTTGGGTAACTGTCGTCATTCAACCCTCACTCCCCCCCTCTCTCCGTGAAAGTGGCGGCAGACAATCATTTCGCGCCCTTTTCCCTTGATTGACAGCATGGACGCCATAGCACCGAGAGCATGGAGCCCGGTGACATCATCGCAGCAGTTATGGCCGTTGTCAACACCTCGCGCCTTATCGTGCACTTTATTCAGAGGCAGATGTTGAGAAATCAGGCGAGGAGGCTACGGCAGCGCGGTGACGACAGTGACGATGACAGGGACACAGACCTCTCTCAAAGGACGGAACCCCACAAATTGGACATCCTGGTGGCAGTGGGTCATGTCGATACAGTGGAACGCCGATTCTGGGCCCGGGAAACAAGCACAGACTGGTGGGACCGAATAGTGCTGCAGGTCCGGGCTGAATCCCAGTGGCTGCGAAACTTTCGAATGCGTAACAGCACTTTCCTGGAACTTGGTGACTTGCTGTCCCCTGCTCTGAAGCGCCAGGACACCAGGATGAGGGCAGCCCTGACAGTCCAGAAGCAAGTGGCCATAGCCCTCTGGAAGCTTGCAATGCCTGACAGCTACCGGTCAGTCGTGAATCACTTTGGAGTGGGCAAATCTACCGTGGGGGTTGCTGTGATGCAAGTAGCCAACGCAATCGTTGAGCTGCTGCTATCAAAGGTAGTGACCCTGGGAAATGTGCAGGCGATAGTAGATGGCTTTGCTGCGATGGGATTCTCTAACTGTGGTGGGGCCATAGACGAAACGCACATCCCTATCCTGGGACCGGACCACCAGGCCAGCCAGTACATTAACCGAAAGGGCTACTTTTCAATGGTACTGCAAGCACTGGTGGATCATAAGGGACGTTTTACCAACATCAACGTCGGATGGCTGGGAAAGGTTCATGACGCTTGTGTTTTTAGGAACTCTGGTCTGTTTAGACGGCTGCAGGAAGGTATTTACTTCCCGGACCAGAAAATAACTGTTGGGGATGTGGAGATGCCTATAGTGAAGTTTATGGCGGGGTGGGAGGTTGAGGCAAATCGCCTGGCCGCTGATTATGCACAGCCAGACACCAGGGTGATTAGAAGAGCACCGCGGGACGCGCTGCGCATCAGGGAAGCTTTGAAAACTAGCTTCCAGACTGACCAGGGTAACTAGTGACTCTCACGTTTGTTTAACCTTGAGGTGAACCTGCCCCTGTTTCTTTACTCTGTTTATATTTCCTATCCTCTCCAATTACCAACCTCCTTTCCCCCTTCAAACACACCTTCCTTTGAAAAGAAAATAAAGGCAACATTGTTCAACAAAAAAGTATTTTTTATTAACGATTTTTCAGTAAAGGGAGGGAACTGGAATGGAGGCTAGGGTGGGGTGCGGTTGGAGGGAAGGAAAGGACGCTTCAAAACTTGGGGAATGACAGCCTTCTGCTACTTGAGCAGTCCGCCGGGGTGGACTGGTTGTTTGTACGGAGCCTGCCACCCCTCGTTTTTGGGACTCTGGGTCAGGGGGCTATGGGACTGGGGGGTGGGGGAGGGCGGTTATAGATTGGCTGCAGTGGCACTCTGTCATCCTGCTTCCGTTCCTGCAGAACATCCACCAGATGCCGGAGTGTGTCCGTTTGCTCCTGCAGTAGCCCAAGCATCGCCTCAGTCACCCGCTGGTCTTCCATCCGCCAACTCTCATCTCGAGCGTCCCTCCTGTCCTCATGCGCATCCCTCCTGTCCTCACGGGCGTCCCACCTGTCCTTCCGCTCGCTGGCCGCTCGCTTGTACTGTGAAATGGTGTCCCTCCACTCATTCTGCTGGGCTACCTCAGTGCGGGAGCACTGCATTAGCTCAGAGAACATGTTGTCTCGTGTGAGTTTCTTTCGCCGCCTTATCTGTGACAGCCTTTAGGAGGGAGATGCCGGGGGAAGCCTAGAGACAGTTGCAGCTGTGGGATGAAAAAAAGGGAGTGAATTCTTTAAAAAGATAAATTTTTCAGAACAATGAACATACTCTTTCGTGGTGAACAAGACCATTCACACTACCTATCACATGTGCTTTCAGTACAAGGTCGCATTTTGAATTTTTATATTGAGTGCCTGGGGTCTTGGTGTGCAGATCACACCAGCGGGGCCAGGCAATGGAATTCGGCTAGCAGGCGGCCATGGTAAGCCGTAGACTTTTGGCTGCTGAAAGCTTACTTAACAGCAGCGCCCTCCTTTCCCGTTCAAAGCAGAGCTCCTAGAGTTGGCCAGTTACTGCTGTGCTGTGTGGGTTAACGTGCAGCGGCAGAAACCAAAGTAACCCCAGCCATCCCATTCTCTGGGATGGTCGCTTTAGCCTTCACCCCACTGCGTGGCTGTTCTCGGGGAAGATCCCTGCTAGCTGACCGTGAACCGCTCAGCATGACCTGCAAGCTGCCGGGGAACCGCCAAGCAGAAACGTTCCCCCTTCTCGCCCCCACCGCGTGGCTGGAAACTGCTGGGTAGATTTTTTAAAAGGCACAGGCAAACAGTCCCCGTAATAAAATTCACCTAATTCCAACCAGGTCACCATGACTGATATCACTCTGATGAGGATTACGCAGACAGAGAAAGAACGTATGTTGCGTGAATGCCAGCAAACACCGGGGCCATATGCCGCCATGCTTTGTCAGGCAATGATACTGGAGTACCTGCTACTGGCCTAGCACGGTAAAGTTTCCTACCATGGAGGACGCAATAAGGCCGCTCTCCCCAGAAACCTTCTGCAAAGGCTTTCACAGTACCTCCAGGAGAGCTTCATGGAGATGTCCCAGGAGGATTTCTGCTCTATCCCCACACATATTAACAGACTTTTCCAGTAGCTGCACTGGCCACGAATGCAGCCAAAGTGCTCAGGTCAAATTACTCATTAAAAACCCATTGCTTTAATACCATGTCTATTCTATTCAAAAGATATGTTTTGAACACTCACCTACTGTTCTTTCTCCGGATTCGTGGTCCGGGATACCGCCTTGGGAGGGTTGGTAGGGGATCTCTGTCAGGGTAATGAAGAGATCCTGGGTTTCGGGGAAATCGGCGTTCAAAACGCTGTCGACTACCTCGTCGTCCTCATCTCCCTCGTCATCTTCCCCGTCCGCGAAAACCTCAGAGGAAGCGACCGATGAGAATACCCCATCATCGGAGTCCACGGACAGGGGTGGGGTAGTGGTGGCGGCCCCCCCCAGGATAGCATGCAGCGCGGTGTAGAAACGGCATGTCTGGGGCTGAGACCCGGAGCGTCCGTTGGACTCTTTGGTCTTCTGGTACGCTTGCCTCAGCTCCTTAATTTTCACGCGGCACTGTGTTGCATCCCGGCTGTATCCTCTGTCCATCATGGCCTTGGAGATTTTCTCGTAGATTTTCGCATTATGTCTTTTTGATTGCAGCTCTGATAGCACGGATTCATCTCCCCACACAGTGATCAGATCTAACACTTCCCCATCAGTCCATGCTGGAGCCCTCTTTCGATTCTGGGATTGCATGGTCACCTCCGCTGGAGAGCTCTGCATCGTTACCAGTGCTGCTGAGCTCACCACGATGTCCAAACAGGAAATGAAATTCAAACTGGCCAAACAGGAAATGGAATTCAAATGTTCCCGGGTCTTTTCCTGTGGGGCTGAGCAGAGAATCTGAGCTCGGACTGCTGTCCAGAGAGGCGAGAGTGGTGCACTGTGGGATACCTCCCCGAGCTATTAGTGTCGAATTCCGTCCACACTAACCCTAATTCGACATGACCATGTTGATTTTAGCGCTACTCCCCTCGTCGGGGAGGAGTACAAAAATCGATGTAAAGAGCCCTTTATGTCGAAATAAATTGCTTCGTTGTGTGGACGGGTGCAGGGTTAATTTGATTTAACGCTGCTAAATTTGACATAAACTCCTAGTGTAGACCAGGCCCAAGTCCAGTGCTCTCTCTACTAGATCTCACTGCCTCCCCCTTTATTCTGATTTTCGTCCTTTTAATTAATTCATCTAGTTTTCCTGTGTATCTCAGTCTACTTCCTTCCCTCCCTCCCATGTTGCTTCAGAGCTCTTTCCTTTGCTCCTGATCTTCAACCAGTGACAATTTCTTCTGCAGCTGCTCAAGGTCAGAGTGGGTTTTTGAGTTTAAGAACCTTTTTTCTGCTGGGTGAAGCAGAGGCTTTGTAATTCCCTGGGATACACCTGCTCCCTCTGTAACTGTGTTGGTATATGACAGTATGTCTACAGTAGGAAAAAAAATTGTGTTTTTAACATATGTTAGGTAACATGTTAACTAGTGTGTGTTCAAATTCTGTACAAAATGCAAGTTGTAGTTTTAACACATATAAGCTGGTTAACATTAACCCTCATTTCACCCTGACTAATGAGTGTTAAAACTACACTTGCCTTTTAACACATTTTAGTTAACATAAATTAGCGTACTGAACACATTTAAAATACTTTCCCCACTTCTCCTAGTGAAGACAAGCCTTGAGAGGGTGGCTAAGGTATGGAATTTTTCTGCAAGCTGGCTCAGTTTGAGCACCAGTGATGTTACACTGCTTTGATGCATTTGCTATGGATAAAAATCCAGATGTGGCATCCTAATTTCCTTTTATATCCTAATCTGATAATTGACTTAATTTAACTTCCAGAATATTTAATATTCTGCATTTTTCTATTTTAGTGGGAGATAAATTAAATGAAAAGAAACACTTGGAGGTTTGCCAAAGTAGTCTTTAAGATGCCTGATTACTAACTTTCTACTATGTTTTAAAACTACTTTAAGATTTGAAAAGATACAGAGAGACTACTGTGAGCTAGCTATTTCACTCCCACTTAGTCAGATGTGGGGAAAGCAGGAGCGCCCCTCCTTATTGTTTTAAATTTTAAAATTCTAGCTTTCTGCCATACGGCACCATTGGAGAAGACAGCTAGTATCCATGATAAAAGTATTGGCTTCCCACACTAGCCAGCATATATTAGTCAACAAAAGAAAACTATTAATATAATTTTAATTTGTGGGTTACAAATGCCAGTGTAAAGCAAAATTAATTTTGAAATTTCAAATTCTGGATTTATCTCTCTATTCACTTTTCCCCTCTCTAATAATCACATTGAGAGTTCTACATCTGGAGACTCCCCTCACGTTTTAGGGAGTGAGGTCAGCTTGATCCAGTGGATAAAATATTTGACTGGGAAAGACAAGACCTGAGTTCTAGTCCCAGTTATGCCACTGATCTGCTTGGACAAATCAGTTCTGTCTCTGTTTCCCTTCCCACCTTTGTCTGTCTTATCTGCTTACACTGTAAGGGCCAGATTTTTAAAGGTATTTTGGCATTGGCTCTTCTGAAAATCCCATTAGGTGCTTATCTCCATCTTTAGATACCTAAATACCTTTAAAAATCTACCTTGGAGTAAGAATTGTCTCTTATTTTGTTTTTGTATAGTGTACTGGTCTCAGTTGGAATCCCTAGGTGCTACTGTAACAAAAATAATAATGAAAGGTAAAATATTTAGGCATTAATGCTAAAATCTGAGTTCTGTATAACAAGCTAGATGGAAGCAAGAGCGCAGAGGATTATATCCAGTGTTACCAAGTGATGAAAGGTAGGTTCTGAGTTGTGTCCTCCAAAACTCATTGCAGATTAAATTTTATTTAATATTACATAAATGGTCTTAAAGATTATTAAAGTATTAGAGTGATAAAAAGTCCTTGAAAACATTAAGATAGGAAGCAAGTGAATACTTCCCGAGGAAGTAGCATATTATAATAATTAGAGAAGTGGGCAAGTGACAAAGGTTATTCTGTGTCTCAAGCATGCATATAGACCTAATAAAAGAGAATATACATTTAATGGAGTACAACTGTAGGAAAAAATTAAGAAAGGAACATAAAGGAAAAAGTCAGTGATGGTGGAGTCACAGTGTATGCATTATGTAAAGAAGCAAATGATGTTTTAAGATATATAACTAAGGGTATGTCTACACTACGAAATTAGGTCGATTTTTTAGAAGTCCATTTTTGGGAAGAGATTGAATAAATTTGAATGTGCATTAAGTCGGTCGAGTGCGTCCGCAGTACCGTGGCTAGCGTCGACTTTTGGAGCAGTGCACTTTGGGTAGCTATCCCACAGTTCCCGCAGTCCCTGTTGCCCATTGGAACTCTGGGGTGAACTCCCAATGCCTGATGGGGCAAAAAATTTGTTGCGGATGGTTTTGGGTAAACGTCGTCAGTTGCCCCTCCCTCCGTGAAAGCAACGGCAGCCAATCGTTTTGCGGCTTTTTTCCTGGAGTGCCCGCGCATGCGCAATAGCTCTGCAAGTGGGAGTCTGCTCAGATCACCGCTGCAGTTGTGAGCACTGTAAATAAACACCTCACATTTGCCCTTGGAGATTTTGGCATATATATTGGCATTGCATCTTTTGCAACAGAGTTCTGATAGCACTGATTCATCTCCCCATACAGCGATCAGATTCAGTATCTCCTGTTCGGTCCATGCTGGAGCTCTTTTGCACTTCTGGGACTGCGTGGTCACCTCTGCTAATGAGCTCGCCACACTGGTCAAACAGGAAATGAAATTCAAAAGCTCCCGGGGATTTTCCTGTGTACCTGACTAGTGCATCTGAGTTGAAAGTGCTGTCCAGAGTGGTCACAATGGTGCACTCCGGGATAGCTCCTAGAGGCCAATACCGTAGAATTGTGTCCACACTACCCCAAATTCGACACGGTGATGTCGATTTCAGCGCTAATCCCCTCTTCGGGAAGGAGTACAGAAATTGATTTTAAGAGCCCTTTAAGTCGAAAACAATGGCTTCATCATGTGGACGGGTGCAAGGTTAAATCGATCTAATGCTGGTAAATTTGACCTAAACCCATAGTGTAGACCAGGGCTAAGATAACTGCATTTAACTCAGAGACAATGACTGAATTAGAAAAGACTTCATTTGAAATGTTATGGAGACTTTGAGTTTGCTTCATAAAGGAAATTAAAATCTTAGAGTCTAACTTTATTTTGGGGGTGACATGCAGAAAAGGCTGAAGAAGCTGTATATATCTAATTTTGAAAAGAGGAGAACATTCAGAAGTAACATACAAATATATTTATGTGGTAACCACACAGCAATCTGTGAATGAACTTTGTTTACCTTAGTAAAATGTATGGGCAGGGACTAAACGTAAGAAGACTTAGGGTATGAATCCTCAAAAGTACTTTGGTGCCTATGTCCCATTTTGGGGGCACCTAAGTCCTGTGTTTAAATATCAATGTGATCCATAAAACTCTCGCTCGTCTGCGTCCTAACCTATTGGTGCCTAAAATCCCTCAGTTTCTGGGCATGTGGATACCCAGGGACATATCTCCTTCCTGAGCATGCGCACTATTGCCTCATGACAGGTGTCTGGATGCCTAAGCCTCAGAGCAATTCACATTTGGCAGCCTAAGTCATGTGTGTGTATGGTGTTGATTCCAGTACGTGGCCCCTGAGCATACCTACTGAATTGAACCGCTCAGGCAAGTTCACATGAAATCATCAGAGGGAGGAGGACCTCTCTCATAGCCTTTGTGCTCACTCAGGATGTGGGAGACCCCTGTTTCAAGCCCCCCTCTCATCCAGAGGAGAAGGGATTTGAATGGGGATCTGCCACCTCTCAGGTGAGTGCCATGGCCACTAGGCTATGGAATATTAGGCTCCCTCAATCTCTTCTATTGAAGTTTTTCCACTTTAATTAAACAATGGGATACTTAAATATTAATTGGGCCAGAGAAAGAGTTAGAATGACTCAATAGTCTAGTGTTTAGGGCACTCACCTGAGAGGTAGCAGATCCCTCTTCAGATCCTTCGGGGGGACTTGAATTGGGGTCTCCCACATTCTGGGTGAGTACCTTATCCAATAAGCTAAAGGTTTAAGGAAAGTCCCCCAGTTGGTTTGTTTCAGGTCTTGCATGCAATTTAGGCAGCTGAGCACTGATCTTCTCACAGTTTGTGGATCACTAGCAGAGCAAGGTGCTTTCATGTAGCCCAGACTTAAGTATCTATATCTGAGAGAGGAATAGTTTACAACACACCCATTCTGGTCAGCATCTCCTATTGGCTATGTTAGGCTTCCACTCCTAGTGTTCTGGCTTTGTGGAATGCATTCTTATGCACCCGTCTCTCTCCTTTCATTGTATCGGGAGCCTACACACTTAACTCAGGCTTTGAGGATCAGTGTTTGTCCTGAGATTTTCTAGGTGCCACAACACTGAGCATTGCAATGCCCAGGTCCCTACATGGATCCCACCTATGGAGAGTGGATGTTGAGAAGAGATTTTTAGTTCAGAGAATAATTGGGATATGGAATGGGTTGATAGAGGCTATAACTGAAGATCAAAGACTTTAATTGTGGAATGGATGAATATCTAGAAACTTGGAGCATTTCTGAATAAACCTGCATATAGGTTGCTGTGATAACACAGCTCATTATAAAACCCTAAAAATATCTGTGCTATCCCTAGAGCTTCATGTCCTTCGGGGGGGAGGGATAGCTCAGTGGTTTGAGCATTGGCCTGCTAAAGCCAGGGTTGTGAGTTCAATCCTTGAGGGGGCCATTTAGGGATCTGGGGCAAAAATTGGGGATTGGTCCTGCTTTGAGCAGGGGGTTGGACTAGATGACCTCCTAAGGTCCCTTCCAACCCTGATATTCTATGAGGATTAGTTCCAAAAGGTGGTGCTTCCTCAGAGAGCTGGTGTACTGCCCCTGAGTTAAATATAAGGTGCCTGCTTACTTGGGGTACGTCTATACTACCCGCCTGATTCGGCGGGTAGCAATCAATCTTCTGGGATCGATTTATCACATCTCATCTAGATGCGATAAATTGATCCCGGACGTGCTCGCCATCGACACCGGTACTCCTGCTCCACGCGAGGAGTAAGCGGAGTCGACGGGGGAGCCTGCCTGCTGCATCTGGACCCACGGTAAGTGCTTTTTAGTTCGAACTAAGATACTTGGACTTCAGCTACGTTATTCACGTAGCTGAAGTTGCATATCTTAGTTCGATGCCCACCCCAGTGTGGACCAGCCATTGGTTTGACATGAAGAGTAGAGGGGCTATATGTATTTATATAACATGCCAAGTGTTGAGCTTATTGTTAAGCATGATTGCCTTTTTATGGTTTTTCATTTCACTAGTCATACCTACTTAAATTCTGGAGTTCTTACTGAGGCACAAATCTTGAATTTTGACATGAGACGGATTTAAGGATATGGCTTGATAGAAGGGAATGACTCAATTCACCCAAAGTGAGAAATACTTAGGAGTAGTAAAAATCCAGCTAACTGGAGTGTTGGATTGACTTAACATTGGCTCCAGGCTCTCTGACCTCTGCACATAGCATAAATCAGGAGAATTCTGTAATGACATACAGTTTTGGGCATGTGGTTATAGGGAAACGTAAAATCATGAACTATTTGAACTTAGGCCTTGTCTACACTACACGGGAAATTTGATCTAAGTGACACAATTTGAATTATGTGAATAGCGTAACTCAAATTGACGTAATTTAGGCCTACTTATCACGGGGTCCACACTATGCGATGTTGATGGGAGATGCTCTCCTGTTGACTCCTGCTACTCTTCTTGATTCGGTAGAGTACAGGAATTGACGGGAGAGCAATTCCACGGTTGAGCTAAATTGACCGCCGATGCGTCGATCGCCGCTTGTCGATCCCCCAGTAAGTGTAGACAAGCCCTTAGTAACTTTATTGGATACCTACAGAGTCAGAGCCTTTGCTTTCCAATCCTTTTCATAATGATTGCTTTATTTATGTGTATACATATAAAAATATAATAACATTCTTGGCTGCATAGACACCAGACACCTTGCTAAGACACAACAAGGTGCAGCTGAATGCTAGGGTGGGATTATGTTGTATGAAAGAACCCAGCTCTGTAATGTGGGATTTCATTTATACAATGGCTTATTGGTGATTAAAAAGACATATTACACAATAGTTCAATTTATCCTAAGCAAATGATCAATGAGGGAGGCAGTGATCTGCTTCTGTTTAAGGCTCCCTCTGTGTTGCTCTGCCCGAGTCTTCCAAATTATCCTGAGGAAGCAAGATCGGGTTTGGTGGTCCCCCAGTCCTCCACAAAAATATGGGCTGGAACAAGGGCCCTGTTTATTCAATATTGAAAGTGCCATTTTCCAGCCATCAGCTGATGGGGAAAGAAGTGGCTACTGCATTTTTTTTTATAATGCGTTTTGATTCAATGCCGATGGAAGGGCTCTGCCATGAGGCAGGGCTTCTCTCAGCTTGCCAAGGACTCACTGCTGCCCCCACAGTCTTTTTTAGGCATTTTTATTGTCCAGTCTTAAACAGTTCCTCAGCTCTCCTTTTACATCTCAGACTTTTGCTGCATCCCCTCCCAGAGGAGTCTGAGGGTCCTGCTTTTTTTGTGTTCTGTGGCTTTGTCTCTCATTTGGTCTCACTTTGACCCTTTATAGCTCCAGGTACAGTCCCGTCCCCTAAATTAGCCCAACTGGGAGCACTTGTTCTGGCACAGGGACACTGGACCTCCTTCAGTTATGGGGCCAGCCACCCAGTGACAGGTCCTTATTGACTTCAATTGACTTCAATTGTGAGCAGCTTCCTTCTCATTTTCCCACTCATTCTTGTGCCTGTCACTTAACTCTTCTGTCCACAGTTTCAAGGAACTCTGAGGCCGGAAGCAGGGGCTTCAACTATTCTAAAAATCCCCTTTTCCCCTCTCTTCCTCTTCCTTTCCCTCAATTTAATTTCTGCTTTCATCTAAATTATTTAAAAACAAGTAATAAAGTGCTGCAAAAGAAAGTTATAGTAAATCAATCTGTGTTGAAATTTAAGTCACTGTTTCCTTTAGCAAATATAGTACAGAATGGAATAATTTGGTTCTACATTACTTGTCAATTTTAGTGTGCTTAAAAACTCTTCTTTTGCTGGCAGGATTTGAAATCTAGCAATCAACGAGATGAAATTGCAGCAGCACGTGCTTCTCTGAAGGAAAATTCATCTCTTCTACATTCAATTTGTTCAGCTTGTTTGGAACATTTAGATGTTGCATCCCTTATAGCCAGCAAGGACTCAATTTGCGATGAAATACAGAGCGCTCTTAATGTCATTTCTAATGCTTCTCAAGGAATTAGAAATCAAAAGGTTCATCCTACGACTCCTTCAGCTATGCTAGGAAGTGCACTTGATGAGCTTGAGGTAGGTAAATATGTAAACGTACCAACACAACGTACACATTTATTTTAAATGAAGGTAGTGCTTGCTAAAGTGACATTGAAAGCATTAGAAACTGAAGTTCAGTTTATTCAGTGTGGACAATATTAATACAAGCTTTCCCAGAAGGTGCATCAACCCTGACCTTGGTGGGACCACTTCCTGCATATGAGGTGGTGGTTAGGTTTCAAAGCCTGTTTAGTTTTTGGATTGTCTAACATTGCCAAAAAGGGTGCTAATTAGTTCTTATTGAGTTGCCGATGGAAGGGGTGCACACATAGGACAGAAACCGGAATAAGCCCATTTAAGAAACCAGTTATCAGGTGAAAACAATTTTGGTGATCACTGTCCTGGGCTGGATTTCAACCGGTGTATTGGAATAAAAGATTCTGCCCTAATGCCATCACATATGATTCACATAATTGAAGTTTAGGATTTGAATTATACTCTTTTTATGTCATTGTCATTTAATGAACAGAGATGAAAGTGGCTACATTAATATCTTTTATTGGACCAAATTCTGTTGGTGAAAGAGACATGCTTTTGAGCCACACAGAGCTCTTCTTCAGATCATCCTGGGACCAACACAGCTACAATGACACTGCAAACTGTTTAATGAACAGACATAATGTGACTCATATGCTTAGACAAATATTGTATTTCTGTTTTCAGCAGTTAAGAATATATTTGAGGAAAGTCATGTCTTTCTCTTCTCCCAAACAAGTCTTAATCATCTTCTGAGTGAGCTTTTCCCTTTGCATGTCTGGCTCTGACCTGATCTATTTAATGTTAGGAGACCCAGAGTTCTAGTTCCGGCTCTGCCATTGGTCTGCTGATTGACGTTGGACAAGTCACTTCTCCTCTTTGTGCCTCAATATGCCCAAATTGGGCATGATGGTACTAACCTCCTTTGTAAAGCACTTTGAGATCTACTGATGAAAATGCTATCTAAGAGCTAGGTATAATAGTAATAAGGTTGCATCCAACGAAGCGGACTGTAGTCCACGAAAGCTTATGCTGAAATAAATTTGTTAGTCTCTAAGGTGCCACAAGTATTTCTTTCTTATTTTCTTTTTGCTGACACAGACTAACACGGCTACTACACTGAAACCAGTAATAATGTTGTTAGTATTCCTTCTGGTGCTTGAATTTACTCTCTGCACACTCTTTCCCTTTAGTAAAGAGTCACTAGCGCTGCATTATGGGCCTGATCCTGCAAGGTGCCCTCAATTCCCATAATGTTAACAGGAGTGCTCCACCTTGCGCAGCTGGGCTCTAATTCGGCTGCCAGAATGACAAGAACACTGTTCTGTGTTATTTTGTTATCAGGGGATAGGGATGATTTCTGAATGGGTGACAGACCCTTCCTGTCTAACACTGAAGTATCCCAGCACCACTGTACATCTGAGTTCTGCTGGTCTGGTGAGCACACATTAGAGAGATGCTGCATAATATAAGAGAATGGCTTTAACAGTAGGGGCAACAGAATAATCTGACTAATGTCACTAGGTGCCATTGAACCATGCAGTATGTCTTGGAAGTAATTGCTCTCCCTTTCACTTTTTCTGTACTGGGGGAATTAAAAAAAATATTTCCACCAGTATTACTATTAAGCTACATCTATACTATGAACTAGTGATGTGATTCCCCTGCCTGTACACATACTTGGAGGAGGTCTCATTGAGCTAACACGAGTATGCATATATGAGCAATGGAATCACACCCCTAGCTCAGAGTGTAGATGTAATCTTAGTTGAGCTGCTAATACTGGTGAAAGTCCCAATGTAGATGAGGCTTATTTGGCTGGACCATACTAAATTAATCTGTTCTTTAGCAGGTATAACTGATTTAGTGCTAAAAATACTGGAAATTACCAGTTGTTTGCCTACACTGGGCTCCCAATGTTGCTAACACTGAGTCAGCAAAATATATCGTTAATGGTAATGTTTTTTCCCCCTAAAATTCTCTACTGAAGACAGGCTGTATATGCAAATATGAGAGAAATCTGTTGAAGTCCATGGATGGAATTACTAGTGTAGAAATTTACTAAGCATTAACAGAAACATCAAATATGCCTTCATTGAATTTTTAATTATGTTTTAGCACATGTTAACTAATAGAGAGATGATTTTTTCTGACATCACGCAATTTATATTGAGTACGTGAAATCCATATCATTTTTGTATTTTTCAGTTTTACTGTTACTACATTTGTTGTTTTTTAAAACAGAGAACAATGGTAATTATTACAAGATCAGAAATCCTTCTTTTTGTTGAATTTATTTTTAGTTAGAAGTATAAGAATATAGAAGCTCAAACTACTGTTAAATACATTTTTTTCATTTACTTGTATATTTTTTTACTGCCAACAAATGGGAGCTGAAGCTATATGAGCTAGATAAAGCAAAATGTATTGAGAATTTACCATTTTTAATGATTTTACAAATTTAAGGCTTGTGTTTTATTTACAGAAAGTTGAGTATGGTAAGTAACCAAAGTAACCTTTGCTCTGTCTTGCTCTTGCAAATACAGGGCTGCGAAATAAATTGATGTAATAAATAATCTGTTGGAAGCAAATCTCATTAAATCTTTATCATTGGAAATGTATCAAGGAGTTTACTCAACAAGTACTACCCAGGAGTTTTGCAATATCTTTCACCCTTACATGTGTGATGGGTTGGGATCACAGAAACCAGCTTGGTGCTGCCACCTGGTGTGCCAAGGCTACTTCTGCCCCTGCTTCCCTGCCCTTTACAGCTTGGGACTCCTGAATCCTGTCTGTTTTGAGCCAGATTCTGCTGATCTGCTGCAAACACAGACCCAGGTCCCCTAACAACTATAAGGCTCCTGGAAGCAGCTCAGGATGTACGCTCGCCTTTGACACCCAGGTGCCCAACTCCCAATGAGGTTCAAACCCTTAATAAATCCGTTTTACCCTGTATAAAGCTTATACAGGGTAAACTCATAAATAGTTCGCCTTCTATTTCAAAGATAGAAAGATATGCACAGCTGTTTGCCCCCCCGCCCCCAGGTACCAACTCGTACTCCAGGTAACTTAATAAGTAAAAAGTGATATTAATAAGTACAGAAAGTAGGGTTTAAGTGATTCCAAGTAGTGACAGACAGAACAAAGTGAATTACAAAGTAAAATAAAATAAAACAAAACACGCATGTCTATGTCTAATCAAACTTAACACAGATAAAAGCCTCACCAGATTTAAGTCTTTTCCTTTTCACAGGCTGTAGAACTAGCCTGGGTCCAGCAATCGCTCACAACCCCTAGTGTCTTTGTCCTTTGTTCAGTCTCTCTCAGGTATGTCCTTGTGGGGTGGAGAGCCTCTCTCTTTAGCCAGCTGAAGACAAAATGGAGGGGCCTCCCCAGGATTTAAATAGACTTTCTCCCCTGGATGGAGGCTCCTCCCCACTCCCTGTGTAGCATCATGTTGCCCTGGAGTTTTGGGATCATATGGGCAAGTCACATGTCCAGGCACAATTCCGAAACTAGCCCAGTGACATTTTTGGCCAGGCTCAGATGTGGATTGGTGTCTGGGACTCCTTTTGTCTGATAAGTGCTTGCACTTAACTTGCACATTCTTTTCTCTAGACATGATCCCACGCTCTTACCAAGGCTATGTATAAACCCAGCAAATATAAAACCAATTTTCATAACTTCAACTATAACAATGATACATGCATACAAACAGGAGGAATAGATTCAGTAGATCATAACTTTTACAGAGATATGTTACATGGCCCATGTAGCATAAAACATATTCCAGTTACATCATATATACATTTATAAGCATCTCCCCATAAAGTCTTATGGGGTACACCGTCACAACATGCAACTGGCAGTCTGAAAATAAATAGAGATTTAGTTAAGCAAAACACAGGTAGAATTGGAACATTTTACCTCCTAAATCCTTATGGATCAAGAATTCCACAATAAACTCCATAGAACTCCTATGACATTCATAATTAAACATAGACTAGTAATGTTTGGTTCTTAATCATTACTAGGGCTGTCAAGCAATTAAAAAAATCAATAAAATCGATAAAAAAATTAAGCACGATTAATCACGCTATTAAATGACAATAGAATACCATTTATTTTAAATATTTTTGGATGTTTACTACATTTTCAAATATATTAATTTCAGTTACAACACAGAATACAAAGTGTACAGTGCTCACTTTATATTTATTTTTGATTACAAATATTTGCACTGTAAAAAAACAAAAAAATATATTTTTCAATTCAATTCATACAAGTACTATAGTGCAATCTCTTTATAATGAAAATTGAACTTACAAATGTAGACTTATGTACAAAAAATCCTGCAATTCAAAATAAAACTATGTAAAACTTTAGAGCCTACAAGTCCACTCAGTCCTATATCTTGGTCAGCCAATCATTCAGACAAACAAGGTTAGTTACAATTTGCAGGAGATAATGCTGCCTGCTTCTTGTTTATAATGTCACTTGAAAGTGAGAACAGGCATTTGCATGGCACTGTTGTGGCTGGCATTGCAAGATATTTACGTGACAGATGCGCTAAAGATTCATGTGGCCCTTCATGCTTCAACCACCATTCCAGAGGACATGTGTCCATGCTGATGATGGATTCTGCTCAATAACGATCCAAAGCAGAGTGGACCCGACGTATGTTCATTTTCATTATCTGAGTCAGATGCCGCCAGTAGATGGTTGGTTTTCTTTTTTGGTAGTTTGGGTTCTGTAGTTTCCACATCTGAGTATTGCTGTTTTAAGACTTCTGAAAGCATGCTCCACACCTTGTCCCTCTCAGATTTTGGATGACACTTCAGATTCTTAAACCTTGGGTTGAGTGCTGTAGCTATTTTTAGAAATCTCACATTGGTACCTTCTTTGTATTTTATCAAATCTGCTGTGAAAGTGTTCTTAAAATGAACATGTGCTGGATCATCATCTGAGACTGCTATAACACGAAATATATGCAGAATGCAGGTAAAACAGAGCAGGAGACATACAATTCTCTGCCCAAAGAGTTCAGTCACAAATTTAATTGATGCATTATTTTTTTAACTAGCATCATCAGTATGGAAGCATGTCCTCTGGAATGGTGGCCGAATCATGAAGGGGCATACAAATGTTTAACATATCTGTAAATACCTTGCAACATCAGCTACAAGCGTGCCATGCAAATGCCTAGTCTCACTTTCAGGTGACATTGTAAGTAAGACGCAGGCAGCAGTATCTCCCGTCAGTGTAAACAAACTTGTTTGTCTTAGCGATTGGCAGAATAAGAAGTAGGACTGAGTGGACTTGTAGGCTCTAAAGTTTTACATTGTTTTGTTTTTGAGTACAGTTATGTAACCAAAACAAATTTGCATTTTTAAGTTATACTCTCACAATAAAGAGATTGCACTTCATTACTTGTATGAGGTGAATTGAAAAATACTATTTCTTTTGTTTATCATTTTTACAGTGCATATATTTGTAATAAAAAATAATAATATAAAGTGTGACCACTGTACACTTTGTATTCTGTGTTGTAATTGAAACCAATATTGAAAATGTAGAAGAACATCAAAAATGTTTAATAAATTTCCGTTGATATTCTATTGTTGTAAGTGTGATTAATCACGATAAATTTTTCTGAGTTAATCGTGTGAGATAACTGCAATTAATTGACAGCCCTAATAATTACATGTTGAAAACTGTATTAAAAGAACATGCAGGGCCAGATTCTTAGATGCCTTCAGAGGGCCTTTGCATCACCAGAGTGTAGGGGAGCTCACAGCTGTTGCAGGGCCACTATGTCTGTTTCCTGAGCCAGCCTCGTCACCCCCCACCTGGCCTCAGCATATAGGATGTGGCCAGAGTACAATGCAACTGGCATGGAGTCCCTTAGAGACCACACCCAGGTGGCAAAAATTAGAGAAGCCCAAAGGCGGCTTGAATGTACACCAGGGCTAAGGATGGCACAAATCTGCTCAGAATCTCAGGGTGCTTTCACATTGCTCCAATCTTTCTTTTGCATGGAGCAGAAGGTCAATGAAGCAGAGAATTTGGGCCTAACCATCCAATTTAAATACTAATTTTCTTTTAAAACTTGTTTTGCTTACTGCTCACTGTATTCATTAGTAGCAGAAAAAGACATTCAGCTGAGACACATTAGCAAATCTGTACTGTAGCTGCTCAATCTCTCTACTTTTGTAGGTTCTGGTTCATTTATGTTGACTCTTCTACCTGCCACTACCTCTGAATTGATCAAGGCAAAACCAGTCCATTATGTATCCTTTGTCTTACACCTGACTGGGAAATATTGCCTGTTCTTTTGAGCCTCTCTACACTGTTGAAGGGAGCATCCATATCTGATTAAACTTTTGGAAGAATTAAAAGCACAACCAGCATCCCCTTGAGTGAGTCACTTCTTTTGTTTGTTATTGCCCAATATTTAAATTCTTGATTTATAAGTGAATGTTGTAGCCATTCATTCATGTATGATACGGATCATCAGATTGTTTAGATATCATTACATAACCGGAACTTAAGAGGTCTTCTATGAGAAGGAATCCCTTCTGTTTCCCCCATACTTTGAAGTTGCTTCTCTATGAGCATTTGGCACTATTGGTTTACTCTGTGAGCACGTTGCCATGCCATTCTGCTGCTTAGCCTCTGTCAGTGCACTGGAGAAAGTAGCAATGCCAGCAGTAGCAATGTTTTCTCTGTGTCAAGCCATCCAGGTCTGAAGCCCATTTAGGAGTCAGGATGTCATAGGAGGTGAGATATTGCGATTGGCAGGCAAACAACTGGAACCAGTATCTGCAAACCACTCCATGGGGTGGTTCCTCTCTGGAGCTGTTTAGTTTCAGTGGTTGACTTTAATCACCACCTAGCATGTTTAATTCCTGTGGGAGCTGTGGTAACCCCTCCTACATGGAGTAGAACACAATCATACACAAACCATTCACAAGCATAATACAATATGGTCCCTAAATACATTGTGTGCGATTGTATTATCTGTCACAATGGGCACCCAACATGCCCCTAAGGACAATAGGAGATGTGGGTGCTTATTACTCCTGAAAATCAGGTCACTTTTATTTAAGTGCCTTGTTTTAGGCACTGACGTTTGAAAAATATTTACAACATTACTTATTATAATTAAGAAAGAGATCAAATAGCATAGAAACAGTATTGTCAGAAGTGCCACATCATAAACTCTTTATGCAAAGAATTAATTAGACCTCCCTTGACTATATCACACTACCTTTTTTCATAAATACAAAAATACTTCTCCAGTTTAAACGCCTTTGCCTGCTTGATGCCTATGTGGAATTATACATTTGCATGCACAAACAATATAAGGAAACTGCAGCACTCAACGAGATTAGCTTCTATTTTTGACTTTTTGTCATCTTTTGGCTATGGTGGTGCTGACTGTTATCCATGCTTAGAAGAGCCATAGAAGATTTGCACTTAACTGAATAAATGCTTTGAATACTTAGGATACTTGACAGATTCCTTGTCTTGACCACATTTCTGGATTCTGTATTTAAAGGTTAATTTTATACAATACCTCCTTACAGCTCTTTTGGTAAGGGGTAGCTTTTATCAAAAGTTAGTTTAGACTTATTAACTTTCAGGGAAATATGTTTTTGTAAATTTAGAGATCAATATATTAAGTAGACCAATATGCCATAGTCTCTCTGAACTGTTATTTCAGTGTTTACTGCACCTGGCTGTACTACTTTAAAATTACTATATCAAGTTATAGTGATAATATAGTATTTACCTCTCAATAGAGCAAAAGTACAGAAACAAAAGAAGAGAACATGAAAAAAGATTTTACAGAAATTCCTCACCAGCAAGTGCTTTCTCCTGCATCCTTCTCCAAATGCATCATAATCTAGTGAACTGGCATATGCTAGTTTTTCAGATAGATCATCATCAACAATTGATTGTGGCTGTATTTATGAGCCAGCACCTATACATTGGTGGGGATCACAGCAGTTTCATTTCACAGAAAGAAAGTAACAGACTGAAAACTCAGACCAGATCTAGTAAATTATTACTCACTATTCTTATTGACAAGAATAACTCCATCTCACTGGCAAATTGTTAATAGGATTGTGAAGTTTTTTAATCAAAAATAGTATTAGCTAATGTGGGGCAGTCTCCTCTGGCTTCTGAAAAGTAATCATGCCCTGCCCCACATACCCATATGTCATATACACTTTTTTACCCATGTACATGAACATGCAGCTTTTGTTAGTTGCAATATTTACTATTTTCCATTTGACATGTGGCATAATCAAAACCCCAGGTTTGACACAGCTCAAGATTCTTGGCAAGAAGTAGAAAGGTTTATAAGTTTCCACTTGCTTAAAGTTCTTTAGTGTTTTTATGGCAATTAAGGTAGCTAGTTGTTCAGAGGACTTAATTATTTATTACAAAATTTGGAACTGTTCTACTGTTCAACATTTAGCTGGAGAGTTCTTCATTTAGTTCTGTTGCAAAATGTTCTAAACAATATCAGAAGCCGTGACTGAAGTCTGCGTGGAAATTCTGGCCCAATGAAGTCAATGGGAGTTTTCCCATTGATTTTAGTTGTCACGATTTCAATCCCATGTGCCTATTCTATTGTAAAGGTATCGTGGGAAAGAGCAGGTGTAGTACTGAGGAGGCTGGGGCATCCACTGAGAATAGTCCAGGAGACTTGACACTATTGTGCAAAAGAAAAATAAAGTGCCAGTGCAATTATTCATATTAGAGAAAATCTAAAATAACAAAAAGGCAGATTAAGTTCACCCTCAAAAAAAGCAATACAGTACATAATACAAACAGAGCTTCACCCATCAAATAACTAGCTTAATAGTTTGCAGGCCAGAAGTCTTCCTATTTGCTTTCTGTATTGTATGGGAAGAGGCGAAAGCTTTGTTATTTAAAGGCACCCATTGTCCCAGCCATGCAATAAGAAAGACAAGACACAATGGATATGGTTTAATTAGGTCACAGCTTTATTAACTCAGCTGGGTAATACTAGGTAATAAGTTGTACAGTGCAGGTCTAGTCATTCCTTAATTGTTTCCACCTATTTGGGAAGGCTGCCTTCAGCCCTCCCCTTCCAGTTCCAGCCAGTTGCTGGGCTCCTACTGTCCTCCCCTTGTTTGAGGGATAAGGGGAGCTGGGGTGGGGGAACTTATCTCCCTGCAATATCAGACAGAGGGAGCCACAATCATGCTTCCTTAGGGGATGCCTTCCCCAAGTCCACTTGCAATTCTGGTTTATCAGGGAACTGAATCCTCTGTGGAATGAGTACCTGCACTGGACACCTGCCAAAAGAAGGTTCCAAGAGTTAGCCTGGTTGACTTGAAGGCACCACTAAACTTTTTCTTCCCACTGTCCACACAAAGCCCCCTGCATTCAAGGTTGCTTACTCTACCCCTTACTGTAGATCACTTCATCAGTAGTTCGCAGGCCAGTAGTCTTCCTATTTGCTAGCTATACCTCCATGGAAAGGGAGAAAAGCTTTGTTATTTAAAGGCACCAGACCTTTTTCTCACTCTCACTGTAGGTCATTGTGTTCCAGGGCTAGTCAGTCTTCCTGGCTTCTCTAATACTTAGCTCACTTAGAATATAAGAGAGGAGTGTTGGAATCTACCAATCCCTAGTAGAGGGGAGGTATGGGCTTCTCCTATTCTCACTTCCTAAGAGGGACTAAAGCAGTGTTTCCCAGCCTGGAAAGAAGGCTCCCAGACTAACAAAGGTAGGGTTCTCTGAATTATTCAAAAGGTAGTGCAAATGTTGCACAAGCAAAATGGCTACTTGTATTTCACAATGGAATGTTTCCGATGTTAATACATCAGTAAATACTTAAACATTATTTACTAATTGTGTATGCAATTTGCAAGACCCTTACTAGTCTACTAGTTATCAAAGTATAAGCTTTTTCCTTTCTCTCTCATGCTGTGGTGGGCATTGCCTACATAAGCAATCAGAGTAATTATAACCTAGGTAAGAAAAACACAGATCTCACTTCTGAAAACTGTCTAGGTGCTGCTTTTTAAATTTTTCATTCACACAGTCTGTAGTGGTAACTGCCGAAAGGTTAGTTTCCCCTGCATTTTAGGGTCCCTCATGACACTTCTTACCATATAAATTCAATTAGTTATAGTACATTTCCTCGATTTCCTCCAAAGTAGAATGATACTTAACTGTTGTCACTGCATTAAATATAGCTGATTTTGGTGAATCATAGAATCGTAGGACTGGAAAAGACCTCAAGAGGTCTTTAAGTCCAGTCCTCTGCACTCAAGGCAGGACTAAGTATTATCGAGACCATCCCTGACAGGTGTCTAACCTGCTCTTAAAAATCCCCAATGATGGAGATTCCACAACCTCCCTAGGCAATTTATTCCAGTGCTTAACCACCCTGACAGGTTTTTCCTGATGTCCAACCTTAACAGCCCTTGCTGCAGTTTCAGCCCATTACTTCTTGTCCTGTCCTCAGAGATTAAGGATAACAATTGTTCTCCCTTGTCCTTGTAACAACCTTTTATGTACTTGAAAACTATTATCATGTCCCCCCTCAGTCTTCTCTTCTCCAGACTAAACAAACACTTTTTTTCGATCGTCCCTCATAGGTCTTGTTTTCTAGACCTTGAATAATTTTTGTTGTTCTCCTCTGGACTTTCTCCAATTTGTTCACAACTTTCCTGAAATGTGGTGCGCAGAACTGGAAACACTACTCCAGTTGAGGCCTAATCAGTGTGGAGTAGAGTGGAAGAATTACTTCTTGTGTCTTGCGTACAACACTCCTGCTAATACATCCCAGAATGATGTTTTCTTTTTTTTTTGCCACAGTGTTACATTGTTGAGTCATATTTAGGTTGTTTCATCAACTGTGATCTCCAGATCCCTTTCCGCAGTACTCCTTCCTAGGCAGTCATTTCCCATGTTGTATGTATGCTCTTGTTCATGGTATAATTTCTTTCTAAAGCTGCAGGAATTTCCCTTCATAGAATAATGCTGACAACATTAATATTTTATGCATATTCCAAACTGTAAACCCCCACTACTACATTGGAGTTGGGAGAGCTTGGCACAGGAGCAAGCAGCAAATTGTTAAGAGCCGTGGGAGAAAATACAGAGAGTAGCTCAGAGGTACTGGATATCCCCATGGATGTGTCAAGCCTCTGAATGTTCCCCAAGATGCATATTCTTGTGATTTTTTTTTGTAGGGCTCTGTGCTTTTTCATAGTTGAGATTTTTGTGACAAAAGCTGGGATTTAAAGAGGTTATTTTCAAGATCAGAATTCACATGGGTTTTAGCATTCCACTTTGCTGTCTTAGTCTAATTGCCAATGCGGTGTGCTGCATTCTCACTTTGGATTACAGCAAAGATGCTGACTGGTAATTCGGACTGTGTGCTAGAGTGGTCTGGGGCTTTTGTAAGGTTAGGGGAGGTTTTTTCCTCTTTAAGAAGTTTCTGTAGGTTATAAAACTCTTATGTTCATGCAGGTATGACTGAGTGAGTAAATGGATACAAATGTAGTATGAGAGATTCTGATCTTTGTTCTCCTCCCCTACCTTCTCCTCCCCCACCTTTGTCTGATTATGTTGCAGCATTTTCCTGATCTAGTTCCTTTTCACTTTCTTTGGGAATTAAATGAGTTCCAGAAGCTTGGGGTGCTGATACCTGCTAATTAGTTGAGATTGCCATGACAATTAGCCAGGATAATTAGAAACTAATTGTCTTGATTTGACCCTGAAAAACCAGATTAGGCTTGGTGATGAAAGCCGAGTTTGGTCCAATCAGGACAGGGGAAAGGCCATATAAAAACAGCTTTCCTGAGTTTGTTAAATCAGATGGTTCTGAAAAAGTGGGAACTTTATGTGCTAGTAAAGCTGAAGTCTGTGAATTAAAGCTGTTAACTTATCAACTCAAACCAGGATAGCCAGACTGGGAAGTTGAGAACAGTGTACTAGAATTGTTATGCAGTCAATTTAAATGCTGAAAGCTACAGACATACTGGATGTGGATGTTAGATGAATTAAACCTCATGTGCTGAGACTGAACCAGGCAAGATACTGAAACCCTTGGTGTGAAACCTGATTTTTTTTTTTAAGGCTTTGGGAATATCCTTTCCTAGTTCAGGGAAGGATGAATAATTTTTTTTAAAAAAATTTAACTCTCAAGAAAGAAAGCACCTGTGACTTTGTTTTAGTAAAGGTAGGCCAACTGCTCAAGAGGTGCCTGTGATAGACTGCTAAGGCAGTAATAGCATATGGAAGAGAGGTCTAGGAATGAGAGACAAGGAGAAAAATCAAAGATGTTGTAGTTTAGTACGGTATAGTTTTATCAAATTTATCATGACTAATTTTTTCCTAACATCTCCTAACATACTCATGCTTACTATTTCCTTTTTAAACATGCTTAGAATTTTTACAAAAAAAAATAATGGGATTTTTGTTTTTCTCCCTCTTAAGTCATTAAAATTGCTGGAGGCATTTAACCCATTCTTTCCAAAGGAATTTTCTTCAGTACAGGATAAACATAAACTTTGAAGTCCAAAAGGTGGATGTTGAGATTGTGGAAAGGGTATTATAATAAGAAGAGAGTGCAACCTTATCTATAGGAGATGATATCATTTGCCCACTATAACTACATGCAGCAAATGAGACTCAATCATAACTGTTGCAATGTACATTTATGTCTCTTGGCTGTTGCTTATTGAGCTCATGATCTCTTTAAAATCCAGTGTTGTGAGGTACTGATTTTTTCATCTTTACAGCACTTTGCAAATGTTTGAGGATTGCAGACATATGGAGTTAGGATAAGTTTAATATATCCTTAGCTGTCTGAGATCAATATTTTGAAGTTTAAAATATTTTTATAAATATAATATATTTTTTGATTCTCATTCAATTTCTGATCCACTAAAACCCCAAGATCCTTTTCAGCAATACTACCGCCTAGCCATTTATTCCCCATTTTGTAGTTGTGCATTTGATGTTTTTTCCTTCCTAAACATAGTAGTTTGCACTTGTCTTTATTGAATTTAATCTTGGTGATTTCAGATCAAATATCCAATCTGTCAAAGTCCTTTTGAATTCTAATGTTGTCTTCCAAAGTGCTAGCAAACCCTCCCTGCTTGGTATTATCTGCACAATTTATAAGCATACTCTACTCCTATTTTCCAAGTCCTTATTGAAAATATTGAATAGTATTGAACCCAGCCTAACCCCTTCAGGACCCGCCCCCCAGGCACTCTTCTCCCCTCCCCCCCTTTGACAGCAAACCATTAACTACTCTTTGAATATGGTCTTTCAACAAGTTGTGCATCCATCTTCTCTAGACCACATTTTCTTAGTTTGCTTATGTCAAAAGCATTACTAAATTCCAGATATATTACATCAGTAGGCTAGTAACCTATGTAGTGCTGTTATGTTCTAAAATCAGCAGAAACCATTCATGTAATCCAAGATGGCATCTTTCAACAGTGGGCAAGCACCGCTGGCTTCTTTTTTGTATTCAGAGGAGACCCAACTCCCTGAGAGTGCAGTCGTGGGAGGTTTTGAATATCTCCAAGCTTTAACATTAAAAAAAAAATCTATTAATAAAAAATCTTGTGCCCAGGCAAAACATACTGTAGAAGGATAATATGTACTAAATAATAGTATTAAAATTACTTATAGTGCCATAAATGTACACAGGCAATTTCTAGCTTTTGAGAGTTTACAATCTAAAGTAGACAAGACAAACACGTCATGCGGAGGAACAGTTCAGGAAAGGGGAGGGTAAGGAAATGGAAGACTTATGGCCCTACTGAAAGGTGTTTCAGGGAAGGAATTGAAGGGAGAGAGAAGTTAGGTAGACAAAGGGTGAAATCCTGCTCCCTTTAAGTCAGTGGCAAAATTCCCAGAGGAAGGATGATCTATTGGTTAGGACTTGGCATGAGACTCAGGAGGCTGGATTCAATACCCTGTTCTGCTACAGACTTCTGATATGGCCTTGAGCAAGTTACTTAGTCTCTCTGTGCTTCAGCTTCCCATTTATAAAATGGGGATTTTAGCACTTCCTTATCTCACAGAGGTTTGGATAAATGTGTCAAGTATTGTGTGTGATGTGCTCAGACATCACAGGGATTGGGGTCATATAAGTACCTAGAATAGGGTGAAATGCTGTTTGAGGGGAGGAAACTAGCAGTAATGTAGGAGTGAGAGTGACTTTATGATCCAAAAGATGAGGATGAAGATCTTGAATTTTGATGTCAGTGAAAATACTGAGGGACAAGGTAGGTATAGTTAGTGGTGGGAAAAGGAAGATACCTTGAGCATCATTATTTTGAATATACTTGAATGGCAAAGTAGTGGTAAGAGGGAAGACTGGAAAATAGAATGTTACAGTTAGCCAGACAAGAGATGACCAAATCATGGACATTTTTTCTAATTTTTTTTCTAGAGTTTAATCGTATTGGATCCACTTATAATGAATGAAGAAAAAATAAGGCCATCACTAGAGAAACGCTTGGAAGGGATTATCAGTGCGGCAGCACTGTTAGCTGACTCTTCCTGCACGCGTGACTTTCATCGAGAACAAATAATCGCAGAGTGCAACGCCATCCGCCAAGCTCTCCAAGATCTTCTGACTGAATACATGAATAATGTAAGTGACCAGTTCTTTCCTGTTGTTTTTTGCATGTGCTTCAAAGCACATTTTCTACATTGTCATGCATTATGTATAATCAGTCTGGTAATCTCTGGTGCCTTTTGACCTTTTACTGTAGTTTCAATAATGCAGGCTGCTTATGTATTTATTAGAGTGCCAAAAGTAGTAGTTCTCATACATGTATGTGGTACACAAGGCTGGGTAAAATTTTTTGGATGAATAGTTTATTCACCAAAAAAATGCAGTTTCAGGTAGACTGAAACTACTTGTGAAATTGGGTTAATTCAGTGAATAGTTGGCCTGCACTCCCTCCCCCTTTCCAAATTGACATTTTCTAAACACAATGTTTGACTTTCGATTTTGAAATGACATTTTGTTTAGACGTTTACCCCCATACATTTAAAACAAAGGGGGGAGAGAGAGAAAAAAAAAAAAACACTTGACAATGAAACAAAATGAATAAAACAAAACAAGATCCTGTTTCGGGTTGACCTGAAACAATTTCCTCCCCCCGAGATTTCTTGGTTTAGCCACTCAAATGAAAAATCAGTATTGCTCAGCTCCATTGGTATGCTAAGGGAAAGCCAACTATTCATCTTCAAAACGAACAAGATTTATCCTTATTTCTACAATATGCAGCAAATTTTATGATGTTTTTGTTAAAAATTGAGTAATCCATTTCCATGTATTCTTAACATAAGCAGTCAGGCAGTCCTAACTGATCAGTATAAGAACCACAAGCTGTACATGTTGAGATTCTCTAAATGCAAAATTGTAGGGCATGGAATGTTGAGTAAATCCAGAAATCTGATTGCCCGGCATGCTTTATAATGTCTGTGGTAAATCTTTGGAAAAGTGATAGTTTTAATAACTTTTTTAAAAAAACTAATTTTTAGATCTGAGAAACTCGTTTGACACATAGCTAAGTGCACTGCCGGACACAAAAAATAAAGTTGGTAGGACGGTTACCATTAATATGGGGACAGTGCATTAACATAATGCATTTCTTCTGGAAACATAATCATCATTTTCAGTAGACATACTGCTCTTATCTAAATCTACTTTGAGATGATGCATCTGACAGTCCATTGAGGGGATAATTGTGTAATACAGCTATTTGTTTCTCCTTACGGGAGCTGAAATTCTTTTCTTTTTTGTAGGTACTGCTAGTTGACATATCTAAGGACATTCTGGGGTGTGTGTGTGTGTGTTTAACCTCAGGATAATAAAGTAGAGAACTTTAAGAAAATCTTTGTATTCCCAGGTGTGTATTAGTCTCACAGAGATTAAACCTGCTGATCTCTTCCTCTAGTCATTTATTATAGTTAGAGAAAATCTACAGCAATCTTAAATTAATGTCTGTGAACTCAACTTGATATTTCAGGCTTGCATTAATTTGTCTGAATCTACAATGAACCGTGAGCCTCTCTGGCAATACTTTCTGAACATGAGTAAGAAATACAATATTTCTTACTTCAGCTCAGTTTGAACTATAAGCATTGTAAAATGCACAAAAGACTTAAAGTAATCTTAAAACATTTGTGACCCCTCTTAAAAATAGCTTGAGTTCATTTGTGATTTATTGTAGGTAATTCTTCAGTGAGTTGTTTAAATATAAAAAGGTAAGAACAATTCTGTCAGTGTTTTATTATTCTTTTCAACATTATGAAATTATGTTGAGGCCTATTGTTTTTACTGGATGTGATGATAGAAGCAGCCTCTTATTCAAATTGTTAAGGTCCCTTTTGTCTGTTCTCACATAGAAAAATGCAAGGTAAGGGCCCAGTGTGGCAAGGAGCTCTGGGTGAATAGACTTGTGTGCCTGTGCAGAGCCCCACTGCTTTCTGATATTTTGATTTCAGTAGGGCTTTATGGCAGAAGGATCTGCCATTGCAGATATCATTGCTGGATAGGGGTTTATTTCTGTAAAGTTTGCTGCAGAATTGTATTGTAAAAATGACATCTTGTTTAGCACTGTAATCCTGCAGAAGTAATGCCTATATTTTTCCACAAGAAGGGAAGAATTTTGTACAGTTTAATCACAACTTCAAAAAAAAAAAAAAAAAAAAAAAGCAGAGGCAATTCTGCTGCAGGTGGGAAAATTAATTAACTGACTAGAATGAAAGACACACATCTTTCAATTTATTGTACTTACCTTTACTTCCCAATATTCAAGTTGAAATCCCTTTACTTTATTGCAAGATGTTGTCTTTTTATTTTGATTGCAGAATTTGGAAAGTTGCCTTCATTCTTCTTGTTCTGATGTCATTATATTCCATTTCTTAGAACTAATCCATACTCTGCATCTATCATTAATGCTATTTCACCTTTATGGGTCTATTCCTATAAAAATGCCCATGTGTTAAAAGTTTCTATTCTTCTTTGAGTGATGTCCCTGTGGGTGCTCCACTTTAGGTATTGAGTGCACCTATGCTTGTAAATGGAGATTTGTAATAGCAGTGCCTGGTTGGGTCGCACGTGCACAGTCCTTGTCTGTCACCGCCTAAGGCGGTTGACTGGCGCTGTGTGACCAACCCCCCCCCCCCGCCCTCAGTTCCTTCTCTATTGCCCTTGGCCAGGAGTCGGTGCATTCAGCAGCACCTCAGAGCTTAGTTAGCATAGTATACCCTTGTTAGTTCTAGTTTTGTTATATAGTTAACTCCTTTTGTTTGCTTGTCCCCGTTTATTTAAAAAACAAAAACAAAACAAAAAATAAAAACCTCGTTTCCTGACTAGAAATAGGTTTTTGTTGAACTGTTACTCCTGGTTTTCCCCTGGGGGTAGGATGAAACTCTGCCCTCAGGGGCATGCCTGATTCTCCGGGCTTTAAATGTTGCCCCACCTGTAGGTGATCGATCCCAGATTTGGACGGGCATGCTCAGTGTGTTTGCTGCTTAGGTGAACCACATGTGCCTCAAAAGTGCCCTCATTGTCACAAACTGACAGCCCGGATCAGGAAAGCCAGAGACTTGCAGCTTAAACTGCTGTTCATTGAGAAGCCTCTCCGGCCAGCATCTGAACCAGAAGCATGGACATCCCCAGGACACAGTTCACCGACTGCAGGGGCTCTTCTTTGTCTGTGACTCATGCAACAGACCACCGAGCTAAAAAGGTGGCTAAGAAGAGTACGCTGTCGATGTTCCCCAAACCGAGAGACCTACAGCACCGACAGGCTCCACAGCCAAGATAGCGGGACATTCCAGTTTTGTGGGTAGCATGAGAGCTAAAGACCAAGAGAGCTAGCCCCAATGCAGGCACCAAGGGGAAACAGAAACCCCATTCCTTGGCACGGGTGGAGCCATCCTGACACTCTGCAGCGGGCACATCAAAACAACTGCAGCCTATGCTGCCGCCTCCTGTCAGCATAGTGCAATTGACAGGTGCAACCATACAGACAACAGCTCCACAGCAGCTGGTACCCACCATTACCGCATCAACGGCACCGAGGCTGTTGGCACCACAACAATTCCTCCTTCCCAGAGACCTCATGGTGTCCTCCACACCCAACTCTCCCATTCTCTGCACCGAGATCACCACAGCACCATCGATACCAAGCTGCCACACCACTCCACTGCCAACTGCTCCACCTTTTCTGAGCGACGATGAGGACGAGGGAGAGACATACCCTTGCACCACTCTTCCCCCGCCCATGAAATGATCAAACCGGTCCCACCACACAAAGGGTACTATAAGAGGCCAAAGAACAGCAGTGGTACGGGCACCCATGGATGGCACTTATGCCCTTCCCTCCACAGTGGCAGTATTGGGCCCATGGGTGGCATATCCCCCACACTATCTCAAACCTGCTAGCCCAATCAGGGAGGGTACATAGCAGTCACCTGTACCGTTGGTACCAGGATCAGCCCCCTGAAGAGATGATGGGAGACCAAAGAAATCTGACCAGGATGTTGAGCCAACAACTCATTTTTCTTCATCGTCCCTAGACACCGTCATGCTCCCTCCTCACAACGTGGGGGATGATTTTAAACATTTCCAAGATTTCTATAGGAGAGTTGCAGATCCCCTAGACATCTCACTGGAGGAAGTGCAGGAGACACAACATAAGCTCATTGACATCCTGCAAACATCAGCATCATCTAAAATCACTTTGCCCATGAATGATGGAATCCTGAAACCTGTCAAACACATCTAGCAGACCCCTGCAACAATTGCTCCAACCTGCAAGAGGTCCGACGGGAAATATTATGTCCTTGCAAAGGGAACAGGGTTTCTTTTTTTACATCCCACACCAAATTCCCTGGTAGCGGATGCTGTTAATGGAAAAGGCAGACAATCAGATCTCAAAAACACACTGTATGACAAAGACTGGAAGAGGCTTGACCTCTTTGGCTGAAAAGCATATTCCTCAGTGATGCTTCACCTTCGAATTGCTAATTATGAGGTGTTATTAGCAAAATATTACCACACAAATTATGGCAAACTATCAGATTTTATTGAATTTCTCCCTGAGGAGAAAAAAAAACTCAATTTGGTGCACTCATTTCGGAGGGTCAACTGATCTCCAGTATGGCACTGCAAGCTGCCCTATATTCTACAGATACAGCAGCACGATCTACAGCCATCATGATCTTAATGAGAAGGGCATCCTGACTGCATCTCTTTGGCTTCCCCAAAGAAGTGCAAGCAACAGTGGAGGACCTACCATTTGAAGAGCCCAAACTCTTCTCAGCCAAAATGGACAAGTCTCTGCACACCCTCAAGAACTTGAGGGCGACTCTGACGTCCCTAGGTATCTATACTCCTAGGACAAAGAGAAGACAAGGAAGGTATTACAACCCACAGAGATTCTGGTCCACACCATATGCGCAGAGACACAAGCAATACGAGCCACAAGCCCAGAAACTACAGCCCCCAAGGAGACGGCAACCGTCAAATCAGTCTACCACATCTCATCAGCCATCCACCAGGCAGCAAGTTTGAGACACTGCCCCGATACTCGGGGTGTGACCCATCGGGCCATCTCCACAGAGCAGGGGGGCACACCACAGGGCTCAGGACTGAGGGAGCTTCCTGGCAGCAGCTGCTGTCTCAACATGCTGATCTACTTAGAAAGGCAATGTACTTAAAGGGTCAATGCATGTCTCTCTCTCTCACACAGGGTATGTGTGTCTGTCTCTCTGTGCCATTCTGTCTCTCCTCCCTCTATTTGTGTTGCCTTGCAGAGTGTGAGGCTACGTTAACAACAATGTGTTAACCCTTGAGGGCTCAGCTGAGTGCTAGTTCATCATTTAGCAGTAAGGCATTCCCTGGGAAATATCCCACCCTCTTCCACTCTCTGACTTCACCACCTCAACCAAGCTTCACAATCATCATTGCTGTGTGTGTATTGTGACAAAGTTCCTCCTCTACCTTGGTGAGTCCTGTGCTTATTGGCGGATTTTGATCACCTCAGAGATCTTCCCCTCTGGTAGAACCCACAGTCAAATTCCTCCTGTGTCTGATCAGGAGTTGGGAGGTTTGGCAGGAACCCGGGCCCGCCCTCTACTCCGGGTTCCAGCACAGGGCCCTGTGGATTGCAGTTGTCTATAGGGTTTCCTGTAACAGCTGCGTGACAGCTACAACTCCCTGGGCTACTTCCCCACAGCCTCCTCCCAACACCTTCTTTACGCTTACTGCAGGACCTTCCTCCTGATGGTCTGCTGATGCTTGTACTCCTCAGTCCTTCAACTCTTCTCCCTCTCAACTCCTTGTGTGCCTCTTGCTCCCAGCTCCTCGCAAGCCACACCACAAACTAAAGTGAGCTCCTTTTTAAACCCAGGTGCCCTGATTAGCCTGCCTGTCTTAATTGATTCTAGCAGGTTCTTAATTGGCTCCAGGTGTCCTAATTAGCCTGCCTGCCTTAAATTGGTTCCAGAAAGTTTCTGCTTGTTCTAGTGCAGCCCCTGCTCTGGTCACTCAGGGAACAGAAAACTATTCATCCAATGGCCAGTATATTTGCCTTCTATGAGATTTCTGTATCCCACTTGTCTGGCGGAAAAAAATCCCTGTAATCTAATCCCCTGTGACGGAGCAGAGTGGCCCCACACTGGTACCGCAGGGGTTAACACTTCCTTCCTGGCAGAGGAAGCCCCACCCTGGAAGCCCTGCTGGGCATGCTCCAACTGGAGCCTAGGTATATAAGCCTGCAAAGCGGCTCAGTCTGGGCTGACCACCAGAGGAGAAGGAAGCACACCGCCAGCTCCTGAGGCAGGACAGCCAACACCCCAGGATCCAGGGGCCAACCAAGCCAGGATGCCCTCTGCACCCCGGACGGAGGCTGCAACAGGAGGGGACAGAACGGATAACCGGCAGCATTAAAGCTGCACTGATGCTCGGCGTGTTGCGGGTGGATCCCTGCCGAGCTAAGCGCAAGGCGGAACCCCGCTAATAGTTGAGCACTGGGTCGGGACCCGGTGGAGAGGGCGGGCCTGGGTCTCCCTACTACTCCAGCCATTAGGTGGCACTTCCCCACCGGGGAGAAGGAAGGCTACGGACTCTGGCCTTAAGCGGGGCGAGTTGTAAGGACTCTGGCTGCTGGGCCACACTGCCCTGCTCCTCGGGGCGAGTTATATGGACTCTGGCCATTGGGCCACACTGCACAGATACTCGGGGTGTGACACATGGACTCTGGCCGTTAGGGCCCGCTACCCCGACCAAGGGGCGAGCGAGTGGAAACCGGCCATTAGGCCACAACAGGATGCCCTTAAAGGTACGGGTGTGGGGACTTAAGAGTGGCAAGGCCCTGACACCTCAGCCACCCCTCCCAGAAAGGGGTGCTGCGGTGCCCTACCCATCACACCCCCTCATTTACGTTAATTCTTATGGGGAATTTGGATTCACTTAACATCATTTTGCTTAAAGTAGTATTTTCAGGAACATAACTACAATGTTAAATGAGGAGTTACTGTACATAGTTTTTTTAAATTTTGATTTGAACATCAATTTCAGTTGATCTGTGTGAGCTTAGTGTCACCAGTGTCAGAAATGCTAAAATGAAAGCACAATTTGGATCTTGTTAACCCTATGTCATGTATCATAGTCATTACTATTTGAAAGTCAAAATATGGCAACAGGTACCCAAAGTTACCACAATTATTTCTTCTTGTTAAGTACATGAGAAAACTATACTAATCTAAATTGGTGCAATGCCTGGGATAGGCTGCATTTTTCATGGAGACCATGCTATAGTAGTTCACTGCACTAACTTTTTCAATGTATAGGTGAGACACGAGCTGGAGGAGACTATAGAGAAGCAAATATTTTTATATTTACAATGCTATATAAAGGATAAATCCAGACAAAATCCGGCAACGGGATAATACCTCGTTACGTTTATATCGCTCTTTTCAGCTGCAAATTGAAACGAGACAAATTGAGGCTAGAAATAAGATGCAGGTTGTTGTTTTTTTAATAGAATGAGGGTAGCTAATTATTTGAACAGCTTACTTTGGGATGCGGTGGATCCTTCATCACTTGAAATCTTTAAATCAAGTTTATTTGAAATGATACGCTTTAGCTCATCCAGACATTACGAGCCGGCTGCAGTAACCACTTGGTGAAAATCTTTCACCTGTGTTATGCAGAAGGTCAGATTTGATGATCATAATGGTCCCTTCTGGTCCCTCTATTAACAAAACTGGGATTATTTTTTCTACCACAGAAAAGAAGACAATTTTCAGGTGGAACAATGTGATTTTTTTAACAGAGTATATGAGTCTGGGACAGGAAGTGAAGAGTACCTTATCCAATTAAAAGTGCAAAGGGAATTATAGGGGATCAAGAAGTAACTGCTCACATTTGAATGTTGCTAGGATGGCAAGTCACACTTCTGCTCTTCTGAAAAATTTAATGGACTCTTTAATTACCATAAGTAGTTATTCCTTGGGTTTTACATATGATCTGAAAGAGCACCCCGAGAAAGAAGAGTAGGGGGAAATAGGTTTGAAAGTCTTTGATGTTAGTTATCTCATTTTTGGTTAATTGAAAGGAGTGAATTTAAAAGGTGTCTTTTTTTTTTATAGCCTCTTAAACTGCACTTGCTACGTGTATGGAATTAATATTGATTATATTGATCTTGCTGTGAGCACTAACTGTGCTCTAACTGAGGACAATTTATGGCCCTTAGTGAGTTTTGGATTAAACAAATTTTTCAGAGATCTGATCATCAGTTATCAAGGATCTCATTTCACAAATCTACCTTAGCAAAGAGTATAAAATTTAGGAGAGAGTGATAATTTTTCGCACGCTTCTGGGCAGCTGTAGAGGAGACATGACTGTGAATTGGACTGTAAAAATTCAGTAGACCTTTGTTAGGATAGCATAGGATAATTTGAGGACTACATTGTGATTGCCTTACTGACACTAGATATAGTGTCTGACTGACTCCGCAAGGAGTACCACTGAACAGGTAATGCTCGTTACATATGAAGTCAGTGGAGTAAAATGAATCCCAGCCTAGCCCTAAATATTCCAAGTAGCTAAAAAGTGAGAGATGGTGGTCGTGGTGGTGTTCCAATACCAGTTTATTCTTCTTTCTTCCTATCTCTAAATTTCTGACTTGAGTCCTAAGCATGAATTCTTGGATCCATTGAAGTCAGTTGTAAAAATCCCATTGGCTTCAGTGGGGCCAGGTGTTCACCTGAAGCCAGGAGAGATATCTCCTCTACAGCTGCTGGCTTCTATAGGAATGAATCTCTGATTCATTTGACTTTTGTCCTCTTAAACTGTACATTTTATCACATTTAAAAGTTGTAGTGATTTAAGAGTTTATATTTCTTTGAACACAACTCCTTTTTAGGTCAGGACCCCTACAATTACAACACTGTGAAATTTCAGATTTAAACAGCTGGAATCATGAAATTCGCGATTTTTAAAATTCTATGACCGTGAAATTGAAAAAATGGACCATGAATTTGGTAGGGCCCTACACATAAGTGAAACTGGTTTAAACAAACACAAATTAGAGGGGAACCTTCAAGTGTTGCAGAGTCTGTTTGTTTTAACATAACTCAGTTATTTTTCAGAGTCAGCATTTCTAAAATTGTATAACTAACAGTGAAATAAGTTTTATCTAGTCTAAGGGATAAAATTCATGTCAAATTGTATCCAAATAAAAATATATCATGCTTTATCACTTCTGATAAGTATACACATATTAATATTACAGACCATCAAAAGAGTTTGTAACTCTCAAAATCATTGCTAGACTTTTTAAAGAAGAGGAATGATTCAGTACGGTGTTTCAAACTGATATTAGAGTGCTGAAAAGAGGTTTTGCCCTATACAAATAATAAAGACACTGTTCCTGCCCTGAGGAGCTTATGTTCTGCAACAAACAAAATAGCCAGACATATAATAAATTGCAAAGTAGGGCAAAAGGATAAGCTTCAAGTATAGCGATCTTTCAGTAATTGTAGCTGGATTAGTAATGTACAAACATACTTTCTGAATGTAACACTTCTGGATATTGTTAAAGTACGTCTTTACACTGTATATGCCATTAAATAAAAAATTCAATTTTGTGAGTGTGGGAGGGGTAATTAATGGCAGGCTTGTACAATGTCAGAGGAACTGTACAAACTTAGAAATGAGGATTTTGAAGCTTCTAATAGTAAACCTTACAGAATTCCACTGGCTTAGTGTTTTAGAAATAAAATCTCGATGAACGAGTATGCTGAGAGCAATGTGGAAGTAAGACATTTGATGATGATGAAGTTAAGGCCCTGACCCTGCAAACACTTACATATGTGTTTAATTTAATTTATGGAAGTAGTCCCATTGACCTCAATGGGAGTGCACACCCAAGTAAAACTTAGAATATGTGTAAATATTTGTAAGATCAATACCCAAGGTTGTACCAATGTAAAAAGCATAACAGGATAAGGTGGCGACCCTGGTACTCTAAATGTTCCAATTCCGTAATACACAGCACCACACTTCCAAACATAAAGCATTAGCAGACTACATAATTAATGAAAGGAAAAAAAAGGCTTCAGTGTGTTGGAAGACAAGCAGAGGAAGTACCTGTGGTCTGCTGAAAAAGTTTGTAGAAAGTTCTTGTGGAGATTGTGGAAAGCCTTCAAAAATGTTGATAACATAAAGGACAAGTAAAGAGTATTAACAATGGTGAAAATGTCTGGAGATGCTTTAGAAATGAATTCCAAATGAGTATCTTTATTTTGTTCTTAGCTCTAGTGCTCAAATGGAAAAGCGAGCAATTAATATATTCATAAAAGGCTTTTCTTGGGGGGAAAAGGTTCAGGTCCAGATTTTAAAAAATGGGAGTCTAAAATCAGACTTCTAAATCCACATTTAGTCACCAAATTAATTGGCTAGATTTTCAAAGATGATCAGTGCCCAACAGCTCCTATTTAAGAGCTTTGGCTCAGATCTGCAAAGGGACTTAGATCCACAAAACCCCTGCTCAACTACCGCCTAATTCTGTAGGCACCTAAAATCCCTTGGTGCCTAACTTTTTGCTGTAAAATGTTCTTAAGGAATGTCTGTTTCCAGGCATGCGCATTGCTGTTTCTGGCAGGTGTCCAGGCCTCTCAGTGCAGCTGCACCAACTTTCTAATGTGTTGAGGGGTGCTTGACTCCCTGGCTCTGTCCCAGACCCTGCTAGGGTTGCCAGTTTTTGACTGGAATGCCCGGTTGAAAAGGGACCCTCATGGCTCTGGTCTGCACTGCTGACCAGGCCGTTAAAAGTCTGGTCAGCGGCGCAGCAGAGTAAGGCAGGCTCCCTGCCTGTCCTGGCTCCACGTGACTCCCTGAAGTGGCTGGCATATCCCTGTGGCTCTTAGGCGCAGGGGTTTCCAGGGAGGCTCCGTGCGCTGCCCCCATCTCGAGCACCAGCTCTGCAGTTCCCATTGGCCGGGAAATGCAGCCAATGGGAGCTGCGGGGGCGGCATCTGCTAGCAAGGGCAGTGCGCAAGTCTCCTGGTCGCCCTTGTGCCTAGGGGTCACAGAGACATGCCGGCTACTTCCAGGAGCTGCCTGAGGTAAGCGCCATCTGCACCCCAACACCCTGCCCCAGTCCTGATCCCCCTCCTGCACCCAAACTCCCTCCCAGAGCCCACACCCCCTCCTGCACTCCGGCCCCTTCGGCCCCAGCCTGTTGAAAATAAGCGAGTGAGCGAGAGTGGGGAAGAGCAAGCGATGGAGGGAGGGGGGCCTCAGGGAAGGGTTGGGGCAAGAATGGTTTTCTGCAGTCAGAAAGTTGGCAATCTTAGGCCTTGCCCCCCACCACATCCCTTTCCCCAAAAAGTTACCTTTCCCCTCCTCCACTCCTCCACTTTCCCCCAAGTCCTCACCCTGCCTCACCTCTTCCCGCCCCATTCCACCCCTCCCCTGAGCACGCCCCACCCTTCCCCCCCCCCTTTGAACAGCTGGGAGGCGCTGTGGGGGAGGTTGGGAGCTGGCTGCCGGTGGGTGCCCAGCACCCACCATATTTTCCCCATGAGTGCTGCAGCCCTGCAGTACCCATGGAGTCGGTGCCTATGCCCCAGTGCGATTGTCAAGCCTGCTGAAAATAGGTGTTGCCCTGCCTATCTATCTAATCTGTGGGGCCCAGTTGGGTAGGTGTGCTCTGAGTACGCTTAACTCCATACAAAACAGCCAGGGGTTGGTGCTGGGGACAGTGGAAGAGGAAGACTCCTTTATAACCTATAGCCCAGTGATTAGGGTATTTACCTAGGGTCTGGGAAATCCCAGGTCACTTTCTCCTTCTGCCTGATGAGAAGGGTTTGAATAGGGGTTTTCCATTTCTCAGGTGATTGCCCTAACCATTGGACTAGAGAGTCATTTTAACTCTCTGGTCTAAATAAATATTAATTATTTATACAAATTACAACAGCTTCAGCATCAGAATGTGCCATAGTCTGGTGGTTACTCACTTGACTGGTGGAAAACCCTGTTCAAATCCCTTCGCTTATCAGGCAGATGGGGCAATTAAACTGATATCTCCCATATACCAAGTGAGTTCCCTAACAGTGGACTACAAGGTATGATGGGAAGTTTCCTCCTCCTCCTTCATTGCAACCCCAAATACCTTTCTGGATACAGGTGTTTATGCTGATTTTCAGAAGTTCTGAGTGCTCAGCAACTTCCTTAGGTGTTATTAACAGCTACTTGGTGGTCAGTACTTCTGGAATTTATGCCATAAATCCATTTAAGAGCTAAACTTCATGTTCCTATTTTTGCAAATTGTCGCCTATAGCTTCTGTGCTTAATTACTACTAATTCCTAGTTAGCGAGCTCAGAAAAGACTAATTCTGGTTTGATTGCTTATTTGTTTTTATTGAGAATGTTTTCATTTTATCTAGTTTTGCTTTTGGAGGTTGTTTACTTGCCTTGAGGGAATGAAAGAGTTAAAACAGCTTAATTGACTCAGGAATAAAGGAATTTAGAAATTGAGCCAGCAGCTATCATGGAAATATAGAAAAAAGAAATATTAATTTGTTCCTATATTCTGCTTGGCTGGTGAAGTCCAGAGAGCAAATATTGGCTCCATTTTTGGAGGACTTTGGGGGGAAGATAAGGGGCAGGCTTCTCTTAAGAAAATGTAAGTCACTCAATGTGGCACTCTGTCCCCCACTTGTCATGGCTAGGCCAGAGATAGAGGTTGATAGGTCTGCTGCAGTGGGGTCTGTTAGCCATAGCTATAGCAGGTTCACCACGAAATGGGGACTGAGGGTATGTCTACACAGCTGTTAAACACCCACCACTACCCTGTGTCAGCTGACTTGGACTTCCGGGGCTTGGGCTGTGGGTTTGTAAAATTGTGGTGTAGACGTTTTGGGTCGGGCTGGAGCCTGGACTTTGGGACCCTGGACTCTTGGACCCTCCCAGCCCTGAAACCTAAACCAGATTCAGCTGACCCAGGCTAGCTCTGGGTGTTTAATTGCTGTGTAGACATATCCTAAGTGCCATATGACATCAGTGTGGTTACAGAAGCAATTGGTAAACCTACTTTAAGACTCAATCACTTGATTTTTGTTACTGTCAAACTATCAACCTGTCTCTAATCTCTTTTTGTAATGGAAAGTTACTGACACCACTGTATTAAGAAGCCTAAGATTTCCTTGATTTCTGTTAGTCTTCTTTTAGCCCCAGTTATGGTACAAAGATCACACTTGTGCTTTTGGGCAATAGTGAGAATCTAGTGGTGAATGAAGATCAAGCATCGGTGTTGGTTTTAGTGAAGCATTGTGCGCTACACTGTCTTCATTATGAAGGTAACACTGAGGTTTGTGCGTCTCTTCATTAAACTGGGATGGTGCATTTGAGTAATTCTCCCACAGCCTACCTGAGACAGGTGTTTTGGCTAAGACTTTATCTAGACATGAAGGAAATAATGTTGTGTACAGTGGATTGGAATAAACTACTAGAGGTATAACATCTGATGTCTTGATTAGGGGAGTACACCTCCCTTTGTAGCACTGTTTGCTGAGTTATGGGTCTTGTTAGCTTCTCACCTCCTTATGCTAGTCGGATCAGTGGGCATCTGTTCTTGGTCAGAATATTGTGTGGCTGTCCCTTTGTAATTTTTATTGACTTTTGGAGCATCTTGAAAGGCCTCTCTTTCTTCATAGGTTTTTTTTTTCTTGGTGTTGAATGCCTAGGTAATTTTGATGGGGAGATGTTGGGTTGCTGGGTAGAGTTATGGGGGCCACTGAGCTGATGGGAAATGTCTATATATGTAAAATGATTTGAACCTGTGCCTTCTAAATTTGGAGAGGATTTTTTCCAAAAGCCTAAATTAATCTGAGGTTTAAGTTGCCAATACCAGGACAACCCTTAGGATCATGGGAACATGCAGCTGACCTCAAGTGTTAGCAACATTGGGGTGGCTTGAGGAGGTGGTATATCGCAATTTTGGGGGATGCTGTGATCCCTCAAACTACAGGCAACACAATAAGTTTTGAGTGAGTGGCTTACAGTTCACCCTTAGCCATTAGAGCCTGTTGTACTGCTTATGCCATAGGTCTCAGCAGTAGCAGAGTATTCCTGTGCACTCTGAGCAGGGCAGAGCCCTGGAGAAGGCAAGAATAGCAGGGCCAGCCCATCCTGAGCTTGCTGATAGAAGCCTCATCCCTCCATCACCATCCAGCAAGGGGGAGTGTGTTTAACAGCCCATACAAATGATTTCCTCTGCTCTTTGGAAGCTGGACTCAGCTCAGGGTTTTAGAAGAGGAGAATATGGCTGTCGGATCCGCCTGGGGTGGAGTAAGGTGTGGGGAGCAGGGGAAGAGGAGTCAAGGAGCAGGCATGCAGTGGTGGGATCTGCAGTGGTTTGGAGGGCCGGGGTGTGAGGGAATTAGAGAGCAGGTGTGCAGGGGAGTTGGGGCCTGCATATTTGTGTGCAGATCCTCTATGTATGTAGGGTTGATTGTTGGATACATGCTGGGGCTGGAGAGGTGGAGTTCAAAAACAAAACAGACGCAATATTTTTAAAAAGAAAAGTCATGATTTTTAGGCTGATCATGCTTTTGTTGTGTTCTGACTCGTGAATTGGAACACTCCTCAGCCTTAGCTCAGGAAGTGGCCCTCTATCTCTGCACAGAGGCTACTTTTCGTATTTATACCCATACTTCCAGTGATTGATAACATTTTGTGAGGTATTTTATTGGCACTCTTACCATTAGAGCTGAGGAACATATAAAGACTTTAGGTTTCATAATATCTCTGCTTTATGATTTCTTGCTGAAGGAAGTTTTACCACTTCCCTGGGTAGAGAGGAGAGACCATTTTGGTTTGTAATCATAGTGATGCAATTAATCTAATATTTGAGCTTATCTACTCTATACATTTGCATCTTTTGGGAGTGTTATCCTTTATCAATTCATACATTATACTTGTTATAGAAATGGGTTGGCTTTACCTTTAAGGTAGCTTGAATGTGAAAAAGATTGGAACTCTATAAACTCAAAATAAGGGAAAAAAATGAATCTCATGACAGATGCAGTATTGCATGAATCAAATATTAAACAAACAATTAAGAATTGTACTAGATATGAAAAAGATCTGTAGCTTTTTCATATCTTGTACAATTCTTCACAATAATGTTTACATCCTGCATCTCTCTAAAGACTCCTTTAATCTTCTTCTGTTTTATGGTTTTACAGCCATATTCTAGAGCGCTTTTCCTAGGAGAAGCAGTAACAAAATGTGATCAGACAGATTGGTTGGATTCATTAATATCCAGAGCTTGCCAGTCTTGATTCTATAGTTTCACTTCACAACTGTCCATATTCTGAAATCAGGGCTTTTCCCCCCTATTAATTTAAAATAGGAAGTATCTATTTGTGTTATCTTTCCTCCTCACCACACTGGGAGGATTTTAAGACTCAGATGTTATGGAGCAATGCAGTCTAATATATATTGACTTGGACTGACACCTGCTAGAATATATGTTCAGCAATTTTCTGAATCATTTTATTATTCCCCATGTGTACAGCACTAGAAGCAGACAGGCTGCTTTTTCCTGCTGTACTGGCTTAAAAGCACACTGAGCAAACACATCAACCCATTCATAGGCTCTCACAGAATTTGGGCTATTCAGGAGACTGAACTTTCACCATTCCTTATGCTGCATTGGTTATGTGGGGGAGGGAGGGAAGGTGATTTGTGGTGGTAGGGAAACAAATTTTCTTATGTATAAACACTGGTCTTTAATCTGCTCAAATATATTTGGGGTTTATTTTTCCTCAGTGGACAAGTTTTCCTAGGTATTTAACAAACACCATTTTTATTTCACTGCCTGTACGCAAGTGGCATGCTTTTGTTTTCTCCTCTATGCAAAGCTGCATTGGTGACATGCATAAAATGTTACCCTTGCAGGAGCTCACTGTCACCACCAACTGGCATCTGAGATATCACAGATGCTCCATAGTTCAAGTTTTACTATTGTCTCAGATACAAGTGTGTCTTATTGCTGGCAGCTGTTGGTAAATGCCACTCACCTGCCTCAATGGGTGGGGGGAACTTGATGGGGCCAGTGGTGAAAGGTGACAGTCCCAGCAGCAAGGGAGGGAGACACTCGCTAAGGCAGTGGTTCTCAACGAAGGGTACACGTACCCCTGGGGGTATGCAGAGGTCTTTCAGAAGGTACGTCAATCAACTCATCGAAATATTTGACTAGTTTTACAACAGTCTACATAAAAAGCACTAGCAAAGTCAGTACAAACTAAAATTTCATACAGACAATGACTTGTTTATACTGCTCTATATGCTATACACCGAAATGTAAATACAATATTTATATTCCAGTTGATTTATTTTGTAATTATATGGTCAAAATGAGAACGTAAGCAATTTTTCAGTAATAGTGTGCTGTGACACTTGTATTTTTATGTCTGATTTTGTAAGCAAGTAGTTTTTAAGTGTGGGGGTACACAAAACAAATCAGACTCCTGAAAGGGGTACAGTAGTTTGGAAGGGTTGAAAGCCACTGTGCTAAGGGACACCAGGTAGCTCCCCCGCCCCGGGAGTCTCTGGCACCCATTGACTGGCTGGAGAAAAGGGGTACTGATTCCCCAACTCCCAGGATTTAACCCAGTGCAGGGGCCAAGTGGAGTCTATTTTGGCTAATTTCCAGCAGTCCATGCTACCCCTCCAAACGAGGAATAGGAATCTGGCCTGACCGATACTGCAGTTCTAGCCAGTTGCCTATTTGGGGGTTAGGAAGGAATCTTTTCTCCCATGGGCCAATTGGCAGATGACCAGAGAGCTTTTCACCTTCCTTGCAGCACCTTCAAGCCACAGTGGGTTAAGTAGGAATGTGCTTAGTACTTAACTGAGGTACTTGTTTGAAGAGTTTATTTGTCTCAACTTGCAGCCAGTTTCCAATGGGTTAAGAGAATAAAACTAACTGTTCCCAAAGGTAAAAGGCCTGGGATTTTTGTGATGGGCCTTGGGCTCATGGGATAGGCTGAGACCCTGTGGCCTTCGCGGGCGGAGGTCAGACCTTGTGGCATCCCCTACCCTTCTGCTCTCTCTGAGGAAAGCCTACCCTGAGTTACAGGTTATATGGTAAGGAGCCCTGCAACTTCCCCACTGGAGCCAATTAAATGTCTGGTATAGGAGAGTATGGGTGGTGCACATGTAGCACACCTCCGCTGAGTTAAAGTTTAATAAAAGTTGTGGCCTGCCATTTAATTCCATACATATGTGTGTCTACATTAACTGCTGTCTGTAATATGCTGCACCCCATGTATCCCTTGCCCATTTTTTTCAATCCTGAAACTATCTGCTTAGGATCCCAGACCTATTGGTTTTTCTCCCAAATTCTGTTTGATTATGATTTCTAGTGAAATTATCTGTGTAACTGCATGACTTCCAGTCTCTGTATAACTGGTAATTCAGCTGATCAATTAGAGCAGTGTTTCCCAAACTTGGGATGCCGCTTGTTCAGGGAAAGCCTCTGGCACACCCGGCCAGTTTGTTCGGAAGGGGGGAGAAACATTTTTCCATATTGTCCTAGCTACAGCTTTAGAGCTGTGAACCGTTTGTTGATCTTGTATATTGTAAAATGGATTTTAAAAAAATTGCAGTTAGGTGTTCCTTCAAGGACAATGGCATTATTATGATTAGGGTGACCAGACAGCAAGTGTGAAAAATCGGGACGGGGTGGGGGGTAATAGGAGCCTATATAAGAAAAAGACCCAAAAATCGGGACTGTCCCTATAAAATCGGGACATCTGGTCACCCTAATTATGATAGAGTTGACTCAGTGGTAGCGCTTGCACCTTTGAATCTCAGAATTTCTTTATAGTGAAGGATTTATGACTTGTATAGTGCAATAGGTCTGCCTGGCATTTCATGATTTGAATGTAACTTTTTGTTCCAGCTTTGTCCTTCTCAAAGTTCCCCATTTGACATGAAACCTTTTGGAATATTAAACATTCAAGCTACTGGTTACAACTAGGGACTTAAACTATTGAGAGACTTCTCTTACTGAATTTAATCCAAGATGATAAAGATTTCTATGTTAGTGTTGTGACAGTCTCATTAGAGGAGAGTCTGCAAACAAAGATTGCAGTTGTGGTTTGTGTTGTCATGCTCTAGAAACAGACATAGTGTAGAAAAGTCAAATGATCTCTTTTGATTTGTGTTCCCTCAACACACTCTCTCCTCCAAACAAGTGTTGTTCCTAGACTCATTCAAGGGTCAGATAAATGGAAGTGTAAGCTATACGACTAAGTGTGTGGTGGATGGTGAGAATTAGCTCACGTTTTTATTTACGTTTTTTTGCTCTGTTGCCATGGTATCATAGGTAACTGTCCCCAAAAAGCTAGAATCGCTAGATAGCATTTTGTACTGGCATTTATACAGCAGTTGTTTGGTTTTACAATGGTGTCAGATATTGGTGCAGCGCTATTTGGTTTCACTTTAAATAATCTTACAGTGGATTGTCTTACATTTCATATACAAAATTAGAACTGAGAATTATTATTGCATTGTCATTTTTATCAGACATTTAGCTTTAATGTGTATTTTTGTTATGAAATGTTCAGGAAAAGAATGTATTTAGTATGTTAAGACAGAAGTTGAACCCTGAAATTCATTAGTAGATTTAGAGTTAAAAAATAAGCTGCAGCTAAATTTACTTGGATTATTAACTTTGTAGACTTGCAATAAACTGGGAGCTCTGCACATGAGCTGGAGAAAGATAATTAAAGATTTTCTCGTCTTAAGCCCTATTCTTCATTTATTAGTTCTGAGCCAACTCACTTCAGCATTAATCGGATGCTTACTTGAGGCTCGCATTAAAATAATGTAGGGTGATGGGCAGCTCATGGATCTAGAGAAGCTGATTCAGTACAATAGTCAATAATTTGTATTTGGTATACATAACAGTGCTTGAAATGCATTAGGCAGCTAAAGACTATTTTTTTCAAGTAAACCTTCAGTGAAGTGGCATTTTCTCTCTTCAAGGTAGAATAAATTCTTGATTATGGTAATAACCAAGTGTCACAAATAAATATTAGAAGTCTTCCTTGACTAAACATCTAGCTTGCTTTTTAATCCAAAAGGATTTTTTTCACAGTTCATACAAAATTACTGTGAATAAGTGAGATTTAAAAAAAAATCAGGAATGTAATGTAAATATACATTTATTTTAATTTATTTTTTCCCATTTATGTTTTTAAGGACTTCAAGGATTGTAGCCAGTTTTCTAATATTCATTTGCCATTTCTAATAACTGCTTGTAATCTTAACACTGGAGCTTGTATCCCTTTTTTTTTTCTTGTCTCCATACCATAGACATACCTTGTGCTTGTGGCTGCCCATCTATCGGTGTGTGTGTGTGTGTGTGTGTGTGTGTGTCTCTCTCTCTCTCTCTCTCTCTCTCTCTCTCTCAATTTCCCTTTCTGTTTCAGGTTAGATAAGATATTTACAGTTTTTCATGTTTATATATAAATGTAGGAAAAAAAACTTTTCCCCGGCTTCAACTGTTGACAGAAAATTACAACTAAAAGCAAACTAAGACCTAAACAACAGTAGAAAATCAACAACTTTTCCCCACACAAAAGAATGAAATGCACAAAACCAAAATATCCCCACCTCTGCTCCTGAAAAACCTTAATCCCCAAATAAATATCCATAGCCTCTCTTCACCCTCTTCTCCCACTGCCACCACATACTTTCCCCAAATACATGCTCAAATAGATGAGCATTGTAACATCCCTGAAGTTCAACAAAACTGGATGGTTTCAGATCAAAGGTGGGTATGAATTCCACAGCCTAGGGGATCTCATCAAGAATGCCCTACCAGCAGTAGCTCTCTCTTATGTGATAAGCACATCACTTAGCACACTACTAGAAGCCACTACTCCAAGCCATTTAAGGCATTATTCAATGTAGCAGGTCAGAAACAATATTTGAAACACCTGAAAACTAACAAGTAGCCAGTGCAGACTCCAGAGCACTGGTCTCAGACTCATACAGAATCATCATTTTACAAGTGGATGCTGCCTTCTGTACCATGTTGAGTGACTGAATTGTACTTAAGGTAAAACTGTCAGTTCAGGGGTAACTGCATCTGTGTTCTCCCTCCAGGGTCCTTTGACACTTAAGATTTCAGACTCCCAGCCAAGGTCTCTTGGGCGGACACCTGTCTCTCTCTCCCTCCTGACCAGGGTTTTTAAGGCTAGAGTCCCCTGTCATTAGGGTTGCCGACTTTCTAATAGCACAAAACCGAACATCCTAGCCCTGCCCCTTCCCTGAGGCCCCACCCCCACTCACTACATCTTAGTGGCTCGCTCTCCCACACCCTCACTCACTTTCATTGGGCCAGGGCAGGAGGTTGGGGTGCAGGAGAGGGTGAGGGCTCTGGCTGGGGGTGCAGGCTCTGGGGTGGGGCTGGGAATGAGGAGTTTGGAGTGCAGGATGGGGCTCCAGGCTGGGGGGTGGGACCGAGGGATTTGGAGTGTGGGAGGGGGCTGCGGGTTGAGGCAGGGGGTTGGGTGTAGGAAGGATATGGACTTTGGGTTGGGGGTGAGGGCTCTGGGATGGGGATGAGGGGTTTGGGGTGTAGGAGGGGGCTCCAGCTGTGGGTAGGGCCAAGGGATATGGAGTGTGGGAGGTGGCTGCGGGTTGAGGCAAGGGGTTGGAGTGAAGGAGGGGGTATGGGATCTGGGCTGGGGCAGGGGATTAAGATGCAGGGGAGTGAGGGCTCCAGCTGGGGGTGCAGAGTCTGGGGTGTGGTGGGGCTGGGGATGAGGGTTTTGAGGAACAGGAGGAGGCTCCAGGTTTGGGGTGGGGTGGGGGCTTAGGGCTGGGGCAGGAGGTTGGGGCATGGGCTTACCTCGGGCGGCTCCTGGTCAGTAGCTAGTCCCTACCTGTCCTGTCTCTGCACTGCATCCCAGAAGTGGCCAGCAGGTCCGGCTCCTAGGTGGGCTGTGGTTCCTGGCCAATGGGAGTGCAGAGCCGGTGTTTGGGGAATGGGCAGCGCGCAGAGCCCTGTGGCCCTAGGAGCCGGACCTGCTGGCTGCTTCTGGGGCGCAGCGCAGTACCAGGACAGGTAGGGACTAGCCTGCCTTAGCCCTGCAGCTCTGCCGACTGGACTTTTAATGGCCTGTTTGGCAGTGCTGACCAGAGCCCCTAGGGTAGTGTCTTCCCCAGGAATTGAAATTAGGTGTGTGTGTGTTGAAATATTCGGGGGGGGGGGGGGGGGGTGAGGGCTGAGACCGTGAGGGCAAAGGTGGGCTGTATGGCGCTATAGTAAAAACTGAAAAATGTTCACGACCATTTTTATTAGATTTAACTCATGTTTTAAAACCATCACAAAAATTAAAGTTGGCTACTCAAGCCTACTATGAAGCACTACATCTACATCAGTCTTGGTTTCTGGTTGTAATTTTGCACTCTTTGGTGTTTTCTTGTGTGTCCGTTACTTCCAGTCCTTCATGATATGCCCATGATCAGGCAGAAGGCAACTTCTTTTAGAACACAACGTTCTATTCAATGAGGAAAAATTATGTTCAACTGTAGCTGTTGTGACTGGTATTAGCAAGAGATGAATTCCTACTTTCATCCCAGGAAATGCAGCACAAAGATTGGGTCGACCCATACACCCCCCGCTAATTTCAATTCCTGGGGAAGACACTGCCCTAGGGGCTCTGGTCAGCACTGCCAAACAGGCCATTAAAAGTCTAGTTGGCGGTGCTGCAGGGCTAAGGCAGGCTAGTCCCTACCTGTCCTGGTACTGCGATATTCCACTCTGTGTTCAAAATTCTCTATTCTGCCCTGATCACATAGCAGCCCCATTGCTGGTAGTGCCTCACTCCACTCAACTGTAGGTGTTTTATAAGACAGGCATCTGTAAAAGCTACGTGGAGGTTGAATAGAATCCAAAAATCTCTATTGTAGATTTGTAAGAATCAAGTATTTGTACTTTTTCAGGTGGCTTAACAAATACTTCTTGTCCTCTTCACTTATGGAGTCAATATAAGTACCTTCATTAGTCAACGTCTGGACTGAAGTCTTTGCTTCTTCCAGTACATTTTCAATGGATATCTCTGATTGATCCAAGGATAGCTTCTATTTCTGGACAAAGATCTACTACTATTGTAGCAGATGCCTGGATTACATTGTTTACTGACCCAAGTGGTTTCAACAGTAGACTTACAAGAGAGAGAATGGCGATAGTCTTCTCTGAACTTAGTAACAAAAGTAGTCCACCAGCCGCACTACTTAGATCTGTCCAATCTTGGTGGATACTTTCTAAAGCCAGTAATAACGGTTACAGTAATTTTAAGACAACTGCCAAGAATCACTCATGAGAGAGCCAGCAGCTTTTCCCAGGTTGGACTAATTTGAACTTCAATCCCAGTCTATCTTCTATTTGTTTCCAAAATGTTCAGTCCTTTTGGACTCTTGCTAAAAAAAGAGTATAAAAAAGCCATTAAATTTGTGGCTTTTTAATGTCTTTTGAAGATTCTGCAGCTTGTACTAGGGCTAGCTGGAGTAGATGGCCTCTACAGTGTGTATAGGAGAGATTAGGGTTACACCTTTCTCTGAGCAAAGCTTGTACTCCACTGTGTCTTCCAGAGAAGTTTGTAGCTCCATCAAATGCACAAGCAGCCATCTGTTTGGGGTTCAATTTACAAGCATTTAACCCTTCTAAGATGTCACAGATGCAGCTGATGTCTTCTATAACCTGAACACCTAGAATGCATCTACTGGCCTACCACGGACATCAAGATAACATTCGTAATGACTTAATACTTGGTGCATTTGTCGGCCATGTATGCACATATTTTGAATATAGTGAGAGAATTCTTCACTTTTTCAGCTCCTGCGTCTTTCACTGTTGCACCACATGTTTCAAGAGAGTCAGCTGCGTTTTTTGCAGAAAGATAGTGAGCATTTGCCAGTCTTGTTCAGAACCAGGGTCCAACTTCAGGATTAACAAGTGATAATGCACTTAACAGAGGCCTCTAGTTTGTAGTGTGTGGTATCTCTTGCTTAAATAGAAAGTATGATGCAATAGCCATGTTGGTTCACATAAACTGAGTTGTGTCTCCAGCATTCTTAACAGCCTCATTAAATTCTTCTAAAATTGGCTTTGACAGTGACTGGCTTATAAGGCTTTCTGCATGTTGATGCAGTCCAGAAGCATGGTGCTTTGCAGCCTTTTCATATAGGTTGTCAGTATTGGCTTAGCTGATCAGTGTGGCAAACCAAGCTCCTCCACTTTTACTATATAAATCCATGACATGCCCACATCTTAAATACTGCGTGTCGTTCTGGTCACACCATCTCAAAAAAGATATATTGGAATTGAAAAAGGTACAGAGAAGGGCAACAAAAATGATTAGGGGTATGAAGCAGATTCCATATGAGGAGAGAAGACTGGGCCTTTTCAGCTTCGAAAAGAGACGACTAAGAATGGATAGGATAGAGTCTTATAAAATCTTGATTGGTGAGGAGAAAATGAATAAGGAAGTGTTATTTATCCCTTCACTTAACACAAGAACCAGGGGTCACCCAATGAAATTAATAGACAGTAACAAAGTTTTAAAGGAAGTATTTCTTCACACAATGCACAGTCACCCGTAGAACTTTTTGCCAGGGATGTTGTGAAGGCCAAAATTATAACAGGGGTCAAAAAAGAACTAGATAAGTTCATGGAGGATAGGTCCATCAATGGCTATTAGCCAGGATGGGCAGGGATGCAACATCATGATCTGAATGTCCCTAGCCTCTGTTGGCCAGAAGCTGGGAGTGGACGACAGGGGATGGATCAATCAATGATTCCCTGGTCTGTTCATTCCCTCTGAAGCACCTGGAACAGTCACTGTCGGAAGACAGGATACTGGGATAGATGGACCATTGATCTGACCCAATATAGCAATTCTTACCTAAAAAATAATTATAATAAAAAAGTTTAGTATGGAAACTCCCCAAGATAATGACCTCTTGAGATAGCGATGATGTGAGATAATAATCTTGTCAAATAATGCATTTTTAAAATCTTGGCCTACTAGGAAGCATATATTTATATAAGTTTCCCAGTCACAAATCTAGCTTCTGGAGAAAGGTCACTAAAACATAGTACAATTAGGGTGACTAGAAATCAAGTGTGAAAAATTGGGACGGGGGTGGGGAGTAATAGGAGCCTATATAAGGAAAAGACCCCAAAATCAGGACTGTCCCTATAAGAGCGGGACATCTGGTCATCCTAAGTCCAATGCTCTGGCTGCTGTTGTTTGTCATGCCACCGTTCACTCTAGTGCTCTGCCCCAATACCCCTACGCTGTCATCTTCTGCTGCAACCTGCCACTGTGGCCTCTGAGAGTCGGTCTCTCATGGTTCCACCCGATGCTGTAATTTCAGGTCTTCGGGGTGGGGGGGAACCTCGGTGCTAGTGCAGACTGGGACATCTCTTCCACAGAAACACTGTCCCACAGCAGGTCTAAGCACTTAGACCTCATTATCAGAGATTTCTGCTCTAGTGGTCACTTAACAAACCAAAAGACTCTCTATGAAGCCTAATCAGCTGTCTTTAAACAGTGGAGAGGGGCAGGTCAAATAGTACTTGTTACTCAGGCAGACCATCAAGCAAAACACCTATCCCCACCCTCTCTCTTGATGCCCTCAATCAGCACAGGCTAAGGACAGTTCTACTGCTCTTTACTCATACAATAAAAACAACAACATTTCATTACCCCCCGTATTCAAGTGATTTGTAACCCAGCCCCAGCCAAAATCTATCACTTGGGCAACACAGCTCTGTTGGCTGGATACCTAGGTAGATTAGGTGTGAATGTAAATACAATCTGGTCCTGAAGCCTTTTCCGCCCCCTCCCAGTCCCCAGCTCATCACTAGCTGTCAGGAAGAGCTCATTTAGATTTTGCTTACAAATCATAATTTGAAATTATTAGGTTGGCCAACATCAGCAAAATGAATGCACTGACAGTCACAAAAAACAAAAGCTGTATAAGGAAGCTAGTCTGTGTTCATACTTTTCAAATCTATTATACTTTTATCCTATACTTTATATGCTTTTAAAGTGTGTATTAATGTTTCAATTTCAATTCAAATTCCTAAACGATCACTAAAGTGGCAACACTGCATGTAACTAGTTCACAAAACTTGGGGGAGGGGAGAGTTTGGGAAAATTCAGGGGGGGTGTAGGGAAATCCCTGCCCCAGGGTCCCTTTTTGACGGGACACCTGGTAACCCTACCTGTCATACACTGATATCCCCAGCAAGCTAATCTGCCTAGAGGACAGCCTCTGTGTATTGTTTTTTCTCCTGGGACAATAACAGTGTTTTTACAGTGACTACTCAGCTCTTCCAAGCAAAGTATATTATTCTTAGGAAAAAAGCATTACAGAGAAAACATAAAAATGGGTTTACATTCACACTAAATGTACTTGACATTTCCCATCAGTCTCTATGGAGCCCTAGTAGACAAAAGTCTTTCCAGTCATTCCTCAAGGGCTGGGGTTCCTCTGGGGCCCAAGGTCCTGCTCATTTGCTGAACCAAAAGGAAGATCCTGAATCAGTTCATGTTCTTCTTATACCAAAAGCTCCTGTTTTGTTTCCTGGTACTTCACTGGAGCTGTTGGAGTCTCAAGAACTAAATCACCACCCACCCTGTTTAGTTCATGAATGAGCTGTGGTAACCTTCCCACTGGACTTGTGTAAATCTTTGGCCTATAATGACACATGCAGTATGGTCCCCAGAGATACTGCATGCACTTGCAATATCTGTCATAATAGTCTAATATCTATCATATTGCTATAGTCTGATCTTGCAGTGATAAAAGTACAGAAAAAGTAGAAAGGTATGCATCCAAGAAATGTGTTTTTAGTCTCCTTACCACACCCAGGTAGAAGAAAACACTGTCGTAGTCCCTGCTGTCTAATATGAGCTGGGAATTTCTCATGACCGGGCAAATAACAGTTTTTTTGTTTTTGCTGACTATTTTGAAAAATGCAAAAAAAAAAAAATGTTTTGGAATAAACCAAAAACAGAATTTTTCAAAATTCTGGTGAATTGTGAAGTGTCTTTTTAAAAAAAATCATTTTGGGTCAAATAAAACATCGTTTTTATTTTAATAATTTCTAAATGTTTTGTTTTCAATATAATTAATGACAAATTTGAAAGTCATTTATGAACCAAAATAATTTTTCTTTCAAATATATTGAAACAAAACATTTTGATTTTTTTCAGATTTTTTTTAGGTTTTATTTGTCAACTAAATCTATTTTAAATTCAACACAGATCAATACATATTTTGTTGGGCCAAATCTGCATTTTTCACTGAAAAAAGTTTTGAGTGAAATTTTTTTGCCCAGCTCGAATTATGACAGAAAAATCCCTTTTGGGGGTGTAGAAATAATCTGTAGCCTCTGGCTATATCTCCCAATTTCCCAACTATTCAATCTTCTCTGAATTGATCCTCAGGCAGCTCACTTATATCCATTCCCCAATCATTGCCATACACTTAAAAAATATTCAGCTGCATCCTCTGGAGATGAAGAAAACTGAATGCAGTAACTATATTGAAAACTCTTCAATGTAGATTTCACCAGGCAACCCCTACCCACATTACACAGAAGAGGGTGAGGGGGCTGAAATACTGAGGAATCCTCATGAGTGAGCCGTTGGAGCAGAAAAGCTGTTGCCCAAAACTGCCCTCTGGGATTTCTGTGAGAGAAGTTTGAAGCCATTGCAAGGCCACACTATTTATATTTGTATTGCAGGTTAGTGAACAGCCCTTTGTGGTAGATGGTATGGGAGGCAGCTAATAGGTCTAGTAACATTAGCATGGAGACTTGGAGGCAGATCCTCTGAGGTCAATGTACTGTGCCAATTTACACCACCAGAGGATCTACCCCCTCATTTTTATCAATGGTAAAGAAGAGATCTACAACCAGGAACTCCCACATTTTTCGGTACCATCGTCAAGGAGAAGAATTGTTAGATTATTTAAAAAGAAAAGCAGATACATGAAAGTTGATATTTGAGTACTAATTTAATCTCAACATCTTTACAGTAATACCTAACAGCAACAAAAATAGTTTCAGCAACCCATTCAAATATATTGAAGCTGTACTAACTTGTATTTGAAGTCTGCATTAATAGTTATTATAAATGGCCTCTCATAGTGTCATTTTCTGACTATAACAGTTAATGCTGTAAAACGATGGCTTATGCTAACAATTATTTGTTCCATTTTACATTTGGTAAGGTGATCTCTGTGGATTCTGTCAGTCTGTATGTATGTCTAGATTTAACGTACGGATGTCACAGAGCTAATTCTTTATCTTGCAAGTACTCACATTTGAAATAAAAAGGATTCCTGATGAGTAACCAAACAGATTTGCGGCCATAAGTTGAGAAGACTGAATGTGATTGTTCTTGACATATGCTGTCCAATAATTTTAGCTGATAAAGGCCAGTTGGAAACTCTGCTAATATCGCCCACTTTCAGCAATAAACAAACATCAGAGTTTTATGTGAAATAGCTTTTGTGGTCATATCTAATGAATTTTCCACTTTCAAATAGCTATAAGTCATTGTGTGTGTGTTTATACATACTATAGTTTCAGGCTGGTTAGTTTTGATGCTTGAGGAATTTTTTTTTAAATGATGAATTTGCTAGCTACTTGTCTGAAATGTTTTTTAAGGCTGCAAGGTTGACTTTGAATGCATTTTATTGGCGGCTTCTCTTTTAAAATGTAACTTCATGTGGCTCATTAAAATATTTCTATTAACTTACAGAGAACTTACAAATGAATCACATGATTAAATTAGTTGTGTATTTTAAATATGTTCTGATTAGTGAAATGTGGATAGTAAATTTTCTATTAATTTAGCTAATGAATAATGCATGTTCTCAAGAATATATCCTATGCCAAATTATAATATTACAAATAAATAGGTAAAATCTTCTGTTTTTAGAAGCTTTTATGTTTGGTATTCATTTTGTGGTTACTTGGGATTTTCTTTGGAAGCTTCCCCTCACTCAAACATATAACTATATATATTTTCTCCAGTCCCCAAAATTCTAAAGCTGTGCCTGAACTAAAAACTTGGAGTTCCTATGCCCCAACTCCTGGGAAACAGTTCCTGATGTGAATTTCAAAGCTCATGGACACTTCTAAGAGCCTTGAAGGACGGAGTGTCTGGATCCATTTCTGGATCATATGCATTTCTGTCATATGTCTCTTTAAAAGAAAACAAACAAATAGCTTAATGAACAAAAACAGAGGAATGTCTCTAGCTGTAAACAACAATTGCTGGTACTTCTCTTTTCTTTCAACCCTTGTTCCTGTGGTATAATTTCATGTAGTCATTCTCTGCCCGACATGCCAGTCTTCTTTTTAATTGCTGATTTGACCATTTAGTTCAATCATAGAAAATATTATTTTAACCAATGTAGAATTACCAGAGGCAGAAACTATTTTTGTAGCGGATACTGATTTAACAAAACACATATCAAAAAGATGAGGCTATTCATTCTCAACAGTTACTTCCTCTGGTTGTTTCTAAGCCTGTGGTGCCAACTGGCACATTTTCTTGCTATGTGTGTGTAAAACAGGGAGCCGGAGAAAACAATGTTTTAACTAAGACAGCTGGAGAGCTTAATGGACTACATTAATTTAAGTAAATCTTTCTAACTATGGATTTACTGAAACAATCCTTGATATTGTAGATTATTCTGATCTTTTTAGCACTCGTTTCATTACCAGTAATAAAAAATTAATGCAAATTTATAAAAAGATGGAATGAAAGGAGAACCCAGCTACCTAACTAGAGGCTGTACCCACTAATACATAATTATATTTTCTGTTAATTAGCAACTATCTAATTTTTAAAACATGGATATTCTCTAGGAATAATTAGCAATTGCATAATGAGGGATATCTGGCAAAGGAACGTTTTTTTCCATTCTTAGTTCAAAGAAAAGATAAAATTGTGGATTTATAGTACTCAGAGACTTGCATTTTTAACACTGCTGAACAGGAAATCTTTGCATAAGGAATCCTGTTATGACATAGTACAGTGCATTGTATGCAGGGATGAAAGTAACTTCAAGGACTTACCGGTATGCCGGAGTCCTGAGCAGGGGGCGGGGCATCAACTGGAAGAGGCATGGCCTCAATCGGAAGAGGCGGGGCCTTTAAATCCCTGGGCCCTTTAAATCAAGCCGGGAGCCCCAAGGCCTTTAAATCACCCCCGGAGCTACCAGCTGCAGAGGTGGTTGGGAGCCCCGGGGCTCAGGGGCAATTTAAAGAGTCTGGGGCTCCAGCTGCCACTGCCGCAGCGGCGCCCCGGGCCCTTTAAATCACCAACAGAGCCCCAGGGGCTCTTGGCTGCCGTTGCTACCCCGGGGCATCGGGCTCTGGTGGAGCTTTAAAGGGCCTGGGGCTCCGCTACAGTGGCGGCGGCCGGGAGCCCCTGGCCCTTTAAATCACTGCTGGAGTTCTGGGTTAGTGGCAGTGGCCCAGGGCTCCCGCGGTGATTTAAAGGGTCAGGGGCTCCCAGCCACTGCTACCGCAGCGGAGCCCCTGGCCCTTAAAATCACTGCCAGAGCCCCGCTGCCACTACCCCAAGGCTCTGGCAGCGTGGCTCGGGTGGTGATTTAAAAGGGCCAGGGCTCCCCGCAGCAGCTAGAGCCCCGGGCCCTTTAAATCATTGCCCGAGTCCCGCTGCCAGAGCCCTCAGGGTAATGGCAGTGGCCCAGGGCTCTGTCGGTGATTTAAAGGGCTAGGGGCTCCCGGCCGGCACTACCACAGTGGAGCCCTCTGCCCTTTAAATCATTGATGGAGCCCCAGGGCATCCCAGCTACCTGGGCCGCCGCTGCTACCCCTGGGGCTCCGGCAACAGGGATCCCGTGACGATTTAAAGGGCCTAGGACTCCCCGCAGCAGCCGGGGCCTCAGGGTCTTTAAATCGCTGCCCGAGCACCACTGCCGGAGCCTCCGGTGCAGCGGCGGTAGCCAGGGACTCCAGCGGTGATTTAAAGGATCCTTTAAATCACCACCTGAGCCACCTCCACCACCCAGGGTCTCTGGCAGTGGACTCTCCACTGCTGGGAGCCCCAGGCCCTTTAAATCGCCGGCCTGGGGAAGCCGGTCTGGCCAGCACGGCGTACCGGCTCTTGCCGGTATGGTGTACCGGCTTACTTTCACTTCTGATTGTGTGACACCACCTCAGGGTGGCTGGCTGGTTAGATGAATAGAAGAGATGTGCTCCTACAGATGCCAGAAGGGAGATGTGAGCTAGCCATGTACTAAAAGCTAAGAGTATGTGGTGGGCTCTAGGCCCCCCTGTCTCCCTCCTCCGGCACAAGATAATGACAGTAAGTAGGGAGATTTATTTTGGCATGCTCTTGCAATATTGAGAGTGGTATTTTGTCTATTCCTATCTACAATTTTATTTTACTATTGTGTTCTCAGCCTGCTGATAACACTAGATGTTCACACAATAGATATGAATCAAATTTACCCCCTTTTGAGTGTTGCCTTTATGGTTATTTTAAATAATCACAGTTCCAAGTGAGTGGGGAAAAACTTGGAAAGTGTAAGAGACTGTATTCCTACAGGCAATTAATTAAAAAACAAAACCCAGAATAGGCTGTCTTTTCCCAAACCACTACCTACATGCCCTATCACAATTCTGTCTGTGTGCTGGAAGAATTTCTAGTTTGGTAATTATGTATATTTAAACTTCTTGTATTTCTGTTCTACCTCTATAAAGTTAAAAACTATAATTTGCAATGTTCCATTACAAAATTTGAAATCTAAACCGTGCAATGACTAGATAAACTAATTAAACTTAAGAAATATGTGGTGAGTAGTTGGCAGCCATTGTTTGTAGAGGTACATTTATATTTTTGGTGTAGTTGAATAAACTGTAGTATTCCTGGCCTGTGATGTTATGCTCAAATATTGCCATGTCTGTAAGTCAAATAAAATGTAGGATTGTCAAATGATTGCTTACTACAGCATTAAATGT